>LR738713.1:583617874-583627912 GCA_902687465.1 Secale cereale
CCCAGTCGGACCTTACTATCTTTATTCTTTTGTCATGCTGATTTTTAACTTCAGCTTTGAATATTTTAAATTTATCCAACGCTTCTGATCTTTCTTTGATTGGATAAATATAACCATAGCGAGAGTAATCATCTGTGAATGTTATGAACGAGTCATAGCCATCCACACTTTTCACCGGAAATGGTCCACAAATGTCAGTGTGGATGATTTCTAGTGTTGCTGTGCTACGGTTTGCACCCTTTTTGATTTGTTTTACATACTTTCCTTTAATGCAATCTATGCATTGTTCTATGTCTGAGAACTCTAATGGAGGAAGAATTTCACTTTTAACGAGTATCTCTATTCTCCCCTTATAAATATGGCCCATACGACAGTGCCATAATTTCGATGAGTTGTGAGTTCTCTTTCTTTTCTTTTGTTCTTTATTCGACACGGAAATATGCTCATTCACATTGCATACAGAATAAACTTTTTCACGAAGTGATAATAAATAAAGCTCATCGTGGAGTAAAGCATCACCCACATAAGCATTATTAAACCATATGGCACATTTGCCATGTCCAAAATAACACTCATATTGATCTTTGTCCAAGCAAGAAACACTAATCAAATTTCTATTACATGAAGGAACATATAAAACATCTCTAAGTAGAAGCTTGTATCCATCAGCTAACTCCAAGGAGATGTCGCCGACAGCTTCAACTTCCGCTTGAATTCCATTTGCTACTTCAATTCCTCTTTCTCTTCTTTGCGTAGTCCGGGTCGAATGGAATCCCTATAAAGAATTTGCAACATGAACAGTTGCTCCTGAGTCAATCCACCAAGTGGATTTCGAAAACTGTGTATATAGGGATTCATTAACTAAGGAAACAACGTTGTTACCTTGCTTTGCCATTATGGACTTCAGCCAATCAGGGCAGTCCACCTTGTAGTGACCAGACTTGTGAGAGTGGAGGCATGTGTCTTTGTCCACTGCAAAATGCTTTGGCTGATGCTGACGCTGATAGGAAGCTTTTCCATGAGGCTTTGAGGGAGAACCCTTAGTGTTTTCATTGAAATTCTTTTTCTTATCCTTCACATAGTTGATAGAACCACCATGTGAGGCTTTAAGCCGTTCTTCCTCTTGGACACACATGGCAATGGTCTTTTCTATGTCCCATGGTCCAGGTGACATATTGTAGTTTACCACAAATGTTTCAAACTCCTTTGGCAAAGAAGCCATGACCAGGTGGACCAGGAGAGTTGGTTTGATCCCCAGATCCGTATCCATGGGCTTGAGCTTTGCTGCCATATTGCTCATCCTAAGGATGTGCTCTCTTACTCCATGACCACCGTCGGTGTAGTTCCGTGAAACCAGTTGCTTTAACAGCTGGGTGGCATATGTCTTTGAAGAACTAGTGAACTGGCTCTTTATCTTTGTTAGAAGCTCTCCTACAGCAGTGCACTCTGCAATTGAGCCCACGATTGCGTTCTCAATTGTATTCTTTATGAAAGCCATGCACTTTTTGTTTGCATTGACCCACTTTTGGTTGTCTATGGAATATGACAATTGCAGAGGGGCATAATCCCTCTTCCGAAACGACACGCACGAGGGGCCGCACGAGAGTATTATGCCCCTCTGGAATTGTCATATTCCATAGACAACCAAAAGTGGGTCAATGCAAACAAAAAGTGCATGGCTTTCATAAAGAATACAATTGAGAACGCAATCGTGGGCTCAATTGCAGAGTGCACTGCTGTATGAGAGCTGCTAACAAAGATAAAGAGCCAGTTCACTGGTTCTTCAAAGACATATGCCACCCAGCTGTTAAAGCAACTGGTTTCACAGAACTACACTGGCGGCGGTCATGGAATAAGAGAGCACATCCTTAGGATGAGCAATATGGCAGCAAAGCTCAAGCCCATGGATGCGGATCTGGAGATCAAACCTACTCTCCTGGTCCACCTGGTCATGGCTTCTTTGCCAAAGGAGTTTGAAACATTTGTGGTAAACTACAATATGTTACCTGAAACATGGGACATAGAAAAGACCATTGCCATGTGTGTCCAAGAGGAAGAACGGCTTAAAGCCTCACATGGTGGTTCTATCAACTATGTGAAGGATAAGAAAAAGAATTTCAATGAAAACACTAAGGGTTCTCCCTCAAAGCCTCATGGAAAAGCTTCCTATCAGCATCAGCATCAGCCAAAGCATTTTGCAGTGGACAAAGACACATGCCTCCACTCTCACAAGTCTGGTCACTACAAGGTGGACTGCCCTGATTGGCTGAAGTCCATAATGGCAAAGCAAGGTAACAACGTTGTTTCCTTAGTTAATGAATCCCTATATACACAGTTTTCGAAATCCACTTGGTGGATTGACTCAGGAGCAACTGTTCATGTTGCAAATTCTTTACAGGGATTCCATTCGACCCGGACTACGCAAAGAAGAGAAAGAGGAATTGAAGTAGCAAATGGAATTCAAGCGAAAGTTGAAGCTGTCGGCGACATCTCCTTGGAGTTAGCTGATGGATTCAAGCTTCTACTTAGAGATGTTTTATATGTTCCTTCATGTAATAGAAATTTGATTAGTGTTTCTTGCTTGGACAAAGATCATTATGAGTGTTATTTTGGACATGGCAAATGTGTCATATGGTTTAATAATGCTTATGTGGGTGATGCTTTACTCCACGATGAGCTTTATTTATTATCACTTCATGAAAAAGTTTATTCTGTATGCAATGTGAATGAGCATATTTCCGCGTCGAATAAAGAACAAAAGAAAAGAAAGAGAACTCACAACTCATCGAAATTATGGCACTGTCGTCTGGGCCATATTTCCAAGGGGAGAATAGAGATACTCGTTAAAAGTGAAATTCTTCCTCCATTAGAGTTCTCAGACTTAGAACAATGCATAGATTGCATTAAAGGAAAGTATGTAAAACAAATCAAAAAGGGTGCAAACCGTAGCACAGCAACACTAGAAATCATCCACACTGACATTTGTGGACCATTTCCGGTGAAAAGTGTGGATGGCTATGACTCGTTCATAACATTCACAGATGCTTACTCTCGCTATGGTTATATTTATCCAATCAAAGAAAGATCAGAAGCGTTGGATAAATTTAAAATATTCAAAGCTGAAGTTGAAAATCAGCATGACAAAAGAATAAAGATAGTAAGGTCCGACCGGGGGGGGGGGAGAGTACTACGGTCGGCACACTCCATATGGCCAAGTCCCTGGACCTTTTGCAAAGTTCTTGCAGGAGACTGGCATAGTCGCCCAGTATTCAATGCCGGGCGAGCCTCAGCAAAATGGAGTAGCTGAAAGGCGTAACCGTACCCTTATGGATATGGTGCGCAGCATGATGAGTTACTCCACCTTGCCATTGGGATTATGGATGGAGGCACTTAAAACCTCCATTCACATTCTCAATAGAGTACCAAGCAAGTCGGTGCCCAAAACACCGTACGAGCTATGGACAGGAAAAGTGCCCTCCCTACAACACTTCAGGGTGTGGGGGTGCCCCGCAGAGGCCAAAATGTTTAATTCAAACATTGCAAAGTTAGATCTCAAAACAGTGAGTTGCCACTTCATTGGCTACCCAGACAGATCAAAAGGTTTTTGTTTGTACTGTCCAGACAAATATACAAAGTTTGTAGAAACAAGACATGCAGTCTTCTTAGAGGACGAAATGATGAGGGGGAGCTTGGTAGCTCGGAAAATTGATCTTGAGGAGAAGAGGGTGCATGCACCTAATCCGATGATTCAGGAGCCATTTTTCTCACTACCAGTTGCAACTCCACCCATGACAACTATGGGAGAAGACCCGGAACCTGTCCGTCAGGAGCCGACTGAACCCGTTGTTGAGCATGAAAGGGAGGTGCAGCAGCAAATTTTAGAAGAAGTGCCAGAAGTTGAGGCATAGAATGTGCCAGAAACTGAAGCCCTTAGAAGGTCTACAAGACCAAGAAAGTCAGCTATTTCTACTGACTTTAAAGTTTATAACACAGAAATGGTTCATATGGAAAAAGATCCCACCTCATATGAAGAAGCCATGAGAAGCCCTCATTCATCGGAGTGGATGAAGGCAATGGAAGATGAGATGAAATCGATGAGTTCCAAAGATGTTTGGGACTTAGAGGAAATTCCTAAAGGAGCCAAAACAGTAGGCTGTAAATGGGTCTACAAAATTAAGTATGACTCTAAAGGGAATATAGAAAAGTATAAAGCACGACTCGTGGCAAAAGTATTTACACAAAGAGAAGGGATAGATTACAATGAGACATTTTCTCCAGTCTCATGTAAGGATTCCTTCAGAATCATAATGGCATTAGTTGCTCATTTTGATTTAGAGTTACATCAAATGGATGTAAAGACGACATTTCTCAACGGGGATTTAAAAGAAAATGTCTACATGAAACAACCCAAGGGTTTTATCATGGAAGGCAAGGAAGATATGGGATGCCGTCTACAGAAATCCATTTATGGATTAAAGCAAGCCTCTAGACAACGGTATCTAAAGTTTAATGAGACAATTAAAAGTTTTGGATTTAAAGAAAATGTTGAGGATAATTGCATTTATGCAAGGTTTAAAAATGGGAATATATTTTCCTAATCTTGTATGTGGATGATATCCTGCTTGCTAGCAGTGATGTTAGTCTACTTCAAGAAACAAAGATGTTCTTATCCTCAAATTTTGACATAACAGATCTTGGTGAAGCATCATATGTTTTGGGCATAGAAATTCACCGAGATAGGAACAATGGAGTCTTAGGACTATCCCAGAAAGCATATTTAGAAAAGGTTCTTAAAAAGTATAATATGCATGCGAGTAAAGCCACACCTGCTCCTATAGTCAAGGGCGGTAGTTTTGGGAAATTCCAATCTCCCAAGAAACAGTACGAGATCGATCAAATGAAAGGAGTACGATATGCTTCGGCCGTTGGAAGCTTACAGTATGCACAAGTGTGCACTCGCCCGGACTTAGCTTTTATCGCCGGAGTACTAGGTAGATATCAATCCAATCCAGGCATAGAGCACTAGAAGATGGTAAATAAAGCATTGCGTTATGCGCAAGGCACGAAGGACTACATGCTAACATACATGAGATGTGAATCCCTAGAGATAAAGGGGTATTCAGACGCAGATTTTGCGGGGGACGGGGATGATAGAAAATCCACGTCAGGATACGTATTCACTCTCGCCGGGGGAGCTATTTCGTGGAAAAGCTCCAAACAGTCAATAGTTGCATCATCCACGATGTATGCAGAATTCATAGCATGCTTCGAAGCCACAGGGCAGGCGATATGGCTAAAGAAATTTATACCCGACTTGAAAGTGGTAGATTGTATTAACAAACCACTAAAGATGTACTGTGACAACGAGCCCGTAGTATTCTATGCTCACAACAACAAGTCGAGTAATGCTGCAAAAACAATAGAGATAAAGTATTATGTTGTGAAGGATAAAATCCAGGATCACACTATAAGTCTCGAGCATATAAGGACAAAAGATATGCTTGCGGATCCGCTAACGAAAGGCTTACCACCCAATGTGTTCAAGGAACACTTAGCCGGCATGGGTTTAAGGGAAAGCCTATGATTCCTGGATAGGCCCAAAAGGAACGGAATTTGTTTCTGAACAAAACGTATGTTGTAGCTATATGACTCTATCGGCAATTAAGCCGTGACGATGAAACATGCTCTATGTACCAATATGTGATGAAACAAATAAACTAGAAAGTATAAGGTTAAAAGTAAAGTTGAGATCAAGGGGGAGAGTGTTAGGTTGATGTCCTCCGCGCGGGCCCAACGGCCCACCGGGCCCTTAGATTTGCGCCTTGATCGGGGGCGCCCAGCCCACTATGGCTGGCGGGCCCCTGTCACACTGCGCTATATAAAGAGGTGGGGGCCGGCGACTCGCAACACGAGGTTCGTCGCGAAGCCGCACACCCCACCGATAACCCCTTCCGATCTAGGGTTCGCAGTAGTGACGGGAAGCACCGCCACCACCGCCGTCATCTCTCTGCCGTCACCGGCCCCTACTTCACCATGGCCGGCGCTGGATCGAGCTCGTCAGGCCAGGCAGAAGGTAATACCACATTAATCTACCACAGATCCCTAAACCTACCAATCCATAGAATCAACAGTCAGGAGTCTGGCCAGAAAAACGTTGATTGACCATTGATTGTTAAAAACAAAGGAGGTATTTTGGATTAAGGTTAGTTGTTGATTGACTATTTTTCAAAGGAAAGATCGGTTAGGCCTTGTTCGGTTTGGCAGGGTTTGAAGAGGTTTGAAAGGGATTGAAGGGGATTAAATCCCTTGCAAGTCAAAATCCTTCTCAAACCTCCCCAATCCCCTTCAATCCCTGTGACAAGGGGATCAACCGAACATGGCCTTAGGGATGGTGTTTTCAATAGCAGTGGAGTACCGATAGTGGTGCCATTGCATCCAAGGTAGGTCAAGTTGTTGAAGAATCTTGAAAGCAAATTTCATAAGTAGAATATCATTATGAACAACAAGATTTTTGAAACCAAGACCACCCAAAAATTTAGGTTTGCAAACGTTTTTCCAAGCGATGAGACATTATCAATCGCTTCTTCGTCCTCTAGCTCACGCTAGCTCAGGGCCAAGAGAGGCACTACTTCGCGTCATTTGTCCTTGCCGTATGAACTAGTTGCTTTGCTGAATTTTGTTTTAAAAAAAAAGGGACGTACACCTAGCACATAGTTCTACATTCTACGGGTGCGGTCTGCACAACCGCAACATAAGTTTGCCCACCCCAAGTTTGTTTCTATTTCAGATTCATCGTCCCGTGCATATGTTTACTCACCAAAATTTTCTTTTACGGTATTCCAGTCGGGGCAACATAATAGAGATGACTACTAGTTTAGTCACTTCTTTTTCAATTTTCCTCTTTCCCTTTCCTCTCATTTACTCGTTTTACCTAGGAGCACATGTAGAGATTGCCTCTTGCATGAGAGCCCACTCCTTCTCATTTTTCTCTTTCCTCCACATAAACAAAAATGTCATGTAGGTAGGCTTATAGCCCCTTATTATTCTTTCTCTAGCTAATTCCCAATCCACTAAACAGCGCTCTACATGGACTCGACAAGACCGTAGTAAGCGTGCCCTTCAAACCCTTTTAGTTCATCGCAAATCATGTACTCTCCGCGAGGAGGGCAACCACCACCAAACGAACTACCAAAGCTATCTACTGACAGCTCTCAGCCTCTCCCCCATTGCGTTCATCCATGGTTCGAACATTGGTAAGCCAGCTATACATTCCACATTGAGATTTAGTACAAATTACAAGTCAAACCATCCAAACAGGATTAGAAAAGGCACTATTAAGTACAATACACCGCGAGCTGCTAAATTGTTGATTGGATCTAGAAGGAACTCCATCTCCCCATGCACCATCGTACGGATAGGGGCGGAGCCAGGATTTGAACATTACGGGGCAAAAAAATAAGCTATACAAGAGATCTTACACAAATGTATATCGATACTTGAATATAAGATGATTCTATGAATCAAATAATAATGACATATCCTCTACATTTGACTACATTATGCTTGTTTGACTCTACGTGTGTGTCCATTGGATGAACAAGTAGACAATCTTTTCAATGTTGAAATTTTGTAGAAGATTATTCTTAATATAGCCAACCCTGTATTACTAAACAACGCTTCCCCCATGACTAAAAATTGAAGAATGAATAAATTTGACCTTGATTAATCTTTTATGTGATTTCATATAACAAGACAAGCTATTATGTAATCTTGTTTACCATAGATTAACAAATTAATAAACAATATTGTGTATAAACCCAAACTATAATATTAATATATGATGTACCCGAGGTACGACCATAGAGGCGTCTAACAGAAGAACATGCCGCATCAACAACATCATCACGGCGACCAAAGTACGATGAAGAGTATGACCTCTGTGAGAGGTAGCTAATGGCTTTGCCCTAGGGACACGGTGAGATCGTGTGAATGAAGGCCTCTTGGGCTTGATCTTACGGAGCAGGCGGTTTCCCCTATTGGGCAGCGACTAATTGCGATAGTTTTGAGTGTAGATGAAATTTGTTGTCTTCCGCACTTGTACTCTATTAGACTTGGATGTGTAAGATGTTTCTCGGATACCGGTAGAAAAATATATATTTGCTAAGCAAACTTAAAAGTAAGGAAAGAGTCCCATTGATTTTCTTGTAGTCAACTCACCGCCCCCACTCTCCGGACTAGACTAAACGATCCTACACTTAACCCTCTTAATTATAAAATGAGGTTATTGCCATTTAAATTATCCATTCCCATGTGGCTCGTTAGGTGGACATTGGTACATGGGCAAAACCGCCTAGAGAATCATTTAGATAGGTATATATTTTGATGGTACAACATATTTAGGGATACAAGATCTTGTACAGAAGTGTGTTAAGTAGACGAACCTTGATATGTGTTGGTTAAGTAGACTTATTATCTTTATTTTACATTATATTATGCATTTTTGTAGTATAAGGATAAAATCATCACATGAATAGAAAATATGAGATTGGACCACTACATCATCTCCATGGCATACTACAACTACTATTGTCTTTTACAATGTTAAATGTGGGATACTTTGTGAATGATGTATTATTTGTGCTCTCAAATTATTCAGTAATCATAAAGCTCAGTTTTTACCCTTCATTTTCTTAATAAATACACGTAAGATTTATTTATTATTGTTGTTCAATAGCTAGTTATTGTGTTAAAACTCCCATGTAGTATTTTGTCTTAACTGTGGGAAGATGCTTCCATTAATCTTTACATTTATTCTTATAAGATCTCAGCTAGTGGCAATTCATTCAGCCTACCAGTCGTCATCAAATTACCTACTCCCTCCGTCCGGAAATACTTGTCGAAGAAATGGATAAAAATGGATGTATCTAGAACTAAAATACGTCTAGGTACATACATTTTCTCGACAAGTATTTTCGGACGGAGGAAGTATTATTTTAGTAGGAAATTTTCATAGTTGTCTTCAATACTATGGATGACGAATAATTTTTTTCAATTGATGAGTATCCCAAGAAAAAAGTATCCCGCACAAAGTTAAGGACAGTGTTTTTGACAATGAAACTCCTTTTTCCATGATCATAGCCACTGAATGGTGTTGGTTCAGTCCCTCCAACTGACTTGAGAGGGTGCGCACCAGTGCGTATGTGTCCATCCGGACCCTATAAGTGAGGTGGTCAAATGACCATCAAACATTTTTTTTTACATTTTGAACGGCATGTATTCTCTTTATTAATTGCAGCTAAAAACTAACAATATAACTTCACTTTTTATGAAGCTCGGCCGGGCATGAAACATCCTACTTGTTGCATGCTGCAAATTTTCTCATTAGCTATGGCTAAAATTCCTCAGGATGACGACTTAGTAGAGTTGTATGGATACATAGCAGTTCGGGATGATCTGGATATGTTGCTTAATTATGTCGTCAATATTAGCAGGAATGATCCCATCATTGTGGAGAAGGTGCACATCCTTACTCATATGCAATTATTTGGAGGAATAAATCTATCCTAACACCTCCTAGCATCAAGGTTTGCCAGCTTAACCTACTTAATAATTATAAGAATTTAACAAAACTTGTGTCTGCCCATTAAAAGCATCAACTAGCATCCTAATCACACATTTGGATAGTTTCGGAGAATGTCTCACCCATGAGGCTCATTAGGTGGACACTGCCACAAGGGCAAAGCGCTCCAAAGTCTATGATTTAGACAGCATGGAATTCACAAGCTAAATATCAGATTTGTGTGTTAATTAAGTAGACCGGACCTTGATATTCAAAGGGCCAAGTAGATTTATCCTTATGTTGAACTACATTATTCAGTTCGTAATATAGTGGCGGAGCCAGAAACTGTATATAGAGGGGGGCAAAACTTGTCATATAATGTTAGAGGGGGTCAAATCACCTAAACCTAGCTAATTTTGTCTAACAAATGAAGAATTAAGAGTACATATATGTATATTTGTGAGAGCATGGGGGGGGGG
>LR738713.1:583627975-583639978 GCA_902687465.1 Secale cereale
GGGGGGGGCAAGGCCCCTGCCAGCACCCCCCTGCCTCCGCCACTGAATATAGGGCTGAGCTTATTACATCCATGCATAGAACACTACATTCTCTCTAGGCATGCTGCGTCAGCCTCTCTCTTTTACATCTTTAAAGTTAGGGTAGATTGTGAATTTTGTATTATTTCTGCTCTTGATTTATGTAGTAAACATAAAGCTCAGTTTTTACTCTCTTTTTTCTTATTAACTGGAAATAAGATTACTTTACTGTCATTGTTCCATGAGTATTTATTTTGTTATAACTCATGTAAATATTTTGTCTTACCTGCAGGAAAAATGCTTCACCGTGTCATTAGTCTGTTCATAAGTAGCAGAATAGTACTCCCTCCGTTCCATAATATAGCGCATATAGATTTTCAACAAAGTCAAACTTTATAAACTTTGACCAAGTTTATAAAAGAAACTATTTATATCCACAATACCAAATGTATATAATATGAAAGTATGTCTTGTGATGTATCTAAGCATATGTATTTGGTATTCTAGATGTATATGATTTTCTCTACAAACTTGGTCAAAGTTTATAAAGTTTGACTTTTATAAAAATCTATATGCGCTACATTGTGGAATGGAGGGAGTAGTATAGTACTTCAGATTGTATAAGCAAGTACTATACTAGTATGAAATGATGATCACTATAGGAACAATTTTAAATAATTAAACTAATGGAGCATGATGTATTCCAAACAAATCGAACAGAGTTCCTTTGGGTTCTTGGTTGTTTTGTAGTACACTACATGAAATGATTCAATTTCATTTTGTTTGTAGGCATATGAATAAACATACGATCAGTGACCCCATCATTAGAACATTCGTTTTGGTTTTTACGGTTTTCATCTCACACGGACTTCTGTAATTAATATTTGGGTTTTGAAACAAAATAGGGCCAATTTTCCCGGTCACACCATTATGCACTCTGTATCCCTTTTGTTGAATGCATGACAAAGATCTTGGTTATCAGTTGTAAGATCTAAGTAAATGTTTTTACACGTGAACTATCATAACGGAAGTATTTAGCTTTAGACACATCTTACTTTTATACGAAGAACTGCTAAATATAATACTCCCTCCGTCCCAAAATAAGTGACGCAAAAGTGGCTCAACTTTGTACTAAAGTTAGTACAAAGTTGAGTGATTTTTGAGTCACTTATTTTGGGACAGAGGGAGTAGTATTAATTTTGTAGGGTTCTCTCATCAGCATGGCTGGTGGCCCTAGGCGAGGGATATATATGGCCGACGATGGTCTAATTGAGTATGACATGAGGATCAAGAGAGGCAGGCAAGGAGATGACCTACAGGTGATTGACGGCGCAACAATCTTAAGCCCTTGGGGCAGATCGAAGCGGCCGTTCACATTTAACATCTCTGGCGACTGTGGTGGTGCAGTCGCCATAACTTTAGCATATCTTTCCAGCGCGGTTGAGGCCACAATAGAGGTTCTCGTATCGGAAATGCAGAGCGGTTTTCATATGTCTCTCAGATGTTTTACCAGTGGGTGTTATGACGAGATCCCGCTTTTCGATGGCGCCGTTGTCAAGTCTTGTGCCCTGGAGAGGTCTGTGGTTGCCGTGGTGAGGTGGTCTTCCATACGTCTGAAATTCATGGTACGCGCACCATCATCTGGTTTCAACTCCCAGCGTCGTTGTACCTTCAAGGCGAAGACCCATGGGCATAACACTATAGAGAGATAAAGACTGATTTTGCGATTATCTCGGTGAAGGTGACTTGGTCGACGCTCGATGCTGCCTAGTAGCTTTCCTGGCTAAGGTGTGTCCGACCATAAACGTGTGTCCGTGATGAGTGGACAAAGGGATTAACAACGTACTTGGCCAATCCCGTAAAAAAAAACGTACTTGGGCAATCCGGAGTGGTGAGCTTGTGACAAGCTTGGAGTGTAATCAAACTGTTGTAGTATCCCAACTACACATATGGAGGATATTTCCCAACTACACTTCCACAGGGCGGCTTTACTCCTGCTTCTGACCGACTAAATGTTCAGTTCTAGTTTCTCAACTATATTCATTATGTATATGTATGTTGTACATCTAAACTCCGTATGGAAGCCATTCATGACGAAATTACAACTTTTCCATATGTAGTTATGACATTTAGCAGTACATGCGTGTGGTGGTTGCACTTTGCCTGACTTCCAGACTAGCTGCGCCCTATGCTGAGCTTTTGAGACATAAGAGGGAGAATCTTGTTGATTTTCTAGGTAATGCTTTGCGGTTTAGAACTTTTGTTTCGCTCAGGACTATTTGGAAATGATCC
The DNA here is from genome assembly GCA_902687465.1 of Secale cereale. Lineage (NCBI taxonomy): Eukaryota > Viridiplantae > Streptophyta > Magnoliopsida > Poales > Poaceae > Secale > Secale cereale. The sequence continues at coordinate 583,630,286 of LR738713.1, forward strand.
TTTATTCTGAGTGGCTTGTGAGTGTATTCATGTTTAGACCGGAATATTTGGAGATGATCCTTTATTCTAAAAAAATTAAGAAGTTTTAGGAAATCTAGCTTGGAGAAATGCTTGTGGTGTTGTATTGTGTGGTTCAGATTGGGCACTTCCCTAGTTGCTCTATAGGCCATCACTATACGCTGAACTTTTGCTAAATGAACTCATGTGCCTCGGGTCCCTTCAATTTTTATTGAAAATCACATTTTAAATTTCGAAAAGTCCTTAAGTTTTTCCACAATCACATATACGCTTTCATAAAAAAAATATGTTGATTTGATGGGTACATAAAAAAAGGCAAAAATATGGATCTAAATAGATGTGGTATTCACCATTATAGACCAACACTTTTTTTGTGCAGCCAATTTATTAACAAAAAGTTACATTTTATGTGGATCACACATAGATGTACATGTCAATTTTTTTCTCGTTTATCTAAGATTCAAAATACGTTTTTTGGAGCAAAATATCCTTTTTTCGCCAAAAAAAAAACAAAATACGTTTTCATTTTTGAAAACTCCAGGACCCAAGACATTAGAGAGCCAAAACGCCTTTCTCAGTTGAGAAGGGCTTTGAAACCGTACACATCCGTTGAGAGCAATAAGGAGAAGGCAACATGCCTTATCGTCTACCTCGGTGGTCCCGTCTTGCAGTCTATTTGGGAGCCATCAAACTCTTACCGTACATGTATGTCTTTTTCTTTTACTTGAATTCCATTTTCTTTCTTTTCTCCTGTTCTTTGTTCTTTTTATTCTTATGTCTTTTAAGTTTTTTTAGGGGAATGTCTTTTAAGTTTTATTTTTGTTTTCCCTTTTGTATTTCACATTTTGTATATTTTGGACTGGAAAAAAGTGTTCATGTGTATGATAAACATATGTTCATGAATCTCATGAAAACAAATGACTCTTTAAGAAACATTCATGACTCTCTAAAACATGTTCATGTATATATCTCACAAATGATAAAAGAAAACATAGATAAAAAGAAGTGCAAATATTCATGTTTAGCAAATGAGTGCTCATTTATTTTACAAAAAAGGATTCACATATTTCCCAACAAAAAATGCATTAATCAAACAAAATATACACATATTTTTTTAAATATACATGTATTTCAGAACAAATGCTCATGCCTAGTAAAGGGATGTTTACGACTATAGAAGAATTGTGCACGTAATAAGAGAAAAAGAGAAAGCCTCCCTTCAATTCAATTTTGTACTAAAGTTAGTACAAAGTTATTATAAAGTTGAGACACTTATTTTAGTACGGATGAAGTAGTAATTATGTGTTATTTTGCCAAAAATAAATAAATAAAGGCATATTATTTTGTCAAAATTCTCAAAACTGGAGCCCAGGCCGGTCCGCAGTTGGGCAGGGCCGCACGGCCCCAACGGAACTGCGTACCACCTCGCGAGTCGCAATTTTGTCTAAAAAAAAAAAACCTCGCGAGTCGCAATCCTTCCTTTTGCTGCTGCTCTGGTGCCGTGCTCCCCTCTTCTCCAAACTCCGAATTCGCGGAGGCTCCGCCGCTCCGGCCGGCGAGGCTCGCCGGCGTAGCTAGCCCAGGATGGCCGCCAACTTCTGGGCGTCGTCGCACTCGTAAGTCTCCAGCTCCCGGTCTCGATCGATTCGGTCTTGCCCGTGATGGCGCGGATTGAAGCAGCTAATTTGGCGTGTTGTGTGTGCGCGCGCTTGATCCGGTGCGAGCAGCAAGCAGCTCCTGGACCCGGAGGACGTGGACGTGGTGCCGGCGGCGGACCGGGAGCGGGGCATCACGACGGAGGAGTTCCGCCTCGTCAAGATCCACATGTCCTCCCGTACGTGAGCTCCTCCAGCGTCCTCCCCGTCCCTTGCTCGCATAGTAGTATTCCCCTAATACTACAAATTACTGTAGTTCAGTTTCTCATCAGTGTAAAAATTCACTGTGACGCAAATGTTGAGCAATTCTCTACCGTACCTTTCGAATCAAGAGCGAACAGATCGTACGATGCTCCTTCTAAGTTGCTGATTCAGAAACAAAAATCTGCGATCTCCTTGTTTTATAACAGTTTTTTTGTGATCTCAAGTTGTGCAATCGTTTGGGTTCATTAATTGGCAGTCCATACAATCAGTCGTAGGTCCTGCGCAATTCATTTCCTTCCATTTGCAGCGGCCGTAGCATGTCACTTCAGAGCTGCTTGATTTGCAATGTTTTGTTCTTACGGAGTAAAGCATTTGTTGGTTTCAGATATATGGCGGTTGGCGCAGCAGGTGAAAGTTAGACAAAGGTTTGACCTTGGATCCACCGCCTGGCCTGCATTTTTGTTTTCGATTCTGTAATGTCATATTTGGACTCTAATGAACCAACAAAACTAATGTTCTGCATTTAGGCTCTTTTGGACTTAGCATGCTTTCCTTCTACGCTTAACCAAGGGAGATCGCCATAGTGTTTTACCCTTGCCAAGAAAATGAAAAGAATGCTTGCGTCTATCTACTAATAAATATTTTTGGTTACTTTACTGAAGTGGCTACTTCCATATCAACAAGAGTTATACTCCATATTAGCGTACAAACTGTTGACTTATTACAGTATTACGAGAAACACATTCATACTTTCAGTCATCAGGTTTCATCTTGCTTATAATATTTCTGCATAGTTTGTTCGAACTTCAAAATTGATATATAAGCCACCTGCTTTCATAAAAAAAATGAAGAATTCACTGGCCCAGTGGCATTGTTTATTGTACTTTATCTGTACTGTTTATTAATCACATGGTTATTGGGTCTGTTCTTATAAGATTTGAGTTGCCATTTGTCCACTAATACGCAATACATTTTCCTCTCTGTTTTTCTGGGATTAACCCATGGTGCCGATGATCTTAAATCATTGATATTTCAGAGTCATAGCTACTGCCATCACTTACTTCAGGCGTGTCTATACAAGGTATGATTCTCACCTAACAAGGATACATGGGATATGTAGTTTCTTTCTATTCATCGCGAAGAAAGAGTGCCCCACCCCTCTGGTCTCTGATTTCTTGCCTAAATTTGACTATCGTTTTAATTAACTGGAGAAAGGAAACTATGATACTACTTTTTTAGGCTGTAAGGTGCTGTGTTCCCCTAGGATCTAAGATGGTCAACTTACTGAATGTATCGTTATCGTATACTATGACTGTATGACGTTTTGTTGTTTATTTGTTCTGATGGGAAATTCAGTGCTTCAGTCAGAACCCTGTAAGAAATCATGCTGCCCCAATCACCAAATCAGAACTCGTGATATTGTAGATATTAATGGTTCTCAACTTGCTTCAATCAGAACTCATGCATATCAGCTAAACCTAGTACTATGGAACTTTTCTGTAACTATAAATTTCAACTGGTAGTGTTCTCACATCGCGGATCAAACTCGTGTTTTTATACTTTATGTGAGCAAAAGTTGGACATGAAGGTTTATTTTGTTTTCTTATTTCTACAGTTCTCCTTGAACCAAATTTAGTACTCCTATTGCAGGAGTACTTTATGTAAGCAGGTATACTTTTGTCCTAATGCTAAATCTTTTTACAGAAAGAGCATGAGTGAGTATGACCCTCGTTTGGTAGCCCCGGCTTGTTTATATTTAGCATCAAAGGTAGAGGAGAGCACAGTGCAAGCAAGGCTTCTCGTCTTCTACATAAAAAAGATGTGTGGTAAGTCTCATGAATCATGATCATACAGGTACACAGTTTACTTGGAAGAGCTGCACTAACGGTTCAGTTGTTCCCCTCGATAGCAGGTTCTGATGATAAGTACCGATTTGAAATTAAGGATATTCTTGAAATGGAAATGAAGCTCCTGGAAGCGCTTGACTATTATTTAGTTGTTTACCATCCTTATCGTCCTCTTTTACAGTATGATTCTGTTTCCTGTGATATCTTATACGAGTAACAAATGACATTTTTCACTGGAAGTAGGGGGCCTCTTATACTCCCTCCGTTCCGAAATACATGACGTTTTAAGCCTGCACGTTGAAATCTCGTGATGCTACGAAATATCCGCGTTTTCCCTTTTTACCCTCGACCGCATCGACCGCATCGCTCAGTCACTCTCTCAGTCCCTCACACCGCATCGCTCCTTTCCACCGCATCGCTCTCTGCTCCTCGCCGCCACCGCATCTCCCACCGCATCCCATGGCGCCGCCGCATCTCCCTCGCCCGCATCGCCGTGTATCTCCCTCGCCTGCGTAGCAGCCGCATCTCCCTCGCCTGCATCGCTGCATCTCCCTTAACCGCGTCACCGCTGCCCTCTTTCTCTCGCGTCGTCCCAAGATTCGATTTTTACCACCGGAGGAGCTGCTCGAGTAGGAGGAGCTGCGGGAAGAGGAACTGTGGCGGTGAGGAGCTGCCGGATCTGTGTGGCTGTGGGGAGCTGCCGGATCTATGCGGCTGTGGGGAGCTGCTGCATCTGTGGCGACGGCACCTCCTCCCCGCCCCCGCGATGCCGAGCGCCGACGGGCCGAAGGAAAGGAGGATGGTGAGCAGCTGGACCCACGACGGCACCTCCTCCCCGCCCCCGCGCTTGAGCGAGTCGTACACCATCTTGCGTCACCGCGGCTGCCGCTGTCCTCCTCCTTGCGCGCGGCCTCCATGAGCGATTCCTTGAGGAGCAGCTGCTGCGTCAGGTGGCGAGAGGATGGACATGGTGGCCCGGCTGTGCATCAGGTGACTCCTTGAGGTATTGCTCTCTCTTCCTCTTACTGTCTCTTCTCCGTGAAATCTTGATGTCAGATGCTAGGAGTAGTGCTAGCAAATGGAGATTCTTATGATCTTGTGTACTGCTAGGAGTACCATGTATGCAGATTTATGAAAATAAAGGGAGTATGAAAAATTAGCACTCCTTCAAGTTGCCCACTCAGTACATATGAAAGCAAGCTGAAAAATGGAATTGCTGGCAGATCTGGAGTAGACCCCTTCACAAACAATTGCTAGCAGATCTGGAGTACTCCTAGCAAAGGGAGTAATTTATGAAGTTGCCCAATCAATACATGAAAGCAAGCTAAAAATGAGTAGGACACTGCTGACTGAGAAATGAACTGACGCTATTGAATGAGAATGCATACTCCCTTTGCTCTTTACTGAATGATAAACATGTCAAGCTTGGTTACACACTGAATATTAAAAACTGCTAGGAGTACAATTATCTTTGCTCTGAAGTAAGCTATAGCACACAAAAAACAGCAGTGTCCTACTCCTACTATTGTACTCCTAAGAGAGGAGTACAATAAACAGCAGTACTGACAGTAGTAGGGTTCAGAGTAGGACTGATTTGCTTGGAGCAGTAGCAGTGATTCGCTTGGAGCAGTAGCAGTTTCTGATTCTCTCTTTGTGTGGAGTAAAAAAATGTGAGTTCAAGATTTGGAGTAGTGTAGGATTTGGAGTAGTGTAGATCTTCTCTTCTCTTTTGAGTTAATTTAAATTAACTCAAACCTTTCAGTTTCTTTAATTAAATTAACTACAGGAAATGCTAGGAGTAGTTCTTATGTGCACAACAACCCCAAATTTAACTGAATTTAACATGTGTTAGAGCAACAAATTTATTTGGAGTACTACAGGAAATGCTAGGAGTAAATTTGTTGGTGCCTACGTACTTGCTGCCAGTATTTAACTGAATTTAACATGTCTTAGAGCAACTAAGCTACTCTCAGAGAGATTTTTCAGAGGACTGCTTGCTGCCATAAGTATCCCATAGTAATGCCCGTTGTACTTCTTTCAGAGGAGTACTTGCTGAAATTTCTTGTTTGCACTGCTCGCTGAAATTTCTTGCTAGGAAATGCTAGGAGTAGATAGGAGTACTGTTCCTTCTCTTTCCAGATCACAAAAGAACACAACGATTGCTGTAAGAGGTTGTTAAGATTGATGGGTGTCCCTATAGTTGAGGTATCATTAATTCTTTAATCCATTGGTTGCTTCAAATATTCAACTTGCTTCAAATATTTATTTGGAGTACATTTTAGTCGCAGATGAGTTAGTTTCCTCATTGATGTGCTTTTTCAATGCCGAGGAGATTTAATGGAGCATTCAGAATCTTTTGCACATAAATAAGCAATCACCAGGTTTTCACTTCAGAAAAAAGAATCACCCTGCTTGGGAGGCCTTAAATCTGCCTCAAATCTAAGTTCTCTTAAATGTGGGCTGATTATGTTTTCTCAGTCAAGTGTAGGATTTCATACTGTACTTGTTCAAATTCTTGATTGCTTACAATTTCTTCAGGTTTTAGCAAGTTTTCAGTTAATTAAAAACTGAAAGCTTTTCTGTTAATTAGGGAGGATAGCAGTAGTATAGCACTGCAGCAGGAGTACTAAATTAGGAGTAGTATAGCACTGCAGCAGGAGTATTAAATTGAAACTTTTTCAGTTAATTAGGAGTAGCAAGCAAGTTGATTTCCAGTAGCAATTCCAGTACCAATTTTCTTTTGTAGGAGTATCTTCTTGCTCTCTTCTCTCTCCTTTCTCTTTTCTTATCTCTCCTCTCTTCTCTTTTCTTATCTACTCCTAATTAAAATCTGTAGCAATTCCAGTACCAATTTCTGTAGGAGTAGTTAATTAAACTTAGATTAAACATTTTCTGTAGGAGTAGATCTAAATTAAACCTTTTCTGTTAATTAAATCTAAATTAATCCTCTCCTCTTCTATTCCACTCCTTTCCTCTTCTAAGAAAATAAGAGAGTTCACTCCACACAAGCCGATGCAAACATATGGAGTAAAAATGATCATACAAATGGAGTAAAAAAATCCACTGGACACAAGCCTTTGCAAACATACTCAAATATGGATTATAATCATACTCCACACAAAGAATCACAAGGATGCAACAAGCATACTCCATAAGCCTCATCTCAGGTCTCATGGCAACAAGCATCTCAGGTCTCTTGACAACAAGCATCTCAGGTCTATTAACAACAAGAATCTCAGGTCTCTTAGTAACAAGCATCTCAGGTCTCTTGGCAACAAGCATCTCAGGTCTCTTGACAACAAGCATCTCAAGTCTCTTGGCAACAAGCATCTCAGGTCTCTTGACAACAAGTATCTCGGGTCTCTTGGCGACAAGCATCTCAGGTCTCTTAGCAACAAGCATCTCAGGTCTCTTGGCAAGAAGCATCTCAGGTCTATTAACAACAAGAATCTCAGGTCTCTTAGTAACAAGCATCTCAGGTCTCTTGACAACAAGCATCACAGGTCTCTTGACAACAAGCATCGCGGGTCTCTTGACAACAAGCATCTCGGGTCTCTTGGTGACAAGCATCTCAAGTCTCTTAGCAACAAGCATCTCAAGTCTCTTCCATTACTGAACCCTCTCCATTAGCCCTAAGTTGTGTAGGGCATTTGCGTAAACCTCTTGAGGGCATGTCAGTCTTGGAGGTAGCTGCCCAAGACCCTCAAGCCTTTCCTTGTTAACATGTGGTGTTTTATACCCATTGCCCCCTGCATGATTCAGGATCTCAATCATGCATGTTTGCAGAGTTAGAAAAATTCTGTTAAGCTTGTAAACATCATAGCCTTCAAATTCCTCCAAAACACCAGTAATAAGGTCTTGTAGTGTTTTAGGACTCAGACAATCTGTCAAGGATTGCAGCGAGTTGAAAAATCCAAGGTCAAGCACATTCAGATCAGGACTGTTGGGAGGTTGTTGTATTATTCTGATGTCAAGTCCAGTTTGTGCGACAGCCGCTAGAAATTCCAAGTCATTTGGCAAGATATGGGGCTTAGCATTATCCTGCTGAATGTATATGGTCTGTCCAGCATCACTTTCAGGCCAAACTGCTTGTATCGCCGGCAAGACCTTCTCTATTAGGAACTCCCTCATCACTTTTCTGTCGACCTTTATTGACTTTGTCTCTATTGTACCTCTGGGCCTGTTATCACTTCTCCTTTGAGCAGGAACTTCTTTCACGAATGGCCAGATACCGATTTTCCCAGAGAAAGTCACGTTTCCTTCACGGTCCCACCTTGGCCTAGCAACGGCCGTTAAGAACATCACCTTGCCAATACTGTTGCCATGTATAGGCCTCGTAGGCTCCTCCTCCCCATCCAGCAGATAGTAGGTCTTATTTTTCTTCGTCATATTGAACCATTTCTCATCAATATGCACAACATTATGCATTGTCTTGAATTTAGGCCTTGAAGTTTCTATCGTTGTCTCATCAAGCATAGACATACAAAATTCCATCCTATCCTTCTTATTCTTTTCCTTTAGAGCTGGCTTCACACAGTTTGTGTGTCTCTTTATCAATCTTAGCTTGAACTTTCTATGCAGTGTGGTAGGGCTACATCCAAGTTGCCAAGCTAGAGATCTGATAGTGGACCTCTTGTTTAGTGGGATGGTAGGGACTTGCTCTAAATTGATGTCCTTTGGCTTTCTTCCAGAGTTTCCTTTTCTCTGATCGGAAACATCCACCTCTAAACCTTCTGAAATTTGTTCCATCGCCTTCTGCCAAACTCTTTGTATGGTCCTCACTTCTACCTTAAAAAATCGCGCAAGATCTTTCTTATCATTTCTTTTGAATTTTCCACCTCTGCTCATGGACACTGCATGCAATGCCACATAAGCAGCATATTTTTGCTCGTTAGTGAGGGTTCTCTTTTTTCTAACTCTCGTCTCAACAACTGCAACAAGAAACAAAACAATGAAAAAATATTAGTCCATGCTCAAATGATCAAATGAAAAACAACAAGAAATGATCAAATGATGAAATGTTGAAATGATAAATTGATCAAATGATAAATGATCTACTGTTCATTTTCAGAAACTAGAGTTACTGTTCATTTTCGAAAACTTTCTAAATGAGCTACTCTTACTGTTAATTTTCAGAAACTAGTGTATTGAGTTTGATCTAAACTTGATCATATTTTCCTGGAGTATGATCTAAACTTGATCATGCAAAAAGATCACTACTTGATCATATTTTTCCTGGAGTATTTAGTTTGATCTAATGTTGCTAAATGAACTGGAGTACTATTACTATTGCTGTTACTATTGTTGTTTCAGTTAACTTGGAGTAACTTGGAGTATAACACTTAGAGATGAGTATTAACACTTGCAGAGTACCAAATGAATTTGTTAATACAGTACCAAACTTTGTTGGTAAACATTGTTAATACCAAATGTATTTTTTAATTGCTCAATACTTGCTCAATACTTGATCTAACTTGGAGTACTTCATTATAGGGGTACAAATGAGCTATTGATTGTTCATGGCAGGAGTACTGGAGCTCACCAACTGCATCTTGACCGGGATCGATGCCCTCTTCCCCTTCCATGTTCATATCATCTTGGAGTATGTCTTCTTCACCAACTGCATCTTGACCGGGATCGATGCCCTCTTCCCCTTCCATGTTCATATCATCTTGGAGTATGTCTTCTTCTTCGGCTGGAGTGCAATTCAGATCAAAATCCATGCCTCTTCCCTGACTATGTCTATTTCCTTTTTCAGCTGCTGCCTGTTCTGAATTTGGTGCAATGGAGCCTGGAGCTGCTCCTGCTGGACCTGGAGCCTGTTCAGGTACTGTCACAATATAAGTTCATGCAACATCAAGCACTGTAGTACTCCAACATCATGCAATTGTACTCATGTTATTCTGTTAATGACACTCCAATGCAACATCATGCAACTGTTTCAGTAGTACTGCACTTTTACTCCATCG
>LR738713.1:583651259-583672465 GCA_902687465.1 Secale cereale
TTTTTTTCTTTCTCCCTCTTTCCAAGACAAACTAGATAAGATGCAGATTGGATCAAGCAAAGATGCAAACGACTTCAACTATGATTGTGACAATGAACGATGGGTTGCACGAGGTGGAAATTGATGGATGAGGTGGTGGACAGCGGAAGGGATAACGATGCAGCGGCGACATGACTAATGTGAACAGAACTCGAAACTCTAACGAACTAGACACTAAGACCAGCAACTCGACACGCCGATGCAACCGATAATTCAATAATGCAAACAATGAAAAGAAAATTGCAAAGGCTCAGACTGGCTAGGACAAAGGATGAGTAGATCTAACTTTTTTTGCGGCTTTTCCTTGGACAATAGGTAAGAAAATAAATCTTATCTAGGAATAACTAGAAATTCTCACCGAGCAACCTGAAAACTGATACCACTTGATAGAGGCAAAGGTGTCCCGTCTTTCGATGAGATGGTGGCTATCGTTTGGATGAAGTCGACTTTGACGATCCGACTACGAACGTGCGTGGACGTCGCGCCTTAGCAATCGCTAAACCAACTCCGAGAGGTTATTGACCACGCCGGAGCACGATCAACCTGACCACGAAGGTCTGTTTCCTGCAGGCAAACGAAGAACAAGCAAGAAACTGAGATTGCAATCTGGATATTGCGAATTCAAGAGGAAAGCTTTATTGATCAAGTGGGGTTCTGTGACGCCTTTGTCTGGTCGTTGAACACAAACGAAGTACGCGAAGTTGCAGCTATGGCGAACTTTTAATCTAAACAAAACCCTAAGAAAAAGCTACTAGATGGATCTACTTATATAGGAGCAAGGGGTGGCGGCCAAGGAGGTGGAAGGACGTCCCAAGGCAGCCTAAAACTAACCCTAGGTCGTACAAGGCTCATGGGCCCAAGTGGAGGTGATGTAACACCTTTGGACTTGTAGTTTGACTCGGATTCTGCTGCAGCGTCAGATTGTTTCGTCGGTATCTCAACGCTCCGGACGAATTTGAAGGTGAATCCAATTGGGTTGGAAAGTGTATGAAATCTAGTTTCAAACAAAAAAAGAATCACCCAATTCGGAGTCCGTATGAAGGAGTTCTTGCCGTTTTGAGTCAGGTATGTCTGTGCAGTCCGAATCTGGATGCAGAACGTGAGAGACTTGGACTCTATCTTCTCTTGGCCCAAAAGTGACGTGAGAGAACTTTTTAAACAGCACCTAAACTTCTCTTTTTTCCCTTATCTTCATATGTGGATTGTACAAATGTCCCATACACCTGGAATTAGACATGGCACAAAAGTTTGTGAAGTATTTTTGTTCTGGATGACATAAATAAATTGTTGCATAGTTTGCATTAGAAATCACCTCACAAATATACATGTATGCAATATTTTTGGTCGTATCCAAGGTAGTCATGTCCTCATCAACAAGTGACTACATACGAAGCAAAATGAGTGAATCTACACTCTAAAACATGTCTACATGCATCCGTATGTTGTAACCATTTGAAATGTCTAGAAAGACAAATATTTGGGAACGGAGGGAGTATTAAAATGTTGGGGAACGTAGTATTTTAAAATTTTCCTACGATCACGCAAGATCTATCTACCAGATGCATAGCAACGAGAGGGGAGAGTGAGTCTACGTACCCTCGTAGACCGAAAGCGGAAGCGTTAGAACAACGCGGTTGATGTAGTCGTACGTCTTCACGGCCCGACCGATCAAGCACCGAAACTACGGCACCTCCGAGTTCTAGCACACGTTCAGCTCGATGACGTCCCTCGAACTCCGATCCAGCCGAGTGTCGAGGGAGAGTTCCGTCAGCACGACGGCGTGGTGACGATCTTGATGTTCTACCGTCGCAGGGCTTCGCCTAAGCACCGCTACAATATTTATCGAGGAGAACTATGGTGGAGGGGGGCACCGCACACAGCTAAGAGATCAAGAGATCAATTATTGTGTCTAGAGGTGCCCCCTGCCCCCGTATATAAAGGAGGGAGGGAGAGGCCAGCCCTAGAGGGGGCGCACCAAGTGTGGGGAGTCCTACTAGGACTCCCAAGTCCTAGTAGGATTCCCCTTTCCTTTTCGGAGTAGGAGAGAAGGAAAGAGGGGGAGAGGGAGAAGGAAAAGGGGGCTGCACCCCTTGTCCAATTCGGACCAGAAGGGGGGTGCACGCCTCCTTCCTTTTGGTCTCTCTCCTCTATTCCCGTAACTCCCCGGTACTCCGAAAATACCCGAATCACTCGGAACCTTTCCGATGTCCGAATATAGTCGTCCAATATATCGATTTTTACGTCTCGACCATTTTGAGACTCCTCGTCATGTCCCCGATCTCATCCGGGACTCCGAACTCCTTCGGTACATCAAAACTCATAAACTCATAATAAAACTATCATTGAAACCTTAAGCGTGCGGACCCTACGGGTTCGAGAACTATGTAGACATGACCGAGACACGTCTCCGGTCAATAACCAATAGCGGAACCTGGATGCTCATATTGGCTCCCACATATTCTACGAAGATCTTTATCGGTCAAACCGCATAACAACATACATTGTTCCCTTTGTCATCGGTATGTTACATGCCCGAGATTCGATCGTCGGTATCTCAATACCTAGTTCAATCTCGTTACCAACAAGTCTCTTTACACGTTCCGCAGTACATCATCCCACAACTAACTCATTAGCTGCAATGCTTGCAAGGCTTATAGTGATGTGCATTACCGAGTGGGCCCAGAGATACCTCTCCGACAATCGGAGTGACAAATCCTAATCTCGAAATACGCCAACCCAACAAATACCTTCGGAGACACCTGTAGAGTACCTTTATAATCACCCAGTTACGTTGCGACGTTTGGTAGCACACAAAGTGTTCCTCCGGTATTCGGGAGTTGCATAATCTCATAGTCATAGGAACATGTATAAGTCATGAAGAAAGCAATAGCGGTAAAACTTAAACGATCATAGTGCTAAGCTAACGGATGGGTCTTGTCCATCAGATCATTCTCCTAATGATGTGATCCCGTTGATCAAATAACAACTCATGTCTATGGCTAGGAAACATAACCATCTTTGATCAATGAGCTAGTCTAGTAGAGGCATACTAGGGACACTCTGTTTTGTCTATGTATTCACACATGTATTAAGTTTCCGGTTAATACAATTCTAGCATGAATAATAAACATTTATCATGATATAAGGAAATAAATAATAACTTTATTATTGCCTCTAGGGCATATTTCCTTCAGTCTCCCACTTGCACTAGAGTCAATAATCTAGTTCACACCGCCATGTGATTTAACACCGATGGTTCACATCGTCATGTGATTAACACCCAAAGGGTTTACCAGAGTCAATAATCTAGTTCACATCGCTATGTGATTAACACCCAAAGAGTACTAAGGTGTGATCATGTTTTGCTTCATGAGAGAAGTTTAGTCAACGGGTCTGTCACATTCAGATCCGTATGTCTTTCGCAAATGTCTATGTGTCTACAATGCTCTGCATGGAGCTACTCTAGCTAATTGCTCCCACTTTCAATACGCATCCAGATTGATACTTAGAGTCAGCTGGATTTAGTGTCAAAGCTTGCATCGGCGTAACCCTTTACGACGAACTCTTTATCACCTCCATAATCGAGAAACATTTCCTTAGTCATCTAGTTACTAAGGATAATTTTGACCGTTGTACAGTGATCTACTCCTGGATCACTATTGTACCCTCGTGACAAACTCATGGCAAGGTACACAACATGTTTGGTACACAGCATGGCATACTTTATAGAACCTATGGCTGAGGCATAGGGAATGACTTTCATTCTCTCTATATTTTTCTGCCGTGGTCTGGCTTTGAGTCTTACTCAACTTCACACCTTACAAGTCAGGTAAGAACTCCTTCTTTGACTGATCCATTTTGAACTACTTCAAAATCATATCAAGGTATGTACTCATCGAAAGTCTTATCAAGCGTCTTGATCTATCTCTATAGATCTTGATGCCCAATATGTAAGCAGCTTCACCAAGGTCTTTCTTTGAAAAACTCCTTTCAAACACTCCTTTATGCTTTCCAGAAAATTCTACATCATTTCCGATCGACAATATGTCATTCACATATACTTATCAGAAAGGTTGTAGTGCTCCCACTCACTTCTTGTAAATACAGGCTTCTCCAAAAGTCTATATAAAACCATATGCTTTGATCACCTCATCAAAGCGTATATTCCAACTCCGAGATGCTTGCACCAGTCCATAGATGGATCGCTGGAGCTTGCATACTTTGTTAGCACCTTTTGGATCGACAAAACCTTCTGGTTGCATCATATACAACTCTTCTTTGAGATATCCATTCAGGAATGCAGTTTTGACATCCATTTGCCAGATTTCATAATCATAAAATGCGGCAATTGCTAACATGATTCGGACTGACTTAAGCATCGCTACAGGTGAGAAAGTCTCATCGTAGTCAACTCCTTGAACTTGTCGAAAACCTTTCGCAACAAGTCGAGCTTTGTAAACAGTAACATTACCGTCTGCGTCGGTCTTCCTCTTGAAGATCCATTTATTTTCGATGGCCTGCCGATCATCGGGCAAGTCAACCAAAGTCCACACTTTGTTCTCATACATGGATCCCATCTCAGATTTCATGGCTTCAAGCCATTTTGCGGAATCTGGGCTCATCATCGCTTCCTCATAGTTCGTAGGTTCATCATGGTCTAGTAACATGATTTCCAGAACTGGGTTGCCGTACCACTCTGGTGCGGAACGTACTCTGGTTGATCTACGACGTTCAGCAGAAACTTGATCCAAAGTTTCATGATCATTATCATTAACTTCCTCACTGATTGGTGTAGGAATCACTGGAACAATTTTCTGTGATGTACTACTTTCCAATCCGGGAGAAGGTACTATTACCTCATCAAGTTCTACTTTCCTCCCACTCACTTCTTTCGAGAGAAACTCCTTCTCTAGAAAGGATCCATTTTTAGCAACGAATATCTTGCCTTCGGATCTGTGATAGAAGGTGTACCCAACAGTCTCTTTTGGGTATAAGTCATAGTCATAGGAACATGTATAAGTCATGAAGAAAGCAATAGCAGTAAAACTAAACGATCATAGTGCTATGCTAACGGATGGGTCTTGTCCATCACATCATTCTCCTAATGATGTGATCCCGTTGATCAAATGACAACTCATGTCTATGGCTAGGAAACATAACCATCTTTGATCAATGAGCTAGTCTAGTAGAGGCATACTAGGGACATACTGTTTTGTCTATGTATTCACACATGTACCAAGTTTCCCGTTAATACAATTCTAGCATGAATAATAAACATTTATCATGATATAAGGAAATACAAATAACAACTTTATTATTGCCTCTAGGGCATATTTCCTTCAGTCTCCCACTTGCACTAGAGTCAATAATCTAGCTCACATCGCCATGTGACCAACACCCAAAGGGTTTACTAGAGTCAATAATCTAGTTCACATCGCTATGTGATTAATACCCAAGAGTAATAAGGTGTGATCATGTTTTGCTTGTGAGAGAAGTTTAGTCAACGGGTCTGTCACATTCAGATCCGTATGTATTTTGCAAATTTCTATGTCTACAATGCTCTGCATAGAGCTACTCTAGCTAATTGCTCCCACTTTCAATACGCATCCAGATTGATACTTAGAGTCATCTGGATTTAGTGTCAAAGCTTGCATCGGCGTAACCCTTTACGATGAACTCTTTATCACCTCCATAATCGAGAAACATTTCCTTAGTCATCCAGTTACTAAGGATAATTTTGACCGTTGTACAGTGATCTACTCCTGGATCACTATTGTACCCCCTTGACAAACTCATGGCAAGGTACACAACATGTTTGGTACACAGCATGGCATACTTTATAGAACCTATGGCTGAGGCATAGGGAATGACTTTCATTCTCTCTATATTTTTCTGCCGTGGTCTGGCTTTGAGTCTTACTCAACTTCACACCTTACAAGTCAGGCAAGAACTCCTTCTTTGACTGATCCATTTTGAACTACTTCAAAATCTTATCAAGGTATGTACTCATCGAAAATCTTATCAAGCGTCTTGATCTATCTCTATAGATCTTGATGCCCAATATGTAAGCAGCTTCACCAAGGTCTTTCTTTGAAAAACTCCTTTCAAACACTCCTTTATGCT
Organism: Secale cereale; assembly: GCA_902687465.1. Classification (NCBI taxonomy): domain Eukaryota; kingdom Viridiplantae; phylum Streptophyta; class Magnoliopsida; order Poales; family Poaceae; genus Secale; species Secale cereale. The sequence continues at coordinate 583,657,422 of LR738713.1, forward strand.
TTCCAGAAAATTCTACATCATTTCCGATCGACAATATGTCATTCACATATACTTATCAGAAAGGTTGTAGTGCTCCCACTCACTTTTTGTAAATACAGGCTTCACCGCAAGTCTGTATAAATCTATATGCTTTGATCAACTTATCAAAGCGTATATTCCAACTCCGAGATGCTTGCACCAGTCCATAGATGGATCGCTGGAGCTTGCACATTTTGTTAGCACCTTTAGGATTGACAAAACCTTCTGGTTGCATCATATACAAGTCTTCTTTAATAAATCCATTAAAGAATGCAGTTTTGTTATCCATTTGCCAGATTTCATAAAATGCGGCAATTGCTAACATGATTCGGACGGACTTAAGCATCGCTACGGGTGAGAAAGTCTCATCGTAGTCAACTCCTTGAACTTGTTGAAAAACTTTCGCAACAAGTCGAGCTTTGTAAACAGTAACATTACGGTCAGCGTCAGTCTTCCTCTTGAAGATCCATTTATTTTCGATGGCTTGCCGACCATCGGGCAAGTCAACCAAAGTCCACACTTTGTTCTCATACATGGATCCCATCTCAGATTTCATGGTCTCAAGCCATTTTGCGGAATCTGGGCTCATCATCGCTTCCTCATAGTTCGTAGGTTCATCATGGTCCAGTAACATGACTTCCAGAACCGGGTTGCCGTACCACTCTGGTGCGGAACGTACTCTGGTTGATCTACGAAGTTTAGCAGTAACTTGATCCGAAGTTTCATGATCATCATCATTAGCTTCCTCACTAATTGGTGTAGGAATCACTGGAACCAGTTTCTGTGATGTACTACTATCCAATTCGGGAGAAGGTACAATTACCTCATCAAGTTCCACTTTCCTCCCACTCACTTCTTTCGAGAGAAACTCCTTCTCTAGAAAGGATCCACTCTTAGCAACAAAGACCTTGCCTTCGGATCTGTGATAGAAGGTGTACCCAACGGTTTCTTTTGGGTATCCTATGAAGATTTACTTCTCCGATTTGGGTTCGAGCTTATCATGTTGAAACTTTTTCACATAAGCATCGCAGTCCCAAACTTAAAGAAATGACAGCTTAGGTTTCTCGTCAAACCATAGTTCATACGGTGTCATCTCCACGGATTTAGATGGTGCCCTATTTAACGTGAATGTATCTGTCTCTAATGCATAACCCCAAAAGCGATAGTGGTAGATCGGTAAGAGACATCATCGATCGCACCATATCTAATAAAGTACAGTTATGACGTTCGGACACACCATTACACTATGGTGTTCCAGGTGGCGTGAGTAGTAAAACTATTTCACATTGTTTTTACTGAAGGCCAAACTCGCTAACTCAAATATTTTACCTCTACGATCATATCGTAGAAACTCTTATTTTCTTGTTACGATGATTCTCCACTTCACTCTGAAATTCTTTGAACTTTTCAAATTTTTTAGACTTGTGCTTCATTAAGTAGATATACCCATATCTGCTCAAATCATCAGTGAAGGTCAGAAAATAACGATACCCGCCGCGAGCTTCAACACTCATTGGTCCACATACATCTGTATGTATGATCTCCAACAAATCTGTTGCTCGCTCCATTGTTCCAGAGAACGGAGTTTTAGTCATCTTGCCCATGAGGCATGGTTCGCAAGCACCAAGTGATTCATAATCAAGTGATTCCAAAAGTCCATCACTATGGAGTTTCTTCATGCGCTTTACACCATTATGACCTAAACAGCAGTGCCACAAATAAGTTGCACTATCATTATTAACCTTGCATCTTTTGGCTTCAATATTATGAATATGTGTATCACCACGATCGAGATCCAACAAACTATTTTCATTGGGTGTATGACCATCGAAGGTTTTATTCATGTAAACAGAATAACAATTATTCTATGACTTTAAATGAATAACCGTATTGCAATAAATATGATCAAATCATATTCATGGTCAACGCAAATGCCAAATAACATTTATTTAGGTTTTACACTAATCCCGAAAGTATAGGGAGTGTGCGATGATGATCATGTCAATCTTGGAACCACTTCCAACACACATCGTCACTTCACCTTTAACTAGTCTTTGTTCATTCTGCAATTCTCGTTTCGAGTTACTAATTTTAGCAACTGAACCGGTATCAAATACCCAGGGGTTGCTATGAACACTAGTAAAGTACACATCAATAATCTGTATATCAAAATATACCTTTGTTCACTTTGCCATCCTTCTTATCCGCCAAGTATCTAGGGCAGTTCCACTTCCAGTGACCATTTCCTTTGCAGTAGAAGCACTTAGTTTCAGGCTTGAGTTTTAGCTTTGGGTTTCTTCACGGGAGTGACAACTTGCTTGTCATTCTTCTTGAAGTTCCCCTTCTATCCCTTTGCCCTTTACTTGAAACAAGTGGTCTTGTTAACCATCAACACTTGATGCTTTTTCATGATTTCTACCTTCGCCGACTTCAGCATTGCGAAGAGCTCGGGAATTCCTTTCGTCATCCCTTGCATATTATAGTTCATCACGAAGTTCTACTAACTTGGTGATAGTGACTAGAGAACTTTGTCAATTACTATCTTATCTGGAAGATTAACTCCCACTTGATTCAAGTAATTGTAGTACCCAGACAATCTGAGCACATGCTCACTGGTTGAGCTATTCTCCTCCATCTTGTAGGCAAAGTACTGTCAGAAGTCTTATATCTCTCGACACGAGCATGAGTATGAAATACTAATTTCAACTCTTGGAACATCTTATATGCTCCGTGGCGTTCAAAACGTTTTTGAAGTCCCGGTTCTAAGCCATAAAGCATGGTGCACTTAAACTATCAAGTAGTCATCATACCGAGCTTTTGTCAAAACGTTCATAACGTCTACATCTGCTCCTGCAATAGGTATGTCACCTAGCGGTGCATCAAGGACATAATTCTCTGTGCAGCAATGAGGATAATCCTCAGATCACGGAACAATTCCGCATCATTGCTACTAACATCTTTCAACTTAGTTTTCTCTAGGAACATATAAAAAATAAACGGGGAGCAACATCGCGAGCTATTGATCTACAACATAGATATGCTAATACTACGAGGACTAAGTTCATGATAAATTAAAGTTCAATTTAATCATATTACTTAAGAACTCCACTTAGATAGACATCCCTCTAGTCATCTAAATGATCACGTGATCCAAATCAACTAAACCATGTCCGATCATCACGTGAGATGGAGTAGTTTCAATGGTGAACATCTTATGTTGATCATATCTACTATATGATTCACGCTCGACCTTTCGGTCTCCAGTGTTCCGAGGCCATATCTGCATATGCTAGGCTCGTCAAGTTTAATCCGAGTATTCTGCGTGTGCAAAACTGACTTACACCCGTTGTATTTGAACGTAGAGCTTATCACACCCGATCATCACGTGGTGTCTCGGCACGACGAACTTTTGCAACGGTGCATACTCAGGGAGAACACTTATACCTTGAAATTTAGTAAGGGATCATCTTATAATGCTACCGTCGAACTAAGCAAAATAAGAAGCATAATAAGATAAACATCACATGTAATCAAAATATGTGACATGATATGGCCATCATCATCTTGTGCTTTTGATCTCCATCTCCAAAGCACCGTCATGATCACCTTCGTCACCGGCGCGACACCTTGATCTCCATCGTAGCATCGTTGTCGTCTCGCCAACTATTGCTTCTACGACTATCGCTACCGCTTAGTGATAAAGTAAAGCAATTACATGGCGATTGCATTTCATACAATAAAGCGACAACCATATGGCTCCTGCCAGTTGCCGATAACTTTACAAAACATGATCATCTCATACAAAACCGTATAACTCATCATGTCTTGACCATATCACATCACAACATGCCCTGCAAAAACAAGTTAGACGTCCTCTACTTTGTTGTTGCAAGTTTTACGTGGCTGCTACGGGCTTAGCAAGAACTGTTCTTACCTACGCATACAAAACCACAACTATGTTTCGTCAAGTACGTGCTGTTTTAACCTTCACAAGGACCGGGCGTAGTCACACTTGTTTCAGCTAAAGTGAGAGAGACAGACACCCGCCAGTCACCTTTAAGCAACGAGTGCTCGTAACGGTGAAACCAGTCTCGCGTAAGCGTACGCGTAATGTCGGTCCGGGCCGCTTCATCTCACAATACCGCCGAAGCAAAATATGACATGCTGGTAAGCAGTATGACTAGTATCGCCCACAACTCATTGTGTTCTACTCGTGCATATCATCTACGCATAAACCTGGCTCTGATACCACTGTTGGGGAACGTAGTATTTTAAAATTTTCCTACGATCACGCAAGATCTATCTACCAGATGCATAGCAACGGGAGGGGAGAGTGAGTCTACGTACCCTCGTAGACCAAAAGCGGAAGCGTTAGAACAATGCGGTTGATGTAGTCATACGTCTTCACGGCCTGACCGATCAAGCACCGAAACTACGGCACCTCCGAGTTCTAGCACACGTTCAGCTCGATGACGTCCCTCGAACTCCGATCCAGCCGAGTGTCGAGGGAGAGTTCCGTCAGCACGACGGCGTGGTGATGATCTTGATGTTCTACCGTCGCAGGGCTTCGCCTAAGCACCGCTACAATATTTATCGAGGAGAACTATGGTGGAGGGGGGCACCGCACACGGCTAAGAGATCAAGAGATCAATTGTTGTGTCTAGAGGTGCCCCCCTGCCCCCGTATATAAAGGAGGGAGGGAGAGGCCGGCCCTAGAGGGGGCGCACCAAGTGTGGGGAGTCCTACTAGGACTCCCAAGTCCTAGTAGGATTCCCCTTTCCTTTCCGGAGTAGGAGAGAAAGAAAGAGGGGGAGAGGGAGAAGGAAAAGGGGGCTGCACCCCTTGTCCAATTCGGACCAGAAGGGGGGTGCACGCCTCCTTCCTTTTGGCCTCTCTCCTCTATTCCCGTAACTCCCCGGTACTCCGAAAATACCCGAATCACTCGGAACCTTTCCGATGTCCGAATATAGTCGTCCAATATATCGATTTTTACGTCTCGACCATTTTGAGACTCCTCGTCATGTCCCCGATCTCATCCGGGACTCCGAACTCCTTCGGTACATCAAAACTCATAAACTCATAATAAAACTATCATCGAAACCTTAAGCGTGCGGACCTTACGGGTTCGAGAACTATGTAGACATGACCGAGACACGTCTCCGATCAATAACCAATAGCGGAACCTGGATGCTCATATTGGCTCCCACATATTCTACGAAGATCTTTATCGGTCAAACCGCATAACAACATACATTGTTCCCTTTGTCATCGGTATGTTACATGCCCGAGATTCGATCGTCCGTATCTCAATACCTAGTTCAATCCGTTACCAACAAGTCTCTTTACTCGTTCCGCAATACATCATCCCGCAACTAACTCATTAGCTGCAATGCTTGCAAGGCTTATAGTGATGTGCATTACCGAGTGGACCCAGAGATACCTCTCCGACAATCGGAGTGACAAATCCTAATCTCGAAATACGCCAACCCAACAAATACCTTCGGAGACACCTGTAGAGTACCTTTATAATCACCCAGTTATGTTGTGACGTTTGGTAGCACACAAAGTGTTCCTCCGGTATTCGGGAGTTGCATAATCTCATAGTCATAGGAACATGTATAAGTCATGAAGAAAGCAATAGCAGTAAAACTTAAACGATCATAGTGCTAAGCTAACGGATGGGTCTTGTCCATCAAATCATTCTCCTAATGATGTGATCCCGTTGATCAAATGACAACTCATGTCTATGGCTAGGAAACATAACCATCTTTGATCAATGAGCTAGTCTAGTAGAGGCATACTAGGGACACTCTGTTTTGTCTATGTATTCACACATGTATTAAGTTTCCGGTTAATACAATTCTAGCATGAATAATAAACATTTATCATGATATAAGGAAATAAATAATAACTTTATTATTGCCTCTAGGGCATATTTCCTTCATAAAATGCATAAGTTTTCTTATGAAATATAAACTTGCCATTGTTATTTATTCAAATCTTGATATGAAATGTCATCTTATGGATCACTATGTGATGCTAGGTACACAGTGTCGGGGAACGTAGCAGAATTCAAAAAATTTCCTACGTTTCACCAAGATCAATCTAAGGAGTCATCTGGCAACGAGCATAAAGAAGTGCATCTACATACCCTTTGTAGATCGCGAGCGGAAGCGTTTGAAGGAACGTGGATGATGGAGTCATACTCGTCGTGATCCTCGTCACCGATGATCCCAGCGCCGAACAGACGGCACCTCCGCGTTCAACACACGTACGGTACAGCGACGTCTCCTCCTTCTTGATCCAGCAAGGGGGAAGGAGAGGTTGATGGAGATCCAGCAGCACGACGGCGTGGTGGTGGATGCAACGGGAAAAACTGCAGGGCTTCGCCGAGACCCTGCGGGAGGAGTAGGAGATGTAACGGGGGGGGAGGCGCCAGGGGCTGAGGTGCGGCTGCCCTCTCTCCCCCCCCACTATATATAGGGGGCCAAGGGGGGCGCCGGCCCTAGGAGATCCAATCTCCTAGGGGGCGGCGGCCAAGGGGGGTGGCTTGCCCCCCAAGCCTAGGGGGCGCCCCTACCCCTAGGGTTTCAACCCTAGGCGCATGGGGGGTGGCCCATGGGGGGTGCGCCAGCCCACTAAGGGCTGGTCCCCCTCCCCCTACGGCCCACGGGGCCCTTCGGGATGGGTGGCCCCACCCGATGGACCCCTGGTACACTACCGGTGACCCCCGGAATTCTCCCAATGGCCGAAACTGGACTTCCTATATATTATTCTTTACCTCCGGACTATTCCGGAACTCCTCGTGACGTCCGGGATCTCATCCGGGACTCCGAACAACATTCGGGTTTCCGTGTGCATATATCTCTATAACCCTAGCGTCACCGAACCTTAAGTGTGTAGACCCTACGGATTCGGGAGACACGTAGACATGACCGAGACGACTCTCCGGTCAATAACCAACAGCAGGATCTGGATACCCATGTTGGTTCCCATGTGTTCCTCGATGATCTCATCGGATGAACCACGATGTCAAGGATTCACTTAATCCCGTATGTAATTCCTTTTGTCTATCGGTACGGTACTTGCTCGAGATTCGATCGTCGGTATACCGATACCTTGTTCAATCTCGTCATGGCAAGTCTCTTTACTCGTTCCGTAATCCATCATCCCGTGACTAACTCCTTAGTCACTTTGAGCTCATTATGATGATGTCTTACCGAGTGGGCCCAGAGATACCTCTCCGTCATACGGAGTGACAAATCCCAGTCTCGGTTCGTACCAACTCAACAGATACTTTCGGAGATACCCGTTGCGTACCTTTATAGCCACCCAGTTACGTTGTGACGTTTGGCACACCCAAAGTATTCCTACGGTATCCGGGAGTTGCACAACCTCATGGTCTAAGGAACAGATACTTGACACTGGAAAAGCTTAAGCATTACGAACTACACGATCTTGTGCTAGGCTTAGGATTGGGTCTTGTCCATCACATCATTCTCCTAATGATGTGATCCCGTTATCAATGACATCCAATGTCCATGGTCAGGAAACCGTGACCATCTGTTGATCAACGAGCTAGTAACTAGAGGCTTACCAGGGACACGTTGTGGTCTATGTATTCACACATGTATCGCTGTTTCCGTACAATACAATTCAAGCATGAATAACAGACAATTATCATGAACAAGGAAATATAATAATAATCCTTTTATTATTGCCTCTAGGGCATATTTCCAACAGTCTCCCACTTGCACTAGAGTCAATAATCTAGTTACATTGTGATGAATCGAACACCCATAGAGTTCTGGTGTTGATCATGTTTTGCCCGTGGAAGAGGTTTAGTCAACGGATCTGCGACATTCAGATCCGTATGCACTTTACAAATATCTATGTCTCCATCTTGAACATAATTCCGGATGGAGTTGAAACGGCGCTTGATGTGCTTGGTCTTCTTGTGAAACCTGGGCTCCTTGCAATGGCAATGGCTCCAGTGTTGTCACAGAAGAGAGTCATCGGGTTTGATGCGCTTGGAATGACTCCTAGGTTGGTGATGAACTCCTTCATCCAGACTCCTTCTTGCGCTGCTTCGCAAGCAGCTATGTACTCCGCTTCACATGTAGAATGCGCCACGACGCTCTGCTTGCAACTGCACCAGCTGACTGCTCCACCATTCAAAATATACACGTATCCGGTTTGTGACTTGGAGTCATCCAGATCTGTGTCGAAGCTAGCATCGACGTAACCCTTTATGACGAGCTCTTCGTCACCTCCATAAACGAGAAACATATCCTTAGTCCTCTTCAGGTACTTCAGGATGTTCTTGACCGCTGTCCAGTGCTCCATACCGGGATCACTTTGGTACCTCCCTACCAAACTTATGGCAAGGTTCACATCAGGTCTGGTACATAGCATGGCATACATAATAGAACCTATGGCTGAGACATAGGGGATGGCACTCATCTTTTCTCTATCTTCTGCCGTGGTCGGGGACTAAGCCGTGCTCAATCTCATACCTTGCAAAACAGGCAAGAACCCCTTCTTGGACTGATCCATATTGAACTTCTTCAATATCTTGTCAAGGTATGTACTTTGTGAAAGACCAATGAGGCGTCTTGATCTATCTCTATAGATCTTGATTCCTAATATATAAGCAGCTTCTCCAAGGTCCTTCATTGAAAAACTCTTATTCAAGTAGGCCTTTATGCTCTCCAAGAATTCTATATCATTTCCCATCAGCAGTATGTCATCCACATATAATATGAGAAATGCTACAGAGCTCCCACTCACTTTCTTGTTGATACAGGCTTCTCCCCAAGTCTGTATAAAGCCAAACGCTTTGATCACATCATTAAAGCGAATATTCCAACTCCGAGATGCTTGCACCAGCCTGTAGATCGAGCGCTGGAGCTTGCATACCTTGTTGGCATTCTGTGGATCGACAAAACCTTCCGGCTGCATCATATATAGTTCTTCCTTGAGGAAGCCATTAAGGAATGCCGTTTTGACGTCCATTTGCCATATCTCATAATCATAGAATGCGGCAATTGCTAACATGATTCAGACGGACTTCAGCATCGCTACGGGAGAGAAAGTCTCGTCGTAGTCAATCCCTTGAACTTGTCGATAACCCTTAGCGACAAGTCGAGCTTTATAGATGGTCACATTACCATCCGCGTCTGTCTTCTTCTTAAATATCCATTTATTTTCTATGGCGTGCCGATCATCGGGCAAGTCCACCAAAGTCCATACTTTGTTTTCATACATGGATCCTATCTTGGATTTCATGGCTTCAAGCCATTTGTTGGAATCTGGGCCCGCCATCGCTTCTTCATAGTTCGAAGGTTCACCGTTGTCTAACAACATGATTTCCATGACAGGGTTGCCGTACCACTGATGTCTACACACGCTTCTACTCTTGTAGACTATGTTGGGCCTCCAAGCGCAGAGGTTTGTAGGACAGCAGCAATTTCCCTCAAGTGGATGACCTAAGGTTTATCGAACTCAGGGAAGTAGAGGTTGAAGATGGTCTCTCTCAAGCAACCCTGCAACTAAGATACAAGAAGTCTCTTGTGTCCCCAACACACCTAATACAACTAGGAGTTGTATAGGTGCACTAGTTCGGCGAAGAGATGGTAAAATATGGATGATAGGAGTGGCAAAGCAAAGTAATATAAATCTGTAATAAAAAGTGCAGCAAGCAAACAAGTGGTAAACGTGAGCACAAATGGTATTGCAATGGTGGAAACAAGGCCTAGGGATCATACTTTCACTAGTGGCAACTCCCAACAACATTAACATAATCGAATCACATGATATTTCCCGTAAAACATGCAATGTAGACGCACCCGGAGGTCATTCCTCCGTGGTCAAGAGAGGACGAGAATTATGTAGGGCTACAAAAGCACACCTCAAAGTTCGTAGTTCTCAATCTAAGGATTTCCCAATGTCACCGCGGCCATCCAAAGAGAGTCCCACAATCACCATAACATATCTAAAGGATAGTCAAATACAAGCACCAAGAGACTCTCAATCTTCAATCAACACACAAGAGAGGAAATCACTCATGAAAATATTTTTCTAATCCATGTCCAATAGACCGCTGTCACCTTGGTCTCGGGGATTATACTAGATAAAGACAAGTGAGTACATCAATCCAATACATAGAGGAAGGGGAAATATCATGGGATCACCCTAGATTAACATAGCCTATGATCACAACGAATATCACATCATGGGAGAGAGAGATAACCACATAGCTACACGTACGAGCCCTCGGTCCCGGAGAAGACTACTCACACATGGACATGGTGAGGAGGAGGTTGATGATGGTGTTGATGGAGAGGTGCAGCCCCACGAGGAGGAGATGGCCGGCGGCAGCCACGGAGGCGGCGGCGGCGGCCCTTGGTGGCGCGGCGGCGGCGGCCCTAGGGGGCGGCGGCGGCCCTAGGGGGCAGCAGCTCCTTGGCCCCCCTTCTTCCTTGTGGATGGTGCTGCAATGGTGCTGGTCCTCCCCTCCAAGACGGCGGCTCGTGAGGAGGAAAATTCGTGGCCCTTGGTGACCTAGGTTTCCTCTCTTTATATAGACTCTCGGATTCCCGTCATCAGATTTTGGGCCTCAGTAAAACAGGCTTTACTCGGCCGTCCGGACTCCGATTTGGACGAATTTTATATTCAGAAGCACCGCCTCGAAATTCCCCACAACTTTCGCATCTAGACTTTTTCCGTTTGACGTCGTCTTCGGGCCGGAACGTGACCATCTTTAAAAAACGTTCTCAGACAGATTTCAGGAAAGTCAGAGTCCTACTCCAATACGACTCCTTTTGCGTTTTTGTCAATTTCCAAGTAATTCCTACACAATAAAGTGTAAAACAAGAACATTGTGCACTTTTGCAACCATTAATAGGTTAGTCCAAATATGATCAAAAGTGTATGGAAGTGCATAAATATCATAGCAATATCACACAAAAAAGGCATGGAGCAAGCAGAAATTATAGATACGTTTTGGACGTATCAACCACTCAGGTGCAGAACGTGTCCTTGTGGACCTTTGAAGTTCAGTAGTAACTTGATCTGTTTCTTCATGATCATCATCATTAACTTCCTCCCTTTTCGGTGCATGCACCTCAGGAACAATTTCCTGTGCTGCGCTACTTTCCGGTTCGGGAGGGGTGACTGTCACCTTATCAAGTTCTACTTTCCTCCCACTCACTTCTTTCGAGAGAAACTCTTTCTCCAGAAAGGATCCATTCTTGGCAACAAAGACCTTGCCTTCGGATCTGAGGTAGAAGGTGTACCCAATCGTTTCCTTTGGGTATCCTATGAAGACGCATTTTTCCGATTTGGGTTCGAGCTTCTCAGGTTGAAGTTTCTTGACATAAGCATCGCAACCCCAAACTTTCAGAAACGACAGCTTAGGTTTCTTGCCAAACCATAGTTCATACGGTGTTGCCTCAACGGATTTTGACGGAGCCCTATTTAAAGTGAATGCGGCAGTCTCTAAAGCATAACCCCAAAAAGATAGCGGTAAGTCGGTGAGAGACATCATAGATCGCACCATGTCCAACAGAGTACGATTTCGACGTTCGGACACACCATTTCACTGAGGTGTTCCGGGCGGTGTCAATTGTGAAACAATTCCACGGTTCCTTAGGTGCGTGCCAAATTCATGACTTAAATATTCACCCCCACGATCCGATCGTAAGAATTTTATTTTTCAGTCACGTTGATTCTCAACCTCATTCTGAAATTCCTTGAACTTTTCAAAGGTCTCAGACTTGTGTTTCATCAAGTAGCCATACCCATATCTACTCAAGTCATCTGTGAGGGTGAGAACATAACGATAGCCTCCGCGAGCTTCAACACTCATTGGACCGCACACATCGGTATGTATGATTTCCAATAAGTTGGTCGCTCGCTCCATTGTTCCGGAGAACGGAGTCTTGGTCATCTTACCCAAGAGGCATGGTTCACACGTGTCAAATGATTCATAATCAAGAGACTCTAGAAAAGTCCATCTGCATGGAGCTTCTTCATATGTTTGACACCAATATGACCAAGGCGGCAATGCCACAAGTATGTGGGACTATCATTGTCAACTTTACATCTTTTGGCATTCACACTATGAATATGTGTATCATCACGTTCGAGATTCATCAAAAATAAACCATTGATCAGCGGCGCATGACCATAAAACATATCTCTCAAATAAATAGAACAACCATTATTCTCGGATTTAAATGAGTAGCCATCTCGCATCAAACGAGATTCAGATACAATGTTCATGCTCAAAGCTGGTACTAAATAACAATTATTAAGGTTTAAAACTAATCCCGAGGGTAGATGTAGAGGTAGCGTGCCGACGGCGATCACATCGACCTTGGAACCATTCCCGACGCGCATCGTCACCTCGTCCTTCGCCAGTCTCCGTTTATTCCACAGCTCCTGCTTTGAGTTACAAATGTGAGCAACTGCACCGGTATCAAATACCCAGGAGCTACTACGAGCGCTGGCAAGGTACACATCAATAACATGTATATCACATATACCTTTGACGTTGTCGGCCTTCTTGTCTGCTAAATATTTGGGGCAGTTCCGCTTCCAGTGACCCGTTCCCTTGCAATAAAAGCACTCAGTCTCAGGCTTGGATCCATACTTTGGTTTCTTCTCGGTAACTGGCTTACCGGGCGCGGCAACTCCTTTGCCGTCCTTCTTGAAGTTCTTCTTACCCTTGCCCTTCTTGAACTTAGTGGTTTTATTCACCATCAACACTTGATGCTCTTTCTTGATCTCCACCTCCGCTGATTTCAGCATTGAATATACCTCGGGAATGGACTTCTCCATCCCTTGCATATTGAAGTTCAACACGAAACTCTTGTAGCTAGGTGGGAGCGACTGAAGGATTCTGTCAACGACCGCTTCGTCTGGGAGATTCATTCCCAACTGAGACAAGCGGTTGTGCAACCCAGACAACTTGAGTATGTGCTCGCTGACAGAACTATTTTCCTCCATCTTACAGCTGTAGAATGCGTTGGAGACATCATATCTCTCAACTCGGGCATGAGCCTGGAAAACCATTTTCAGCTCTTGGAACATCTCATATGCTCCGTGGTGCTCAAAACGCTTTTGGAGCCCCGATTCTAAGCTGTAGAGCATGTCGCACTGAACCAGGGAGTAATCATCATAACGCGACTGCCAAGCGTTCATAACATCTTGGTTTGCCGAGGCGGGAGCGTCACCTAGCGGTGCTTCTAGGACATAAGTTTTCTTGGCAGCTATGAGGATGATCCTCATGTTACGGACCCAATCCGTATAGTTTCTACCATCGTCTTTCAGCTTGGTTTTCTCTAGGAACGCGTTGAAGTTGAGGGTAACATGAGCGTGGGCCATTTGATCTACAAGACATATTGTAAAGAATTTAGACTAAGTTCATGACAATTAAGTTCATCTAATCAAATTTAATGAACTCCAACTTAGATTGACATCTCTCTAGTCACCTAAGTGATACATGATCTGAATCGACTAGCCCGTGTCCGATCATCACGTGAGACGGACTAGTCATCAACGGTGAACATCTTCATGTTGATCGTATCTTCTATACGACTCATGTTCGACCTTTCGGTCTTCCGTGTTCCGAGGCCATGTCTATACATGCTAGGCTCGTCAAGTAAACCCTAAGTGTATTGCGTGTGTAAATCTGGCTTACACCCGTCGTATGCGAACGTTAGAGCCTATCACACCCAATCATCACGTGGTGCTTCGGAACAACGATCCTTAGCAACGGTGCACAGTTAGGGGAAACACAATTCTTGAAATTTTAGTGAGAGATCATCTTATTTACTACCGTCGTTCTAAGTAAACAAGATGCATAAACATGATAAACATCACATGCAATCAAATAAAGTGACATGATATGGCCAATATCATTTTGCTCCTTTGATCTCCATCTTCGGGGCACCATGATCATATTTGTCACCGGCATGACACCATGATCTCCATCACCGTGTCTTCATGAAGTCGTCTCGCCAAATATTTCTTCTACTACTACGGCTAACGTTTAGCAATAAAGTAAAGTAATTACATGGCGTTATTCAGTGACACGCAGGTCATACAATAAATAAGACAACTCCAATGGCTCCTGCCGGTTGTCATTTTCATCGACATGCAAGTCATGATTCCCTATTACAAGAACATGATCAATCTCATACATCACATATATCATTCATTACATCTTCTTGGCCATATCACATCACATAGCATATGCTGCAAGAACAAGTTAGACGTCCTCTAATTGTTGTTGCAAGTTTTTTACGTGGTTGCTATAGGTTTCTAGCAAGAACGTTCCTTACCTACACCAAAACCACAACGTGATATGTCAATTTCTATTTACCCTTCATAAGGACCCTTTTCATCGAATCCGATCCGACTAAAGTGGGAGAGACAGACACCCGCCAGCCACCTTATGCAACTAGTGCATGTCTGTCGGTGGAACCAGTCTCACGTAAGCGTACGTGTAAGGTCGGTCCGGGCCGCTTCATCCCACAATGCCGCCGAATCAAGATTGGACTAGTAGCGGCAAGAGAATTGAACAAAATCAATGCCCACAACTTGTTTGTGTTCTACTCGTACAAGATGCTATGCAAAGACCTAGCTCAGATGCCACTGTTGGGGAACGTAGCAGAATTCAAAAAATTTCCTACGTTTCACCAAGATCAATCTAAGGAGTCATCTGGCAACGAGCATAAAGGAGTGCATCTACATACCCTTTGTAGATCGCGAGCGGAAGCGCTCAAAGGAACGTGGATGATGGAGTCGTACTCGTCGTGATCCTCGTCACCGATGATCCCAGCGCCGAACGGACGGCACCTCCGCGTTCAACACACGTACGGTACAGCGACGTCTCCTCCTTATTGATCCAGCAAGGGGGAAGGAGAGGTTGATGGAGATCCAGCAACACGACGGCGTGGTGGTGGATGCAACGGGAAAAACTGCAGGGCTTCGTCGAGACACTGCGGGAGGAGTAGGAG
>LR738713.1:583672576-583683425 GCA_902687465.1 Secale cereale
AGAGGCGCCAGGGGCTGAGGTGCGGCTACCCTCTCTCCCCCCACTATATATAGGGGGCCAGGGGGGCGCCGGCCCTAGGAGATCCAATCTCCTAGGGGGGCGGCGGCCAAGGGGGTGGCTTGCCCCCCAAGCCTAGGGGGCGCCCCCACCCCTAGGGTTTCAACCCTAGGCGCATGGGGGGTGGCCCATGGGGGGTGCGTTGATGTCTACACACGCTTCTACTCTTGTAGACTATGTTGGGCCCCCCAAGCGCAGAGGTTTGTAGGACAGCAGCAATTTCCCTCAAGTGGATGACCTAAGGTTTATCGAACTCAGGGAAGTAGAGGTTGAAGATGGTCTCTCTCAAGCAACCCTGCAACTAAGATACAAGAAGTCTCTTGTGTCCCCAACACACCTAATACAACTAGGAGTTGTATAGGTGCACTAGTTCGGCGAAGAGATGTTAAATGGCAAGTGATATGGATGGCAAAACAAAGTAATATAAATCTGTAATAAAAAGTGCAGCAAGCAAACAAGTGGTAAACGTGAGCACAAATGGTATTGCAATGGTGGAAACAAGGCCTAGGGATCATACTTTCACTAGTGGCAACTCCCAACAACATTAACATAATCGAATCACATGATATTTCCCATAAAACATGCAAAGGGGACACACTCGGAGGTCATTCCTTCGTGGTCAAGAGAGGACGAGAATTATGTAGGGCTACAAAAGCACACCTCAAAGTTCGTAGTTCTCAATCTAAGGATTTCCCAATGTCACCGCGGCCATCCAAAGAGAGTCCCACAATCACCACAACATATCTAAAGGATAGTCAAAGACAAGCACCAAGAGACTCTCAATCTTCAATCAACACACAAGAGAGGAAATCACTCATGAAAATACTTTTCTAATCCATGTCCAATAGACCACTGTCACCTTGGTCTCGGGGATTATACTAGATAAAGACAAGTGAGTACATCAATCCAATACATAGAGGAAGGGTAAATATCTAGATTAACATAGCCTATGATCACAACGAAGATCACATCATGGGAGAGAGAATTGACCACATAGCTACTGGTAAGAACCTCAGCCCCGTTGAGGAACTACTCCCGCATCATGGAGGGAGGAAGCAACGTCGATGGAGATGAATCCGGGGGCACTTTCCCGTCCCGGCAGGGTGCCGGCGCAGGAATTCTGGTCCCCCGAAGCTTGATGGCGATGGCGGCGGAGATCGGAATCGCGTCTGGAGAAAAGGGGTCCGGAATCAGGGTTTTCTCGACGGACCTTAAATATATGCCAAAGGGGGTCACCGGGGGAGTCTTGGGGGGCCCAGGCGCCCCCCGGCACTGCCTAGGGGTGGGCCGCCTGGGCAGGCCGCCTGGAGCCCCTGTGGGCCCCCCCGGCTGTACTTTGGCCGCACGGTAGCTCCTGGAACGCTGATTTTTTATATATTTTTTCTGGATTTTTCATGGCAGTTCTCGTAATGTGAAAACCTGAAATACAAAAACAGCCGAAAACAGAAACTGGCACTGGGGTGCACTGAGTTAATAGGTTAGTCCAAATATGATCAAAAGTGTATGGAAGTGTATAAATATCATAGCAATATCACCCAAAAGAGGCATGGAGCAAGCAGAAATTATAGATACGTTTTGGACGTATCAACATCCCCAAGCTTAATTCCTGCTCGTCCTCGAGTAGGTAAATGATAACAAGAATAATTTCTGTGGTGACATGCTATTAACCATATAGGACTTATTCATAGTCATATGACAAAAGCTTACTGAGACAATGAATCTGTAGTAATTAAGTTGCCTCATAAGAAAATCACGAAGAACTGAAAGTTTTACAATATGATACTGAAACATCAAATAGATTTGCAATGAACATGATATGCAAATATGATAAAGTGATATCTAGCTTGCCCCCTTTAGTGAAGCAAAACATAAATGCAGGGGCACCTTCAAGGTTTAAGTGATGACTAGATACAATGATTTCAGAATAAACGATATCACAATCATGCAAAAGACAATGCTACTTTGGGACAATGCACATTACACTCAGAATGACAATCATGCTCTCAGTAGTTGGTGCTTTAAAAGAAGGTGGAGACTCAACATAAAAGTAAAAGAATGGCCCTTCGCAGAGGGAAGCAGGGATTACTCATGTGCTAAAGTTTTTTATTTTGAAAACATAGAAGCAATTTTGTCAACGGTAGTAATACTTCATATGTGTTATGCATAAGACATCCTATAAGTTGCAAGCCTCATGCATCGAATACCAATAGTGCTCGCACCTTGTCCTAATTAGCTCGGATTTCCATGGGTTATCATTGCATTACATATGTTTCAACCAAGTGTCACAAAGGGGTACCTCTATGCCACCTGTACAAAGGTCCAAGGAGATAAATCGCATTTGATTTCTCGTTTTTGATAGATCTCAACTTGAGGACATCCATACCGGGACAACATAGAAAATAGATAATGGACTCCTCTTTAATGCTTAAGCATTCATAAGAGGTTGAGGATTAATGTCCAAGCTAAAACTTCCACCATGATACATGGATTTGGTTGGCGGCCCAATGTTCTTCTCTAACAATATGCATACTCAAACCATTCAACTCATGGCAAATCACCCTTACTTCGGACAAGACGAACATGCATAGCAACTCACATGATATTCAACAAAAGTGTAACAGTTGATGGCGTCCCCAGAAACATGGATACCGCTCAGCAAGCAACTTATAAGAAATAAGATACATAAGCGACATATTCTTTACCACAATAGTTTTTAAGCTACTTTCCCATGAGCTATGTATTGCAAAAATGAAGGTTTTAAAGGTAGCACATGTAAATTTACTTGGAGTGGCGGTGAAATACCACATATAGGTAGGTATGGTGGACTCATATGGCATAACTGGATTAAAAGAATGTGGATGCACAAGCAGTTAGTCCGCTTAGTACAGGTGGAGGTTAGCAAAAGACTGGGAGCGACCAACTAAAAGAGCAATGACGGTCATAATCATGCAGAGCGACAAAGCAACATTGAATCAGGCATGGTAGTTATATCGCTACTCAGAAACAAAAGATCATCAAGGCTTGACAGACTTTCTTTACAGTCTTAAATATGCGTGAGCATACGCCAAGTCAATCAAAATAAATTCTTGAAGGAAGATATTACTAAACCATACCACGTCATAGGCAAACAAATCAAGTTGGTATTCCAATAACACATTGGGAATCCCCCAGCTATTTGAGATTAACCATAAGAAAACCTGAACTACTAAGAGCCATCATGCAAGTAGCATCTTTATCATAGACATATTAACCAATGCAACGGAAGCAAACTCTCTTAATAAGGTGAGCATGATAATTAAAGAGAGTTCAAGCAACCAACTAAACAAAAGCTCTTTGAAAAGATAAGCATGAATACTAAGAGCTGAGCATGATAGTAGCTATCAAAAGACAAAGAACACACACAGCAAAGATAGACATGAAAATTCTATGTTATGTTCTGGGTAGAAGTGGAGCGTGTTTCTCTCCCACATAAAGAATGCTGAGTTCCGACTCGTTATGAAAAACTAAAAAGAAAACTAAAAGCAAGACGCTCCAAGCATAGCACATAACACATGAAGTGATAAAAATATAGCGGAACGAAAGACGAACTGATAATGTTGATGGAGAAGGGGATGCACGGGGGCATCCCCAAGCTTAGACGCTTGAGTCTCCTTGAATATTTCTTGGGGGTGCACGGGGGCATCCCCAAGCTTGAGCGCTTGACACTCCTGAATCTTTTTATCATCTTCCCTCGCACACTTGAAAACTCCCTTCATACATAACTCATCATAATCTGATTAGCGAGGTTAGTACCCTTAATAAAATAATTGCACCTTGCTGGAAATAAATATATTCTTGAAGTTCTACTGTTTCTCAAGATTGCCAAAAGGTTTTTGCAAAGAAAAAGCAAGCTCTTGGTTTGCAAAATGAAGGAAAGGCAAAACAGGACAGAATCTGTGAAAAACAGAACAGCAGGTAGTAATTGATTTGTTCGGGATACTTCTGCAACTCAAATCAAAAAACTCAGAACAGATGCACGAAAGACAATTATATAGAGAACACTGTCGAAAAAATTCAGACCAAAAAGATGATCTGGTGATTTTATACGAATTTTTCTATCCAAGGACAGAATCTGTTTCCTGGACAGCACGTCACAACTTTTGAACTTTCTTGCAATCAGAGGCTACACTTGGCAAAAAGTTGAAAAGTAAAGATACAATGATGATGCTACTGTAGTAACAACATCAAGACACAAAAAAAGCAAAATAAAATTTTATTCATTGTGGGCTGCCTCCCAAAAGCGCTTTCTTTTATGCCTTTAAGCTAGGCATAGGACTTTAATGATGCTCTCGTAAGAATAAGAGCTGAAGAACAAAAGAGGGCATCAAGAAGCAAATGCCAAATACATTTAAGCCTAACATGCTTCCTATGCATAGGAATATTGTAATAGAATAATTCATTGAAGCACGAAGCAACTAGCATAGGAAGGCAAAACAAGCATAACTTCAAAATATTCACCATAAAGAGAGGAAACTTCTTATTATTAAGATATTCAGAACCAAGCCTCCCTCTCTCATTATAAATTTCAGTGGCATCATGGATGAACTCAACAATATAAGCATCACATAAAGCATTGTTACCATGATCCACATGCAAAAAGGTACTCTCACTCCCCACATAAGCATAATTTTTCTCATTGGTAATAGTGGGAGTAGGACTATCATAAACAACTTGAACACTATAGATTAGTTGTATATTAGGAGGGTGGTGTTCAACAAGGGAGTAATTCCCTTCATGATTATGACAAGTTTCATAAGGATAATTTCTCCTTATGTCGTAGGTACCTTTATAATCACTATAGATTGGAGTTATAACATCATCATGGTAGAGAAGAGCATTATCATTGCTAGCAACTATATTTGTAATCATGTTGTCTTTATTCTTACTAGCAAGAGAATTATCAATTATCACATCACTAGTGGGGATAGGATTTGCAATCCTATCATCCCCAAGCTTAGAGCTTCCCATATCTTCACTTTCAGAGTTGGTACCAAAAAGATTTTCAAGATCATAAGCAGCATTATCATCATTTTCCCAATCACAATAAGTAACATGCATATCATAATCAAAATCATCTTCAATAGTACCTACGGACGTATCATCAAGATGATAATTAAGGCAATAAACTTCACCTTCTTCTTTAAACTTACAACCGTTAGGATAAAAGTTGATGGGAGGAATATGCTCAGGCCAGGTTGATACCCATTCTTCTTCCTTCTTGATCCTCCTCCTCCTCCTCTTCTTTTTCTTCTTCTTCACCTTAGGAGGGTGTGGTTGGAGATGAAGCTTCTCCACATATCCTGGTTTATCATTAGAAACAATAGGGGAAACTTGGGAGAAACTCTCCTTTTTATTAGCAGAAATATAAGAGACATTTTTATACTTTGGTAAAGTTCCCTCCTTTATAATCTTACCTATGTAATCATTTTCATGGCAATTAACAACACAATAGAGATGGCAATTTTGCAAAGTGTTTTTTATTCCTATGGCATTATCATCCAGCCAAGAAGTCTTTTCTAATAACTCTTCACACATCAAAAATAACATAAGCTCATCATAAAGATCAGAGGTGATCATGTTATCACACAACCGGTTAACAGTTATGTTTTGAAAGTTCATGCATTGAAAATTAAAGTGACCCTCTATACGGCAAAGTTCACAAGTAAAAGGATAAAGGTCACACAATTCTCTAGCAATTTAATTTAAATATCTAACCCAAGTGATTGTTCTTTCATGCTTATGTTGCTTACAATACTTCTCTTCTTCAATCATAGGCCTTTCACAAGGTCTATCCACTCCACAAAAATTAACATGCTTATATAAAACATCATTTTTAGGAATTGGATCATGCATGTTGCAATCATCATGAACAATTTCATTTTCTTTGCAAGTCTCTTTAAAAGGTTTATGATGCTTGATCCAATCCTCCTTAGGCATATTAAGATGTGAAGCAAAAGATTTGAGGAAATCAACAAGGAGTTGAGAATCAAGCCCAAACTTATTAAAACTTGTAGTTTCAACAAAGGACTTAATGCAATCATACTCATAAATTATACCTGACTCTTTACCTTTGTCGATCTCCCAATCTTCAGTGTTGCGTTGAATTCTTTAAAGGAGTTTCCATTTAGCATCAATCTTTTTGTTTGTGAAAGAACCCATAGAGGAAGCATCGAGCAAATCTTTATCCTGTCGAGAGAGCCTTGCATAGAAGTTAGTAATAATAATATCTTTGGGGAGCCCATGGTTAGGACATTTTAGCATTAACGTTTTCAGTCTCCCCCAAGCTTGAGCTATGCTCTCTCCGTCATGAGGATAAAAATTATAAACATAATTCCTATTCTCATGGACTTCATGAAGAGGATAAAACTTGGAGTAAAAGAGAGACTGGATCTCTTCCCACTCCAGCAGGTGAGAGTCATTTAGTAGCCTATACCATTCCAATGCTTTTCCTTTCAGTGACAAGGCAAATAATTTCCTCATGACAAACTCCCTCGATACACCTGCAAGCTTAAATAATGAACATAGTTGTGACAGATATAGCAAGTGTTCACCGGGATGTCTGTCTCCTGCATAACGATTAGCCAAAACATGATCAATAATACCAGCCGGTATTTTATAGGGCACAATTTCAGTAGGAGGAGGAGCAACCACCACAGGTGTGGGGCGTCCTCCCGCAAGCAACGATCCAATGGCAAGGTTTTCCATAAACATAACTAGTGAAATAAAAACAAGAAACAAAAAGATTTAATTGCAAGATCTAAAGATATACATTCAAGCGCTCACCTCCCCGGCAACGGCGACAGAAATAGCTTGATGTCTACACACGCTTCTACTCTTGTAGACTATGTTGGGCCCCCAAGCGCAGAGGTTTGTAGGACAGCAGCAATTTCCCTCAAGTGGATGACCTAAGGTTTATCGAACTCAGGGAAGTAGAGGTTGAAGATGGTCTCTCTCAAGCAACCCTGCAACTAAGATACAAGAAGTCTCTTGTGTCCCCAACACACCTAATACAACTAGGAGTTGTATAGGTGCACTAGTTCGGCGAAGAGATGTTAAATGGCAAGTGATATGGATGGCAAAACAAAGTAATATAAATCTGTAATAAAAAGTGCAGCAAGCAAACAAGTGGTAAATGTGAGCACAAACGGTATTGCAATGGTGGAAACAAGGCCTAGGGATCATACTTTCACTAGTGGCAACTCCCAAAAACATTAACATAATCGAATCACATGATATTTCCCATAAAACATGCAAAGGGGACACACTCGAAGGTCATTCCTTCGTGGTCAAGAGAGGACGAGAATTATGTAGGGCTACAAAAGCACACCTCAAAGTTCGTAGTTCTCAATCTAAGGATTTCCCAATGTCACCGCGGCCATCCAAAGAGAGTCCCACAATCACCACAACATATCTAAAGGATAGTCAAAGACAAGCACCAAGAGACTCTCAATCTTCAATCAACACACAAGAGAGGAAATCACTCATGAAAATACTTTTCTAATCCATGTCCAATAGACCACTGTCACCTTGATCTCGGGGATTATACTAGATAAAGACAAGTGAGTACATCAATCCAATACATAGAGGAAGGGTAAATATCTAGATTAACATAGCCTATGATCACAACGAAGATCACATCATGGGAGAGAGAATTGACCATATAGCTACTGGTAAGAACCTCAGCCCTGAGGAGGAACTACTCCCGCATCATGGAGGGAGGAAGCAACGTCGATGGAGATGAATCAGGGGGCACTTTCCCGTCCCGGCAGGGTGCCGGCGCAGGAATTCTGGTCCCCCGAAGCTTGATGGGGATGGCGGCGGAGATCGGAATCGCGTCTGGAGAAAAGGGGTCCGGAATCAGGGTTTTCTCGACGGACCTTAAATATATGCCAAAGGGGGTCACCGGGGGAGTCTTGGGGGGCCCAGGCACCCCCCTGGCGCGGCCTAGGGGTGGGCCGCCTAGGCAGGCCGCCTGGAGCCCCTGTGGGTCCCCCCGGCTGTACTTTGGCCGCACGGTAGCTCCTGGAACGCTGATTTTTTATATATTTTTTCTGGATTTTTCCTGGTAGTTCTCGTAATGTGAAAACCTGAAATACAAAAACAGCCGAAAACAGAAACTGGCACTGGGGTGCACTGAGTTAATAGGTTAGTCCAAATATGATCAAAAGTGTATGGAAGTGTATAAATATCATAGCAATATCACCCAAAAGAGGCATGGAGCAAGCAGAAATTATAGATACGTTTTGGACGTATCATGCGCCAGCCCACTAAGGGCTGGTCCCCCTCCCCCACGGCCCACGGGACCCTCCGGGATGGGTGGCCCCACCCGGTGGACCCCCGGGACCCTTCCGGTGGTCCCGGTACACTACCAGTGACCCCCGGAATTCTCCCGATGGCCGAAACTGGACTTCCTATATATTATTCCTTACCCCCGGACCATTCCGGAACTCCTCATGACGTCCGGGATCTCATCCGGGACTCCGAACAACATTCGGGTTTCCGTGTGCATATATCTCTATAACCCTAGCGTCACCGAACCTTAAGTGTGTAGACCCTACGGGTTCGGGAGACACGTAGACATGACCGAGACGACTCTCTGGTCAATAACCAACAGCGGGATCTGGATACCCATGTTGGTTCCCACGTGTTCCTCGATGATCTCATCGGATGAACCACAATGTCAAGGATTCACTTAATCCCGTATGTAATTCCTTTTGTCTATCGGTACGGTACTTGCCCGAGATTCGATCGTCGGTATATCGATACCTTGTTCAATCTCATCATGGCAAGTCTCTTTACTCGTTCCGTAATCCATCATCCCGTGACTAACTCCTTAGTCACTTTGAGCTCATTATGATGATGTCTTACCGAGTGGGCCCAGAGATACCTCTCCGTCATACGGAGTGACAAATCCCAGTCTTGGTTCGTACCAACTCAACAGACACTTTCGGAGATACCCGTTGCGTACCTTTATAGCCACCCAGTTACGTTGTGACGTTTGGCACACCCAAAGTATTCCTACGGTATCCGGGAGTTGCACAACCTCATGGTCTAAGGAACAGATACTTGACACTGGAAAAGCTTAAGCATTATGAACTACACGATCTTGTGCTAGGCTTAGGATTGGGTCTTGTCCATCACATCATTCTCCTAATGATGTGATCCCGTTATCAATGACATCCAATGTCCATGGTCAGGAAACCGTGACCATCTGTTGATCAACGAGCTAGTAACTAGAGGCTTACCAGGGACACGTTGTGGTCTATGTATTCACACATGTATCGTTGTTTCCGTACAATACAATTCAAGCATGAATAATAGACAATTATCATGAACAAGGAAATATAATAATAATCCTTTTATTATTGCATCTAGGGCATATTTCCAACACACAGATTGGTCAATCTATGGAGAGATTGGAGCCTTATCGTCTCCTAACTAGAAAACCCTGCTGGGTTCCTCCCCTAACCCTTAACGGCTAGGGCAAACTTTCATCTCCATACTCCACCGACGAGTCCGGGGATTCGCCTCCCCTCTACCTGCCGCTCAGACGGGTTGGTACTTTAGGTTAGGGTTTTTGTAGTCCTCGTAGGTGCGGTGCTCAGGCAGATGCGATGCTTCTCTTTGAGTTTATCTTTTGGGTTATGATCCTCCTCCAGTTCGTCCAACTGGACGTAGTCGAAGGAGCTCTGGCATAGATTATGGTCGTCTCCTTGGGACAGTAGGGTTAAGGTTCCTCGTCGTGTGGTGAGATTTGTTGTCAGCTGCTTCAGATCTATTCAAGGGTTCAATGACGACGACCACGACGACCGTGGCTCTAGGGCGCTGGTCCTTAGGTGCACAACACGAAGACCTCCCAGTTGTCATCTCAAGTCGGCTCCGATAGGGGAGAGCGTCGGTGGCTCGTTCTGGCGGCGGTAGTGTTGGGATCTCGATGTATTTTATTATTATTGTTGAGGTGTCTTATACTTCGGGTGTACTTTGATAATAGATCTAAATCATTTTTGCAACCAAAAAAAAAAAAAGATTGATCGATCTACACACACATTGATTTCTCGGTTTCTACTCCAAAATTAACGATAATATGCCCAAACCCATTCACATCGTAGTACTTGACGATGAATCAGCTTTGTGTAGTAAAAATTGATACCATCTCTGTGCCAAGAGCGACATGCCCCGTTCTGCCCTCAGATATTACCGCTGGAGCAATGGCGACACCATGTAAGAGCATCTCTAGGAGAACCCTCAAATCCTCAAATGTAAAATCAGTTTTAAGGGTTGAGAATTGCCCAGTTTTGACACTTTTACGGGTTGAAAAACAGAGGCAGAGACTAGAACCCTCAAACCAAACCCTTAGATCGGAATATTCCGTTCTAAGGGTTGGGTTTGAGGGTTCTAGTCTTTGACCCAACCCAAACCCTTAAAACTGTCATTTCATATATCACACATTTCATCACATTTCATCATATGACATATCACAAATTCAATCACATTTGACATAAAACAATAATCATTCTAGTTATCATTACAGCACCGAATAAAACAATAATCATTCAAATTATTACAACAATTGTTCGAATCAAATAGGACATAGAAAAGTAAAAACAACAAAGATACATCATGGGCCAGTACGCCGTCCATCCAACTGCCAGTGGTGCTCAACTAGATCATCCCGGAGACGACCATGAGTGCTTGCATCCTCAATCTCACGATGTGCTTCAAGAAAGGCTTGTATGCGAGAAGGGTTTCTTTC
>LR738713.1:583688992-583732848 GCA_902687465.1 Secale cereale
GAGCACCATACTCTCAACATCATAGCTTCCTTGAGTGATTAGCAAGTAGGTTGAAAGTGGATGGTGATTTTGCAAAAATAACTGCATATCCATCTTCCATGTATTTTGCGCTTCTATGTGTTCTGCATATCCAGCTGAGGAGTTCAAAAAGACTCAAGTTAGCACTTGATAAAATCAATACATTAGCTACAGTGCACATGCATTAGCACTTGATATACGATCCTGACAAGAGGATCAGTTGTAATACAATACGTAATGCACATTTGTCCGGCTTAAATTATTTCTAAAATCAAATTCTCCAAAAAGTACCTTTTTGTCTTACTTCATGTGGCATTTTAGCAAATGGATATATCTCAAAGTAAAATTGACCAGTAAAATCCCAACAAGAACTATATCAAATGACTGAAGATGTATTCTTTCATCATGCTTTCTCATGTAATTTGATGCAATCATATTGCAAGAACTATGCTTCTAAACTTTATCGAGATGATAATTCCTATCAGAGCTACTACAAAATAACCAGACCATTATATCGATGGGGTATCACCAAGGAGTATGTTTTATACCCCATTAATTGGGATATGGCACATTGCCTTCTCCGGAAAGCTAATCCTTACATGGAAGTTAAGCAGTACCTCTTAATTGGATTCGTCATGAGCCTATCAGACTTCGCATCAAGATTCGATGGGCGAACACCACTACCCGTGCAGAGGCTGCTGCAGCACAG
Source organism: Secale cereale (assembly GCA_902687465.1). Lineage (NCBI taxonomy): Eukaryota > Viridiplantae > Streptophyta > Magnoliopsida > Poales > Poaceae > Secale > Secale cereale. Next base: position 583,689,720 of record LR738713.1, read on the forward strand.
ATGGATGAAGATGAGGAGCGAGTGGCGGAGGAGGCAGCTGCTGAGGACAGTTCTTGAGGGTATGCTCCCCCTCGTCTGAGCCCTCGTGGGCTAAGAAGCTGAAGAGGAAGATGAAGGCTCTGTTTTGTATGCAGGCAAAGGGGCAGTACAAGGCTCATGTGACTCACAAGCAATCTCGCCAGTGTGACAAGAAGATAATGAGGATCTTTGGCGAGGATGCGCCTAGTGGGTCAGAGGAGATCATCACTCCAGAGGATGAGTGGATTGCCAAACAGGGCTTCGAGTGGTCTGATTCCGAGGAGGAGCAGCAGGAGTCTGACGGAGCACGTGACGATTGATTTCTTCCGCCTGAGCTACCACCTTTGTCTTAGGTGTCCTCTTTCCCTTTGTGGTGTCTCGATGCCAAAGGGGGAGAGAGTGTTAGGATTTGCGTCTTGTGCCGTGCCGTGTTTATTTGCGTTTCGTTGGTCGAACCTTATCTACTTTCGTTGGTTTGTGTCGTGTGTGTGAGACGTTCATATGGTGTGAGACATATGCACTCTACTCGTTATCTCGTTATTATGTCTATGCTATCTGCTAGGTTGTGAGCGGTTGCTTCACTTGCCCTTAATATGTGCTCACGTTATCCTCCTTACATCCATGCGTAGATTCTTATTCTTTGTTGCAAGGAGTATGTTGTTTGTAGAATATAGGGGGAGCATTGATCCTAGCATGAGTGCTGTGTAGTCCAAAGCACCTTCTTATGTATGCACACATCTAGGGGGAGCTTACCTATATTCTATAACATTGCTGGGTTTGCTTACTATTCTTATATATCTTTGTGCAAATCCCGTATTGTCATCAATCCACCAAAAAAGGGGAGATTGTAAGGGCATATTTCTCCCTAAGTAGTTTTGGTGATTGATGATTTTGCGGACTAATCGTGTGCACTGAGCTTTTCAGATATATCTCACCTAGGCACAAGACGATTAAGTGCCCCTCGGAACCTATGGAAGACGGTGTTTCCTTTTGTTTCTTTTTGGTGGAATTGAGTCATAGGAAAGCCGTACTATTAAGAGGGGTCCGCTTCGGAAAGGTTTGGGTGGAATCAACATGTACACGTCTATTCATTCGCACCACCTTTCCTTTGCTTCTCTGGAGCTCCGACTGTTTTCCTTGTCGGTACAAAAATAGTGGCATCCTACTACTACCACTGCTTGGCATGCGGTAGTACCGTTCAAAGTATGCGGTAGTACCGCACTGCCCCACGGTAGTACCGCTTCAGAGCTGCGATAGTACCGCACTTCACGGTAGTACCGTACCATGGACACGGTAGTACCGTGTGATCGGCCCAGCGTCGTAACCAGTACGGTTGTAGGCGCGGAAGTAATTTTTTACTTCCGCGTCCTATGCGGTAGTACCGCTTCGTGCAAGCGGTAGTACCGTGTCGGGTATTTGCAACGACCGTAACTCTGCGGGTGTAGCTGCGGATGTATTTTATTTAGTCCGCGCTTCTTCTCGGCCAGTCCGACCCTGCCTTGCGGTAGTACCGCAAGGACGTGCGGTAGTACCGCTCCGGCAGTACTACCGCCCGGTGTTTTAACGCAACCGGGCTAGTACTGGCCTGTACCGTGCCAGCGGTAGTACCGCTGGGCCGTGCGGTAGTACCGCAACTTATGTGCGGTACTATCGCGTTCTGCGGGTAGATTTGCGGGATAACGGTTGGATTTGCCCTCCCATTATATATAGGGAGTCTTCTTTCCCAAGAAGACTTACCTCTTCCTCCCCAAGCTCCATTGTTGCTCAAAGCTCCATTTCCGCCCGATCTCTCTACCTAGCCAATCAAACTTGTTGATTTCCTCGGAATTGCTTGAGAAGGCATCGATCTACACTTCCACCAAGAGATATTTGATTCCCCCCACTAATCCCTTGTGGATCTTGTTACTCTTGGGTGTTTGAGCACCCTAGACGGTTGAGGTCACCTCGGAGCCATATTCCATTGTGGTGAAGCTTCGTGGTGTCGTTGGGAGCCTCCAATTCGGTTGTGGAGATTGCCCCAACCTTGTCTGTAAAGGTTCGGTCGCCGCCTTCAAGGGCACCACTAGTTGAATCACGACACCTCACATTGTGTGAGGGCGTGAGGAGAATACGGTGGCCCTAGTGGCTTCTTGGGGAGCATTGTGCCTCCACACCGCTCCAACGGAGACGTACTTCCTCTCAAAGGGAAGGAACTTCGGTAACACATCCTCGTCTTCACCGGCTCCACTTGTGGTTATTTCTTTCCTTTACTTATGCAAGCTTTCTTTGTATACCTTAGCTTGCTTGCTTGTGTGGTTGTTATTGTTGCTTCCTAAGTTGTCCACCTAGTTGCTTATCTAGACAACTTACTTTGTTGCTAAGTTTAAATTGGTCAAGAAAAGCTAAAAATTGTTAGTTGCCTATTCACCTCCCCTCTAGTCAACCATATCGATCCTTTAAACAAGGATGAAACAGTTGGAATGGAGGAGATCTATGAAAAGATTACAAGCGGAAGTTATGGATGCTCCTGGGATGCCTTCCAAGCTTACATGCACTTGAAGTTACTTGGCTAAATTGTTGGACGATATGACGTTCCCTGGACAATGAAGCATATCCGTTCGGGTGACGTCACCGATTCCGCCGATAGTATGGATGCCACAAGCCAGAGCTTTGGTAAAGCCAATGGTGCCTGCAATGACATTACCAATTTGCTCAAAGGAATGCGCATAGATGGGATGTATCCATCCTTTAAAGTGCATCTACCAAATAGCAAATTTAAGAAGTCGTCCCTGGTTTTCTTGTATGTCTGTTAAGGTAATGTTACTTTTCCTGCCACGTGCAGATCGTGGATCCATGCTTTTTAAACTTGTGTCGCATTTTCGTTTACAGCAATCCATTCCCTGGTTATCTCTTCACACACACGCTTATTTTTTGGTCATGTGTTTGATATAATTAGTTATCTCGTTTGAAATGTATGATTTCCCCTTTCAGTTTTATGTTCTGAAACTTTGGTGTATTTAGGCATGCAGGATGTGCCTGTTTGAAATGTATGATTTCCCCTTTCAGTTTTATGTTCTGAAACTTTGGTATATTTAGGCATGCAGGATGTGGATGTGCTATTGGCTCTCTTTGCATATGGATATATTTTCTATGTTGTTAACTGTCTTTCTGTGAACATAGATTTAATTTATCTGTTCTATTGTACCCGAGTGGTTATCATGTGTGAGCTATATAAATGCAAGTAATTTAAGTCTATTAAGCCTAATATCAAAGGTGATAGAATTGTTTTTGGTTACTAAGTATAGTTATAGTCAGCTGAACTCTGTCTTGCAGTCAAACATTGATTCCTATATTTATATGCTTATTATGCATCCATCAGTTGTGAGTTGTGACTTGTCACTAGTTCTTTTCTCGGCCGACTATAAATCCGATTCTAAGCAACAGTAGGTAGCAATGAGATGCGTAAGGCCATAAATAGCAGAACGGAAGAACTTAAATAGAAGCTCTAGAAGTACTATGTAAGAAGATACAAAAACGATCACAATATATGAATTTGGGCTCAACAATTTTCAGTTGATTTCATACAACCTATCGATCGATATTTCTGGCCATAACCTTTTTTGCTGTTGGATTTGGCGCAGAGACAAGCCACCTCCAAGGGATGAACTGGAAACGGTGGAGAACAAGTTTGACGGCATTCCTCTTAAATTCTGTCAAGTTGATAATGGGCGTATCAGCTTCCTCTCCTTCGATAAAGTTACACTTCCTAGTTTGCCCTGATAAATAGCTGCAGGAATGGTTTTTAGCTTTCGCCTGTCTTGACCCTCTAAAGCCATTTAGCTCACTGACTGCATCAGGATGTATGCTTCTGCGCCGCTTCTCAGGGCCGAGAAAGTTGCGAGGTTGATCTTCAGGTTCTCCAGTTGTGTCACACTCTTTGCTGCTTTGTTACTGCTGAATACTGATGATGTTGTTTCGGGTGGTTTTTTTTTTTTTAGAAAAGGAGGATGACCCCCGGCCTCTGCATCAGGGCGATGCATACGGCCACTTTATTAATTATTCTCACAAGACCTTACAAAGTAATACAACAGTAAAGACTAAAGCCGCCGTCTAAGCACCTCTATCCAGCTGATGAAGGGGCGCAGATAGCCTGGGCCTAATACCAAACAGACATCGCAGCCAAACCTAACATCTAAGACCTGAGATCCCATCCAGGACGCCTGCCAGGCATGGGTCTCACCGGTCCGGCGTGCACTCAGATGCCGCCGCCGCCAACTGCCACCGCTCCATCTTCAGAACTGTACTGATGCATCAACCTTGCTCGATCTAGCTATCGTCGACGCCACCACGGCGCCAAACGACACCTCCTCCCTGCGCGCAAACAGCTGAGCACGTCGCGGTCGCCACTGATACATCTCAGCGCCATGCTGCCAGGTATCACCAGCTGACACAGCTTGAAGTCCTTGGAAGATGTGTCGTGCGTAGCACCTGCGGACCAGGCATGACAAAGCGTAGCACCTGTCGGTCAGGCATGACTTGACATCACCACCGAAGCTCCGTGCACGACGAAGCCGCTCCACCTCCAGCCTCTGACATCCAGCACTGCTCTGTAGACGATGCTCCCAAGAGAGAAACGACGCCGCAGTGCCGCCATCGTCCGATCTGGAATACCAGATCTTAGGGTTTCCCCCAGAGCAGCACGAGTGGGTCGACAGTAGTTACACGACGATGCCTCCATCGAGGTAACGGCGAGAACGCCGCCATCGCCTGCCGTCAGCTCGGTTTTCACCGGCAACCATGTCTCCCCTACTCGCAGCCGGGACAAGATGATGGATCTCGAGATCCGATCACCAAGCCTCTGGCCGGCCATCTCGGGAAGAAGATGACCACCACGTCCAGCGGCGTCACCACGCCGGGCACGCGTCGCCGCCGGCACCCCCATGGTGCCTAGAGGCGGACAAGCCCCGACGATTCCCATGCCTCGCCAGCCGCCATGGTCCAGACCCAGGCACCACCAGATCCAGATCGGATCGGAGTCAAGGGCCCCAAGCCGCAACCGCCGCGGAGGCAGCACCACTGGACGGTGACTAGCCCTCCAGCCCGCCGCCGAGTCATCACCGGAGCCCCGCCGCGCCACGCTGCCAAGTCGCTGCCGGGATAACTCGCGCCGCCAGAGAAGCCGCAGCCGCCGCGCGTTGGAGGGGCCTGAAGCCGCAGTTGCACCGCTGCCAGGCAGGGGCGCCGCCACCCAGTACGCCCACCGCCGCGCCGCTGAGCCCCGCCCAGCTCAGCGCCGTCTCGCGCCGCGCCGTCCCGCGCCGGACGCCAACCGCGAGGAGAGGGGAAGATCCCCGCCGCCACCAACACCGGCCGATCTTTGCCGGCGGCGCTGTGCGGTGGCGGCGGGGGGAGAGATCAACGAGGGAGGACGAGGGGCGGCGCGCTAGGGTTTCCCCCGAGGACGCTCGCCGCCACCAACACCGGCCGATCTTTGCCGGCGGCGCTGTGCGGTGGCGGCGGGGGGAGAGATCAACGAGGGAGGACGAGGGGCGGCGCGCTAGGGTTTCGGGTGGTGCAACAGGAAAATTTGGGGTTCCCGACTGCGATGAGTGCTACTCTTTTCCCTAACACAGCAGATGGCCTTTAACTTCTAGCTGGAACTTGCAACCTATAAAGACGTTCTAAATTTTGAACTGAAGGTATATCAGATTTGCAGTCCAGAAAACATGGCTAGCTGATGTTTGATTAGTATTGTATAACCACCGTCTGTCACTGAGGTGATTTGCCATATGCATACAGATAATGATATCATCGTAAACAGACGTAGCCTACCTGTAAATTTATTTTTTGCGGGTGAGCCTACCTGATGTTACTTGAGCTAGCGGATGCCGCATCTCCACTGATACAAAAAGCATCACTTCCCGAGGTCCTGCCACGCTAGGAAGATCGAGTGCCTGAGCTATCGATCTTGGTCTAAACTTCTATGATGCTCTTTATTAGCCTGGAAAACACAAGTAAACTACTACTTTGATTTCGATCGTCAGTTGAAAGAAAATGTTTTATACGTACAATTTAACATGCATAACCTGATAACTATCCTTCTGTTTCGGAGAGCCTGGCCGGACATTATAATTTGCCACTAGCCTTGTCTAATTTCACCTTGAACAGGTTGGAATAGACAAGCAAATCAAGGAGCTACAGCTAATCCAGAATGAGCTTTAGTTTTTTTTTTTTGCGGGACATGATTTTTGTTCTTGATGGTGTACTAATACTCATGAGTAAACTAAGGACTGAAATCAAATTCATGATGGTATGCTACTAAGGTTTTATCGATTTTACACTGAGTTTTATATATACTCCCTCCGTTCCTAAATATTTGTCTTTCTAGAGATTTCAACAAATGACTACATACGAAGCAAAATGAGTGAATCCACACTCTAAAATATGTCTACATACATCCGTATGTTGTAGTCCATTTGAAATGTCTAGAAAGACAAATATTTAGGAACGGAGGGAGTACTAATTAGTACTATTAGTAAACCAAATATTATATTATTCAAATATTCAAGTAATTATTTTAACATGTGTACTGGGCACCATTAGATTCCAGGGACATTTTCATTTGCAATCCATGCAAGAAACATTCACTGCATATCGAGAGTACTCAAATGTTCAAATAATTATGTTAACATGTGTACAGTACGCCATTAGATTGCAGGGACGTTTTTAGTTGAAATCCATGCAAAAAACGGGAGTAAGAGTTTTTCTCCTAACTCCACATCGTAGATGCACACAACCACAACCACATGAATTTGATTTCTTATATCTCCACCGACACAATTGTCACTAAGTGGATGTAATTAAGTGGTTGTTGGAATTTAGTCATCGAAAATGCATCATAAGCGATAACATGATTCGTTCCAGTGGGTCAAATATATTAAAAGATTGAGACTGGGGTTTGCCAGTGTCAACACTGGTACGCATATATGGTACATATGAACAATTTAAATATATGACCTTCGCCTGCTCGCAAAAATATATATTCATATCTACTCCCTCTGTCCCATAATATAAGAACGTTTTTGACACTACACTAGTGTAAAAAGCGTTCCTATATTATGGGACGGAGGGAGTATTTACCTACTTTTTTTATCTCTATCTAATAATAATAATAAAGCAAGGAACGCCTCTGGTCGTGTCGCACCATTTTATAGAAAAACCCCTATAGTTCCCTGAAATCAACCTGCACCACAGGTTTTAATAAGCAGGAAAACATTTCATATTTACATAAAGCCCCTTGAGTTTTTTTGATATTAACCAACAGTCCGGGTTTAATGAGTCGAAGAAAAGGTTTCGGTTTTTGCAGAACCCCCTGAATGTGTCACGAATCATTCCACGGCCCACTCGCCCAAACTAAAAGTTAAATGCTTAAGTTGTGACTTGAAGACGCGACCCTAGCACTGCAGTTGCATCATGCTAGCCACCATCACGAGTAGGTGAGTCCGTTAAATATTTTTTGAACTTAGGCGGGTCTGTTATCAATTCCTTAGCCAACCATGGAATGGGAGGAGGAAATTGCTAGCACTATAATTGGAACTTAATATATACGTGATTAATGATTCGCATGAAATCAGCCAATGAAGGCCACATACCAAAGGAAAAAAACAAAACTTGCTTCAATTACCACTTCAATTTAATGAGGCTAACTAAAAAAGGAGAATATCTTGTGATGACTACCCAACTAATATACCCATCCGAAGGCAGTGCTAGGAACGACATTCCGTCGAATACACAACTATTCACAGTTAAATAGTCCCACATCGATTTCTTACACTAAATCACCGCAAAAAGAGATTTCTTAAATATCATCAATCTATATACATTCATAAATTGTTTGAAATATTAACAAGCCGCCTTGTAAATAACGAGCAGAGAATGAGAATGGAGGAGGTGCATCATCGGGCGTTAATCGCATGAGTATGCAGAATTAAATGAGGACGTGCCCCTTGTGCATGATAAAGGAGGACGAGACTTGTCTGCTCCTCACGCGTGTGCCCATCCGTGCTCCCGCGTACGTGGCTTGAGTTGATTGGAACAAAATAAGGCTCGGCCCCACCCCCTTAAAATCAGGGGGGATGATTAGATTAGAAAGGAAAAAAAATGACAGCCGTAGGATGAAGTGGGAGCACGGATGGGAGCATGGGGAGGGAGCAGGCAAGCCGGATCCGATAAAGGAGGGCCTTGCATATTGATCTCTACCTAATAATAAAGAAAGGAAACCTTCTGGTCGCCCATCGCACCATTTTGCAGAAAATCTCCTATAGTTCCCTGAAATCAACATGTACCACAGGTTTTAGTAAGTCAGGAAAACATTTCAAATTTACATAAAGCCCCTTGAGTTTTCTTGACATTAACCCATGGTCCGGGATTAATGAGTCATAGAAAAGGTTTCGATTTTCGCGGAACCCCTTGAAACTTTTCAGGAATCAACCCGTGATCCACTCGCCCAAACTAAAAGTTAAATGCTTAAGTCGTTATTCGAACACGCGACCCTAGCACTTGTGACGCCCGAAGACCGATGTCCCAGAAGATTCTAGAAGATTCCAGATGTTCCGGGTTTCCCCTTGTGTTTCTTTTGTGCTTGTGTTATTTATTTTGCATTGCATCATGCCATCATGCCATCATGTCATTAATCTTTTGCATCTCAACCAAATAAATTGTGTGGATCTTCGGTCCATTTAAATCGAGGGAAGGTGACTTCTCTTTATAACATATAAAAGTCTCTCAATATTTTTGGGAGCTATATTATAATATTCCATTTGCTTCGGAATAACCCAACACACTTGCATTTATTCTCCAGACATCTTTTGATTCAAGTTTCATCGTCCAAACCCTCCATATAATTCTTTTCCGTTGTTTCGAGGTTCCTCCGAAAATCCTCAACATTTTTGGATACTTCTATATTCAAGTCTTAGTTCAAACCCGTTTGAATTAAATTCAAATATGTTTGAATTATTTTTTCGTTCATGCCTTTTCTATTTTCTCGGACTTTGCTCTTTTTATGATGCCCGAGAAAAATAGTCGCATGTGCTATTTTTCCCTAACCTCCCTCTTCTTTCTTTTTCTTCTCTCTTTTGTTTTATGCTAAAAGGGATAAAAAGGAGAGCAGCCCAGCAGCCTTCCTCCTCCCAGCCCGTCCTCCAGCTGGCCTCAGGCCTCATCCCAGCCGCGGCCCCCTCCTTGGCCCAGGGCACCTCGGCCCCTTAGGCCCAGCCGGCCTCCTTTACCCCGCATCGCCCAGCCCATTCCCTCCGATCCCCGAACCCTAGCGATCGCTCCCTCTCCCCTCAGTTTCCCCTCGCGCCGCCAGCCCCCGCTCCTTCTCCCTCGAGCACACGTTTCTCTCGACCCCTCATCCCGCTTCCCTCGCTCAGCCCGCTCCCTCACCAGCGCGCCCCGAGCGCCCTTCCTCCCCTCCATCCTCCCGCACCATGGAGCTTCCCTCCCGCGCGCCAGGGCGCCGGCCTGCGACCGCATCCCTTCGGGCTGGCCCCGAGCGCCTTCCCCGATCCAGCGCTGGCGCCCGCGGGCCCTCTCCTCCGCGCCCCGATGGCCACTGCTAAGGCCACCGCAGCTCCCTCGCCATGGGAGCCGGCGACCGCCCCTCCCTCCGGGCCTCCCTCCGTTCTCCAGCAGGCCGAAGCCCGGCGCCCCCGAGCCCTTGCTGCCTCGCCTCCTCCGCGCCCCAAGGCAGCAGCCAGGAGCCGCGCCCGTGCCCGACCTCCGCCGATGCATCTCCAGCAGCCGGGGCCTCGCCTCCTTCCTCCCGCGCCCGTCCTCCCCGTCCAGCGCCCTGCCTCCGCGCCAGAGGCCAGGCCCCGCCTCGCCGTCGTCCAGCACCGGATCCCGCGGCCCCTGCCTCTGCCGTGTTGCCTCCTTGTTACCATGTTGTTTTGTTGCTACTGTTGTTCGCCAAAACCTTGCTGCCCTTGTCGTTTCCAAGTTCAAAACGAGGGAACCAAGTCTGCCAAGTACCACGACGTCGATGCGGCAAGTACCACGACGACCCTCGAAGAGCTCGGATCCGTCAAGTTACACTACCGTCGCCGAGACCAAGTTCCACTACGTCCACGACGACCTTACGACAAGTACCACGACGATCGAACGGCTACGATGACAAGTACATCTACGAACGGGAACACCTACACGACGACACTACACGACGCGTCAAGTACCCCTTCGGATGCGTCAAGTTCGACTACGCGATAAGTACCCCTCCGATGCAAGTACAACTACGAACGGGAACAACTACATGATGAATCGCCAAGTACCACTACTTCCACTACCGTGGCAAACGAGAACCCCAAGTACCACGACACCGACCCAAACATCTACGGGAAAACGAGCTCCGTGAACGTCTACCGTCGCCCCGTGTACAACTACTTCCTCTACGTCCCTCTACGATCTTGAGCCCCTCCGAAACGATTGTTCCGAAGGTATACCGAGATGACCCGTGTGATGCTTGTGTTGTATGAAATGTTTCCTTGTGTGCACCGTGCCCGTTTCGCCCTTTTGTCATGTTCCTCGGTTGCCTCGTCGCCGACTCGTGGGAACCCGGTAACGGGATCGCCCCACCTTTCATCTCGTTTGACTCGCTCACGCCATCTTTCTTTTGCACCAGACTCTTAACGAGTTACCGGAACCGATATGTTGTGTTGCATCATTTTCGGTTCGTTGCCGTGGCACCCTTTCGTTCCACCACGATGACAAATGCTTCTTATCTTCTTCTTGTTAACTTTTAATAAAATTGCATAAACTTGATCATGTCATCCGCATCATGTTAACAACCTTTAAATGTTTAATTGTTGTTTGCTTATAATTACTAAACATGCTCATGGGGATTTTCCGGAATTTGTTGTTGTTATTTCCGGACCCATTTAAAATGTCTTAATAGTGTAGTTTTATTATGTTTCACCTCTTGCCATGCTAAAAACATTTAATCTTGTCTTGTTAATAATCGAGAGTCAATTAAATAATTAATGTGGTGTTTCGTCAATATGCAACTCGTTGCATATTGAGCCCCACTTAAATTGTAGTATTGTTTGTGCATCTTGCCATGCCTTGCATATTTAAACCGGACATGCATCATACTTGGATGTGCATCGTATGCCATGCTTATGATTGTGTGTTTACCGTATTGTTTGCTTCTTTCCGGTTGCTTCTCTTGATAGCTTCGGTTTCGTTCCGGAGTTGTGAGGATTCGCTCGACTGTTGCTCCGTCTTCTTCATGGATCCGTTCTTCTCCCTTGTGGAATCCCAGGCAAGATGATCATACCCTTGGATATCTTTACTACCATTGCCATGCTTAGTTGTCTCGATGCTATCGTTACATGTCGCGCTACCCATCTTTTATTGTCAGCCCTCTCCTTGTTGCCATGAAACCTCTAACCTTGACACCTTCCTAGCAAAACCACTGTTTGGCTATGTTACCCGCTTGCTCAGCCCCGCTTGCTCAGCCCCTCTTATAGCGTTGTTAGTTGCAGGTGAAGATGAAGTTCGTTCCAGGAGGGAACTTGTTGTTGGATATATCACAATATCTATAATTATTATTAACACACCTATATACTGGGCATGGGTGGAAGGCTTGGCCTTTTTCTCGGTGTTTTGTTCCACTCATGCCACCTTAGGCGCCGATAAACCGGCATTATGTTCCTTGATTTTGCGTTCCTTACACGATGGGTGAAATGGGGACCCCTTGACAGTTCGACTTTGAATAAAACTCCTCCAGCAAGGCCCAACATTGGTTTTTAATTTGCTCATAATAACAACTTAATTAAATAATTAAATTTGCATAGGGGGTCGCGTCCCCGAGGATTCTTAATTCTACATAACAGGGGGGGCCAGTGCTGATGGTGTTGGTCCCAAACGAGCAGACTGCGGGGCCGCCTTGGGGAAACCCGAGGTATCTGGTATAACCTGTAGGATGTCTTATCCGGTTGTGGCCTGAGACGAGATACGCGCGGCTACTATCAGGGTGTCGGCACGCCGGGAGGTCTTGCTGGACTTGTTTTACCATTGTCGAAATGACTTGTGCTACCGGGATGCCGAGCCTGATCGGATTTTCCCTAAGATAAGGGGTGATGATATTATATTTATCACTTCAGCTAATCGTGAGAGCTTGTGATGGGCTAAGTTGGAACACCCCTGCAGGGTTATGATCTTTCGAAAGCCATGCCCGCGGTTATGTGGCAGATTGGAATTTGTTAATGTCCGGTTGTAGAAAACTTGACAGAGGATCCGAAGTAAAACACACAACTGTGTGAGTAACCGTGACTGTCTCTTTTCACTTTGAGAAGAGAACACGGTGGGGTTATGTTTGACCGTATGTAGTCAGGATCTTTAGCGATCACCTTTTGCGACCGTTTGCGTAGATGCTCATCTTATTCTGGTACTCGTAAGCTAGCCACCACATTATGCTTAGTCGCTGCTGCAACCTCACCACCTTACCTCTTCCTACCCATAAGCTTTGCTAGTCTTGATACACATGGTTATGGGATTGCTGAGTCCTCGTGGCTCACAGATACTACAACACCAGATGCAGGTTCAGCCGAGTTTGATGCAGGAGCTGGTTCAAGTGCTTCACTGGGAGTTCGATGAAGAGAGTGGCCGTTTGCTTGTGACGTTTTCGACGATCAGTAGTGGTTTCTACTAGGATTCGATCCTGACCTGTGGCTTTATGTTTTGGTATCTTTCTTTTGGATCTTCACCCGTAGTCGGGTTGTGATGATTTGCATGATGTTCTGCTTATGTAATGTATTGTGTGAAGTGGCGAGTGTAAGCCAACTATTTCATTTTGCAGTTTCATCCCTCTTTTACATGAGTCGTGCAAAGATACCAAACTTGAGATCATTCTAGGATGGGCTTATACCTTTAAGTCGTGCCTCGACACGTAGGAGGTATAGTCCCATCCTGGGCATTACAAGTTGGTATCAGAGCCTTCTCCGACCTAGAAGCCCCCACTGATTGATCGAATCGTTGACGGTTGAGTCTAGGCACACACTGAAAATGTTTTGAGTCCTATATTTATATCGGAGAGTAGGATTTCTTTTGCTTCTCATCTCTTTTCAGTCTGGTGAGGACTCCTGACATTTAATCTTGCCTCTTCTACTTTCAAAAAATTGCACCAATTTTTTTTAGGATCACGCGAGTATTGTTTGGATTGTTTCGATGTCTTTGTGACGAGAACATTGTTCTCGATGCCTCCTGTCATTAGGGGTTGTGGCAGTGTCCCGGGGAGTTGAGCTCCGAGGTGTTGTCGTCACAAATCCATCGCGGCAGTACTAGAATACTTAAGACGGCCGACATCGAAAACTCTCCTATGCGGTTAGTGGCAAGATAACCCCGACATCACCCAGTACTGGGGAGGTAGCTCGAGAGTATTGCCATAGCTTGTTATAGTGGATGCTTTTCGAAGGTCCGAGGTAAACAATTTCTGAGAAAGACTGGTTATGTGTTGAAGGATGGATACACCTGGATGTAGGTTTAGAGTTGATTGCGCGGTGCTTCCCGTGTATCCCCAACACCTGATTGCATAACTGGAAACTTTCAGAAATTAATAGGTGGGTTCATCCAGTAGTTCTAGGCATTCTTCCAACGGATGCACGATATGAAGTTCGGGGTTCTACATTGAGTGAAGTGGTTTTGTGGACTTGTTCTGATCGGGAGTTGCATCTTAAAGGGTCCTTGGCTATGCTGATCCGGGGATTGCAAAACCCTTTTGTAACACGTTCCATGAGCTTTCAGCACGAAGATGTCGGATGAAGCTTCTATCTTGTATTTGTTCTATCTGATCCTTGTTCCTTTTTATTTATCTTTTGTTCTCCCAAGTGGCTTCTCGACAAGTTGATGTACCTACGGAATTCATTCGTTCAATTCTCTGTTCGGATGATGTTGTCAAGATGATGCTGCGAAATATCTATCCTTTGTTTTTGTTTTGATTCTGGTATTCGAGTTGCTTCGATGTCAAATGTTGATTCCATACCTTTCCTAATCGGTGTTCTCATATTTCTATGGGAGTGCTAGTCCTTCTTGATCATCAAGATCTTCATGTTAATCCTTTTCAACCGGTGTGCCTTCTCTTCAAGTTATTCCATACAGACACCGTTGAGGAATCTGACGATTTGTCTGTTTCATTCATTCCAAGTTGCCTAGTTTCCACCCTCCCACCCTTCTTCTTCTCGGAGCAAGAAATTCTCAGATGAAGTATCCATTTTATTCATGTGATGTTTCTTCATTCTTTTCCTTCAATGTTCTTATCCGGTGATTTATCGTGAAGATGCTCAAGAGCTTCAAGTTCATCATTCTTTTGTTCTCAAATTCTGTCGGTGGATGTAATTCAAGATTTCGGTGTTGATCTTATCATTTTCCTCATTTCACAATGCTTTCTTATTCCGGTGCACCAATTAATCATTCTCCTCTTGCTATTCATATCCGGAGTGCTGAAGATTCATAATTCCATTCTTAATTCATTCAAGTTATTTTGAGGATTGTCATCTTATTCAAGCCATTTAATTCAACCGGTGCAATATCTCTTCAGCAATCTTTTTCAATGGTGATTTCTTTGAGTGGGCCCTAACCCACAGGTCTTTTCCAGGATCTTACCTGAATCTTCTAATTTTTTCCAGAGTATTCTTAAATTCTTTTTCAAAGTGTGATGTAAGAATGATCTCCATCAGTCACAGGCCTTCTCCAAGACCGCTTTCAAATTCTTTTCATCATTGGTTCAACCTTTTTAATTGTTCATTCCGGAGTGCTCAACAATTCTTATGGCATTTCTCGTCTTCATTCTCAATATTTGAAGACCGGAGAAGTGTTTCTCTTAAACCTTGGCCCGTTCTCTTGAAGATTCGTGGTTCTAGCTTCATGCCATCCTCATTATTGTTCCGATTGTGAGGAATTCTTTTCATACCCATCCGAAGCATTTCATGAATTCTTTTCTTTGTGATCCTCCGAAGGCCATCATTTTAGAATATTTCTTCGTTCTCAGTTTTCAACCTCGTCCTCCAAATATTCTTCATTGATGTCTCTTCGTTCGTCTCTATATTCTTACGGTGGTTCTTTCAAGATTACCTTCCGTTGTTATCGTTTTAATTCATTGGTTCTTTTCATAATCCTACCGGTGCTTTGTTGAAGATTTACCCAAGCTTGTGCTAGATCTCTCTTTAATTCTTTGCAACGAGAATAAGTAGTATGCCAAATCCTTTGGTTGTCATCAATTTAATTGGTGAAGGAGATGCAAACATAATTCTTATTCTTATTCCTTCAAGGTGATTTAATTCTTTTGTCTGGAGCTTGTTCATCATATCATATTCTCGGTTCTCAGTTGTTCATCTTGTTTTCCGGAGCTCCAAGTTATTTCAATTATATCTTTTCAAGCTCCATCTAATTCATCGCAGGCCTTGAACCTTATTCTTTCATCTTTCACTTCTCATGCTTTCATTACCGGAGTTCTTGGTGGTTCATCATCATTTAATTCATCCTCGAAGTCTTCATCAAGATTCTTGATGGAGCTCAAGCATTCTTCATCATGCTTTCCAATTGCAATCCGTTCTACCTTATCTTTTCAGATGGTGTTATGTCATTCTTGACAATTCCTTCATGTTTCATGATTCACGAGTTATCAAGAATGAGATAATTAAAACCATCATTTTTTTCTTTGTTTAAGAGATCTTTCCAACCCTTCAATTTATTCATTGGAGTTATCTTGGGTTGTATTTCACCTAAAGCTTTCCTTGAGAATTGTTGCTATTTATGGTGCTTATAAATGACCCAAATTCTCCATTTATCATTCCGACGAGATAAGTTTATCGTCTCCTTGTTGATCTCAATCCAATTAAATGTTTCGTAAGTGGCTGGTTGTCACCTCTTAATTTTGAGATGTTTTCCATAAGCCCACATCAAGCTTATTCGTTTTCGTTGTTGATTTTCCAACTACTCCGTTCAACCCTTCTTCGTAAGGATGCTCTTTCAATTCTATTTTGAGAGAAGTTGTCATTTTCTTCTCCATTCTTTTCTTTCTTTGATTTATATTCTAATCTTTCATTCCGGAGGCATTTTGATGTTGCTCTCTCCAAACCATAATCCCGTTTTGTCAAGATCATGTTCTTCCCTTGCTTGTACATTTAACCGGAGTGTTGAATTCTTCATTCAAGTTCCCTCATCTTATCAAGTTTTAACTCTTTCAACCGGAGTGTTGTCTGAATCTTTCTTACCCTTGTGCCATTCTGTCAATGTTCCGGAGGTTGTGTGTTGTTGTTTTCATCAAGTACCATCCCAACTTGGCAAGTTCTTGTTAATTCCTTCCATTTTTAGACGGAGTGCTGTCCAAATTCTGTCATTCTTATTCCTTGGCTATACCGTTGCAGTTTCATATTCTTTTGTCATCCGTGAGCTCTTGTTTCATGTCTATCAACCTACAAGGTTCTCATAATGTTCCTTGTTCCTCCTTTTTTACCGGAGTGCTCTTAACTTCGTTCATCTCTGTTGTATTCTTTCCTTCAATTTGTTCAACCTCTCAAGGTTCTCTGGTTTCACTCGTCTGTCTAAGAAGCAACTTTGTTTACCTCCTCCTTTTCGTTTTTACCCGGTGATATCTCTAGGATCTCGGGTCGAGATCCTATGTTAGTGTGGGAGAGTTGTGACGCCCGAAGACCGACGTCCCAGAAGATTCTAGAAGATTCCAGATGTTCCGGGTTTCCCCTTGTGTTTCTTTTGTGCTTGTGTTATTTATTTTGCATTGCATCATGCCATCATGCCATCATGTCATTAATCTTTTGCATCTCAACCAAATAAATTGTGTGGATCTTCGGTCCATTTAAATCGAGGGAAGGTGACTTCTCTTTATAACATATAAAAGTCTCTCAATATTTTTGGGAGCTATATTATAATATTCCATTTGCTTCGGAATAACCCAACACACTTGCATTTATTCTCCAGACATCTTTTGATTCAAGTTTCACCGTCCAAACCCTCCCTATAATTCTTTTCCGTTGTTTCGAGGTTCCTCCGAAAATCCTCAACATTTTTGGATACTTCTATATTCAAGTCTTAGTTCAAACCCATTTGAATTAAATTCAAATATGTTTGAATTATTTTTTCGTTCATGCCTTTTCTATTTTCTCGGACTTTGCTCTTTTTATGATGCCCGAGAAAAATAGTCGCATGTGCTATTTTTCCCTAAACTCCCTCTTCTTTCTTTTTCTTCTCTCTTTTGTTTTATGCTAAAAGGGATAAAAAGGAGAGCAGCCCAGCAGCCTTCCTCCTCCCAGCCCGTCCTCCAGCTGGCCTCAGGCCTCATCCCAGCCGCGGCCCCCTCCTTGGCCCAGGGCACCTCGGCCCCTTAGGCCCAGCCGGCCTCCTTTACCCCGCATCGCCCAGCCCATTCCCTCCGATCCCCGAACCCTAGCGATCGCTCCCTCTCCCCTCAGTTTCCCCTCGCGCCGCCAGCCCCCGCTCCTTCTCCCTCGAGCGCACGTTTCTCTCGACCCCTCATCCCGCTTCCCTCGCTCAGCCCGCTCCCTCACCAGCGTGCCCCGAGCGCCCTTCCTCCCCTCCATCCTCCCGCGCCATGGAGCTTCCCTCCCGCGCGCCAGGGCGCCGGCCTGCGACCGCATCCCTTCGGGCTGGCCCCAAGCGCCTTCCCCGATCCAGCGCTGGCGCCCGCGGGCCCTCTCCTCCGCGCCCCGATGGCCACTGCTAAGGCCACCGCAGCTCCCTCGCCATGGGAGCCGGCGACCGCCCCTCCCTCCGGGCCTCCCTCCGTTCTCCAGCAGGCCGAAGCCCGGCGCCCCCGAGCCCTTGCTGCCTCGCCTCCTCCGCGTCCCAAGGTAGCAGCCAGGAGCCGCGCCCGTGCCCGACCTCCGCCGATGCATCTCCAGCAGCCGGGGCCTCACCTCCTTCCTCCCGCGCCCGTCCTCCCCGTCCAGCGCCCTGCCTCCGCGCCAGAGGCCAGGCCTCGCCTCGCCGTCGTCCAGCACCGGATCCCGCGGCCCCTGCCTCTGCCGTGTTGCCTCCTTGTTACCATATTGTTTTGTTGCTACTGTTGTTCGCCAAAACCTTGCTGCCCTTGTCGTTTCCAAGTTCAAAACGAGGGAACCAAGTCTGCCAAGTACCACGACGTCGATGCGGCAAGTACCACGACGACCCTCGAAGAGCTCGGATCCGTCAAGTTACACTACCGTCGCCGAGACCAAGTTCCACTACGTCCACGACGACCTTATGACAAGTACCACGACGACCGAACGGCTACGATGACAAGTACATCTACGAACGGGAACGCCTACACGACGACACTACACGACGCGTCAAGTACCCCTTCGGATGCGTCAAGTTCGACTACGCGACAAGTACCCCTCTGATGCAAGTACAACTACGAACGGGAACAACTACATGATGAATCGCCAAGTACCACTACTTCCACTACCGTCGCAAACGAGAACCCCAAGTACCACGACACCGACCCAAACATCTACGGGAAAACGAGCTCCGTGAACGTCTACCGTCGCCCCGTGTACAACTACTTCCTCTACGTCCCTCTACGATCTTGAGCCCCTCCGAAACGATTGTTCCGAAGGTATACCGAGATGATCCGTGTGATGCTTGTGTTGTATGAAATGTTTCCTTGTGTGCACCGTGCCCGTTTCGCCCTTTTGTCATGTTCCTCGGTTGCCTCGTCGTCGACTCGTGGGAACCCGGTAACGGGATCGCCCCACCTTTCATCTCGTTTGACTCGCTCACGCCATCTTTCTTTTGCACCGGACTCTCAACGAGTTACCGGAACCGATATGTTGTGTTGCATCATTTTCGGTTCGTTGCCGTGGCACCCTTTCGTTCCACCACGGTGACAAATGTTTCTTATCTTCTTCTTGTTAACTTTTAATAAAATTGCATAAACTTGATCATGTCATCCGCATCATGTTAACAACCTTTAAATGTTTAATTGTTGTTTGCTTATAATTACTAAACATGCTCATGGGGATTTTCCGGAATTTGTTGTTGTTATTTCCGGCCCCATTTAAAATGTCTTAATAGTGTAGTTTTATTATGTTTCACCTCTTGCCATGCTAAAAACATTTAATCTTGTCTTGTTAATAATCGAGAGTCAATTAAATAATTAATGTGGTGTTTCGTCAATATGCAA
This sequence comes from Secale cereale, assembly GCA_902687465.1. NCBI lineage: Eukaryota > Viridiplantae > Streptophyta > Magnoliopsida > Poales > Poaceae > Secale > Secale cereale. The sequence continues at coordinate 583,708,915 of LR738713.1, forward strand.
CTCGTTGCATATTGAGCCCCACTTAACTTGTAGTATTGTTTGTGCATCTTGCCATGCCTTGCATAATTAAACCAGACATGCATCATACTTGGATGTGCATCGTATGCCATGCTTATGATTGTGTGTTTACCGTATTGTTTGCTTCTTTCCGGTTGCTTCTCTTGATAGCTTCGGTTTCGTTCCGGAGTTGTGAGGATTCGCTCGACTGTTGCTCCGTCTTCTTCATGGATCCGTTCTTCTCCCTTGTGGAATCCCAGGCAAGATGATCATACCCTTGGATACCTTTACTACCATTGCCATGCTTAGTTGTCTCGATGCTATCGTTACATGTCGCGCTACCCATCTTTTATTGTCAGCCCTCTCCTTGTTGCCATGAAACCTCTAACCTTGACACCTTCCTAGCAAAACCACTGTTTGGCTATGTTACCCGCTTGCTCAGCCCCGCTTGCTCAGCCCCTCTTATAGCGTTGTTAGTTGCAGGTGAAGATGAAGTTCGTTCCAGGAGGGAACTTGTTGTTGGATATATCACAATATCTATAATTATTATTAACACACCTATATACTGGGCATGGGTGGAAGGCTTGGCCTTTTGCTCGGTGTTTTGTTCCACTCATGCCACCTTAGGCGCCGATAAACCGGCATTATGTTCCTTGATTTTGCGTTCCTTACACGATGGGTGAAATGGGGACCCCTTGACAGTTCGACTTTGAATAAAACTCCTCCAGCAAGGCCCAACATTGGTTTTTAATTTGCTCATAATAACAACTTAATTAAATAATTAAATTTGCATAGGGGGTCGCGTCCCCGAGGATTCTTAATTCTACATAACAGGGGGGGCCAGTGCTGATGGTGTTGGTCCCAAACGAGCAGACCGCGGGGCCGCCTTGGGGAAACCCGAGGTATCTGGTATAACCTGTAGGATGTCTCATCCGGTTGTGGCCTGAGACGAGATACGCGCGGCTACTATCAGGGTGTCGGCACGCCGGGAGGTCTTGCTGGACTTGTTTTACCATTGTCGAAATGACTTGTGCTACCGGGATGCCGAGCCTGATCGGATTTTCCCTAAGATAAGGGGTGATGATATTATATTTATCACTTCAGCTAATCGTGAGAGCTTGTGATGGGCTAAGTTGGAACACCCCTGCAGGGTTATGATCTTTCGAAAGCCATGCCCGCGGTTATGTGACAGATTGGAATTTGTTAATGTCCGGTTGTAGAAAACTTGACAGAGGATCCGAAGTAAAACACACAACTGTGTGAGTAACCGTGACTGTCTCTTTTCACTTTGAGAAGAGAACACGGTGGGGTTATGTTTGACCGTATGTAGTCAGGATCTTTAGCGATCACCTTTTGCGACCGTTTGCGTAGATGCTCATCTTATTCTGGTACTCGTAAGCTAGCCACCACATTATGCTTAGTCGCTGCTGCAACCTCACCACCTTACCTCTTCCTACCCATAAGCTTTGCTAGTCTTGATACCCATGGTTATGGGATTGCTGAGTCCTCGTGGCTCACAGATACTACAACACCAGATGCAGGTTCAGCCGAGTTTGATGCAGGAGCTGGTTCAAGTGCTTCACTGGGAGTTCGATGAAGAGAGTGGCCGTTTGCTTGTGACGTTTTCGACGATCAGTAGTGGTTTCTACTAGGATTCGATCCTGACCTGTGGCTTTATGTTTTGGTATCTTTCTTTTGGATCTTCACCCGTAGTCGGGTTGTGATGATTTGCATGATGTTCTGCTTATGTAATGTATTGTGTGAAGTGGCGAGTGTAAGCCAACTATTTCATTTTGCAGTTTCATCCCTCTTTTACATGAGTCGTGCAAAGATACCAAACTTGAGATCATTCTAGGATGGGCTTATACCTTTAAGTCGTGCCTCAACACGTAGGAGGTATAGTCCCATCCTGGGCATTACAGCACTGCAGTGGCATCATGCTGGCCACCAGCACGAGTAGGTGAGTCCGTTAAATATTTTTTTAACTTAGGCGGGTCTGTTATCAATTCCTTAGCCAACCAGGGAATGAGAGGAGAAAATTGCTAGCACTATAATTGGAAGTTAATATATACATGACAAATGATTCACATGAAATCAGCCAATGAAGGCCACCTACCAAAGGAAAAAAAAGAGAAACTTGCTTCAATTACCGCTTCAATTTAATAGGGCTGACTAAAAAAGGGGAATATCTTGTGATGACTACCCAACTAATATACCCACCCGAAGGCAGTGCTAGGAACGACATTCTGTAGAACACACGACTATTCACAGTTAAATAGTCCAACATCGATTTCTTACACTAAATCCCCGCAAAAAGAGATTTATTAAATATCATCAATCTATATACATTCATAAATTGTTTGAAATATAAACAAGCCACCTTGGTAATAACAAGCAGAGAATGAGAATGGAGGAGGTGCATCAGCGGGCGTTAATCACATGAGTATGTGGAATTAAATGTGGACGTGCCTCTCCTGCATGATGCATGATCAAGGAGGGCCTTGCACTATTGATTTGAAAACGGGAATTGTGGCCTCCCATACAATCCTCACTACAATCACGACAATTTTATCTCCCATTGCAATGCATAAACCTCTTGTTACTAATAATAAAGAGGGTATTGTTTTTGTCTGTCCATCATTAAAATTGCCCCCGAAGTTGACATATACTACCCACTATGCCACCTATAAATGGTAAAACGATTAAATTCACTACATGGGCCGTTTCCTTTGGTTTATATACGGTGCGGCCCCTAATGAAACACAACTAGGAGACTTGAGTTCGAACCAGCGTGGCCTTTTTTTTACTTTCCTTTTTTTTTACAAATTCAAATGCCTTTTAAAATAATCATATCTTTCAAACCCTAACTCCAGATTTAACATGTTATATATAATGATCACTTAGAAAAATATGTAGATGGCTATGTTCGCTGGCAAAATATAGAGGGTCACAAAAAAGGCCACGCTTGGCACCTAGTCGGCGTCGATTTTGTACCCGACCTTGAGTATGTTTGCACGCCCACAAATTCGATATATGCCACAAGTCTTTGTACTGAAAGTGACAATTTTCATCAAGTTTAAGCACTGGTGATGCACTTGACTCTTTATTTTATTCCATGGGTGGTGATCATATACGAGGCACATCGATCAACTCCAATTCACATGACACTACACTTATGGGAGTGAGAGAGGAACATCATGCACTCACTCCCTACTGCAAATTATTTAGTTGTTTGCAACCACTGCGCGCCCCTCCAGTTCGGTCTCGGCCTCTGCATTGATCCTGACATTGAGGAAGTCGACGGTGCGATCTCCCGCTGCAAAAGCATCCCAGTATCCATCGGCCAACGTCTGGACCAAGCACTTCTTGAACATCGCCGGGCGCTTGTCGTGAACCAGCACCCCCGGCGGCCCTATGATCCTCTCCGGCTCCGGCTGGTAGAACATCGCCAGTGACAGCCTCTCCTTGTCGGCGCTGGTCACCACACGGTGCCACGGCGCCTTGAAGATTGCATTGCTGACGATCTGTATTCATAGAAATGAGATACTCTCGTTCATCATGATCCTCGCAAATTAGTTATATGCATGTGTCCATACCTCCATGCCCTCGCCTACGACGACCAGCAGGTCATTACCGAGCACGGGGACATCAACCCAGTGGCCGTCCTTGAGCACTTGGAGGCCGCCGACGTCCTTGTCCATGAGGAGCAGTGTGATGACGGAGTTGTCAGTGTGCGGCTTGAGCCCGTTGACGAGGTCCGGCCGTGGGCAGGGAGGATAGTAGGTGAACCTCGAGTATGACTTGAACCTCTCACCCACCATGTTGATGAAGAAGTTCTCCTCCTGGTTCAGAAGCTTTGCCATGGCCTTCAGCACATCCATGGTCACTCTTCCACTCTCTAAGGTGTACTCGTGCAGGAGATCCCTGCAAATATTATATGATCTTCGTTATAAATACAGAAAGAAAAAAGATTTTCATTCGTTGAGAGCAACAATGAATGTGTAGATCGAGTACCTTAGATTCTGTGGCCAGAACTGGAGCCGCCTCTCGTCCTCCGGCTGGAGCTGGAGCCAGAGCCGGTCACACCAGTCCAGGACCTGCTCGTCGGAGTCGATGCGGTCGATGCCGTACCCTTCGTTCTGGAACTTGACGCCGTCGATCACGTTGCCGCACTTCTGCTTCTCCTCCAGCGGCAGGTGGAAGAACTTCCTCGTCGCCTCGAGGATCTCGTCGAGGAACTCCTTTGGCATGCCATGGCCGGTCACCACAAAGAGGCCCCATGACTGGAGCGCAGAGCGAAGCTTGGCCGCCTCCTCAACATCGCCGGGCATGGCCAGACGGCTCACGTCCACGATGGGGATGACCAGTTTGGCTTGCTGTGCGACGTTGGTCGGCCGGTTCTCCTCGCTTAGCACGTACCTGCTCGGCGGCGCCGCAAGTCCAACGTCCGCAGCCACCACCTGCACCAGCTTTTCCTGATCCTGATGAACCATCTTGACGCTAGAATAGGTCTTCTAAAGCAAGTGCACGTACTCTTTCCTTTGGCAGTCTATATATATAGGCTTCAGGTGTGCGCCTATTTCAACGTTATCTATCTTGTATTTGGAGATCACTGGGTTATCATATCCATATCAATATCTATACTAATATAAATCCATATCTACATTCAATAGATCTGACCCGTTCATCCACGTCGATCGAACGTCCTATGTTGCTTTGATTTTTGGCTCTAAACGTGTTTATCACATTTAATATTATAGATAGATATATAGATATATGTATGGATGAAGGAAAAAGTGAAATGGGAACCTTTTGTTCTTTTGAAGTAGTATATATAGATAGATATACAGATATAGGATTGGATTAGATAGATATATAGATATAAGAGATATAGATATATAAATAGATATAGATAGATCAACTGATAAATAGATAGAAGGTGTCAATAAAACGTGGGATGGTTGAGGCTTTTTAGAGAAAATCGGTGGGAGAAAAACCAGAGATGGAGAGGGGAAATCAATAGTGGGAGGAGGGAGGGGACAACATAGGGAATTTTTGTCATTTTAGACCACCCACTATGGGCAACATAATGGGTAGTATCATAAGTTAGTATCATGCATATGTTAGTGTATGATATCATGGACGTAATGCATACTACTCCATGCAAGACACATAAATTAGTATCTTAGATGATATTATTTATTGCCATGCAAGACACATACTAGTACTTCATTCGTTTTTATTTACTCTGCATATTAGAGTTGATCGAAGTCCAACTTCAGAAAGTATAACAAAGTTTATAGAAAATGATATAAACATTCATCATAACAAATCTATATGATGTGAAAGTACATCCAATAATAAATCTAATGGTATTGATTTGTTATTGTATTCATATTTTTGTTTATAAACTTTGTCAAGGTTTACAAAGCTTGACGTTGACCAAAACTAATATGCGGACTAAATAAAAATGGACGAAATACATTATTTATTATGATACGATATCACGATATGATGCTAAATCCTTTTATTAATTTAATGTCACCTCATCAAAATCGCCTAGTTAACATACATGATACTACATATGATACTCTCATTACGAGCAGCCTTGTCACATGCGTTTAAGCCAGAATCTTTACTTTAAATCAGCCGCATCTAATCTAAGCCCCCACACATCAATCCTACCTTTTAATTTGTAGCCCACCACACATGGAGGCAATCCTTACTTTTAATTATCCCATCTATTTACCACATTCCTTACTTTAAATTAGCCGCATCCGTATCTGAGCCCACAATCTTTCCTTTAAATATCCCATCTTTTACCACAATCTTTCTTTCAAGCTCACAATCCATTCATTAATTGGGGAATCCATCTATTTATTGATTCTTGGGGGGCTAGCTGGTATATATTAACTGTGCGAGTGGGTTCGCATCAAAGAAAATCTCGGTGCGAGCCGGTTCAAAAATTGTAGGTGGGACTAATCGACATAAAAAATTGTAGCTCGGTTGGTTGTTATCGCTGAGAGGCTCGAGAAAGCTCGTGAGTTTGATCACGAGTGGTGACTTATTTTTCACGATCTGTAAAAGTGCGCACTCTTTTCTCACGGTCTCTAGGAAAGCCTAGTAGTAGTCTAAAAAATAAGAAAAGCCCAGTAGAGGCTGGTTATGTACCAAAAAAGGAAAACACAATGCCTAATACCGGCTGGTTACGTACGCAAAAAAGAAAGCCTAGTACGAAAAGAAAGGGACGAAAAAAAATAGTACCACCTCGGATGGAAAATTCTCAATAATATAATATGGATGAACGGACCACAAAATAGTAGAAACACAACTTGCTTTATTAATATTAATATTAATACTAGCTAACATGTCTGTGCGTTGCAACAGGAGAAAAAAATCACCCCCTTATGGACATTGGACGATATCAATAAATCCCTTCACATTTGCACGCAACAAACAACATGATAAGTGGTGTTGCGTAGAAATGCAATGATTGGATGCTTTTTGAAGTGTACTCAAGATGTTTTTTATAACTTTATGGGCACACTTTAAAAAAAATGATGATCAACATTAATCCCAACATAGTTTATTCTAGAAATAAGTAACATGTAAAATAATAGCATATTTGAAATCTACATATTTGTCTAAGCGATTTCCATATATAACATGTTAGATTTGGAGTTAGGGTTTGAAAGATATGATTATTTTAAATAGCATTTGAATTTGCAAAAAATGAAAAGTGAAAAAAAGGGCGGCGCTAGGTCGAACTCAAGTATCCTGGATGGGGACACTAGTAGAAAAATGGCCTAATGTGAAGCACATTAGTCTCGGTTTGTAACTGAACTGGCACTAATGTGATCATTAGTGCCGGTTCCAACGGCTAGGTGGGTGGCGCTCATTAGTACCGGTTCGTGGCGAACCTTTAGTACCGGTTCATGCCACGAACCGGTACTAAAGAGGTTGTGGCAGACTGCTGTCATGCTGGGGCCCCACCTGCCCCTTTAGTACCAGTTCATGCCATAAACCGGTACTAGAGTTTTTTAGTTGATTCTTTTTGCTGCGGTTTTTTAGTCCCACCTCGCTCCGCTAACAGGGTTTTTACCACCTTAAATATGTTACTTTTCAAACTATCACAATCACTTGGTCTTCATTGAACTCTGTGTGTAGAATTTTTTTTGCGCAATATGAGTCTTCTCCTGTTTCTAAACCGGTGAGGACTCATATTGACAATTTAGATTGTGCACAAAAAAATCATTGATGTTCAATGTATTTTTTATGTATATTTTTACATGTTTACACATACGAGTAGCGTGTTTTGGCTGAACACTACTAGGAAAAAGGCTACTAATGGCGCACCTATTTTGGCCATTAATGACGCACTACTGATGCGCCATTAGTGCCACGCCATTAGTATTTTTTACTAATGGCGCACCACTGGTGCGTCATTAGTATCTGGTATACTAATGGCGCACCACAGGTGCGCCATTAGTATAGACCACGGTGCGCCATTATTATGCCTCCCAGGGGGCCATATATACCCAGGTGCTTTGGCATACTAATGGCGCACTCTTGCGTGATGCACCATTAGTAACTTTGGCATACTAATGACGCACTGTGGGTTGATGCGCCATTAGTATCCTTTGGCATACTAATGACGCACTGTTATGTGATGCGCCATTAGTATGAATATTAGTTTTTTTTACTTTTCTGTTTTTTGCACAGGTTACAAAATGTATTATTGGACAGAATATAGACAGCAGCACACAGCAACAACAGATTCATCGAATACAATAGAAGATTAGTCTCTGAATACAATTCATCATATTAGTCTCCGAATACAATTCATCATATTAGTCTCCGAATTCAAAAGACCGAACAAAGATAGAACATTATATTACAAATCTCGAGACCACGAGTAGCGAGTTTGTCTTCACATTACAAGTCGATATCGATCATCTAAACTACCATCACATAGAAGAGAGCTGCAGTCATCACGATGAGCATCATCACGATGAAACTCGTCTTCATCCGGTTCCTCCAACGCTCCCTCCCCTCTCCCGCTAGATAGCGGGCGTATCTAGATTCCGCCTCCGCCCTAGTGGTGTACCCTTTGTAACTGTTACCGCTGAAACTGTGAACCTGTCTCCGACACTCCTCCCAGTCGTCGTAGACTCCGGGAACCTTACCCTTGTACACGACATACGACGGCATCGCTATGCACTAGCCAAACGAAACGTTAGTACCAATTCACAGACAATACATAAGCAATATATAAGTATGCAACAGAATGATCGGAAGAGAAAAGCAAGACATTAATAGCATCGATTACATCTAAGTTGAACGACTGCCGAAACCAAAGAGACATACTACAAGTTCATTAAAGTTTAATTACAACATGAGCCAATCGATGTTTCAGAACTAGACACAGCATCACTACTTTCGACTCGACTCAAGGGACCGGAGCGTGGATGAAGCCGCCGTCTATCGTGGGAGTCAAGAAATCGCGGGCGTTGTCAGCCTGCATTTGTAGCATTGTGTCTATGTCACTGTTGGACGGTTGATTTTTGAGGTAGAACTGCCCCGAGGTACGAAGGACATCTTGATGGATGATTTCCGCAAACACCGACTGGATGCGAAAGAATTCTTGTCTGATGTCCGCGTCCTGGATTGCCGACACGCTCGCGGCCCAATCTTTGAGTTTACTCGGTAGCAGAAGGTGATGATGGTCCCGTACGATCGCCCGCATGTGATGGATGGCGTAGTAGGCATCCTTCTGACCGCCAGGCGGCTGCTTGACGCAGCAGAACGTCGTATTGTGGGCGAACACGTGCTTGCCGTACTTACGAATAGGCCTGGTGAAGGTGCCTCCAGATTTGGCGTAGCCGGGGAGAACATCATCAAGAACTCTCTTGACATTTGTGTAGTCTACCTTCGACTAACGGTCCGAGTCGAAATACGTGGCCTTGGAATATTTCGGGCTTAGGAGGATGAGTGTGCAATGTGTGTCACTGCACAAAACACGGAATGTTAAAAGAAAAATGATTGAAATCTAAGAATTCATATGTTACGGGGCGGTTGAGGGGAGAAATTACTCGGGAAAGTAAGGCACGAGGAAGTTATCCTTATCTCTGTTTGCCAGAATGACGCCTTCGAGGTAAGAACTCGCGACTTGCCGATCCCCAGCACTGCCCAAGATCTTGGCACGCATGTAGAAGGGGTCGACTATCACGATGTCCGGGGTCTTGTCTCTAATGATCCGCATCTCTATACTCAGCGAAATTAGCCGAACAAAGGTGTAGTGCAGCGGATGAAGGTTCAACATAGCGTAGATGTCATCAAACCGCAGGACGATCGTACCCCCGATGGAGTTATCCACAAAGCCCTTGCCCTCTGGCACCTTGGCCGCGAAAACCGGGTATGCCACATCCTTCTCTCTGAGACGCCGCTTCTCCAAAGAAAGAACACTGTCATGCAGACTCCGCATAGCACCGGTTGCAGTATTGAGCATATTACTCGGTAGCATCGGCCTACCCGCCACATGCACCCTCCTCATTATATCCTCAGGTGAAGGTGGCCCGTCCTAAGCACGGATCGTACTCGGTGCCGGCTGGCTCGCACCCTTGTTAGTCTTTCTTTTCCGTGCCTTCTTCTTCTCCTGTAATGGGACCGAGTTCTCCTCAGAGACCACCTTCTTGAGTGTGTTGGGGCTGATAATATTTTGCACCTCGCCTATCTGAGGCTCGGTGAAGTCGGCAGCTGGAGGCGTCTCCTGAGAACTGAACGACAGACGACGCCTGTTGCAACTTGGTTTCTCCGCGGTACCAGCTAGATCGCGCACGTCTTTTGTAGGGTTGGGTTCTTGAGAAGGAGGCCCCATGAAGTCGCCATCGTACCAATGATCGGCAAAGTACTCATCGACGTTGGCAAATGTATCGTCATCGTTGTCGTCGTCGTCGTCGTTCGGATCCTGTGCCATATGAAGTGGCATAGGGATGTCCGGCACTATTGCGGCGGTCTTGCCATGGCTTGGCGCCGGCACGACTGGTGGTGTTGTCTTTGGGGTGGTGTCCCCCGCCCCAAACAAATCTGGCTCTTCGGCCAAAGCAGGGGCCAGCTTAGGCAGGTGCTGAGGGTCATCACATCATCTTCGTCGGCCCCGACGGGTCGAATCGGAGGTAACAACTCGTCGCAGCCTGGCAGCACCCGAACCAGTTGAACCCTATACAAGGTGGGTGGCATCCTAGTACCGTGGAACACGGGGTTTCCCGGTTGAACGATTTTGCCCTTGGCGACATCGACCAACTCGTTGTTCACGAAGTGCAGGAGAGTGCACGGAACGTCGGCGGCGCCCTGCGAAAACATGTAGGGCGTCAGGGATGCCCAGTCAAAGGCAAGGAGATGAAGCCCTCGGCCGAGAGAGGCTTAATTAGTTACCGAGGATGATGGCGTCGATCTCGGCTAATGTCGAGGCACCGCCAACGGCGAGCGTGCAATTGACGGAGGGGCCGCTTGCTGCAGAGGTGCCGGCCGGCGTACACCCGGGTGCATTAAGCTCCCGTGCCGGCGTCGGAGACACCAATGCCGCCGACACCAATGGCCCCGCCATCGCGTTCTGCGAGTTGCTGGCCGTGAAGCTGGGAATCGGGGGCGGCCCCTGTTGGCCGCCCGCAATCCACGCCTGCAACCCCTCAATCAAGGTAGGCACAATGGCGGTGATCGTCGCTCCCAGTTGTTGTTGCACTTGCTCTTGGACAATCTCCGGAATCCGCGCCACTTGTGCCTTGAGTTCTTGAACCTCGCGCGACTGGCTTTCCGAGCTGGTCTTTTTATCCTTTCGTCCACCAGCGTTATAGTATGACGACCATTTTGTGGACAAGCCTTTGCCGGCAACACGACCAGCTGACAACGGCTTACTGAGCTTATCCTTTTTTTCATTACATTCAACGCCCTATTTAGAGTGGTGTCCCAAGGGTTGCCCTTAGTCGACCCCGCGCTACTGCTTTCAGTCGCCTGCGGAAGGAATGTGAACCATTTAGAAATTTGGCTTCATTAATTAGAATACAACCATATGGAGCTAATTACGCGAGGGTGTATTCCTTACCAGAACAAGCTCAAGCGCCCTGGTCTTCCGATCCGTGGTAAGCTCCTTTGTTTTCGGGTCCTTCTTGTACCGGGCCCTGACAAAGTTCCTGGTCTGCTTGTCACCATATTTATCGAAGAGGGGCGGTAGGCCTTGCTCGGCACGCTCCGCCTCCTCCTTGTCCCATATAGGCTCCGCCACTCTGTAACCGTCGGGACCGAGTGTGTGTTCCCCTAAGTTCAGCTCCCGCATTTCTTCCCCCCATTGACTTGATTCGGAGGTTGCGGTGCTCTCGCACTTGATCTTGAAGTCGTTGTAGTCATCTTCGGTGATCGAAGGATTTTTATCCTTGATCTTCTCATAACTAAAACCTTTGTCAATCATTCTCTCCACCGTGCTTTTCCAAGTAGACAGGGCCGTGCTCATCTTCATGAGGGCGGCATTGTTCACTTTATTCCCTTTGAGGCTTGTGTTTTCAAATTCAGCGGGGAACTTGTATCGTTCGTGCAGCTTCGTGAAGAGGAGGTTGCACTAATTCCCTGGGTCAGGATGCCTCAGGTTCTCGGTGTTGATCGAGACGGTTCTCCGGAGAATGCACCCGAGCTGAAGCGAGTACCCCTTGACTATTCGTTCGGGCGCCGTTGGATTCCCGTCGGAGTCCACTTCAGTAAATTCCTCCTTGATGGTGCGGAGCACGATCGAGCGCCGGTCCTTCCGTTGCCTCTTCGGTTGGCTGCCATCTGTGCGTGCGCCGCCATCATCAGTGGTGGCATCCTCGGCGGCACCATCAGTGGTGTCATCCCCGACGGCACCATCAGTGGGTTCATCCTCGGCGGCACCATCAGTGGTGTCAGGATCAGTTTCTTTCGCGGCGTCCTCATACAAGTGAGGTTGTTCCTCCATCTCCTGGGACAGCTCCCAGAATGCCTTGCCGCCCGAACCCCCGGCCTCATCGTTGCGGGCCATGTTTCTCTCTAAATAGGAAAAAAGTTTGGTCAAAAAGTTGGTAATTGTCAAGGAACAAGATCATGGTCTCATCATTTAGGGTTTGTCGACACCGAGGCATCCTAAAAGCTAAGCTTTTATCATTGAGGGTTTGTCGACGCCAAGGCACCCTAAAAGCCTAAGCTTTCATCATTTAGGTTTTTATCGACACCGAGGCACCCTAAAAGCCAAGGTTTTACAATTTATGGTTTGTCGACGCTGAGGCCCATACATAACACAAGAGGCAGTTGATCCTACTTAATTAAGTACTAAGATACCCGGCCCATGCATTAGTCGCAAGTACCCCATATGACTGATTTTAGCAAAGTCATGCTAAAATTCGCGGAAAATTTCAGCATGACGTTTGCTGAAAATAGGACATATGGAGTACCCGAATTTGCCGGAACGGAAGTTAATCGACATTCCGACAAACTCAAGGGCCTCTCGGGGTACCTGCAAAATCATTATCCCCGCGTAATGAAGTTGCCAATGGTTCATTTCAGAAGATCACAAGTAGCATCATCACAAGTACAACATCATCACAAGTACGACAGCAGCAGCAGTGAATACAGGCATAACAGCAGCAGCAGCAGGTTTATTCTTCTTCTTCATAAACATTAATTAGTGTGGGTGACTCTATCTTCCCTCTAATGACTCACTCAACTTAACAGGACAACCCACAAGCATTGTTTTGATTCCAACAGCTACTGTAAAATACATCCAGCAAAGGTGCTCTAAAATCAGAAATACTACCCCCCAAATCTTTAGCTCAATTCTAAAAATACATGGCTAGGACAATGGTAGCATTCAACCACAAGCCCAAGCCTATACTTAACTAGGCCCAGGTCCATTAAATTCTTACAGAAACCAAGAAATGGAATCAACTCCCCTTGTTGCTGATTCAGTCATGGGAGATGCCATGTCTCAAAAATATCAAGTAGCACCATCATGTTCGATTTAAATATAAGGAATATTACAAACTTAATAGTTAAGATCCCAGGTGAGTAACACACTTTGGTCTTCTAGTTACAAAACAAATCTGACATAATTCTAGATGCCATAATCAGATCAAAATTTCAAACCACACACTTACTTTCAAATATCAAATTAGGAACATTTTGAGACATAGGAAAACAGTGTACATCTGAAAATGCTGCAAACTATGAAGAAAAACAAGAACACTATGTAATACATGATTATTCAGTTAAGACAAGAGAAACCATCTGCAACACCTGTTAACACGTTTCTGAACATACATCCAGCAAGTTTCAGTAGACCAGAGAATATCCCTACAGTAGTGCCCTCCAACAGTAGTTCTTGCTTGCAGTAGTTTTAGGGAGTACTACAATTTTGCAAGTTTAAAGTAAAACGTTTCAGTTAATGCAAGTACTCCTCTTGCTCTCTACTTTCTCTCTTCTATTCTTCAGTTAATTAACTGAATTTTACTAATGTTGTTGTTAACTGAATTTTACTGATGTTGTTGTTGACTTGTTGTTAATGAACAGTGGCTAAGTATGGCTAAGTGGATAAAAGATTGCAACCAAGCAGATATGGAAACATTTCATTAATTTTAGCATCGCATCAAGAATATACACATCAATCAAACTTTTTATTAAACTGACCACGCGGACGGAGCAGAGAGGGGACGTCGACGGCGGTAGAGGCGAGGGGCTCGTCCGGGAGGGTGGGGAGGCGTCGGTGGCGAGGCCGTGACAGCGCTAGGGCACGACGATGGGTGGGAGGACGTCGAGGGCGCGGGCACGGGCAGAGGGGGGACGGCGAGGGAGGCGGCGCTCGGCTCGGGGAGGGGGCATTGGGGGCGGTGGTGGTCGGGTGCGGCGGGGGCAGCGAGCACGGCCGGCGGAATGGGTCGGGGCAGTGGCGGCGGCGGCGTGGTGGAGAAGAGTATGCGGGGGATCGAACTGAATCTGGCGAGGGAGGGACGAGGGAGGACTAACTATAGGGGGAAGAATACTAATGGCGCACCCCCTTGCGGTGCGCCATTAGAATGTTTTTTTCTGATAGCAATGGCGCACCAGCGGGACGGTGCGCCATAAGTAAAAAATTTTAAGATAGCAATGGCGCACCAGACAGCAGTGCGCCATAAGTAATTTTTTTTGTTGCATCTAATAGTTTTTTAGAAAATGAATATGAATATGAAACAGTAATAAATTTTTATAAAAACAATAATAATTTTTTAAAAATATCATCAGATTTTTTTATCTGAAAATATTTATGAATATAAAAAAATATCATCAAATTTGTTATTTGAAAATACCATCAAATTTGTTATTTGAAAATATAATCAAATTTGTTTTTTGAAAATATAATCAATTTTTTTTAGTTGCATTCATTTGTGACGGTGGAGCAGGGGAGGGTGCGGGGGTCGTCGGCGGTGGTGGAGCGGGGGAGGGTGTGGGGGGTGCTCGGCGGCGAGGGGGATCTGGCAAGGGGAATCTGGCGAGGGGGGATAACGATCGAGATGGAGGGGGATCGAGATCGAGTGTCCTCATGAATAGTCAATATTTTTTCATGAATTCAAAAAGTGCCCATGAAATTTAAAAATATTCATGATAGTTCAAAAAGTGCCCATGAAATACAATCGAGAAATGAAGATTACAATTTAAATACAATCGATCTTAGCTAGCTAGCTATCTGTTCACAATCTTCTTGCCCTTCTTTTTTGCAAATGGAGTTCTTCTGTGGAACGGACGTCCTTTAGGTAGGGTGGTCCTGCTTCTTCTTGTGGTGTATGCTGCTACTTCATCATCATCGTCATGTTCGATCTTCGGGTCGCCGTACTTGTCGAAGTCTTGCTCACTGGCTACTCCATCCATTCCGATGATCTTCCTTTTGCCTCTCCTCACGACAACACGACTGGGCTATGACGGGTCGGTAATGAAGAAGCATTGGTCAACTTGGGAAGCTAGTACCCATGGCTCATTTTTCGCGGTGACGTTTGCGCCCGCGGTCTTGGATTTGGCTTCGGGTCTAACCATGGTGGTGAAATACCGGTCTTCTTTTAGGACGCTCTTGGCCCATCTGACACGGAACATCGGGACCTTCTCTCCAGCGTAGCTCATCTCCCAGATCTCCTCGATCTTTCCGTAGTATCTGTCCTTGTCGTTACCGGTGTAGGATTCCATCGTTACCCCGGAGTTCTGATAACCATCGCTCTTCATGTCCTTAGCCTCAGTGTAGAATGTGTAGCCGTTGATATCGTACGCCTCATAGGTCATTAGGTTGTGCTCGGCGCCCTGTGACAAGGCGAATATGAGTTGTTCTTCCGCGAAAGAATCCTCATGTAAAGGGTACGACAGAAACTTCTGCTTGAACCAACGCGTGAAACATGAGTTGTGCTGTTTGATTATATCTCTGTCCGTCCTCTGTTGGCCTCGGTCATTGTACGTCTTCTCAATAAAGGTTTTGTGCTCTACCACCCAAGGATCGACCACGTCTATGTGTTGTAGCGCGACTAGGTTTGCTCTTTCAAAGTCGGCGAGTCGCCCTCGAAGTCGACATGCATTTCGCGGCGACCCTCACGGTGACCCCATCCAGCGAGCCTGTCGAGGTGCCTGTTGACGGGCAGAGCAACGGGGTTCTCGATGCTTAGATAATTCGTGCAGTAGGAGATGCACTCTTCGGTCAGAAAGCCCCTGGCTATGCTTCCCTCTGGACATGACATGTTGCGAACGTATCCTTTGATAACACCATTCATCCTTTCGAACGGCATCATGCTGTGCAGGAACGTCGGCCCGAGTTGGATGATATCGTCCATGATATGGACCAGCAGATGCACCATAACGTCAAAGAATGCGGGCGGGAAGTACATCTCAAGCTCGCATAGTATCACCACGATCTCTTCCTGTAGCCTTATGAGTTGCCTCACGCCAACCGACTTCCGAGAGATGACGTCGAAAATTTTGCATAGGCCAAATAGCATTTCACAGACGTGCGCGTCCATGATCCCACAGATTGCAACTGGAAGTATCTGCGTCATCACCACGTGACAGTCGTGAGACTTCATCCCGCTGAACTTCTGCTTCGTTGGGTCTAGGTATCTGCTTATCTTCCCCGCGTAACCGTAAGGAAGTTTTACTCCTACGAGGCAGGTGAAAAACTGCTCGATCTCCTCCTGACTTAGAGTGAAGCACGCGGGAGGGTAGTCATTTCCGGTCTTCTTGGCCTTTTTGCCTTTGCGACGACTTTTCGTGTCCTGCTTCGCCTCATCATCATCATCATTAGCGTGAAGCTCCTGCATGATGCCCATTGATTTCAAGTCTGCCCTTGCTTTCGGCCCATCTTTGGTCCTCTCTGACATGTTGAGCAGGGTACCAAGCAGACTCTCGCACACGTTCTTCGTGATATGCATGACATCAAGGCTGTGAGGCACACGGTGGATCTTCCAGTACGGCAAGTCCCAGAAAACAGACCTCGTTTTCCATACCTTCAGCAGCGGCTCTGGCGCCTTTCGCTTCTTTCCCGGCTCTGGCGCCTTTTGCCTCTTTCCCGGCAGTGGGCAATCTTTCCAATTTTTCAACAGCTCGTCTATTTCCTCGCCGCTCCTCGTATGCGGGCGTCTTCGGGGTTCGGTTTCACCATCGAACAGATCCTTGCGTTTTCTCCACAGGTCATTGTCGCGAAGCCACCTTCTATGTCCCATGAACACGGTTTTCGAAGATCCGGGATCTCTATCTAGCTGGCGATACGTTGTGTCATCCATGCACCTGACGCATCCAGAAAATCCGTGGACCACCTGCCCCGCGACATATCCGTAACCGAGATAGTCGTGCACCGTCGTGAGCAGTGCGACTCTCATAGGGAAATATTCTTTCTCTGCGGCGTCCCACGTATTGGTTGGTGTTTTCCACAGCGTGTCTAGATCCTCTTTCAGCAGCTCCAGATACAGATTGATGTCGTTCCCTGGTTGTTTCGGTCCTTCAATTAGCATACTCATGTGAATGTACTTCCTCTTCATGCACAACCAGGGGGGAAGGTTGTACATCCACACAAACACAGGCCAGGTGCTATGTGTGCTTCTCTGGCTGCCAAACGGATTGACTCCATCGGTGCTCGTGCCTAGCACGATGTTCCTTGGATCGTTCCCAAATTCTAGGTCTTCGAAGTTCAACGCTTGCCACTGGCTCGCATCCTTAGGGTGACTCAGCATCTTGTCTTTTTTATCTATCTCCAAATCATTTGCGTCATCTTCTCGCTTCTTCTCCTCCCTATCCGTGTGCCAACGCAGGAGCTTTGCTACCTTAGGGTCCGCGAAAGTACCACACCACTTTTCGAGGAGGTTTCTTCCTCTTCTTGTATCGAGTGACGCCGCACACCGGACATATGGTAGACTCCGCGTGCTCGTCCCGATAAATGATGCAATTGTTCATGCACACATGGTATTTCACGTGCGGTAAATCCAGAGGACACACGATTTTCTTCGCCTCCTCGAAACTGGTCGGGCACTTGTTCCCCTTGGGAAGACGTTCGTGCCAGAATGACATGTTCTCGTCGAAGCATGCGTCGGTCATTTTGTGTTTTACCTTCATCTCCAGAGCCATGAGCGTTACTTTCAGGCGGGTATCCTCGAGTCAGCATCCTTCATACAATGGAGTAACCGCGTCTATCTCCAATTGATCCATCTTGGCTTTCTCTCGGGCGGCGGCTCTTGCGTTATCCGTCTGCTTGAGAAGCAGCTCTTGAATATGAGGGTCCTGCACCCAGCCCATCGATGGTCCAGCGTCGTCTACTCCACCGGCATGATCATCTTCATGATCATGCCCGTCGTCTGCTCCAGCATCTTCCTCATCATCATGTCCTGCATCTTCTACTTGATGACTGTGTACAACATCACCGTCGTGATCATCTCCTGGAGATTCTTCGTCTTCTCGCCCGCCCGAGCCGCGGTGGTTGTCTTGCTGCCCTTCCTCATTTCTTGCCCGGCCCCCATGGACGACTTCGTAGTCATCTTCATCACCTTGCCACCGATAGCCATCCATGAAACCACGCAAGAGCAGGTGGTCCCGCACCTACCCGGAATCCGGGTCCACAATAAGGCTCTTCAGCTTGCATCTTCGACACGGACATCTTATCTCCGTCTCGTTCTTTTGAAGCATCTCGGCCTTCGCGGAGCTCAAAAACCTATTCACGATGCCTTCGGTCATCGTGCGAACCATGGTCGCCTGCGGGGTAGAGCAAAACGATATTTTAGAACCAAGAAAAAATTTGGCATGACTTTCCCTAAAAATAGGACCAAAAAGAATGCTTAATGCCAAAATTCTCGCCGAAACGGAAATGAATCAACATTCCGGCAAAATATTGGCAACTATCGCATTTCAAATACCGGTACACCTGCAAACACAAACATATATGCAACACCACAAACATATGCAACACCACGAACATACATAGATCTAGGTAGGCCATAAAAAGTGCATGTGCACATTGTTGGAGGGAGAACAACATAAAGATAGCTTCCTCCCTTACTTACCTATCAAAAAAGGTAATTTAACCACTTAATTTGAATGAATCTATGGTGGAAATGAGGTGACAAAGAGGAGGCAGCCGAGACAAGCTTTGCAGGAGGAGGTGGAGAGAATGAAGTGGGGAGAAAGTGAGTGGGTAGGAGTGGCTGTCCAAAATATCTTGTTGGTGCCCACTTACTAATGGCGCACCATCTCCTAATGCGCCATTAGTAACCCAGGTTACTAATGGCGCACCTGCTGGCGGTGCGCCATTAGTAGTTTTGCAAAAAAAAACATACTAATGGCGCACTGTGCCAAAGTGCGCCATTACTAGTTTAAACTAGTAATGGCGCACTGTGGCACAGTGCGCCATTAGTAGTTTTGAAAAAAAAAGAATAAAAAATATAATAAAAAAACAACAGTAGTGGCGCACTGTGTGACTGGTGCGCCATTACTAGTTACAACTTGTAATGGCCCACTCTGTCTGGATGCGCCATTAGTATGTTTGGCAAAGAAAAAAAATTGATACTAATGGCGCACCATGAGCACGGTGCGCCATTAGTGTATTCCACACTAATGGCGCACTAGACATGCGGTGCGCCATTAGTACTAATGGCGCACCGCATGTCTGGTGCGCCATTAGTGTCAATCCTATCTATAGCCCTTTTCCTAGTAGTGTCTTGGGGGTCCAGGAAACTTTTGGCTTCCCTTTGCCGTTTCCTTGATTGACCACTACAGCCTCTCCCTGAGCGGCTGGCTCGGCCTTGCGCTTGTTCTTCTGATTGGAATTCTGGTCGTCCTGTCCGACTGGTTTCTTGCCGCTGCGGAGCCGATCGGCCTCCTCACCATTGGCATACCGACTGGCAAGCTCCATCATCCGTGATAGGGAAAGGTCGCCTGTTCCACCAAACTTCAGATTCAACTCTTGGTTACGCATGCCTTCCTTGAAAGCGCAAACCGCCTGGTGCTCAGACACGTTCTCCACCGTTTGATGCAAGGTGGTCCATCACTGGATGTAATCCCTCAGAGTTTCATTCGGCTTCTGCGCGCAGTGTTGAAGTTCTGCGATTCCAGCAGGTCGCTTGCAAGTGCCTTCGAAGGTCCAAACGAGAACTCGAGCGAGCTCTTCCCAACTATAAATACTCCTGGGGGCCAATTGATTGAGCCACGCCCGAGCGGAACCGCCCAGCATCAGAGGGAGGTGCTTCCTGGCCACGTCGTCGTTGCCACCTCCGATCTGCACAGCCACTCGGTAGTCTTCTAGCCAAGTGTTCGGCTTTGACTCGTCGGTGAACTTGCTTACCCCCGCCGCTAACCTGAAGTTCAGGGGGATCTCCGCCGCTCTGATAGCACTACAGAAACATTCGGGCCCAGAGGCAGACGCTCGGCTGCCACTCGGTTGATCTCTGCCTCGCTCTTCTCTGGATGCCCGGTTTCGGTCGACCCATCCTTGCTCAAGGATAGACCTTGCATCGAAACCTGGCCTCCGGGGATCTGGGGGAATCCTCCGCTCGTCATCACGCAGGCGCCTGCCCTCGTGCCGCTGGGGCGAGTGTGACCCGCTTCCCGGAGGAGGCGTAGGCACTCGACGGCGGTCGTGACGTCCGTGCCGATGGTCGAGTGGATCGTCATTCCGACCCAGATACCAGTCTTGCCGCGGGCCATGTTCCTCACGCCTCGGGGGCAATCTTGGACTATGGGCCGACCATACGGTGTCTGCAGCCACCGATCTGCTGTGAATCCTGTTGCGCGACTGAGAAACATCCGCGTTTTGTTCTTCAGCCATTCGGAGCAAAGCTCGGATCTGCTGAAGGTCTCTCCCAACCTCCGACTGAGAGGGTTGAATCGAATCCACGATGCGAGCCGCGGCTTCGAGGTTCTGGACTGGTGTGCGGAACACCTGAGTTTAGTGCTGACGCGATTGCCGCGGTCGTCGACTGGACTCGGGGACCAGTCAGCGGGCATGTTCGTCGAGTGAGCGTTGGATGTTTTCCAAGCGCGCGCGTTCGGCTACGGTGGCCAAGCGCGTGGCTTCGAGGGCCAGAGTCTCCGGGGAATCTCCCACGATGGGAGTGAAGAGTGCATCTTCGTTGCAGCACAAAGCTCAGCCCTTTGCTCGGAAGTGAGGGGCTGAGGAATGTAACCGTCGTTGTCGTGCGATCGGTCGCCGCCGCTGCCGCCGTTTCCACCGCGAGGAAAACCCGGCGGGCTGCGGCGCGAATCGACCATGAGGATTTCTGCTGTGGGATCGCTGCTCCCGCACTCGGAAAAGGAATCTATGAGCTCGGTCGACTGATCAGCCGACCCGTAGAGGTAACCGTCAGGCTCAATGGCCGCGACTTGAGGGGTGGCCGTTCGACGGGCCACCGCGTGTTTCACCCACCGCTGGAGCCGCGAGCGACCGGATCGTTTGCGGCGGCGTCCGGCGGGGATGAGGGACGATGAATACTGAGTCAATGGCTGCCGTAGGAGGACGCCGGCGCCCGCCGACGCCGGCGCGGAAGTGCGCAGCCCCTCGGGCGGGCAGAGCCTCGACATCAAGAGGGGCTTCCTAGAGCCATGCGGAGTCGTCAGCGATGAAAATTAGCGCGCCGAGCCGGATCTCGTGGCCCAACGCCAAACCACCGCCTGACACCATGACGAAAGCGGTCGGAGGAGGAGTTGCAACCTCACCAGATGTCACTAAGACGCCTTGCCCCACGGTGGGCGCTAACTGTCGTGGTTCTAAGTCTGACAGTACGGGTAGGGGGTACGAATGGAGAGGCAAGGCCCTAGCTATGGTGGAGTTGTACACAAGGTGTTTGCGAGTTCAGGCCCTTCTCGGAGGAAGTAACAGCCCTACGTCTCGGTGCCTGGAGGCTGGTCGACTGGTATGTGTATATGTGAGTTACAGAGGTGCGAACCCTTGTTCCGGAGGAGGGGGTTGGCTTATATAGTGCGCTAGGACCCCAGCCATGCTCCACGTTACCAAGGGTTCTACATTAAGGCAGGCGTTATTGATATCGCCTGCAGTAAAGAGTAATTAAGGTGTTTACTACGGTGAGTAAATACCAGATCATTGCTGTCCCAAGTGACACTTGACCTTCGGGGGTCGAGTGCCATGGATTGGTCGAGTGGGGTTGAGTCGTCTTGTGGATGAGGCTCAGTCGAGTGGAGTGTCCTCTTGGACTGTCTCAGTCGACTGTCTCTATCATCATAAGTTTTGTCTTTTGATTTTCTAGGGTAGTGACCTTGGGTGGGGTACCTTGGTCGGGCCTGTGACCCTACCCTAGGTTTGTAACCTCGTGACCGACCATATAGCCCACATCGAGTTACCGCCAACTGGACAAACTCCAGTAAGTTTACTAATTTGCCCCCAAAGTTTTGTAGCACTTCCGACAATAGCAAATCTTCACATCTGATTGGCAGTTTGGCATCATCGAAGATTTCTCCTGGTTTAGTTTCAGACCAGTTGCATGTCCAAAGAAATGCAAGCGGTTTTAGCATGCTCCCTCTTAGCCTCTCTTTTCACATGAGAGGTAAGAGTATGTAATAGATCTGAGCCATTGATCTCATTAATTAGTGGTCTAATTAACTCTTACCTTCTTACCTCACATGTAAAAAGAAGGAATTTGCCAAGAAATGCGGGAGCTCCATCGGTATCAGTATGTCTACCTCTTCCCCTATCGGGTTGGCAAAAGTCCGCGTAAAGACCGATTCTGAGGCTTGGTCCCCTTCTAGGAAGAGGGGCTAGGGAGTCTTGTTCAGTAACCGCAACAAGTAGATGAAGCAGTGGATCAATGGCTAAAATGAAAAGCAACGGCGACAGGGGATCTCCTTGCCCCAGTCCACGGCATGGCCAAATTTGAGCACCCGGAGTTCCATTGAGCAGGCAAACAGAGGAGGCCGAGGAAAACAACATGGATATCCATTTCCATTCACGCTAGCATGACCTGAATTTTTTTCCCATCAACTCGTGTGGTGGTCTGAGCGCCTTCTTAGGTGAAGGGGA
The DNA here is from genome assembly GCA_902687465.1 of Secale cereale. Lineage (NCBI taxonomy): Eukaryota > Viridiplantae > Streptophyta > Magnoliopsida > Poales > Poaceae > Secale > Secale cereale. Next base: position 583,731,431 of record LR738713.1, read on the forward strand.
GGCCACGATCGCAGCCGATGGAACTCATTTGCAAATTAACCGATGGAATTTGTATCTCGTCCCAATTGAGTGGGCGCTGCCGATGCCTCTTGACCAACACACTTACAAAATGATCGTGCACTGCCGTGGCCTTCTCTGAATGTTGAGTTACTTCTCTGTCAAGAAACCTTGAGAATTAATGTTCAGTTTTAGTTCTGTTGGAAATATGCCCTAGAGGCAATAATAAAAGAGTTATTATTATATTTCCTTGTTCATGATAATCGTTTATTATCCATGCTATAATTGTATTGATTGGAAACTTAAATACATGTGTGGATAAATAGACAAACTTTGTGTCCCTAGTAAGCCTCTTCAGGACTAGCTCGTTGATCAAAGATGACCGCGGTTTCCAGGTCATAGACATGAGTTGTCATTTGATAACGGGATCACATCATTAGGAGAATGATGTGATGGACGAGACCCAAACGTTAAACATAGCTTTTGATCGTATCAGTTATCGCTATAGTTTTCTGCATGTCAAGTATAAGTTCCTATGACCATGAGATCATGTAACTCACTGACACCGTAGGAGTGCCTTGTGTGTGCCAAACGTCGCAACGTAACTAGGTGACTATAAAGGTACTCTACAGGTATCTCCGAAGGTGTCTGTTGAGTTGACATGGATCGAGACTGGGATTTGTCACTCCGTGTGACGGAGAGGTATCTCCGGGCCCACTCGGTAATACGTCATCTCGATGAGCTCAAAGTGACTAAGTAGTTAGTCACGGGATTATGTATTACGGAACGAGTAAAAAGACTTGCCGGTAACGAGATTGAACTAGGTATAGAGATACCGACGATCGAATCTCGGGCAAGTAACATACCGACGAGACAAAGGGAACTGTATACGGGATTACCTGAATCCTTGACATTGTGGTTCATCCGATGTGATCATCGAGGAACGTGTGGGAACCAATATGGGTATCCAGATCCCGCTATTGGTTATTGACCTGGGAGTGTCTCGGTCATGTCTGCATAGTTTCCGAACCTGCAGGGTCTACACACCTAAGGTTCGGTGACGCTAGGGTTGTTAGTGAGAACAGTGCATGGTAACCGAAGGTTGTTCGGAGTCCCGGATGAGATCCCGGACGTGACGAGGGTCTCCGGAATGGTCCGGGGATGAAGATTGATATATGGGATGAGAGTGAACGGAGTCCGGAATTGTTCCGGGGAACATCGGGAAGGAATCGGAGAACCGAAAGGTGTTTCGGGGGCCACGGTAAATGTTACGGGCCCTATGGGCCATAAGTGGGGAGACGCAACAGCCCACACAGGGGCTGTGCGCCCCCCCTAGGCCCCTCCACCTGCGCCTAAGGGGCTGGGCCCCCCTAGGGCAGCCGCACCCCCTAGGACTTGGGGGGCAAGGCGCCTGGGGGGGG
>LR738713.1:583733054-583748699 GCA_902687465.1 Secale cereale
CCCCCCCCTTGGCCGCCCCATCTGGCCTTGGCCGCCGCCCCCTAGGGGGAACCCTAGGGGCGCCCCCTCCCCTCTCTCCCCCCTATATAAAGAGAGGCAGAGGGAGGGCAGCAACACAAGTTCGTGCCTCGGCGCTGCCCTCTCTCTCCCATGAATATCTTCGTCTAGTTTGCAGTGCTTGGCGAAGCCCTGCTGGAATTCCTCCACCACCATCTCCACCACGCCGTCGTGCTGTTGGGTTTCTCCGCCAACTTCTCCTTCCCCCTTGCTGGATCAAGAAGGAGGAGACGTCCCCGAGCTGCACGTGTGTTGAACGCGGAGGCACCGTCCGTTCGGTGCTGGGATCTTCGGCGATTTGAATCGCGACGAGTACGACTCCATCAACCGCGTTCTTGAACGCTTCCGCTTAGCGATCTACAAGGGTATGTGGATCCGAATCTTCCCTCGTAGATGCATCTCCTAGATTGATCTTGGAGAGCGTAGGAAAATTTTTGTTTCCCATGCAACGTTCCCCAACAGTGGCATCATGAGCTAGGATCTTGCGTAGATGTTTTCACGAGTAGAACACAAAGGGGTTTGTGGGCGTTGATGTTTAGATTGCTTCCCTCTTTGGTCTTTCTTGATTCAGCGACATTATGGGATGAAGCGGCCCGGACCAACTTTACATGTCCACGTACATGAGACCGGTTCCATCGACAGACATGCGACTTTTGTTGCATAAGATGGCTGGCGGGTGTCTGTCTCTCCTATCTTAGTTGAATCGGATTCGACGAAGGCGGTCCTTGTAGAAGGTTAAATAGCAACTTAAATATCACCGTTGTGGCTTTGCGTAGGTAAGAAGCGTTCTTGCTAGATACCCATAGCAGCCACGTAAAACATGCAACAACAAATTAGAGGACGTCTAACTTGTTGTTGCAGGGTATGTATGTGATATGATATGGCCAAAGACATGATGAGATATATTTGATGTATGAGATGATCATGTTGTAATAGTTAATATCGACTTGCATGTCGATGTATACGGCAACCGGCAGGAGCCATAGGGTTGTCTTTAATTTTTGTATGACCTGCGTGTCAATCATTAAGCGCTATGTAATGCTTTACTTTATCGCTAAACGGTAGCAATAGTAGTAAGAGCATGGTGGGCGCGCGACAACCCCGATGGCGACACGATGATGGAGATCATGATGATGGGGATCATGGTGTTACGCCGGTGACGATGGAGATCATGCCGGTGCTTTGGAGATGGAGATCAAAAGCACAAGTTGATGGCCATATCATGTCACTTATGATTTGCATGTGATGTTAATCCTTCTATGCATCTTATTTTGCTTAGGACGACGGTAGCATTATAAGATGATCCCTCACTAAAATTTCAAGATAAAATTGTGTTCCCCCCGAGTGTGCGCCGTTGCGAAGGTTCGTCGTTTCGAAGCACCACGTGATGATCGGGTGTGATAGACTCTACGTTCGTATACAACGGGTGCAAGCCAGTTTTGCACATGCAGAACACTCGGGTTAGACTTGACGGGCCTAGCATGTACAGACATGGCCTCGGAACACGGAAGACCGAAAGGTCGAGCATGAGTCATATAGTAGATATGATCAACATGAAGATGTTCACCATTGACACCACCTCATCTCACGTGATGATCGGACTTGGGTTGGTGGATTTGGATCATGTCACGCTCGGATGACCAGAGGGATGTCAATTTGAGTGGGAGTTATAAGTAATTTGATTAGTTAAAACTCACTTATCATGAACAATAGTCTAAGATGTCTTTGCAAATCTTTTGTTGTAGATGGCTCCCGCAATAGCTCCCCTGAATTTTAATGCGTTCCTAGAGAAAACTAAGCTGAAAGATGATGGGAGCAACTTTGTGGACTGGCTCCGCAATCTGAGGATCATCCTCACAGCTGCCCAAAAGGTTTATGTCCTAAATGCACCGCTAGGTGAACCCCCCACTCCGGCCTCTGTGGACGTTATGAACGCCTGGCAGTCGCGTGCGGATGACTACTCAGTAGTGCAGTGTGCCATGTTGTATAGCTTGGAAGGAGGACTTCAAAGGCGTTTTGAACATCATGGAGCATATGAGATGTTCCAGGAGTTGAAGTTCATCTTTGAGAAGAATGCCAAGATCGAGAGGTATGAGACCTCCGATAAATTCTTTGCTTGCAAGATGGAGGAGAATTCGTCTGTCAGTGAGCACTTACTGAAGATGTCTGGGTACTATACCCACATAGCTGATCTGGGACTTGTGTTCCCGGAGGAGGCTATTATTGACAGAATTCTCCAGTCACTCCCACCTAGCTACAAGAGCTTCGTGCAGCATTATAACATGCAAGTGATGAACAAAACCATCGCCGAGCTGTTTGCGATGCTGAAAGTCGCTGAGTCAGACATCCAGAAGGAGCATCAAGTGTTGATGGTCAATAAAACTACCAGTTTCAAGAAGAATGGCAAGGGCAAGAAGGGTAACTCTAAGAAGGGTGGCAAGGCAGTTGCTCATCCAGTGAAGAAACCCAAGGCTGGGCCCAAGCCAGAGACTGAGTGTTTCTATTGCAAGGGGAACGGCCACTGGAAGCGGAACTGCCCCAAGTATCTGGCAGACAAGAAGGGGGCCAACAACAACAACAAGCAAGGTATATGTGATATACATGTTATTGATGTGTACCTTACCAACTCTCGTTGTAGTGCCTGGGTATTTGATACCGGTTCGGTTGCTCACATTTGCAACTCTAAACAGGAACTACGGAATAGACGGAGGCTGGCGAAGGACGAAGTGACGATGCGCGTGGGGAATGGTTCCAAGGTTGATGTGATCGCCGTCGGCACGCTCGCTCTTCGATTACCATCGGGATTAGTTATGAACCTGAATAATTGTTATTTAGTGCCTGCGTTGAGCATGAACATTATATCTGGATCTTGTTTAATGCAAGACGGTTACTCATTTAAATCAGAGAATATAGGTTGTTCTATTTATATGGGTAATATCTTTTATGGTCATGCACCCGAAGTAGGGGGTTTATTCTTATTGAATCTCGATAGTGATGATACACATGTTCATAACATTGATGCCAAAAGATGTAGAGTTGATAACAATAGTACCACTTTCTTGTGGCACTGCCGTCTGGGTCATATCGGCGTGAAACGCATGAGGAAGCTCCATGCTGATGGACTTTTGGAGTCTCTTGATTTTGAATCACTTGACACATGCGAGCCGTGCCTCATGGGCAAGATGACTAAGACCCCGTTTTCAGGAACAATGGAACGGGCAAGTGACTTATTGGAAATCATACATACTGATGTGTGTGGCCCGATGAGTGTCACGGCGCGCGGTGGATATCGTTATTTTCTCACCTTCACTGACGACTTAAGTAGATATGGGTATATTTACTTGATGAAGCATAAGTCTGAAACGTTTGAAAAGTTCAAGCAATTTCAGAGTGAAGTTGAGAATCATCGTAACAAGAAGATCAAGTTCCTACGATCTGATCGAGGGGGAGAGTATCTGAGTTATGAGTTTGGCAATCACTTAAGACAATGTGGAATTGTTTCACAGTTGACGCCACCTGGAACACCACAGCGTAATGGTGTGTCCGAACGTCGTAATCGAACCCTATTAGATATGGTGCGTTCTATGATGTCTCTTGTCGATTTGCCACTATCATTTTGGGGATATGCGTTAGAGACGGCTGCATTCACTTTAAATAGGGCTCCATCTAAGTCCGTTAAGACAACACCGTATGAACTGTGGTTTGGTAAGAAACCTAAGTTGTCTTTTCTCAAAGTTTGGGGTTGCGATGCTTATGTCAAAAGGCTTCAGCCAGAAAAGCTCGAACCCAAAGCGGACAAATGTGTCTTCATAGGATACCCAAAAGAGACGGTTGGGTACACCTTCTATCTCAGATCCGAGGGCAAAGTGTTTGTCGCTAAGAACGGGTCCTTTCTCGAGAAAGAATTTCTCTCGAAAGAATTGAGTGGGAGGAAGGTAGAACTTGATGAGGTTATTGAACCTCTGCTTCAACCAAAGAGTAGCGCAGCACAGAAAGATGTTTTTGTGGAGCCTGCAACGGTTGAAGAGGAAGCCAATGATGATGATCAAGAAGCTTCTGATCAAGTTACTACCGAACCTCGTAGGTCGACAAGGGTACGCACTGCACCTGAGTGGTATGGTAACCCTGTCTTGGAGGTCATGTTGTTGGACAACAGTGAACCTACGAGCTATGGAGAAGCGATGGTGGGCCCGGATTCCGACAAATGGTTAGAGGCCATGAAATCCGAGATGGGATCCATGTATGAAAACAAAGTATGGACTTTGGAAGTATTACCTGAAGGGCGGAAGGCCATTCAGAATAAATGGATTTTTAAGAGGAAGACGGACGCTGACGGCAATGTCACCGTGTATAAAGCTCGACTTGTGGCAAAGGGTTTTTCACAAGTTCAAGGAGTTGACTACGATGAGACTTTCTCACCCGTAGCGATGCTTAAATCCGTCCGAATCATGTTAGCAATAGCTGCATATTTCGATTATGAAATTTGGCATATGGATGTCAAAACAGCGTTCCTTAACGGTTTTCTTAAGGAAGAGTTGTATATGATACAACCGGAAGGTTTTGTCGATCCAGAGAATGCTGACAAAGTTTGCAAACTCCAGCGTTCCATTTATGGGCTGGTGCAAGCATCTTGGAGTTGGAATCTTCGCTTTGATGAGGTGATCAAAGCGTTTGGGTTTGTACAAGTTTACGGAGAAGCTTGTATTTACAAGAAAGGGAGTGGGAGCTCTATAGCGTTTCTAATATTATATGTGGATGACATATTGCTGATTGGAAACAATATAGAACTTTTGGATAGCGTGAAGGGGTATTTGAACAAGAGTTTTTCGATGAAGGACCTCGGTGAAGCTGCTTTCATATTGGGCATCAAGATCTATATAGATAGATCGAGACGCTTGATAGGACTTTCACAAAGTACATACCTTGATAAAGTTTTGAAGAAGTTCAAAATGGATCAATCCAAGAAGGGGTTCTTGCCGGTATTGCAAGGTACAAAGTTGAGTAAGACTCAATGCCCAGTGACTGCGGAAGATAGAGAAAAGATGAGTGTCATCCCCTATGCTTCAGCCATAGGCTCTATCATGTATGCAATGCTGTGCACAAGACCAGATGTCAGCCTTGCCATAAGTATGGCCGGAAGGTTTCAAAGTAATCTTGGTTTGGATCACTGGACAGCGGTCAAGAATATCCTGAAGTACCTGAAAAGGACTAAGGAAATGTTTCTCGTTTATGGAGGTGATCAAGAGCTCGTCGTAAAGGGTTACGTCGATGCAAGCTTTGACACTGATCCGGATGACTCTAAGTCTCAAACCGGATACGTATATATTCTCAACGGGGGAGCGGTAAGCTGGTGCAGTTCCAAGCAAAGCGTGGTAGCCGATTCTACATGCGAAGCGGAGTACATAGCTGCCTCGGAGGCGGCAAAGGAAGGTGTCTGGATGAAGGAGTTCATAACAGATCTTGGAGTTGTGCCTAGTGCATTGAACCCAATGACTCTGTTTTGTGACAACACTGGTGCCATTGCTCTAGCCAAGGAACCAAGGTTTCACAAGAGGACCAGACACATAAAGCGACGCTTCAATTCCATCCGCGATTCAGTCAAGGAGGAGGACATAAGCATTTGCAAAGTACACACGGATTTGAATGTTGCAGATCCGTTGACGAAGCCTCTTCCACGGGCTAATCATGATCAACACCAAGACTCTATGGGTGTTAGATTCATTACCTTGTAATGCTAGATTAATGACTCTAGTGCAAGTGGGAGACTGTTGGAAATATGACCTAGAGGCAATAATATAAGAGTTATTATTATATTTCCTTGTTCATGATAATCGTTTATTATCCATGCTATAATTGTATTGATTGGAAACTTAAATACATGTGTGGATAAATAGACAAACTTTGTGTCCCTAGTAAGCCTCTTCAGGACTAGCTCGTTGATCAAAGATGACCGCGGTTTCCAGGTCATAGACATGAGTTGTCATTTGATAACGGGATCACATCATTAGGAGAATGATGTGATGGACGAGACCCAAACGTTAAACATAGCTTTTGATCGTATCAGTTATCGCTATAGTTTTCTGCATGTCAAGTATAAGTTCCTATGACCATGAGATCATGTAACTCACTGACACCGTAGGAGTGCCTTGTGTGTGCCAAACGTCGCAACGTAACTGGGTGACTATAAAGGTACTCTACAGGTATCTCCGAAGGTGTCTGTTGAGTTGACATGGATCGAGACTGGGATTTGTCACTCCGTGTGACGGAGAGGTATCTCCGGGCCCACTCGGTAATACGTCATCTCGATGAGCTCAAAGTGACTAAGTAGTTAGTCACAGGATTATGTATTACGGAACGAGTAAAGAGACTTGCCGGTAACGAGATTGAACTAGGTATAGAGATACCGACGATCGAATCTCAGGCAAGTAACATACCGACGAGACAAAGGGAACTGTATACGGGATTACCTGAATCCTTGACATTGTGGTTCATCCGATGTGATCATCGAGGAACGTGTGGGAACCAATATGGGTATCCAGATCCCGCTATTGGTTATTGACCTGGGAGTGTCTCGGTCATGTCTGCATAGTTTCCGAACCCGCAGGGTCTACACACTTAAGGTTCGGTGACGCTAGGGTTGTTAGTGAGAACAGTGCATGGTAACCGAAGGTTGTTCGGAGTCCCGGATGAGATCCCGGATGTGACGAGGGTCTCCGGAATGGTCCGGGGATGAAGATTGATATATGGGATGAGAGTGAACGGAGTCCGGAATTGTTCCGGGGAACATCGGGAAGGAATCGGAGAACCGAAAGGTGTTTCGGGGGCCACGGTAAATGTTACGGGCCCTATGGGCCATAAGTGGGGAGACGCAACAGCCCACACAGGGGCTGTGCGCCCCCCTAGGCCCCTCCACCTGCGCCTAAGGGGCTGGGCCCCCTAGGGCAGCCGCACCCCCTAGGACTTGGGGGGCAAGGCGCCTGGGGGGGGGAACCCTAACCCTGGCCGCAGCCCCCCCCCCTTGGCCGCCCCATCTGGCCTTGGCCGCCGCCCCCTAGGGGGAACCCTAGGGGCGCCCCCTCCCCTCTCTCCCCCTATATAAAGAGAGGCAGAGGGAGGGCAGCAACACAAGTTCGTGCCTCGGCGCTGCCCTCTCTCTCCCACGAATATCTTCGTCTAGTTTGCAGTGCTTGGCGAAGCCCTGCTGGAATTCCTCCACCACCATCTCCACCACGCCGTCGTGCTGCTGGGTTTCTCCGCCAACTTCTCCTTCCCCCTTGCTGGATCAAGAAGGAGGAGATGTCCCCGAGCTGCACGTGTGTTGAACGCGGAGGCACCGTCCGTTCGGTGCTGGGATCTTCGGCGATTTGAATCGCGGCGAGTACGACTCCATCAACCGCGTTCTTGAACGCTTCCGCTTAGCGATCTACAAGGGTATGTGGATCCGACTCTTCCCTCGTAGATGCATCTCCTAGATTGATCTTGGTGAGCGTAGGAAAATTTTTGTTTCCCATGCAACGTTCCCCAACAAGTTCTTCCTCAGTCTGAATTCCCCGTCAGAAAGTTTTCTGAACTCTTGCACAAACGGAAGGTCCTGCTGCACTGGTCTTCCCAAACACTCTGAACCAGAAATTTTAGGCCAGAAATTTTCAAAACGAAATATGGCCGGGGTGCCTAATTGGAGCTGCTGCATTTGGTAGCAAGAGAGGACAATGATCTGTCCATGGTGGAGCTAGGAGCTTTGGCCGGAATCAAGGGCTGGCATCCGGGGCGGTGGCCCCAGGAAGGTGGTTGTCGTGTTGGCGGCGGTGGTTCGTGCGGGCGACGCGGCGGCCGCTGTGTGCTGGTGGTAGGAGGCTCGTCCTTCATGTCTAGGCAGCTTGCCGACGTCAGTTCTTCGGCGGGTCTCAGCTCCGGCGGCTCGGGCTGTTGCGTCTGTGTTCTGTGCGGGCTTTGGAACGCCAGATCTAGCCGGCGGGATGATGCGGGGTGGCAGTCTACCCTTCCCTATCAGGAGGATGTGCATCAGTCTGTGTGCTGGTGGTTTGCCGTGGTTGGCTCGACAGCAAGGCATGGTGGTGGTCCCTGTACGGTCATGGCGCTGTTGTTGTGCAGGGTTGCGCGGGCCAGTAGAGTTGCTGACATGGGAGTGATGGTGTCGATGATCAGGCGAAAGCTTGGCCTGTTCTTGCCGGCCGACGGCGGCGGCGCCTGACGAGGTTACAAACCTAGGGTAGGGTCACAGGCCCGACCGAGGTACCCCACCCAAGGTCACTACCCTAGAAGATCAAAAGACAAGACCTATGACAGTGGAGACAGTCGACTGAGATGGGTCAAGGAGACACTCCACTCGACTGACTCACGTACGCAAGACGACTCAACTCCACTCGACCGGACCAGGAACTCGACCTCCGAAGGTCAAACGCCACTGGAACAGCAACGGTCCTATATTTACTCGCTGCAGTAAACACCTTAATTATCCTTTACTGCAGGCGTTACCAATAATGCCTGCCTTAATGTACATTGAACCCTTAGTAACGTGGAGCATGGCTGGGGTCCTGGCACACTATATAAGCCACCCCCCTCCTCCTATACAAGGGTTCGCACCTCTGTAACACACCTATACACATATCAGTCGACTGAGCCTCCGGGCACCGAGACGTAGGGCTATTACTTCCTCTGGGAAGGGCCTGAACTCGCTAACACCCTCTGTACAACCTCACCATAGCTAGGGCCTTGCCTCTCCATTCGTACCCCCTACCCTTACTGTCAGACTTAGAACCACGACAGTTGGCGCCCACCGTGGGGCAAGGCGTCTTAGCAACATCTGGTGAAGTTGCAATTCCTCCTCCAGCCACTTTCATCATGGTGTCAGGCGGTGGTTTGGCGTTGGGCCACGAGATCCGGCTCGGCGCACTAGTCTTCATCGCCGACGACTCCGCATGGCTCCAGGAAGCCCCTCTCGACGTCGAGGCTCTGCCCACCCGGGGAACCGCGCACGTTCGCGCCGGCGCCGGCGGCGTACTCCTTCTGCAGCCATCGACTCAGTACTCATCATTCCCCATCTCCGCCGGACGCCGCCGCAAGCGATCCGGTCGTTCGTGGCTCCAGCGATGGGTGAAACACGCGGTGGCCCGTCAAACGGCCACCCCACAAGTCGCGGCCATTGAGCCCGACGGCTACCTCTACGGGCCGGCCGACCAGTCGACCGGGCCCGAAGATTCCATTTCCGAATGCGGGAGCAGCGACCCCACGGCAGAAATCCTTATGGTCGATTCGCGCCGCAGCCCGCCAGGTTTTCCTCACGATGGGAATGGCGGCAGCGGCGGCGGCCGATCGCATGACAACAACGGTTACATCCCTCAGTCCCTCACCTCCGAGCAGAGGGCTGAGCTTTGTCGGCGCAACGGAGATGTACTTTTCACTCCCATCGTGGGAGATTCCCCAGAAGCTTTGGCTCTCGAAGTCACACGCGTGGCCACCTTGGCCGAGCGCGCGCGCTTGGAAAACATCCAACGCTCACTCGACGAGCAGGCCCGCTGACTGGTCCCCGAGTCCAGTTGATGGCCGCGGCAATCGCGTCAGCGCGAGACTCAGGTGTTTCGCACACCAGTCCAAAACCTCGAGGCCGCGGCTCGTATCACGGAGTCGATTCAACCCTCACAGTCGGAAGCTGGGAGAGGTCTTCAGCAGATCCGAGCTTTGCTCCGAACGGCTGAAGAGCAAAACGCGGCTGTTTCTCAGTCGCGCAACAGGATTCACAACAGATCGGTGGCTGCAGACACCGTATGGTCAGCCCACAGTCCAAGATCGCCCCCGAGGCGTGAGGAACGTGGCCCGCGGCAAGACCGGCATGTGGGTCGGAACAACGATCCACTCGATCGTCGACACGGACGCTACGACCACCGTCGAGCGCCTACCCCTCCTCCGGGGAGTGGGTCACACTCGCCCGAGCGGCACGTGGGCAGGCGCCTGCGAGATGACGAGCGTAGGATTCCCCCAGATCCCCGGCGGCCAGGTTTCGATGCGATGTGCATCCTTGTACAAGGTCGACTCGACCGTAACCGGGAATCCAGGGACGAGCGAGGCGGAGACCAACCCAGTGGCAGCCGAGCGCCGGCCTCAGGGCCTGAATGTTTCTATAGTGCTATCAGAGCCGCGGAGAGCCCCCCGAACTTTAGGCTGGCGGCAGGAGTAAGCAAGTTCACCGGTGAGTCGAAGCCGGACACTTGGCTGGAAGAATACCGAGTGGCCGTGCAGATCGGAGGCGGCAACAACGATGTGGCCATGAAACACCTCCCTTTGATGCTGGGAGGCTCCGCTCTGGCGTGGCTCAACCAGTTGGCCCCCAGGAGTATATACAGTTGGGAAGAGCTCGTTCGGATTTTCGTTTGAACCTTCGAAGGCACCTGCAAGCGGCCTGCTGGACTAGCAGAACTTCAACACTGCACGCAGAAGCCGAGTGAAACTTTGAGGGACTACATTCAGCGGTGGACCACTTTGCATCACACGGTGGAAAACGTGTCTGAGCACCAGGCGGTGTGCGCTTTCAAGGAGGGCGTGCGTAACCGAGAGTTAAATCTGAAGTTTGGCCGAACAGGCGACATGTCCCTGTCGCGGATGATGGAGATTGCCAGTCGGTATGCCAACGGTGAGGAGGCCGATCGGCTCCGCAGGGCAAGAAACCAGTCGGGCAGGATGAGCAGAATTCCAATCGGAAGAACAAGCACAAGGCCGACCCAGCCGCTCAGGGAGAGGCTGCGGTGGTTAATCAAGGAAAGGGCAAAGGGGAGCCAAAAGGCTCCTGGGACCCCAAGAAAGGAAAGGGTCAGGCTGGAGATGATATGCTCGACCAGCCGTGCCCCATACACACGAAGAAAGATGAAGAGGGAAACTTGGTGTATCCCAAGCACACCACTCGACAGTGTCGGCTCTTGATCCAGAGTTTCCAGAAAGATCAGTCGACTAAGAAAGAGAAGGAATCAGAAGAGTCCGAAGACAAGGAAGGGGACGGAGGATACCCCCGTATCAACTCCACTTTGGTGATTTTTGCGGACGTCGAGAGCAAAAGTCGACTGAAAATCATCAACAGAGAAGTAAACATGGTTGCCCCGGCGACCCCCATGTTCTTGAAATGGTCAAAGACCCCCATCACATTTGACCAGTCTGATCACCCAGCGCACATTGCCACCCCTGGGCGGCAGGCACTGGTGGTCGACCTAGTTATCGAAGGCACGCGCCTGACCAGAGTTCTGATGGATGGGGGTAGTGGCTTGAATATCTTGTATGCAGCAACCCTCCGGGATATGGGCATTCGGATGTACAAGCTGAGGGAAAGTAACATGAGGTTCCACGGGGTAATTCCCGGGAAGAAAGCCGACTCACTTGGCCAGATCTCACACGACGTAGTCTTTGGTGAGTCCAAGAACTACCGAAAGGAGAAGCTGACGTTCAAAGTGGTGGACTTCAACAGCGCCTATCACGCCATCCTGGGTAGGCCCGCCTACGCCAGGTTCATGGCTCGACCATGTTACGTCTACCTCAAGCTGAAGATGCCAGGACCCAACGGTGTCATAACCATCACTAGGAACCGGCAGAAAGCGGAAGAATGCTTCCAGAAAGGCTCGAAGATCGCCGACGAGCAAATGGCAGCAGTAGAGATGGAGGAGTACCAAAAGAGAGTGGATCCGAGTGACCTGCTAAGAGCGAAGAAGCCGGCTTCCGAGTCAGCTTTCCAGTCGGCCGGAGACACGAAACCCGTGCACATCCATCCCACCGACCCCAACGCAGCGCCGACCCACATCTCTACCACACTCGACAGGAAATAGGAAGAAGCGCTCATCCAGTTCCTCCGTGAGAACTGGGACATCTTTGCATGGAAACCATCAGACATGCCGGATGTGCCCAGGGGGCTGGCTGAGCACCATTTGCGAGTCGACCCGAAAGTGAAACCTGTGAAGGAACATCTCCGTCGATCCGCTGCGGAGAAGCGAAAGGCGATTGGTGAAGAAGTGGCTCGACTCCTGGCAGCAGAGTTTATCCGCGAGATATACCACTCCGAGTGGCTCGCCAACGTCGTCATGGTCCCCAAGAAGGACAAGTCTCTCCGCATGTGCATCGATTTCAAGCACATCAATCGGGCCTGCCCGAAAGATCATTTTCCTCTTCCTCGCATCGATCAAATAGTCGACTCGACTGCGGGATGTGAGCGTTTGTCTTTTCTGGACGCATATTCCGGGTACCATCAGATCCATCTGTTCGGACCCGACGAGATCAAGACAGCTTTCATCACCCCCTTCGGGTGTTTTTGTTATGTCACCATGCCTTTCAGCCTCAAAAATGCCGGCGCTACCTTCATGCGCATGATCCAGAAGTGCTTGATAAAGCAAATCAGTCGGAACGTTGAGGCATACATGGATGACACTGTGGTCAAGTCACGGAAAGGTTCCGACCTACTGAACGACCTCGCTGAGACATTCGCAAACCTCAGAAGCTACGATATCAACCTCAACCCGTCAAAGTGTACATTTGGAGTTCCTGGCGGCAAGTTGCTCGGTTTTCTCGTTTCCGAACGGGGAATCGACGCCAATCCAGAGAAGGTCAGCGCCATCCTCCGAATGAAACGCCCCGAGCGTATACACGACGTCCAGAAGATTACTGGTTGCTTGGCCGCATTGAGTCGATTCATTTCTCGTCTTGGTGAGAAGGCGCTGCCTCTCTACCGACTCATGAAAAAATCCGACAAGTTCGAGTGGAATCCCGAAGCCGAAGCAGCGTTTGAAGAGCTCAAAGCCCTGTTGTCCACCCAGCCGGTGCTCGCTGCCCCAGTCAGTGGTGAGCCTCTTCTGCTGTACATTGCTGCCACCGGACAAGTCGTCAGTACTGTACTCACGGTCGAGCGGGAAGAAGAGGGCAAGGCATACAAGGTCCAACGCCCGGTCTATTACATATCCGAAGTTTTGACTCCCTCCAAGCAAAGGTATCCACATTACCAAAAGCTTGTGTACGGAATTTACTTGACCGCAAAAAAGGTTGCCCATTACTTCTCGGACCATTCGATCTCAGTCGTCATCGACGCCCCACTATCAGAGATACTTAACAACCGAGATGCAACCGGTCGAGTGGCAAAATGGGCGATTGAACTTCTTCCGTTGGATATCAAGTTTGAAGCGAAGAAAGCCATCAAGTCTCAGGCCATAGCGGATTTTGTGGCTGAGTGGATAGAACAAGTGCTACCGACTCAAGTCCAGTCGGACCATTGGACTATGTTCTTCGATGGGTCCAAGATGCTGAACGGATCCGGCGCAGGCGTGGTGCTGGTCTCTCCCAGGGGCGACAAGCTCAGCTACGTCCTTCAGATCCATTTCGATTCATCAAACAACGAGGCCGAGTACGAAGCACTTTTATATGGGTTACGTATGGCCATCTCACTCGGCGTCCGTCGCCTGATGGTTTACGGCGACTCTGACCTGGTAGTGAATCAAGTGATGAAAGAATGGGACGTCAGGAGCCCGGTAATGACCAATTATTGCAGTGCAGTGTGGAAGCTTGAAAAGAAGTTTGAAGGCTTAGAGCTCCATCATGTGCCCAGAGCAAAGAATCAGCTAGCCGACGATCTCGCAAAAATTGGGTCGACTCGGAGGTCTATACCCAAGAATGTGTTCCTGGAGCATCTGCACACCCCCTCTATCAAAGAAGACCCCTTCACGGAAGAACCCCCACAGCCAGTCAGCGCGACGGATCCGACTGAGGTCGAAGTGCCTGCCGTGGTCGACTTGATCATGGAGGTCTTAGTGATTACGCCAGACTGGAGTATACCATATATATCATATCTGCTCAGGCAAGAACTCCGAGAAGACGAAGAAGAAGCGCGCCAGATCGTCCGTCGATCCAAGGCGTTCACAGTCATCCAAGGTCAGCTCTACAGAGAAAGCGTCACCGGAGTCGCCCAGCGCTGCGTCGATCCAGAGGACGGTCGACTGATATTGGATGAAATCCACTCGAGAACTTGCGGCCACCACGCCTCCTCTCGAACTATCGTGGCCAAAGCATACCGAGCCGAGTTTTACTGGCCCCGCGCCAACGAGATGGCCAAGGATATTGTGGACAAATGCGCAGGTTGCCAGTTCTACTCCAATATGTCACACAAGCCGGCGTCCGCCCTGAAGACCATTCCGCTAGTCTGGCCCTTCGCTGTTTGGGGCCTGGACATGGTCGGCCCCTTCAGGACAGGCAGAAGCGGATTCACCCACCTTCTGGTGGCAGTAGACAAGTTCACCAAGTGGATCGAGGCCAAGCCCATCAAGAACCTCGAGTCGAGCACCGCCATCAGCTTCATCAAGGAGCTAATATTCAGATATGGAGTCCCCCACAGCATCATCACGGACAATGGCTCCAACTTTGACTCGGATGAATTCAGAGCTTTCTGTGCTTCCCAAGGAACAAGAGTCGACTACGCCTCCGTGGCATATCCGCAGTCGAATGGACAGGCAGAAAGAGCAAATGGTTTGATTCTCCAAGGCCTAAAGCCACGGCTCATGCGTGACCTTAAGCATGCCGCCGAAGCTTGGGTAACTGAGCTGCCATCTATCCTATGGGGTCTGAGGACGACTCCGAACCGGTCGACTGGTCGTACCCCTTTCTTCTTGGTCTATGGAGCCGAAGCTGTGTTGCCGAGCGACTTATTACACAACGCCCCCAGAGTGGAACTCTTCTCCGAAGCCGAGGCAGAGCTGGCTCGTCAAGATGCAGTCGAACTTTTGAAGAGGAAAGAGAGATGGCCCTGATCCGGTCGACCATCTATCAACAGGACCTGCGTCGATTCCATGCTCGCAATGTAAGAAGCCGAGCATTCCAGGAAGGAGACCTGGTCCTTCGAGTGCATCAGAAACGTCCGCACAAGCTCGCCCCGGCCTGGGAAGGCCCGTTCATCATCACCAAGGTGCTGCGCAACGGAGCATACCACCTCTACAACGTAGCTCAGAAGAAAGACGAACCTCATTCGTGGAAAGCGGACCTGCTCCGCCGCTTTTACACTTGAAACACTCGACGATCGAGTTGTAATAAAGATTTCCCAATTTGTTTCAAAGACAAGATAGCAATGATCCCCTAACGTTTGGTGTCCTCTAAATCCCCCAGTGGGTGCTTAGCTGCGGTCCTCCAAGCTACGCTACAAGTATAAAGCGGCTCGGTCCTCCGAACTCCGCCACAAGTACAACGTAGCTTGGAATCGCCTAAGTTATAAACATTCCACTCCGAGTGAAGAGCGACCCTCTCACTCGGGGGCTTAGCTGCGACCCCGTGACTCGCCTAAGTTACAATCATTTACTCCGAGTGAAGAGCAACCCTCTCACTCGGGGGCTTAGCTGCGGTCCTCCAAGTTACGCTACAAGTATAAAGTGGCTCGGTCCTCCGAACTCCGCCACAAGTACAACGTAGCTTGGAATCGCCTAAGTTATAAACATTCCACTCCGAGTGAAGAGCGACCCTCTCACTCGGGGGCTTAGCTGCGACCCCGTGACTCGCCTAAGTTACAATCATTTACTCCGAGTGAAGAGCAATCCTCTCACTCGGGGGCTTAGCTGCGGCACT
>LR738713.1:583755354-583771704 GCA_902687465.1 Secale cereale
GGGGGGGGGCGCCTGGGCCCCCCAGGCCTCCGCTGATGCCCTCCTTTGGCATATATTTATATCGTGTCCCGAAACCCTCGAGACGGGAACCCTTTTTCGCGATCTCATCTCTGTTCCGCCGCCGCCGCGCTTCCAAGATCGGGAGCACCAGCAGAACTCTTCCCGACACCCTGCCGGAGGGGAGGATCACCACCGGGAGCCTCTCCACCACCATGGACGCCTCCCGGATGAGTTGTGAGTAGTCTCCCTTGGACCATGGGTCCATGACCAGTAGCTATGTGATGTTCTCCTCCCGTTCTTGTGCTTCACTAGTTAGTCCTCGTGAGCTGCCCTACATGATCGAGGCACATATGTAATCCTTATGATGTTGCTATGATGAGTTTGCTGGGATCCGATGGATTGTGAGATTATGTTCAGATTGTGTTTGAGTAATATATTTGATCTACCTCTTTTATATTTATGTTCGTAAGTAATTCTTGCATGTTCTCCGTTGTTATTTATTGCTTTGGCCAAGTAGTAGGTAGTGACTCCAAGAGGGAACGTTATGCTTGATTGTGGGTTCATGCCCCTCGATGACTAGCTTGAGTGACAGAAACATGAGTCTAGGGGATGTGCTGTTGCCACAAGGGGGAAAACAACGGTGCTTGTGCCCGCGGGTGCAAGGATTGTTTACTTTACGCAAAGTTCTTTTAATGCAGTTGTCTGTTGCTTTGAGTTTACACTATGGGTGGGACTCGCAACTTAATACCAGCGAGATGTTCTCGATAGATATCTCAAGGTGGATGATTAATAGTAGATGCAGATGGATTTCGGTCTACTTGCCTTGGCGTACCGCCCATGCTTTGAACCTCTACCTTTCTTGCAACATAGTTAGCATTGGTTTGTGCACATAATTCTGTCAATTGCCCAGCTGTAATTCGTTTACCTCACATAGCTGTTTTATCGTCTTTTGGGAGAGAGACATCACTAGTGAACATCATGGGACCCCGGTCCATATTACCATCATTGATCACATCCGCTATTTACTTTCCGCTTTTACTTACTATTTGCAGCAATACCTATCACTTTTATCACTTGCGTTTGATCCTTTGTAAACTACAAGGCCGGAGGGATTGACAACCTCTCTGTACTCGTTGGGAGCAAAGTTATTTGTATCTGTGTGCAGGTCCACATTGATTGCTAATATCTGGCGCCGTTAGCAGTTGACACCTTCTTGTTGAAACTGGGAGTCTCAGGGAAATCCATCCTTGGTATCTTTGCCAAGGGAAAACTTCCGCTACACTGCATCTCAAACCTTCCACTTGGGGTAACCAACGAGGGGCGAGAAGCCATTAGTGAGGCGGAACTCCAGCCTCAGTATATTCATGGACACCTCGTCCTTCACGATGGAGTTGGTTGGGTCCAAGCCGGGCTCGACCCGTCTGGTCTCCTCTTCAAAGTTACGACAGAACTCTGCACTAAAAACAGCAAGTCGAGTCAACAGATAAGATACGGGTCGACCGATCCAACTTTAACCAAGCCGAAGGAAGCATACCTTCGAGCACGAGGTACCATTTCTTGGTGATGTCGCCCAGATACGCCTCAAGATCAACCCTCTTCCGAAAGAGAGCCTCGTACTTATCGTTCAGGACGGCCTTGGACTTCTTCAGCTGAGTCACCTCTTGGTTGGCCGCGTCGAGTGAGCCTCTCAGTCGGATGATCTCCGCCTCGAGCGCACCCACGGAAGCCAGCTTCTTTGCCGCCAGTTCCGACTTCTCCTGAGCCGCCTGCTGCACCGCCGCCAGGTCAAGATCCTTTTGCTCCAAGGCGGCCTTCAGTTGACCTACCAAAGCCGCCACTGGACAGATGAACATGAAGGAACACAAGGCGCATCTATCGAAAAGTCAGTCGACAAAAGATAGGAGTAAGTTACCAGCCGCATCATCCTGCGTCTTCTTCAGGTGGTCCCGAGCCAACTGCAAGTCAAGATTAAGCTGGATTTGCTTCTTCTCAAGATCTGCAAACTTGGCCCCAAACTCGCAAGATTTCTGCATCAACACAACAAAGCAAGATTATAAGACTACAGTCGAGTCAAAATACTCAACCGCAGTCTCGAGGACTACACCCAGTGGGTGCACTGAGCGTGCCCCCACTGGTTTCACTCGGCCGAGGTCATTCCGGCGCGAGCAAAAAAAAACCCAACAACAAGGAAGAAAAGTTCTATAGCAAGACCATGGCCGACCGCCAGCAGTCGACCACGGTCTCGGGGACTACACCCAGTGGGTGCACTGACC
Source organism: Secale cereale (assembly GCA_902687465.1). Taxonomy (NCBI): domain Eukaryota; kingdom Viridiplantae; phylum Streptophyta; class Magnoliopsida; order Poales; family Poaceae; genus Secale; species Secale cereale. The sequence continues at coordinate 583,757,628 of LR738713.1, forward strand.
GTGCCCCCATTGGTTTCATTCGGTCGAAATCAGTCCGGCGTGAGCTTAAAGAATAGAAGAAGACCCAGTGGGTGCGGTATCTCACGAAACAAAAACAGCAGATTCTCTCGAAAACAAAGACTACTTCAATGAAGACAACGTATCTGAACGTTGGCCCGAAGAGCAGAGCTGGCATCATAAGCCGCCATGCTAGCCTCATATGCCGCCTTCGTCCTCCCCATCATCACCTCCGCCTGGCGAACGGCTTCTTGAGCCGCCCCCACAGGGTCCTCCGGGAGGCGGTAGGTAGAGAAGAGGACTGATGAAGCGGCGGGCGTCGGGTCGGCCGCTGGCACGGGCGCTGGATCCACGGCACGAATTGGCGCTGAGTCGACGGCTGGAGTTGGCGCTGGGTCGACGGCTGGAGCGAGTGCTGGGTCGACGATCGGCGCAGGCGATGGGGCAGGCGCTGGGTCGACGATAGACGCAGGCGATGGGTCGACGCCCGCTCGGTCGACACAGGGACGACAAAAGAGACCGTGGCTCGGGCAGCGTCCTCCTGTCGCTGGGCCTCCGAGCCAGAAGGCGTCTTCCGGCCCTTCTTCTCCGTGCGCCGGCGGTCCCCTCCCAACCGCTCCTCATCTTCGTCGTCATCTGGAAGCTCTATGACGAGGCATGACACTTCAAGTCAAGCAGTTAAGTTTAGTCGACCGTCGCCCGTGAAAGAAAATAAGAATAAGGCAGATTTCATATTTCATAGAGCTCGCACGTGCGTGAGATGTCGCGGCGTCCGCGGTCTCCTCGTCGTCTCGACCCCGGTCGATGTCCATCGAGGTCGTGGAAGCGGCGGCTCTGAAAGATTCAGTCAAGAGATGAGTCGACTGAAGTTACAGTCGACCTCCAAGAAACAGAAAGAAACAAGTCTAAGTGACACTTACGTGGAGGCGATGGGTACGTCCACATTGATCCTAGGCAGGGCCTTCCGGGGCTTGGTGGTAGCGACCTTGGGCTGCTTGGGCATCTTCTCAGCGGGGTCGGGAGTGGCCGTTCGAGTGCGTTTGGGCGTCCGAGAGCCCGAGGGACCCGCCTGGAGACGTGCGGCCCCTGGGTCGTTCTTCTCCTTGGATCGACGCTCGACAGGGGGAGGTGACTCGACCTCCTCCCCGCTGCTATAATCCTCGCTGTCCTCGGTCTCCTCCTCCGACTTCCACTCGGCGGCATCGCCCGTGCCCTCCTCGCCCTCCTGGTCCAAGTCCCCGTTGGGCAGCGAATACATCTCTGTATAGATCTACAAAGAAAAGAAGTTTGACCAAATATCAGTCGGATCCATCAATACAAATCACAAGCTAGTCGACACACACGTCACTCGGAAGCGGAAGACTAACCTTGTCGGGCAGGTGGTCAGCGTCGAACGGGACGATCCTCCCAGACCCCCTGGGGTTGTCCTTATTCCCAGTGATGCTCTTCAAGCACTGCACCACGTACTTCGGGTCGGCCGCCTCCGAGTGGACTCGCGATGAGTCGTCAGTGCCGGAATACAACCACATCGGATGGTCCCGGACTTGGACCGGCTGGATCCTTCGCGCGAGATACACCACAAACAGGTCCATCCCCGTGACCCCCTCGCGGACTAACTGGACGACCCTCTCCATCAACATGTCTACTTCGGCCCTCTCGGCCTTACTCACTATCATTGAAGGAGGTGGGCTGGCTCGACCTAGAGTGAATGGAGGAAGGCCAGTCGACTGACCCAGAGTCAGACTGTCCTTGTAATAAAACCAGGTCGACTGCCAGCCCCGAATCGACTCCGAAAGGTTCATGGGGGGAAAGGCGCTCCTATTTCTAAGCTGAATCCCGAGCCCGCCGCATGTCTGGAGGACGTGCGTCTTGCCGTCACTCGGGTTCACCCTCGTGACGGTTTGCGAGCGACAGGTGAAGATGTGTTTGAACAAGCCCCAGTGCGGTCGGCAACCGAGGAAGTTCTCGCACATAGAAACGAAGGCAGAGAGGAAGGCGATAGAGTTGGGCGTAAACTAATGCAACTGGGTACCAAAGAAGATCAAGAACGCGCAGAAGAAAGGATGCGGAGGCGTAGAAAAACCTCGGTCGACGTGGGTGGCGTGGAGTACACACTCGCCCTCCCGCGGCCGGGGCTCGAGCTCTCCCCCCGGCGCCCGCCAGGAGCCGCGGGCGATCAACCCCTCCACCTCCAGCTCCTCCGGATCCTCCACCACGACGGTGGACCGGATCCAATCTCCCTGGATCCATCCAGCGGGGAGTCCTGTAATGCGCAGGATGGGACTATACCTCCTACGTGTCGAGGCACGACTTAAAGGTATAAGCCCATTCTTGAATGATCTCAAGTTTGGTATCTTTGCATGACTCGTGTAAAAATAGGGATGAAAATGCAAAAGGATAGTTGGCTTACACTCGCCACGTCACACAATACATTACATAAGCAAAACATCATTCAAAACATCACAACTCAACTACGGGCAAAGATCCAAAAGAAAGATACCAAAAACATAAAGCCACAGGTCCGAATCGCCCCTAGTAGAAACCACTACTGATCGTCGAAACACGTCACAAGCATACGGCAATGCTCTTCATCGAACTCCCAGTGAAGTACTTGAACCAGCTCCTGCATCAAACTCGGCTGAACCTGCATCTAGTGTTGTAGTAACTGTGAGCCACGAGGACTCAGCAATCCCATAACCATGGGTATCAAGACTAGCAAAGATTTATGGGTAGGAAGAGGTAAAGTGGTGAGGTTGCAGCAGCGGCTAAGCATAATATGGTGGCTAGCTTACGAGTACAAGAATGAGATGAGCATCTACGCAAACGGCCGCAAACTAGTAGTGATCGCTAAAGATCCTGAACTACCTACGAGTCAAACATAACCCCACCGTGTTCTCTTCTCAAAGTGAAAAGAGACAGTCACGATTACTCACACAGTTGTGTGTTTTACTTCGGATCATCTGTCAAGTTTTCTACAACCGGACATTAACAAATTCCAATCTGCCACATAACCGCGGGCACGGCTTTCGAAAGATCATAACCCTGCAGGGGTGTCCCAACTTAGCCCATCACAAGCTCTCACGATTAGCTGAAGTGATAAATATAATATCATCACCCCTTATCTTAGGGAAATCCGATCAGGCTCGGCATCCCGGTGCACAAGACATTTCGACAGTGGTAAATCAAGTCCAGCAAGACCTCCCGGCGTGCCGACACCCTGATAGTAGCCGCGCGTATCTCGTCTCAGGCCACAACCGGATGTGCGATGCTACAGGTAAAACGAAACCTCGAGTTTCCCCGTGGTGGCCCCGCAGGACCCCCGTTTGGGACCAACACCATCAGCACTGGCCCCCCTGCTATGTAGAAAAGAATCCCGAGGGCGCGACCCCCTATGCAAATTTAATTATTTAATTAAGTTGTTATTATGAGGCAAATTAAAACCAATGTTGGGCCTTGCTGGAGGAGTTTTATTCAAAGTCGAAGTGTCAAGGGGTCCCCATATACCCATCGTGTAAGGAACGCAAAATCAAGGAACATAATGCCGGTTTATCGGCGCCTAAGGTGGCATGAGTGTAATAAAACACCGAGCAAAAGGCCAAGCCTTCCACCCATGCACAGTATATAGGTGTGTTAATAATAGTGATAGATATTGTGATATTCCAACAACAAGTTTCCTCCTAGAACGATCTTCATCTTAACCTGCAACTAGCAACGCTATAAGAGGGGCTGAGCAAGCGGGTAACATAGCCAAACAATGGTTTTGCTAGGAAGGTGTCAAAGGTTAGTGGTTTCATGGCAACAAGGAGAGGCTGACATAAAAGATGGGTAGCGCGACATGTAACGATAGCATCGAGACAACTAAGCATGGCAATGGTAGTAAAGGTATCCAAGGGTATGATCATCTTGCCTGGAATTCCGCAAGGAAGAAGAACGGATCCATGAAGTAGTCGAACAGAACCTCACAACTCCGGAACGAACCCGAAGCTAACGAGGGAAGCAAACCGGAAAGAAACAAGCAACACGGTAAACACACCACACGAGACATGACAATGTGCTCAAACAAGTATGATGCAACACAAGTCTACATAGGAAGCACCGCAAGTCTATACAGGAAGCACAACATGGCAAGGTAGGAAGCACAGTAAAATAACACAAGTCTATATGGTGCAATACATGGCAAGGTATAATGCATGACAAGTCTATACAGGAAGCACAGCAAGTCTATACAGGAAGCATAACATGGCAAGGCAGGAAGCACAGAAAAATAACACAAGCAACTATGACAGTGAAGACAGTCGACTAAGACGGGTCAAGGAGACACTCCACTCGACTGACTCACGTACGCAAGACGACTCAACTCCACTCGACCGGACCAGGCACTCGACCTCCGAAGGTCAAACGCCACTGGAACAGCAACGGTCCTATATTTACTCGCTGTAGTAAACACCTTAATTATCCTTTACTGCAGGCGTTACCAATAACGCCTGCCTTAATGTACATTGAACCCTTAGTAACGTGGAGCATGGCTGGGGTCCTGGCACACTATATAAGCCATCCCCTCCTCCTATACAAGGGTTCGCACCTCTGTAACACACCTATACACATATCAGTCGACCGAGCCTCCGGGCACCGAGACGCAGGGCTATTACTTCCTCCGAGAAGGGCCTGAACTCGCTAACACCCTGTGTACAACCTCACCATAGCTAGGGCCTTGCCTCTCCATTCGTACCCCTACCTTACTGTCAGACTTAGAACCACGACAGCGCCCGTGGCCGTCGCTTTCTTCCTTGGAGGCGCCGTCGAGGTAATTTGGACATCCTTCGCTCTCGGGTCAAGATCTTCCGGCGAAAGTCATGATCCTGGTTGGATCCGGAGGCGGAGTCGTCTTCAACGTCGTATTCCCTCTTGGGGGCGCCGTCTTGAAGATCTTTGTCCCATTTGTGATTCCGGCAAGCTAGGCGTGCACTACATTGCGGTCGGTAGGTGCCCGTCTGGCGATGTGGTGGTGTGGCGTTGCGACGTGTGTGGCAACGATGATGGTGGCGAGCAGAGCTGGGTTGCGGCTTGTCCTTCTGATGCCGAAGGTCTGGTGTGCCAATGGGTGTGCCTATGTTGGTTTCTGGCTGTGACAGAGAAGTCGAAGCTGCGGGCGGCGGGGCCACTGCTGCAACGATGACTCCATGAGGGCGGTTTTCAATGAGCGGTCACTACAGGAATCACGGGCTATGCCTACGGTTAAAACCGTAGGCAAATGGCCAAAACCCGTCGGCATAGGCTATGCCTACGGTCACCGTAGGCATATCCCCGTCGGCATAAATAGCGTCGGGATACCTCCACCGGCCGTAGACATAGAAAACCCATAGGCATAGATGGTTTATGCCTACGGTAACCGTAGGCATATATACCCGTCGGCAAACATATTTGACGGCGCGTCCGTCAAGTGCCGTACGCACACATGCACACCTCAGATGCTGACACGTGTCAAATGTATGCCTACGTTTTAACCGTAGGCATATGTCGTATTCATGCCTACGGTTTAACCGTAGGCGTATATTGAACACGTGGCGGCATCGGGCACCCCTTCAGCCGCATGTGTATGCCTATGGTTTAACCGTAGGCATAGACATGCCACATGGCAGCTCCTGGCATCGCCTTGTGCGCGGACATGCTAAAACTATGCCTACGGTTTAACCGTAGGCATACTTGCGAACCAAAACAAAAAAAAATGCTAGCCAAAAAATGCTAGCAATTTCCAATACAATTATACAGACATGATTCAACAACCATGGATTTGCAAACACAGACCATAAAATATTTTTGATGTACACAACATTTTCATTCTAAGAATCCACTACAGCATCAAAGGAGAAGGCGGAGGGGCGGTGCCAATGGTGGGGGAGACGGGGTGGCGATGACGGAGGTGGCATGCAGTCAGTATAACAAACCAAAGATCCTACACATAACGATGAATATGTAATATATACACTGCATCTACCAAAAGGAAATCACAAAAATGTTACCAGAAATACTTATACCAGGAGGCAAACAAAGATTTCCGTTGTAAATGATCTGGTGTTCGCGCTGCAAAGCTGATACAATAGGATTTCTTCACATTATTCAATTACTGGGAAGGATCAATTACACATATGGATGAACTACTAGTACAGGAGTAGCTTAATTACTGCCAACACTACTAGCTAGCTAGATTAAACACCAACAGTTAATAAAGCCTAGCTGCAGTAACCAATAGCCACAAATGAGGTAGTACAAGAGCAGAATTTAACAAGTGTGCTACTCTGAATCATCATCACTGTAAATAGGAATGATCTTTCCCATGGCACAAGCACGACAAGCACAAACAAAATCACCCATGCGCATGAAACAGAGCAAGGTACTACTATAGCAGCAAAAGAGAGGGAGCTAGAGGTAGGAGATGGACTCACCGGAGAGGAGGTTGTAGTCGATGCCGCACACGACCGCGGCCACAGTCACGCGGTAGAGGAGGTTGTAGCCGAGTTGGACCATGTGCGGGGTGTCATCGTGGCGGTGAATGCCCTGGTTGTCATCATCATCCGTGGAGGATGCCTGCTGCTCCAAATCAAACGAACAAGTAAGAGCTAGTGTTGTTGAGCTAGTACAGAAATTGATAAATTGATAAATTCAGAATTTGTTTATGCCCAAAATGAGCAAATCCAACATTCCTGCAACATAGAACATGCTTACCAGCATACTACAATTCAGCACCGACATAAGGAGAGGAAGGAGAGCAAAAGGAGGCCTTCGTCCATCCACTGTGCGCAAGGAGGATGGGAGCGTGCAGGCAAGCATCTTGATAGGGACCGGCATCGGCAAGCTGCAGATAATAAGGTATCCCTCTTGGGGGCGCCGTCTTGAAGATCTTGGTCCCATTTGTGATTCCGGCAAGCTAGGCGTGCACTACATTGCGGTCGGTAGGTGCCAGTCTGGCGATGTGGTGGTGTGGCGTTGCGACGTGTGTGGCAACGATGATGGTGGCGAGCAGAGCTGGGTTGCGGCTTGTCCTTCTGATGCCGAAGGTCCGGTGTGCCAATGGGTGTGCCTATGTTGGTTTCTGGCTGTGACAGAGAAGTCGAAGCTGCGGGCGGCGGGGCCACTGCTGCAACGATGACTCCATGAGGGCGGTTTTCAACGAGCAGTGTGCTCTTCAGGTTTTGCGTTAGACTAGGTCGGTGCGAGGCTTGCTACTTCCTCCTGTGATGTTCATCGGCAAAATCGGAGTTGTCATGTCCTGGACGTTGCAGTCAACTGTTTGGCGTTGCTTTGTTGTTCGGTGCTACCTCTCGACGGCTGTGTCGGTGGTAGTGTCGTGATCTTGTTTGTGGCCAGGACATCCGTGTATGCCCCTTATGGGGTTTGTAATTTTTGTTTTCGTCCGATATTCCTGTAATTAACCGGACAATTGTTTTCTACTTAATCAATGAAAATGACAAATCTTTTGCCTTGTTTCAAAAAAGAAAAGAAAAAAAGAATGATGTTGATGCTGCAGCAAGCATGAACCCAGGATGCATTGCCTCCCAGGACTCACCGACTCAGTAGGACAAACAATATCGGGGAAAATGAAGACATGCGTGCCCGTGGCGAAACAATATCGGGGAAAATGAAGACTAAGCTTGAGATGCACGCGACCAAATCCGAAGCTTGAACTGACTCGGAGCGCATTCCGATTTCTCCACGGATCACTCACAGCAGCACACGGCTTCGATCTCATTGCGGATCACTTCACAAGTTAAAAGGCCTTGCTTGGCTTGCCATCTTCTTTCCCATCATCTCCTCTCTCTCTTCCACCGCATCCTCTCGCATCTTCCACCCCAGCGCCGCCGTCCGCTGTTCCCATGGAGATCGCCCACCGGAACCGGGAGCCCTTCAGCACCATGTCCGGCCACGGCCGGAAGCGCCCGCTGGAGATCCTTCGCCAGCGATTCCAGTCAGAGCTCGTCGCGGCCCGTCGCCTCCTCGCCGAGGCGGCCGCCGTGCTTCCCACCTCGTCCCCGTCGGCTCCCCGCGTGCGCGTCAAGGACAGTCGTCCAGCCGAGGCGCCGCCAGCCAAGAAGAGGAAGGCGTCCCCCTCTCCCGTTCCCGTGAAGAAGATGACGCCCAAGCAGCGGAGCCAACTCTACGCGGACCTCACCAAGCTAGCCAAGCTCTCTGAATCTCATGTGCTCCCTGCTCACATCTTGGAGCTGCTGAAGAAGCACAGCCGCCGCGGCATCTGCGACGATTACATCGAGATCGAGATGCACGCCGTCCAAGACGCGGCCCTTGTGGAGATGCAGAAGCAGCTGGACAAGTTCCTTGGAGAGAGCAAGAATCCGTCGACGCATCATCAACACAAACAGATGATGGCCCAAGACGAGGAGGACGAAGACGTCGACATCGTCGGCGGCGTCTCCCCTTTGCCGGTCAGGTCGACACCATTGCAGCTCGTCGAAGAGCACGAGGAGTACGTGGACATCTGCGGCGAAGCCTCACCGGTGAAGAATCTTGGCCAAGGTGCAACCATCAGCGGCAGCAGCGGTTCGTCTCACCAGAGCGTTGACAGTCGTCCAGCTCCGGCAGAGCGCGCCGCCAACACTATGCCTCCAACGCGCGACCTGATCGCCCGTGCCAGCGAGATTCTGGAAAGGCGGCGAAAGGAGGCGACGTCCCGGGCGAGGGAGAAGGCACGCCAGGAGCTGCTCGAGACAGAGAGGACGGCCATGTTCAACGACACCCTAGACGAGGACATGAAGGCCCTCGGCATCGATCAGCACAACACGACCAGTCCGGACAACTTGTTGCGACGGATGGGACTCTTCCTCAAGGTTGACGATGATGACGACGACGACCTGAAGCAGCAGCAGCAGCAGCAGCAGCAGCAGCATCAAAGCTGCCAAGAAGATTTAGAGGAAGGCGAGATTCGGTTGTGATGGTCGTTTTCTTTTTTTAGAAGTGATCGTCGTTGCTAGTAGGAAAGCTTGTAATAGTTCTCTTCTGCTGCTGGACGTGATTGAAAATGTATGAAATTAACTGATCTTTTTGTATGTACACAAGTTTGTGGTGTGACGACGGCAGCTCACTGATTTGGTTGCCATCTTGTCTAGCAACATGCTGACACTTGATGCTGTTCTTGAGGCCTCACAGAAGGCGTGTAAGCATGATTGAATGAGAAAGTTGTGCTTGTGTGGCCATGTAGGTACACGTCTTATCTAACCCTATAATCGATTTTACAGAGTGCAATTTGGCCAAATAATGATCCTTAGCCCTTGAGACGTTTGCTTCTTAGCCTAAACCTCATCAATCATCTGGATATGTCTCTTGGTGCTTGGTGGAAAAAGAAAAATCTCTTAGAATCGAGATGCAGTAAGAATGCAACAAATCAAGGATAACACATTGATCATCTACTCAGGTGTGCATCTTCACCATTGCCGGTTGTTCTTTCAGAGTTACAAAGCAGGATCTGCAGTATTCTGTGGAATCGTGTCCAGTCTTTGCTTCTTGACGACTACAGATGATGATGTTTCGGGTGGTGTCACGGTGACTTTTGTTTTCCCCGCGGCGATGAATGCCACTCTCTTCCTTGAATCAGGCTTGACATCTCTGCGTGGAGCCGACGCGGCACCGGGCGTGCCAAGAAGAGAGCCCGGAGCATTTTGATCGCTTGGTAGTTGCCTCCTGCTGTGAGAATCTCCAGCATCGCCGCAATGGGTGGCTTCATCTGGGTGGTCAGCCAGAGAAGTATGCTGTTGCTTGGCTGGGGTGTTTGCTCCATCAAGGTTTTCCATCTCTGATATGTCACAGGTGCCGCATTAGAACTTATAAGGACTTATTTTAAGTATGACACTATAAAAGCATAAACGAGCATTCATGTTCTATTAGATACGTAACAAACAACTGATAACAATAAGTACAGCGTTTTTTGCAACACCTGCACTTTCACACTTTTTTAGTTTAGATTATTTAACAGAAAATAATTTTCCAGTTGCATGCCTTAGGATACAATTGCATGTGATTGTTTTAGTACCAGTAGGCAGTCATGTATAACTTTCAGAAAAATGCAACAGTGAACTGCAGATGTTCATATATTATGGATCGGAGAAGGTAAAGTGTTCCAACCTTCACTAACAAGTCCAAGGGTCTCGTACTGGATTGATGATGAATCTGGAGTGCACGACTTCAGATCCTCATCTTGTGTTTTCTGACTGCTAGCTTTGGTCTTTTCATGCAAAACAAATTTATCTTTCACCCATACACACTCCAGGATAGTAATGGGATCATTGCTCGAGGGGTAGTACTCTCTGAAAGCCTGTGAAATGCAAAGGAAAAACCAAGGAGTTATGTAGCGAGGTAACAGCAAGGTCCAGCAACTGCACTTTTGTGTGAAAGCATGATCTTACGCAATACATATTTTTCCATGATCAACAAGGATACAGAGTGCTAGTGTGGAAGCAAAAAATACCTGTACTTTATCAATACTGATCTTAACAGCCTGCTTTTTATCCGTAAGATCAGTAACCTTGTTGTATACTGATACAACATCAAGTAACATCTGCAAACATAATATCAGAGGGTAAGCATCTTAGGCAAAATCTGCGCATAAAGAGACAAAGAAGATAATTGGCACGCATATCATTCCAAGTTGACATTTCCTAGGTTCATAATTAATACACATAACAGTTTTACTAGCAAGTTAGTTGCTGCAAAAATATATGGGCGGTTATTTACTGAATTTAATTGATACAATCATTCATAGCCATGCCTGTAGACTATGTGGCTCACCTGTTGGGTCAGGACTCTCACTCTTGCAAGCAAAGCAAGCACTGCAGTGCAAAGTTCTACAAAAAACGATCTAGCAAGTAAAAAGCTGATCTGACTGTAGTATGGATTAAGGAACTTTGGATAGGTTGTAATCAACTCCGAATGAAAGTTACGACGAGATTTGTTTCCTTTCCGGTGCTAAGCCAAGTGTGGGTGTACACCTTATTTTATTTCTGGTATAAGAAAATAACAGAACCAAAAAAAAAGGATACACTGCTCCCTTCATAACAGGTTCAGCCATCTGCACAAAATACAGAAAGGATTAGTGTTTTCCCTCTGATGTGCAAACCAAGTTAGCTATCTCCGGTCTCGAAGTTGATCAAGAATGATCTGTAAACTACAACGACTCAGCCAGAAGTATGCATCATGCAGTTACAAAATATAGAATTTCTCGGGTAATGAGATTCATTTACCATATAAGAGTTTATACTAAATACATCAGAAACCTTGCAAACATGCAGGGATAATCACAACACTTTTCTGCTGTATCCTTAGTTAGCTAAACAAAAGAAGTAAAACAACCGGGCAATATTCGTAGACTACCACAGATTCAAATTTCAATATTAAGTAACTCGTTACTTGAAAACAAGTACAAGGAACAAAAGTTATGCTCTGTCAACAGCGACATTGCATTTATGATCCCGCCAAAATATTTGATTCAGCTGCAACAGGATAGTTTGCAAAACGTAACCAGTGTCATCAGACAACAAAACGCACCTGGGACAGCAAACGGGCAACCCCCAAAAGCCTCTTATAGTGGCTATGGTTTGCACCAGGCTTCCTCTTACCCTGCCTATAAAAGAAAACATTAAGCAATAACCTGAATAGCAGACTAATATAATTATAGCATCATTTTACCAAGAATAAAAGCAAATGAAATAATCTGAACTGCCAAGAAATTAAGCACTGCCCATACAAGTGAAAACTTCTGGCTAAGCTTGCAGTCATTAGTGAATACATTTTTCTATGTTATCTCCTAGGATCACAAATATAAGGACCACAAATATCATCACAAGACCACACCATGTCCCCAACATGAAGGATTTGTGTAAGGACATTACTTCTGCCACGGTGTACCATACACATAATTCTATTATATTTTTGCGATTGACATACACAGAATAAATGACAAAGATTGTTTTACAGAGGAGCGCAACAGCACCAGGGATGCGAAACCTGACGAACCTGTTCGGAACAAGAATACTGTTGGCCGGCTTACGACAGTTGATGACCGGGAACACGGCGTTGATGGCCCCGCAAGATTGGCACAAAGCAGCAGCTTCAGGTCCTTCCGCACCTACGCGCCCAACCGAAACACATACAAATCACACTCATCAGTGCAGAGCCACTCGCCGGGAAAAAAAATGGGGGAAGGGGCGAGCAGGTAGTAGTGGTAGGTGTACCTTGAGGAGGTACTGGAAGTACGCAGCACCGCGGTGCTGGTTCCGGTGCTTGTAGACCAGGCGCTCGAGCACTCCAGCCTCCGCTTGCAGGTGGCGCAGCGCCGCCCGCATCCGATGCTCCTCCCCCTCCTCCGCCGAACCCTCCTGAAGTTGTGCCATGGCGGCCACCCCCGGCTTGGTAGCTACTATGCCTAGGTCGTGGATGAATGTAGAATTTAACCTCAATGCTGAACTATCCAACAAAGTACATAAAACATGACAAATACTAGAAGGGTCTGTCTGTATCACATCTAACTCCCACATGCTTGATTTTTCTTTTTAAGTCTCCGATGGATTTTAAGGTTGAGAGAGTTAGATGTGAAATGATAGTGCGTGAATTGGTAGCAAAATCCATCAACTTAAGCTAACAAATCGATAACAAAAATACACTGCTCTAGAGGTAATTAGAAATTACCCAGCGGCAACGGAGGCGAGCAGCTTGCCCTACCTGGCGCTCCTCGGCGTCGGATGTCGGCGCCTGGCCGGCGGAAGCAGGGCGGCGGTCCTGGTACCAGGCGGCACGGCGGCAGGAGCCCGGCGGACGGGGCCAAAAATGACCGCCGCGAAGGCGGGCTGCCGAGGGGCCGGGGAACGGCGGCAGGGAACGGTTGAGCGAAGCGGCGGGGCAGACCAGGCAGGACGGCGTGATGAGGGCACAGGGCTCCGGGGAAGGGCGGCGGCCGGCGGAGGACAGGACAGCGAACAGGCGGCGCAGCGAGGAGACCTCCTTCGGGCCTTCTTCTTCGTATTTTGGGCCTTGGTGGGTTGCTACTGTCCGGGCTGAACACCTAGGGAGCTGCTCTTGTTTATCGCTCGTAGCGAGGGCAAATCCTATACGAGGCCCTTTTGCTTCGGTTCGTTGAGCAAGCACACAGATCGAGCGAGCGACTATACGAGGTCATTTTTTTGTTTTGTTTTTCCTGTTGTTTCTTTTATCGGTGCTCATTGGTGTCCATATTTTTTCCCTTTTTTCCTTTTTAAAAATGTTTACTTATCAAAATGAAAAAGGTCGTCATTTTTTAATAGAAATACGTTTTTAAAAAATATGCCTATTTTTTCAAATAAAATGTTTCTGTTTTAAAATATTGTAGGGAACGTCAAAAAATATTCTCATTTTAAAAAGTTGTTCACAAATTCAAAAAATGTTCGTATTTTCAAAAAGTATCAGGAAATACCAAAAAAATGTATTTTAAAAGATTGATCAGAATTTTAGAAATTGTTCTCATTTTCAAAAAGTGTCCGTGTTTAAAAAAAAAAATCAAGCAACAGCGAACTGATTATTTTTAGGGGTAAAGCTATGTTTTTTTTAACATAGTCCATATGTGGTGGGACACAATTCGGATCGTGGAGACGAGCCAACCAAATGTGGCGTCTCGGACCAAGAGCATGCGAGTACTTAGAGCATCTCCAGCCGCGTCCCCAAACGCCCTCCTCACGTGATTTTTTCACGCCGGCGCATAAAAATTGGCCCAGCCGCGCCCCCAGAAGCCCATTTTTTGCCGCTCGGGCCGAATTTGGCGCCGGCGGACCCAAGCCGAACCCGGCGTGCTAGGGGGCGCTCGTGGGCGCCGGGCGAAACAGTTTTGGCGCGAAAGAGCCGCGGGCCCATCGAGTCAGCGACACTCGCCTCGTCGTCCTCAGAACGCCTCGGTATCCCGCGAGGAATCAATGCCAAGGTTGTCGCCGGTCAGCCTTCCATTGATTCCTCACCACGGGGTGGCTCTTCACGGGCGGCGCGGTGACACCTCACTCCCCACCACGCGTACACACGTCTCCACGGCGGCTACAAAACGCGACGCCCCCCC
>LR738713.1:583771817-583812788 GCA_902687465.1 Secale cereale
CCGCCGCTGGACACACACCGTGCTCTCTGCCTCTCTCTCCGCCGCCGACGAACCTCTCCTCCCTCCCCAGCCCAGCCGCGACGATGTGCGAGCAGTTCCCTGACAACGGAGCGGCGGCTAACGGCTTCGGCCGTCGCTCGCTGCACGCGTGGGAGCTGCACCTGCTTTTCGAGGCCAAAATCTCGGCGCCTCCAGACATGTGTGTTGGGCCGACAGGATGGAGGCTCAGCGCCGGAGGCGTCCCCTTCCCCACTGCCGGACGCCGACGCGTGTCCCGTCTACTTCGCCGGCGAGGTCGATCGCGTTCGGTCGTCGCTGACCGAGGAGCAGCGCGCTGATGACCCACAAGTGTAGGGGATCTATCGTAGTCCTTTCGATAAGTAAGAATGACGAACCCAACGAGGATCTATCACAGCATTTAAGGAATCTCTCATCCACAAAGATCCAGCTAAGGTTACGAAGTGTCGAGTAACTGACAGGCACTCCCAAATATTTCATTGGGAAGTGGCAAATTAAAAAGATCAGCATAGAAGCTCAAAGTATCATCATCCCCCCCCCCTCCAATGCAAAGAATCTCACTTTTAAGGAAATTAATCTTGAGCCCCGACATAAGTTCGAACATATACAACAGAAGTTTCAGATTAACAGCAGCCTCTCTGTTATGTTCCAGGCAAATTACTGTATCATCAGCATACTAGAGAATAGCTACCCCATTTTCAACGAGGTCTGGTGCCAACCCAGTAAACATCTTCTCTTTCTGAGCGTTACGAATCATTTTAGAGAGTACTTCCACGGCCAAGTTAAACAAGAAAGGTGAAAATGGGTCGCCTTGTCGTACCCCTTTATAGCTCTGAAAATAAGGGTCCAACTCATTATTGATCTTAATACTAACCGTCCCATTAGAGAGAACTTTTTTAACCCACCCACACCAAGTAGGTCCGAATCCACGATCTTGGTGGCAATCAAGGAGGGAAGTCCCAATTGATTTTATCATATGCTTTTTCAAAATCTAGTTTCAAGACAACACCCACTCTTTTCTTATGATGAGTATGATGCATCACTTCATGCAGCGTGAGGATGCCATCCATGATGTTCCTATGCTTGATGAAAGCATTTTGATGTCTACTAAACAGTTTATCAGCAAAGACAACAACCCGATTATCCAACACTTTAGTGATAAGTTTATACGGACATCTCAGGAGGCATATGGGGCGGTATTGTTGAATCTTTTTAGCCCCACTCATCTTAGGGATCAAGGTAATAACCCCATAATTCAGCCGAGCCACATCTAAAGAGTTATTATGAAAGGCATCAAATAACTGCATTATGTTATTTTTGACAAAATCCCAGCAATGAATATAGAATTCTGCCGGTATGTTATCCGGTCCAGGTGCTCTATTACAAGTCATACTGAACAGAGCTTTTTTCACCTCTTCTTTAGCGAATTCAGTAGTGAGAAGTATATTATCTTCTTCACTGAGTTTCTCCTCCGCGGTCCACGAATCAGGAGAAAGATGAAACATGTTCCCCCTGGCCGGTCCGAATAGATCTTTATAAAATGCCGTTGCATGAGCTAAAAGATCTTTAGTGCCTTCAATAGTGATCTCGCCTGCTGAGAGGGAGTGGATCATGTTTTTACGCTTTCTGCCATTTGCCACTCGGTGATAAAAGGCAGTGTTACGATCTCCTTTGAGCAACCATCGCTCATTGGAGTGTTGTAACCAAAACATTTCTTCCATGATCAGGAGTTCATTGAGCTCCAAATTAAGGGCCGTTCTTTTTTCATATAAATCTGGGTCAAGAGGTCCCTTTTCCTCTAACCTCTCAATTTCTTCCAATTCTTCTTTAATGTATGTTTTCCTCTTCCTGGCATGTCCAAAGGAATGGGATCCCCATCCTTTGAAATATTTTTTAATACGTTTAAGCTTGATGTTGAGTATATCAATAGGATCCTCTGCTAGCACAGGTTGCTCCCAGATTTTTTTAGCTTTCATATAAAAGTCTTCATTCTTAAGCCAGCTCAACTCAAATCTGAATTCACGTTGATGGGACGGGCTTTTTTTCTCCATGTCCGAAGATAGCAGCAAAGGGTTATGATCCGAAACATCTCTGATCAATTTCCTCATTGTAATAAGAGGAAATAAATCCTCCCATTCAAAACTCATAAGGACTCGGTCCAGCTTTTCTAATGTGGGGTGCTTATGTTTATTAGACCAGGTGTATTTGCCCCCTCCCATATGTATTTCTCTCAAATTCAAGGTCTGAATAGCCAAATTGAATTTATCTACATATTGGGACCGTGTCATATTTTTATTTTTCTCATCACTATTCCGAAAGATATTATAATCACCGCCCACTATGTAGGGGACATGAACCTGAGAACATACCGCCACCAGTTTTGCTAAAAAATCATCTTTCTCATCATCTTGGGCTGCTCCATAGACCACTATGAGAGCCCAGACACATTTACGTTTCACATCATAGATATTAGCTTGCAGCAAGGATTTACCAAGCACCCATGAAATGATCTCAAGGGTTTCTTTTTTCACTCCACAAAGGATGCCCCCTGATTTCCCCGTAGAAGGAACCCAATTCCACTCAAACCTATTGAATGGATCTATCTTTCTAAGGAACTTCAAGGTGAATTTATTTTTCATGGTCTCTTGAATACCAATAAAATCAAGGGAATGATCTTTGATAAGATCCGAGAAGCAGGTAGTCATCCCCTTCTTAACTGCCCCCCTACAATTCCAAAAAAGGCCGTTCATTTGAAGTCTTTGTTTTTCCCCCTCTTGGTAACCATACTAGGAAGCGGAGTATGGTTACCTTTATTATCTTTCAAGGGGACATTATTCTTTTGACTTCTGGTAACAGGTTTGGATAAAACCACATTTACCTTTCTATCTCTCTTCTTCCTAGATTTAACAACAGTAAAGTTGTCTTCCTCTATGTCAATCTCCTCCCCCCATTTCAAACTCATAGGCGTTTGGTCCCCTTTGGCATTGGTTATGATCAACGTTTCTTCTACCACTACAACATGGTCAGTGGGTCCCCCCGAGGATTCCTTATTGCGACATTTTTCAAGCTCTCTAAGCACATCGATACTCTCAAATTCAGCATCCGGAATATTAACCCCCATTTTAACAGCCCTAAAAATTAATTCATGATTATTCAGAGCATCAAAGGAGTTGGGATTATCTGGTTTACCTGCCATATCTCGCTTCTTCATAACAGCTACAGCCTTGTCGTCCACTCTTTCCATTTTACTCTGCACATTACGAAGGCTAAAGCGCAGGTTTTCTTCAGTGACCAAAGGAGGGGTGGGTATCACCTCAACAATCATATTCTCATCTGGCGACTCCACCATGTATTCTTGATTGCCGCCCATAGCAGATTTCCCCACATCGAGCACCTCCATCATCTGTGGAGAAGTTTTCACAACATCAGAATAGGTTTTCTTATTGTTGTTGTTTAATACACAACATTTATTTTTTCTCCTCTCTCTGTTAAGGATACTTACTTTATCATCATCAGATCTCTGATCTTGTGCCATGGTCTCAAGGAGTAGAGTGGTGTGCAGTGAATCATCTGATTCAACACTTTCATGTGACTCCCGAATGGGGTCTTGCTTCTCTCCATGGGGAATGTGAGATAAATCTCTCCCAAGCCCAGAAGAGGAGCTGCCAAACTTAGCTTCGGAAGTCACATGTTTAATCACATTGTTTGTAGGATTCAAACCAGGATTTTGTGAGGTTCTGACAGAGCTTTTCTCTCTATCCGGATCCCTCACCAGAACCTGTTCCACCTCGTAAAAGAAGTCATAAAAATGACCCCCAAGGACAGCTTCAGCAACGACAGCGATTTCCTCCACATTTCTACAGCCCAGTTTGACACGTGCAGAGCTAGGTCTATGAAGTGTCACAGCGTCAATTTCCAAAGGAACACCCACCAACGACGTAACATAGGCCAAGTTCTTCTCACTTCTCTTATCCAAAGGCACATTGCTCACTCTCACCCAAGCCACTTCCATAACCCACTTAGCACCTACTGCAGAGGACCATTGAGTAGCGTGAATCACTGCTCCACTTTTCTTAAGTGTGACTCTCCCTACATAGCATATTTGTGCAACTGCTCTAGGGTTAGGGAATCTCACAACAAAAACTCCAGGGCCAATAGCATGAGCAGAACATCGCCAACCCGTAGCCACGCCCATCCGCCGCCATGGATGGAGAGGCCGCTACGGTAGCGAACGATCGGGAATCTTCGCCCACCTTCCCTCTCCACCACCCAAACGAATCTGAAGCTCTAGATCTAGGTTCCCTCGCCGCCGCCCAGAAGTGGGAGAAGGAGGACTCTAGGTCAAGCACGGGGCGGGGATGGGATTTTATACCTGTATCGCGGAGCTGGGGTGGGGGGAATGAAGGTCCGTATCTCTACCCACGTGTCGCACACCCGCCATTGGCGGGCGGTTGATGCGCCATTGGGCCGTCTCGTGACAGGTCGCAACGGTCGCACCGTGCACCACTCCTCCCCCGTGTACCGCGCCCGTGTGCGGCGTCATTCCCGGCCACGCCGTGTCCGTCGCCGGCAGACGGTTTCGAACTCTGGCGAAGTGGCACGGGAACGCCACCATGTCGTCGATGTCGATGGATTCCGCCTCCCGCAGAAAACGCGCGTCCACCGTGATCCCACGCGCATCCATGAGGACCAGCCGTAGAGCCTCTCGACGTAGGAGGAGTACGCCGTCGTGGAAGGTCAGCGTGCGCGCTTTGAGATCGGCGGCGAAGGAGACTCGCCATCGTATGTCCGAGTCGCCGCTCGTGGTTTCCGCTCGACTCACTCGCCATCAAAACATGTTGCACTGAACCCCGGTAGGAAGCGGGGATGCATGTGGGATCGAGGATTTAGTCGACCATATATATCTTGAAGGTGGAGTTTTTGAGTAGAACAGAACTATCATAGAAGCTTTAGAAGTAGGTAAAGAGATGCAAAAAGAATGACAATATATGAACTTGGGCTTCATGGTTAGACTTCATAGAGTCTGTTGATTGACATTTCTGACCATCCTAAATTTTTGTTGTTCGATCTGGCGCAGAGACAATCCACCCTTAAGGGATCATCTGGAAACCATGGAGAACAAGTTTGGCGGCATTCCTCTCAAATTCTGCCAAGTTGATAATGGACGCATTAGCTTTATCTCCTTGGACAGAGTTACACTTCCTACTTTGCCCTGATAGGTAGATAGCAGCAGGAATGTTTTTCAGTTTTCACCTGTTCTGGTCATGTAAGCTGCTGTTAGCTAAGCCTGCATCAGGGTGTATGCTTCGGCTCCGGTTGTCCACACTCTTGCCAGGACCAAGAAAGGCACCGGCTATATCTTCAGGTTCTTGAGTTGCTTCGTTACTACTGATGATGTTGTTTCGGCTGTGATATGGCCGTGGCTACACCTAGTATTGATACTGTTCGTATTGATTTATTAGACGCGTCAAAGTTGCAAGTTAAAGGTAACCACGTGTCAAAGTACATAGTTTTTAATCTGAAGTATGGAGTGGAAGTTGAAGCATTAGTAGCTGCAACTCGTACATGCATGTTGCTTTTATGGATGGTTTAACATACAAGAATAAAAGACAAGCATCCATGGAAACTATGGGTGCGTTTGGTTGCTGGGCTATCCCACCCTGGGACAGGGATAGCCATTTTTTTCTGGATGCCATTTGTTTGGTTCATGGGCGAGCAGGGATAAGGCTAGCCAGATGCTGGGAATATTCCTTCAAAAAGAGGCTCCGCCTGTCCGCGAAAATCTCACGGACCTGGGTATCCCGCGTGCGCCGACGCGAAGGCAACCGTGAACGTTTTTTTTTTGGACCCCTTTTCTGTTCACCTCTCCCCCAACCCTATCCCTCCCCCTTCCATCTATGTTCTCTTCTATGGCGGCGGCGGCGGCAGAAATCGAAGCACGGCTACGGAGATGATTGCATGGTGGAATGGATCTCCTCTTCCGGTATCTTCTAATTGTCGTGTCCTCTCTCCTTCGTTGGTCATTTCTTCCTGTGGATGGAGGCGGATCTCTTCGGCTGGGTGTGTTGCGCGCTGGCCGGGCGGGCCGGTCGGGCGTGTGGGCTGCGCGCTTGGCATGCTTCCGGCGTGCCTGCTGCGTTCGTTGTACGCTGGGCGTGCTTGCCGGCCGGTGATGTGTGTTGCCTTTGCCGTTCTTGTGTGGGTGTGCGTGCGCTATACTGATGTGTGCGTGATGTACTATGGTTCTTCCCTTGATTATCCCCCCTACTGATCCATTGATTAATTCCTGCAGTAGCTGAAAGGGGAAAATAAACTCAGAGGCTATATCCATCCTTCAAACCAAACAAAATATGGGATAACTTCACCCATCAACCAAACAGAATAAATGGCTATCCCTAGCCAGCTGGATAGGGATATCCATAACCACCCTAGTACCTCCCTGTAACCAAACACATCCTATAGCATGCATGCGTGTACACATATATGCATGTGTATACAACCCTTCATGCAGGATACGGATAATCCTTTTCAAGAGGTAATGTGGTTTTCGGTTCAGTTAAAGACGACCAGATAGTTAATTCAAATGCTATGACAGGGTGCATATCCGGATACTACTTTGCATGTTGGAGACCACCAGATGGCAAGGAAACATATGTTCGATGTACATTAGAAACTTGGGATTTCAGGTCCTTGCATGAGATTGGATGGGGCCCACCAACAGTAGACGTACATCAGACAACGCCGTACAGAATCATCTAGCTAGAGACCTTGTTTAGCCGGTTTACTATTTTTATTATAAAACTAGATGTTCGCCGAGATGTAAAAGGCAACATCAATTAAATAGAGTCCAGGTTTTTTCTTTCTGTTTAGACATAACGTGTTGCTTGGTGTCCAAGCTAGCTTAGGTTGTGCAGCCACAATATAAGGCCAAGTCTCGGCGTCGTGTGAGGAGGTTATTTTGAGATGAATTAGACACGTGTGTGTTTTCCGGTCGTCGGCCATTACCGAGTTTAGAGAATTCTTGTGAAAATCTCTACTGGCGTGTGATTTCCTGCGACGCAACGCATACGAGATGACAAGCTGAGCATATATGGTTCGTCCACGTTATTCCTTCGAATCGAGGGGTTGGCGTGTTGTTTTGCGAGGTTTGTGAACATCTTTGTAAACCCGCATCTTGTTCTTGCTGCGATGGAGGTTAGTGCCGTGAAAGATCGGGCCGACAAAGGATCGACCCTTGTCTCGAGGTTCGCTCCTCATCAAGCTGGTGCAACAGGAAATTTGGGTCTTCCGAGTGCGATGAATGACGCTCTTTTCCTTGTCTCTTGCTTGAGGTCTGGGTGCTGTGGAGTTTGAATGCTCATGAGTAGCGTGGGTGCCCGAAGCGAAACCGCAATGCTATATCAAATTTGCAGTCCAGAAAATATGTTGTGTTCCAGCAAGAGATCATTATACCATTGTCATTGGGCCAGGCTAGCTCATGTTTTGTCAGTATTTTAAAGACCGTTTTTCAATGAGGCGATTTGGCATATGTGTTGGAGTATAATGTCCGACCCTCTCTCTCAGATCGGTCTTTTGGTTGCATTGGCTAGAGCGTGCACTTCTACATGGTATCAGAGCCAAGAGGTCTTGAGTTCAAGACCCTGCCAATGCAGTATTAAATAAAACGATTCTGCGGCCTACATCGATCCCACATCTAAGGACTAAAATAACCTAGACGTGAGGGGGGTGTTGAAATATATTGCCCACCTCCCTTCATCAGTTCGGACTTTTGGATGAGTTGGCTGGAGCATGAATTCAATAATATGCATACAGATAATGTTTTTTATTTTAGAAATGGAGGAGGACCCCCGGCCTCTGCATCTGGATGATGCGTGCAGCCACTTTATTAATTATTCACAAAAGACCTTACAAAGTCATACAACAATAAGACTGAAGCCACCTGATACGTCCAAAACGTATCTATAATTTCTGCTTGCTCCATGCCTCTTTTGTGTGATATTGCTATGATATTTATACACTTCCATACACTTTTGATCATATTTGGACTAACCTATTAACTCAGTGCACCCCAGTGCCAGTTTCTGTTTTCTGCTGTTTTTGTATTTCAGGTTTTCCCATTACGTAAACTGCCAGAAAAATTCCGGGAAAAATATATAAAAAATCAGCGTTCCGGAAGCTTCCATGCGGCCAAAGTGGGGCCGGAGGGGGGCCACCAGGGCTCCAGGCGCCCTGGGGGCGCGGCCCCCCTCCTGGCCGCGCCGGGGGGCGCCTGGGCCCCCCAGGCCTCCGTTGATGCCCCCCTTTGGCATATATTTACACCGCGTCCCGAAACCCACGAGGACGGAACCCTTTTTCACGATCTCATCTCTGTTCCACCGCCGCCGCGCTTCCAAGATCGGGAGCACCAGGAGAACTCTTCCCGGCACCCTGCCGGAGGGGAGGATCACCACCGGGAGCCTCACCACCACCATGGACGCCTCCCGGATGAGTTGTGAGTAGTCTCCCTTGAACCATGGGTCCATGACCGGTAGCTATGTGATGTTCTCCTCCCCTCTTTGTTCTTCACTAATTAGACCTCGTGAGCTGCCCTACATGATCGAGGCACATATGTAATCCTTATGCTGTTGCTATGATGAGTTTGCTGGGATCCGATGGATTATGAGATTATGTTCAGATTGTGTGTGAGTAATATATTTGATTTACCTCTTTTATATTTATGTTCTTGAGTAATTCTTGCATGTTCTCCGTTGCTGTTTATTGCTTTGGCCAAGTAGTAGGTAGTAACTCCAAGAGGGAACGTTATGCTTGATTGTGGGTTCATGCCCCTCGATGACTAGCTTGAGTGACAGAAACATGAGTCTAGGGGATGTGCTGTTGCCACAAGGGGGAAAACAAAGGTGCTTGTACTCGCGGGTGCAAGGATTGTTTACTTTACGCAAAGTTCTTTTAATGCAGTTGTCTGTTGCTTTGAGTTTACACTATGGGTGGGACTCGCAACTTAATACCAGCGAGATGTTCTGGATAGATATCTCAAGGTGGATGATTAGTAGTAGATGCAGATGGATTTCGGTCTACTTACCTTGGCGTACCGCCCATGCTTTTGAGCCTCTACCTTTCTTTGTAGCATAGTTAGCATTGGTTTGCGCACATAATCCTGTCAATTGCCCAGCTATAATTCGTTTACCTCACATAGCTGTTTTATCGTCTTTTGGGAGAGAGACATCACTGGTGAACATCATGGGACCCTGGTCCATATTACCATCACTGATCACATTCGCTATTTACTTTCAGTTCTTACTTACTAGTTGCAATTATACCTATCACTATTATCTCTTGCGTTTGATCCTTTGTAAACGACAAGGCCGGAGGGATTGACAACCTCTCTGTACTCGTTGGGAGCAAAGTTATTTGTATCTGTGTGCAGGTCCGGTTGATCGCTAGTTGCGCCGCTAGCAGTTGACACCTTCTTGTTGAACCTTGGAGTCTCAGGGGAATTCGATCCTTGGTATCTTTGGCAAGGCAAAACTACCGCTACACTGCATCTCAAACCTTCCACTTGGGGTAACCAACGAGGGGCGAGAAGCCATCAAGCAAAGATTTCTGGCGCCGTCGCCGGGGACTCCACTCTTCAAGATAGGGGAGTTGCACGCTATCTTTTACCTTTGCTTTTTAGTCTTGTTAGTTTACCTTTCAGTTTTTGCTTTAGTATCCTTTATCAAAAATCACAAAAATAGTTATCTTGCTTGCTTGCTGCTATGGGTTCCACCGAGAACACCAAGTTATGTGACTTCACTAGTCATAACAACGATGACTTTATCTGCACACCTATCACTACACCTGCCACTTCAGCACCTTCTTATGAAATTAAACCTGCTTTACTGAACTTAGTTATGAAAGATCAATTCTCCGGTGCTGGAGATGATGCTGCTTTACACTTAAACAATTTTGTTGAACTCTGTGATATGCAAAAGTACCGAGAAGTAGATAGTGATATTGTTAAGCTTAAGCTTTTTCCTTTCTCCTTGAGAGGAGGAGCTAAAATTTGGTTTCAATCTTTGCCTAGAAATAGCATAGATTCTTGGGACAAGTGCAAAGATGCTTTTATTGGAAAGTACTATCCACCTGCTAAAATTATCCAACTAAGGAGTAACATAATGAATTTCAAACAATTGGATAATGAACACGTTGCCCAAGCTTGGGAATGCATGAAATCTCTTGTCAAGAACTGCCCTACTCATGGTTTGACTACTTGGATGGTTATCCAAACTTTTTATGCAGGCTTGAACTTTACCTCGCGGAACTTGTTAGATTCGGCCGCGGGAGGACATTTATGTCAACTACACTTGGTGCTGCCACGAAGCTTCTCGATGAGATGATGACCAATTATTCCCAATGGCACACCAAACGCGCTCCAACAGGTAGGAAGGTAAACTCTGTCGAGGAGATTTCCTCCCTAAATGAAAAAATTGACTTGATCATGTATCTACTTTCGAAGCAATCTTCTATTGATCCTCGTGATGTTCCTTTAAATTCTTTGATTGCTCAAGAACAAGTAGATGTGAACTTTATCTCTAGAAACCATTTTAATAATAATGCTTATAGGAGTAATTTTGGTAGCAATCCTAGACCGTTCCCCTCTAATTCCTATGGGAACAACAATGCTTATCCTAGCACCAAGAACTCCACTTCTGAACTAGAGAGTATACTTAAAGATTTCATCACTACCCAAAAAAGCCTTCAATAAGAGTGTAGAAGAAAAACTAAACAAACTAGATAATCTCTCTTCGAAGGTAGACAATTTAGCCCATGAGGTTGAGTTGCTCAAAATTAGAACTTCCCCTCTTGAGGAGAGGAAGACCACTCCTATGAATGCTATTCAAGTGCAAATTAATGAAAACATTAGGATGTTGGCTAAACTTAAAGAGAGATGGGCTAGAGAAAAGGAGGAAGAAGATAGAATTAAGAACCCTCCTACCCACCACACTGTTGCTACTATCCAAGTTGTTGAGGATATCCAAACTCTTAGCACCCAATGCACTCCTCGTCCCGTTGGACCTATTAATGGTGATGCTATGACCATAGAAACTACCAAACAAGTGAGCCTAAAGGACACCACTACCACTTTAC
Organism: Secale cereale; assembly: GCA_902687465.1. Taxonomy (NCBI): domain Eukaryota; kingdom Viridiplantae; phylum Streptophyta; class Magnoliopsida; order Poales; family Poaceae; genus Secale; species Secale cereale. The sequence continues at coordinate 583,782,963 of LR738713.1, forward strand.
TTGATAGTAGTGACCTTGATTTTGATAATTGCACCCTTACCGAAGTTATTGATTTCCTTCACAAGATGTCTAGAGATCCCCGCACTAGCACGCTTAACCTTGCCTTCACAGAGCATATCACTAATGCTCTCATCAAAGCTAGGGAGGAGAAACTCAGGGTAGAAGCCTCCATCCCTAGAAAGCTAGAAGATGGTTGGGATCCTATGATTAAAATTAAGTTGAATAACTTCTCTTGCTATGCATTATGTGATGTTGGAGCTAGTACCTCCGTTATGCCCAAAAGAATATATGATATGCTTAAATTGAAACCTTTTGATTCTTGTTCTTTTGGTGTTCGTCTTGTTGATTCTTCCATAAAGAAACACTTGGGGAGGATCAACGATGTTCTTATCATTGTCAATGACAATTATGTTCCCGTTGATTTTACTATTATGGATATTGAATGTGAACCTTCATGTCCAATTATTTTGGGACGTCCTTTTCTTCGCACCTTTGGTGCCATCATTGACATGAAAGAGGGGAATATAAAATTCCAATTTCCTCTCAAGAAAGGGATGGAACACTTCCCTAGAAAGAAGATTAAGTTACCTTTTGAGTCCGTTATACGGGCTAGCTATTCTTTTACTCTTGATAAAACTTGATCTCTTTGCATTATGCCTAGCTTAAAGGCATAAAAGAAAGCGCTTTTGGGAGGCAGCCCACAATGAATAAAATTTTATTTTGCTTTTGTTGTGTCTTGATGTTGTTACTACAGTAGCATCATCATTGCATCTTTACTTTTCAGCTTTGTGCCAAGTGTAGCCTCTGATTGCAAGAAAGTTCAAAAGTTGTGACGTGCTGTCCAGGAAACAGATTCTGTCCTTGGACAGAAAAATTCGTATAAAATCACCAGATCATCTTTTTGGTCTGAATTGTTTCGACAGCGTGCTCTATACAATTGTCTTTCGGGCGTCTGTTCTGAGTTTTTTGATTTGAGTTGCAGAAGTGCCCCGAAAAAATCATTTACTACCTGCTGGTCTGTTTTTCACAGATTCTGTCCTGTTTTGCCTTTCCTTCATTTTGCAAACCTTGAGCTTGCTTTTTCTTTGCAAAAACCTTTTGGCAATCTTGAGAAACAGTAGACCTTCAAGAATATCCTTATTTCCAGCAAGGAACAATTATTTTATTATGGGTACTAACCTCGCTAATCAGATTATGATGAGTTATGTATGAAGGGAGTTTTCAAGTGCGCGAGGGAAGTGATAAAAAGATTCAGGAGTGTCAAACGCTCAAGCTTGGGGATGCCCCCATGCACCCCCAAGAAATATTCAAGAAGACTCAAGCGTCTAAGCTTGGGGATGCCCCCGTGCATCCCCTTCTCCATCAACAATTATCAGTTCGTCTTTCGTTCCACTATATTTTTATCACTTCATGTGTTTGCTTGGAGCGTCTTGCTTTTAGTTTTCTTTAGCTTTGCTTGCTGTTCATAACGAGTCGGAACTCAGCCTTCTTTGTGTGGGAGAGAAACACGCTCCACTTCAACCTAGAACATAACATAGAATTTTCATGTCTATCCTTGATGTGTGTGTTCTTTGTCTTTCAATAGCTACTATCATGTTCAGCTCTTAGTTTTCATGCTTATCTTTTTAAAGAGCTTTTGTTTAGTTGGTCGCTGGAACTCTCTTTAGTTATCATGCTTATCTTATTAAGAGAGTTGGCTTCTGTTGCACTGGTCGATATGTCTATGATAGAAATGCTATGTGGATAATGATGCTTAGTAGTTCATGTTTTCTTATGGTTAGTCTCAAATAGCTGGGGGGGGTTCTTAATGTGTTAATGGAGTACCAACATGATTTGTTTGCCTATGATGTGGTATGGTTTAGTGGTATCTTCCTTCAAGAATTTATTTTGATTGACTTGGCATATGCTCACGCATATTTAAGACTGTAAAGAAAGTCTATCAAGCCTTGATGATCTTTAATTTCTGAGTAGCGATATAACTTCCATGCCTGATTCAATGTTGCTTTGTCGCTCTGCATGATTATGACCGTCATTGCTCTTTTAGTTGGTCGCTCCCAGTCTTTTGCTGACCTTCGCATGTACTAAGCGGACTGACTGCTTGTGCATCCAAAATCCTTTAAACCAGTTATGCCATATGAGTCCACCATACCTTCCTATACATGGTATTTACCTGCCATTCCTAACGAAGACTTTCATGTACCATCTCGAAATTATTCAAAAAAGCATTTCTCTTTTGTGTCTCTGTTTTGGCTCATGAGGAAGTAGTAGTTAATTCATGATCTTTTTAAGTTGGACAAGCTTCACCCCGGGATTGCATGTCTAATGTGCAAATCCATAATACGAGAAGGAACTCGCATAGAGTGCGCCCGACTCATTAAAAAATTATACAACAAACAAACCCGCCTTCACGCTTTGTTCATGAGAAATCAGAAAACTTTGGCAGTGATAAACAAAGGAGATTAAGAGGATGTGATCGTCCTCATTCGGGAGCCGTTCCTCGACACTTGTCCAGCTCAAGAAGTAATTGAGTTATCTGCTAGCATTCGTTGACGAAATATGCATATTCTAAAAAATAATTATTACCTCTGTTTTTAAAACCAAGAACTCTGGTACATGTTTAGTTTTTGTTTCCGACCACGGGTTTTCAACCTTGCCATCAAAAGCCACGGTTCGAGAGTCTCCACCTTCTTTAAAGCACCAACTATTGAGAGCATGATTGTCATTCTGAGTGTAATGTGCATTGTCCCAAAGTACCATTGTCTTTTGCATGATTATGATATCGTTTATTCTGAAATCATTGTATCTAGTCGTCACTTAAACCTTGGAGGTGCCCCTGCATTTATGTTTTGCTTCACTAAAGGGGGCAAGCGAGGTACCACTTTATCATATTTGCACACCATGCCCATTATAAATCTTTTGAGTATTTCAGTATCATATTGTAAAACTTTCAGTTCTTTGTGATTTTCTCATGAGGCAACTTAATTACTACAGATCCATTGTCTCAGTAAGCACTTGTCATGTGACTGTAAAAAGTCCTTATATGGTTAATAGCATGTCACCACAGAAATTATGCTTGTTATCATTTACCTACTCGAGGACGAGCAGGAATTAAGCTTGGGGATGTTGATACGTCCAAAACGTATCTATAATTTCTGCTTGCTCCATGCCTCTTTTGTGTGATATTGCTATGATATTTATACACTTCCATACACTTTTGATCATATTTGGACTAACCTATTAACTCAGTGCACCCCAGTGCCAGTTTCTGTTTTCTGCTGTTTTTGTATTTCAGGTTTTCCCATTACGTAAACTGCCAGAAAAATTCCGGGAAAAATATATAAAAAATCAGCGTTCCGGAAGCTTCCATGCGGCCAAAGTGGGGCCGGAGGGGGGCCACCAGGGCTCCAGGCGCCCTGGGGGCGCGGCCCCCCTCCTGGCCGCGCCGGGGGAGGGGCGCCTGGCCCCCCCAGGCCTCCGCTGATGCCCCCCTTTGGCATATATTTACACTGCGTCCCGAAACCCTCGAGGACGGAACCCTTTTTCACGATCTCATCTCTGTTCCGCCGCCGCCGCGCTTCCAAGATCGGGAGCACCCGGAGAACTCTTCCCGGCACCCTGCCGGAGGGGAGGATCACCACCGGGAGCCTCTCCACCACCATGGATGCCTCCCGGATGAGTTGTGAGTAGTCTCCCTTGGACCATGGGTCCATGACCAGTAGCTATGTGATGTTCCCCTCCCCTCTTTGTTCTTCACTAATTAGACCTCGTGAGCTGCCCTACATGATCGAGGCACATATGTAATCCTTATGTTGTTGCTATGATGAGTTTGCTGGGATCGGATGGATTATGAGATTATGTTCAGATTGTGTGTGAGTAATATATTTGATTTACCTCTTTTATATTTATGTTCTTGAGTAATTCTTGCATGTTCTCCGTTGCTGTTTATTGCTTTGGCCAAGTAGTAGGTAGTAACTCCAAGAGGGAACGTTATGCTTGATTGTGGGTTCATGCCCCTCGATGACTAGCTTGAGTGACAGAAACATGAGTCTAGGGGATGTGCTGTTGCCACAAGGGGGAAAACAACGGTGCTTGTACTCGCGGGTGCAAGGATTGTTTACTTTACGCAAAGTTCTTTTAATGCAGTTGTCTGTTGCTTTGAGTTTACACTATGGGTGGGACTCGCAACTTAATACCAGCGAGATGTTCTAGATAGATATCTCAAGGTGGATGATTAGTAGTAGATGCAGATGGATTTCGGTCTACTTACCTTGGCGTACCGCCCATGCTTTTGAGCCTCTACCTTTCTTTGTAGCATAGTTAGCATTGGTTTGCGCACATAATCCTGTCAATTGCCCAGCTGTAATTCGTTTACCTCACATAGTTGTTTTATCGTCTTTTGGGAGAGAGACATCACTAGTGAACATCATGGGACCCCGGTCCATATTACCATCACTGATCACATCCGCTATTTACTTTCAGTTCTTACTTACTAGTTGCAATTATACCTATCACTATTATCTCTTGCGTTTGATCCTTTGTAAACGACAAGGCCGGAGGGATTGACAACCTCTCTGTACTCGTTGGGAGCAAATTTATTTGTATCTGTGTGCAAGTCCGCTTGATCGCTAGTTGCGCCGCTAGCAGTTGACACCTTCTTGTTGAACCTTGGAGTCTCAGGGGAATTCGATCCTTGGTATCTTTGCCAAGGGAAAGCTACCGCTACACTGCATCTCAAACCTTCTACTTGGGGTAACCAACGAGGGGCGAGAAGCCATCACCACCGTCTAGACAACAAAAATGTCGTTACTTCTATCCAAATGATGAAGGGATGCTGATAGGCTGAGCCTAGTACCAAACAGACCTCGTAGCCAAACCTAACATCCGAGATCTGAGGTCCCAACCAGGACGCCTCTCGGGTATGGGGCACCTACCAGTCTAGCACACTCCTCAACCAGGACGCCTGTCGGGTATGAGGCCGCCGCAGCCACCTACCACCAATCCATCCTCAGTGTTATATTGTTGCATCTACCTTGCCCGGCCTAACTGTCGTCGACGCCACCACGACGCCAAACAACACCACCATCCTACGCAAGTCCATCTCCGTGCATCGGGCGCTGAGTCTCCACTACGCCACGCCGCCGCGATACGCCACCATAAATGGGCAAGATGAAACACCGCTCTTCCTCTTGTCCCCTCCAGCCAGCACTTGCTCCAAAACGATGCCCCCGGGAGGGAGAACGACATCGAAAGTGCTGTCATCGTCCGATCCGGTAGACCCAGATCTAGGGTTTCCCCTGGAACATCCGGATCAGGTTAATGTGACCTGCAACGACGATGCTTCGAGAAGGGTACGACGTCCGAGACACCGCCATCGTCCGCCAAGACCGCGGTCAGGCGCGATTTTCACCGGAAGCCACGTCGTCCCGATCTCTCTCGGCTGGCTGGAACCGAGTGGAGCCTCGCCACGAAGACGTACGCCGCCGTCGGTAGTCCGGCGGAGATCCGTCATCTCCTCACCGGTCCCTCCACGCGCCGTCGGTTGGCGCAAGGCCACCCCGCGACGGATCCGATCAGGGCGTTGGATCCGCAGCTACCGCCGTCACCATGTCCGCACAAATCAGCCCCCGTCGGATGGGGCGCTGCCATCGCCGCCGTCCATCTCGGGGCCGCCGCTCCGCTGGCCATGGAACTGCGGCCACTGCCGCGTGGCATAGGGTCGCCGCCCTCGGACTCCCACGAGAGGTGCCGCCCCTGCTGCCTTAGATGGGATCCCGCAGCCTCCGCCCGCCCATGTGCCTTCGGGGCCGGGCCCGTCGCCAACACGGCCCACGCCGGCGGCTGATGTCTACACACGCTTCTACTCTTGTAGACTATGTTGGGCCTCCAAGCGCAGAGGTTTGTAGGACAGCAGCAATTTCCCTCAAGTGGATGACCTAAGGTTTATCGAACTCAGGGAAGTAGAGGTTGAAGATGGTCTCTCTCAAGCAACCCTGCAACTAAGATACAAGAAGTCTCTTGTGTCCCCAACACACCTAATACACTTGTTAGATGTATAGGTGCACTAGTTCGGCGAAGAGATGTTAAATGGCAAGTGACATGGATGCCAAAACAAAGTAATATAAATCTGTAATAAAAAGTGCAGCAAGCAAACAAGTGGTAAACGTGAGCACAAATGGTATTGCAATGGTGGAAACAAGGCCTAGGGTTCATACTTTCACTAGTGGCAACTCCCAACAACATTAACATAATCGAATCACATGATATTTCCCATAAAACATGCAATGGAGACGCACCCGGAGGTCATTCCTTCGTGGTCAAGAGAGGACGAGAATTATGTAGGGCTACAAAAGCACACCTCAAAGTTCGTAGTTCTCAATCTAAGGATTTCCCAATGTCACCGCGGCCATCCAAAGAGAGTCCCACAATCACCACAACATATCTAAAGGATAGTCAAAGACAAGCACCAAGAGACTCTCAATCTTCAATCAACACACAAGAGAGGAAATCACTCATGAAAATATTTTTCTAATCCATGTCCAATAGACCGCTGTCACCTTGGTCTCGGGGATTATACTAGATAAAGACAAGTGAGTACATCAATCCAATACATAGAGGAAGGGGAAATATCATGGGATCACCCTAGATTAACATAGCCTATGATCACAACGAAGATCACATCATGGGAGAGAGAATTGACCACATAGCTACTGGTAAGAACCTCAGCCCCGAGAAGGAACTACTCCTGTATCATGGAGGGAGGAAGCAACGTCGATGGAGATGAATCCGGGGGCACTTCCCCGTCCTGGCAGGGTGCCGGCGCAGGAATTCTGGTCCCCCGAAGCTTGATGGCGATGGCGGCGGAGATCGGAATCGCGTCTGGAGAAAAGGGGTCTGGAATCAGGGTTTCCGCGACACGGTGTAAATATATGCCAAAGGGGGGCATCAGAGGGGGTCAGGGGTGCCCAGGCCCCCCCCCGGCGCGGCCAGGGGGGCTGCGTGGGCAGGCCGCCTGGAGCCCCTGTGGGTCCCCTCCGGCCCTACTTTGGCCGCATGGAAGCTTCCGGAACGCTGATTTTTTATATAATTTTTCTGGATTTTTTCTAGCAGTTCTCGTAATGTGAAAACCTGAAATACAAAAACAGCCGAAAATAGAAACTGGCACTGGGGTGCACTGAGATAATAGGTTAGTCCAAATATGATCAAAAGTGTATGGAAGTGTATAAATAACATAGCAATATCACCCAAAAGAGGCATGGAGCAAGCAGAAATTATAGATACGTTTTGGACGTATCAACATCCCCAAGCTTAATTCCTGCTCGTCCTCGAGTAGGTAAATGATAACAAGAATAATTTCTGTGGTGACATGCTATTAACCATATAGGACTTTTTCATAGTCATATGACAAAAGCTTACTGAGACAATGAATCTATAGTAATTAAGTTGCCTCATGAGAAAATCACAAAGAACTGAAAGTTTTACAATATGATATTGAAACATCAAATAGATTTGTAATGAACATGATGTGCAAATATGATAAAGTGATATCTAGCTTGCCCCCTTTAGTGAAGCAAAACATAAATGCAGGGGCATCTCCAAGGTTTAAGTGATGACTAGATACAATGATTTCAAAATAAACGATATCACAATCATGCAAAAGACAATGCTACTTTGGGACAATGCACATTACACTCAGAATGACAATCATGCTCTCAGTAGTTGGTGCTTTTAAAAGAAGGTGGAGACTCTCGAACCGTGGCTTTTGTTGGCAAGGTTGAAAACCCGTAGTCGGAAATAAAGACAAAACATGTACCAGAGCTCTTGGTTTTAAAACAGAGGTAATAATTTTTTTTAGATCATGCATATTTCGTCAACGAATGCTAGCAGACAACTCAATCACTTCTTGAGATGGACAAGTTTCGAGGAACGGCTCCCGAATGAGGACGACCACATCCTCTTAATCTCCTTTGTTTATCACTGCCAAAGTTTTCTGATTTCTCATGAACAAAGCGTGAAGGAGGGTTTGTTTGTTATATTATCTTTTTGAGCCGAGCGCACTCAATGCCAGTTCCTTCTCGTATTATGGGTTTGCACATTATACATGCAATCCCGGGGTGAAGCTTGTCCAACTTAAAAAGATCATGAATTAACTACTACTTCCTCATGAACTTAAAACAGAGGCACAAAATAGGAATGCTTTTTCTTTGAATAATTTCGAGATGGTACATGCAAGTCTCCGTTAGGAATGGCAGGTAAATACCATGTAGGAAGATATGGTGGACTCATATGGCATAACTGGATTAAAAGGATGTGGATGCACAAGCAGTCAGTCCGCTTAGTACAGGTGGAGGTTAGCAAAAGACTGGGAGCGACCAACTAAGAGAGCAATGACGGTCATAATCATGCAGAGCGACATAGCAACATTGAATCAGGCATGGAAGTTATATCGCTACTCAGAAATAAAAGATCATCAAGGCTTGACAGACTTTCTTTACAGTCTTAAATATGCGTGAGCATACGCCAAGTCAGTCAAAATAAATTCTTGAAGGAAGATATTACTAAACCATACCACATCATAGGCAAACAAACCATGTTGGTACTCCAATAACACATTGGGAACCCCCCAGCTATTTGAGACTAACCATAAGAAAACATGAACTACTAAGCGCCATCGTGCACGTAGCATCTTTATCATAGACATATCAACCAGTGCAACGGAAGCAAACTCTCTTAATAAGATAAACATGATAATTAAAGAGAGTTCAAGCAACCAACTAAACGAAAGCTCTTTAAAAAGATAAGCATGAAAGTTAAGAGCTAAGCATGATAGTAGCTATTGAAAGACAAAGAACACACACAGCAAGGATAGACATGAAAATTCTATGTTATGTTCTAGGTAGAAGTGGAGCGTGTTTCTCTCCCACATAAAGAAAGCTGAGTTCCGACTCGTTATGAAAAGCTAAAGGAAATTAAAAGGAAACTAAAAGCAAGACGCTCCAAGCATAGCACATAACACATGAAGTGATTAAAATATAGTGGAACGAAAGACGAACTGATAATGTTGATGGAGAAGGGGATGCACGGGGGCATCCCCAAGCTTAGACGCTTGAGTCTCCTTGAATATTTCTTGGGGGTGCACGGGGGCATCCCCAAGCTTGAGCGTTTGACACTCCTGAATCTTTTTATCATCTTCCCTCGCACACTTGAAAACTCCCTTCATACATAACTCATCATAATCTGATTAGCGAGGTTAGTACCCATAATAAAATAATTGTACCTTGCTGGAAATAAAGATATTCTTGAAGTTCTACTGTTTCTCAAGATTGCCAAAAGGTTTTTGCAAAGAAAAAGCAAGCTCTAGGTTTGCAAAATGAAGGAAAGGCAAAATAGGACAGAATCTGTGAAAAATAGAACAGCAGATAGTAAATGATTTTTCCGGGGCACTTCTGCAACTCTAATCAAAAAACTCAAAACAGACGCACGAAAGACAATTATATAGAGCATGCTGTCGAAAAAAGACCAAAAAGATGATCTGGTGATTTTATATGAATTTTTCTATCCAAGGACAGAATCTGTTTCCTGGACAACACGTCACAACTTTTGAACTTTTTTGCAATCAGAGGCTAAACTTGGCACAAAGCTGAAAAATAAAGATACAATGATGTTGCTACAGTAGTAACAAACATCAAGACCACTAAAACTGAAAGTAAACATAACAAGGGTTGTCTCCCTAGAGCTCTTTCTTTGTAGCCATAAAGATAGGCTTAAGACTTTAATGATGCTCTCGTAGGAATAAGAGCTGAAGAACAAAAGAGAGCATCAAGAAGCAAATACCAAACACATTTAAGCCTAACATGCTTCCTATGCATAGGAATATTGCAATAGAATAATTCATTGAAGCACAAAGCAACTAGCATAGGAAGGCAAAACAAGCATAACTTCAAAATATTCACCATAAAGAGAGGAAACTTCTTATTATTAAGATATTTAGAACCAAGTCTCCCTCTCTCATTATAAATTTCAGTGGCATCATGGATGAACTCAACAATATAAGCATCAAGTAAAGCATTGTTACCATGATCCACATGCAAAAAGGTACTCTTGCTCTCCACATAAGCATAATCTTTCTCATTGGTAATAGTGGGAGTAGGACTATCATAAACAACTTGAACACTATAGATTACTTATGTATTAGGAGGGTGGTGTTGAACAAGGGAGTAATTCCCTCCATGATTATGACAAGTTTCATAAGGATAATTTCTCCTTATGTCATAGGTACCTTTATAATCACTATAGGTTGGAGTTATGACATCATCATAGTAGAGAAGAGCATTATCATTGCTAGCAACTATATTTGTAAACATGTATTCTTTATTCTTACTAGCAAAAGAATTATCAGTTACCACATCACTAGTGGGTAAAGGGTTTGCAATCCTATCATCCCCAAGCTTAGAGCTTCCCATATCATCACTTTCAGAGTTGGTACCAAAAAGATTTTCAAGATCATAAGTAGCATTATCATCATTTTCCCAATCACAATAAGTAACATGCATATCATAATCAAAATCATCTTCAATAGTACCTATGGACGTATCATCAAGACGATAATTAAGGCAATAAACTTCACCTGCTTCTTTAAACTTACAATCGTTAGGATAAAAGTTGATGGGAGGAATATGCTCAGGCCAGGTTGATACCCATTCTTCTTCTTTCTAGCTCCTCTTCCTCCTCCTCTTCTTTTTCTTCTTCTTAACCTTAGGAGGGAGTGGTTGGAGATGAAGCTTCTCCACATATCCTGGTTTATCATTAGAAACAATAGGGGAAACTTGGGAGAACTCTCCTTTTTATTAGCAGAAATATAAGAGACATTTTTATACTTTGGTAAAGTTCCCTCCTTTATAATCTTACCTATGTAATCATTTTCATGGCAATTAACAACACAATAGAGATGGCAATTTTGCAAAGTGTTTTTTATTCCTATGGCATTAACATCTAGCCATGAAGTCTTTTCTGATAACTCTTCACACATCAAAAATAACATAAGCTCATCATAAAGATCAGAGGTGATCATGTTATCACACAACCGGCTAACAGTTATGTTTTGAAAGTTCATGCATTGAAAATTAAAGTGACCCTCTATACGGCAAAGTTCACAAGTAAAAGGATAAAGGTCACACAATTCTCTAGCAATTTCATTTAAATCTCTGACCCAAGTGATTGTTCTTTCATGCTTCTGTTGCTTACAATACTTCTCTTCTTCAATCATAGGCCTTTCACAAGGTCTATCCACTCCACAAAAATTAACATGCTTATATAAAACTTCATTTTTAGGAATTGGATCATGCATGTTGCAATCATCATGAACAATTTCATTTTCTTTGCAAGTCTCTTTAAAAGGTTTATGATACTTGATCCAATCCTCCTTAGGCCTATTAAGATGTGAAGCAAAAGATTTGAGGAAATCAACAAGGAGTTGAGAATCAAGCCCAAACTTAGCACTAAACTTATTAAAACTTGTAGTTTCAAGAAAGGACTTAATGCAATCATACTCATAAATTATACCTGACTCTTTACCTTTGTCGATCTCCCAATCTTCAGTGTTGCGTTGAATTCTTTCAAGGAGTTCCCATTTAGCATCAATCTTTTTGTTTGTGAAAGAACCCATAGAGGAAGCGTCGAGCAAATCTTTATCCTCTCGAGAAAGCCTCGCATAGAAATTAGTAATAATCATATCTTTGGGGAGCCCATGGTTAGGACATTTTAGCATTAACGTTTTCAGTCTCCCCCAAGCTTGAGCTATGCTCTCTCCGTCATGAGGATAAAAATTATAAACATAATTCCTATTCTCATGGACTTCATGAAGAGGATAAAACTTGGAGTAAAAGAGAGACTGGATCTCTTCCCACTCCAGCAGGTGAGAGTCATTTAGTAGCCTATACCATTCCAATGCTTTTCCTTTCAGTGACAAGGCAAATAATTTCCTCATGACAAACTCCCTTGATACACCTGCAAGCTTAAATAATGAACATAGTTGTGACAGATATAGCAAGTGTTCACCGGGATGTCTGTCTCCTGCATAACGATCAGCCAAAACATAATCAATAATACCAGCTGGTATTTTATAGGGCACAATTTCAGTAGGGGGAGGAGCAACCACCACAGGTGTGGGGCGTCTTCCCGCAAGCAACGATCCAATAGCAAGGTTGTCCATAAGCATAACTAGTGAAATAAAAACAAGAAACAAAAAGATTTAATTGCAAGATCTAAAGATATACCTTCAACCGCTCACTTCCCCGGCAACGGCGCCAGAAATAGCTTGATGTCTACACACGCTTCTACTCTTGTAGACTATGTTGGGCCTCTGATGGGCCTCGAACCCCTCGTTGGTTACCCCAAGTGGAAGGTGTAAGATGCAGTATTGTAGAAGTGTTTTCCCTTAGCAAAGATGCCAAGGATCGAATCCCCGGAGACTCCTAGGTTCAACAAGTAGGTGTCAATTGCTACAGCGCCAGATTAGTAGCAATCAACGTGGACCTACACACAGATACAAATAACTTTGCTCCCAACGAGTACAGAGAGGTTGTCAATCCCTCCGGCCTTGTAGTTTACAAAGGATTAAAAGCAATGATAGTAGTGATAGATAGTGTTTTGCAATAGTAAGTAAATAGCGAAAAGTAAATAGTGGATGTGATCAATGATGGTAATATGGACCGGAGTCTCATGATGTTCACTAGTGATGTCTCTCTCCCAAAAGACGATAAAACAGCTATGTGAGGTAACAAATTACAGCTGGGCAATTGACAGGACCACGAACGCAAACCAATGCTGACTACATTGCAAGAAAGGTTGAGGTTCAAAGCATGGGCGGTACGCCAAAGTAAGTAGACCGAAATCCATCAATATCTACTACTAATCATCCACCTTGAGATATCTATCCAGAACATCTCGCTGGTATTAAGTTGCGAGTCCCACCCATATTGTAAACTCAATGCAACAGACAACTGCATTAAAAGAACTTTGCGTAAAGTAAACAATCCTTGCACCCGCGGGCACAAGCACCGTTGTTTTCCCCCTTGTGGCAACAGCACATCCCCTAGACTCATGTTTCTGTCACTCAAGCTAGTCATCAAGGGGCATGAACCCACAATCGAGCATAATGTTCCCTCTTGGAGTCACTACCTATTACTCGGCCAAAGCAATAAATAACAACGGAGAACATGCAAGAATTACTTATGTACAAAAATATAAAAGAGGTGAATCAAATATATTACTCAAGATCAATCTGAACATAATCTCATAATCCATCGGATCCCAGCAAACTCAACATAGCAACAGCATAAGGATTACATAGGTGCCTCGATCATGTAGGGCAGCTCACGAGGACTAATTAGTGAAGCACAAGAACGGGAGGAGAACATCACATAGCTACTGGTCATGGACTCATGGTCCAAGGGAGACTACTCACGAGTCATCCGGGAGGCGTCCATGGTGGTGGAGAAGCTCCCGGTGGTGATCCTCCCCTCCGGCAGGGTGCCGGGAAGAGTTCTCCTGGTGCTCCCGATCTTGGAAGCGGCGGCGGCGGCGGAACAGAGATGGGATCGCGAAAAGAGTTCCTGTTTTGAGGGTTACGGAGGGTCCTTTAAATATATGCCAAAGTAGGGCACCGGGGGAGCTTCGGGGGGCCCAGGCGCCCCCCTGGCGCGGCCCAGGGGGGGGCGCGCCGCCAGGGCGCCTGGAGCCCTGGTGCCCCCCCCCCCCCAGGTTGCCCTTCGGACGCAGTGTTGTTTCCGGAACGTTGATTTTTTATATAATTTTTCTGGATTTTTCTGGGCAGTTCTCGAAACGTGAAAACCTGAAATACAAAAACAGCCGAAAACAGAAACTGGCACTGGGGTGCACTGGATTAGTAAGTTAGTCCAAATATGATCAAAAGTGTATGGAAGTGTATGAATATCATAGCAATATCACCCAAAAGTGGCATGGAGCAAGCAGAAATTATAGATACGTTTTGGACGTATCAACATCCCCAAGCTTAATTCCTGCTCGTCCTCGAGTAGGTAAATGATAACAAGAATAATTTCTGTGGTGACATGCTATTAACCATATAGGACTTTTTCATAGTCATATGACAAAAGCTTACTGAGACAATGATTCTAAAGTAATTAAGTTGCCTCAAGAGAAAATCACAAATAACTGAAAGTTTTACAATATGAAACTGAAACATCAAAAGGATTTGTAATGAACATGATGTGCAAATATGATAAAGTGATATCTAGCTTGCCCCCTTTAGTGATGCAAAACATAAATGCAGGGGCACCTTCAAGGTTTAAGTGATGACTAGATACAATCATTTCAGAATAAACGATATCACAATCATGCAAAAGACAATGCTACTTTGGGACAATGCACATTACACTCAGAATGACAATCATGCTCTCAGTAGTTGGTGCTTTAACATAAAGGTAAAAGAATGGTTAAGTGCTAGAGCTTTTTATTTTGAAAACATGGAAGCAATTGTGTCAACGGTAGTAGTACTTCATATGTGTCATGCATAAAACATCCTATAAGTTGCAAGCCTCATGCATCGAATACCAATAGTGCTCGCTCCTTGTCCTAATTAGCTCGGATCTCCATGGGTTATCATTGCATTACATATGTTTTAACCAAGTGTCACAAAGGGGTACCTCTATGCCACCTGTACAAAGGTCCAAGGAGATAAATCGCATTTGATTTCTCGTTTTTGATAGATCTCAACTTGAGGACATCCATACTGGGACAACATAGAAAATAGATGATGGACTCCACTTTAATGCATAAGCATATTCTCATAAGAGATTGAGGATTAAGGTCCAAGCTAAAACTTCCACCATGATACATGGCTTTGGTTGGCGGCCCAATGTTCTTCTCTAACAATATGCATAGTCATTCAACCCACGGTAAATCACCCTTACTTCAGACAAGACGAACATGCATAGAAACTCACATGATATTCAACAAAAGTGTGACAGTTGATGGCGTCCCCAGAAACATGGTTACCGCTCAGCAAGCAACTTATAAGAAATAAGATACATAAGCAACATATTCTTTACCACAATAGTTTTTAGGCTACTTTCCCATGAGCTATGTATTGCATGGTTAGTTTGCTTAGTACAGGTGGAGGTTAGCAAAAGACTGGGAGCGACCAACTAAGAGAGCAATGACGGTCATAATCATGCAGAGCGACAAAGCAATATTGAATCAGGCATGGTAGTTATATCGCTACTCAGAAATAAAAGATCATCAAAGCTTGACAGACTTTCTTTACAGTCTTGAATATGCGTGAGCATACGCCAAGTCAATCAAAATAAACTCTCGAAGGAAGATATTACTAAACCATACCACATCATAGGCAAACAAACCAAGTTGGTACTCCAATAACACATTGGGAACCCCCCAGCTATTTGAGATTAACCATAAGAAAACCTGAACTACTAAGCACCATCATGCAAGTAGCATCTTTATCATAGACACATTAACCAGTGCAACGGAAGCAAACTCTCTTAATAAGGTGAGCATGGTAATTAAAGAGAGCTCAAGCAACCAACTAAATAAAAGCTCTTTGAAAAGATAAGCATGAATATTAAGAGCAGAGCATGATAGTAGCTATTTAAAAGACAAAGAACACACACAGCATAGATAGACACGAAAATTCTATGTTATGTTCTAGGTAGAGGTGGAGCGTGTTTCTCTCCCACATAAAGGAATGCTGGGTTCCGACTCGTTATGAAAAACTAAAAACAAAACTAAAAGCAAGACGCTCCAAGCATAGCACATAACACATGAAGTGATAAAAATATAGCGAAACGAAAGACGAACTGATAATGTTGATGGAGAAGGGGATGCACGGGGGCATCCCCGAGCTTAGACGCTTGAGTCTCCTTGAATATTTCTTGGGGGTGCACGGGGGCATCCCCAAGCTTGAGCGTTTGGCACTCCCGAATCTTTTTTATCATCTTCCCTCGCACACTTGAAAACTCCCTTCATACACAACTCATCATAATCTGATTAGCGAGGTTAGTACCCTTAATAAAATAATTATACCTTGCTGGAAATAAGGATATTCTTGAAGTTCTACTGTTTCTCAAGATTGCCAAAAGGTTTTTGCAAAGAAAAAACAAGTTCTTGATTTGCAAAGTGAGGGAAAGGCAAAACAGGACAGAATCTGTGAAAAACAGAACAGCAGGTAGTAATTGATCTGTTCGGGATACTTCTGCAACTCAAATCAAAAAACTCATAACAGACGCACGAAAGACAATTATATAGAGAACGCTGTCGAAAAAATTCAGACCAAAAAGATGAACTGGTGATTTTATACGAATTTTTCTATCCAAGGACAGAATCTGTTTCCTGGACAGCACCTCACAACTTTTGAACTTTCTAGCAATCGGAGGCTATACTTGGCACAAATATGAAAAGCAAAGATACAATGATGATGCTACAGCAGTAAACAACATCAAGACACAACAAAAGCAAAAAAATTATTCATGTGGGCTGCCTCCCAAAAGCGCTTTCTTTTATGCTTTTAAGCTAGGCATAATGCATAGAGGAGTCAATAACCATCATAATAATCGGAGTTATAAATTGATTCAAATGGTTCCTCAACAAGTTCATTCTTGTTCCTTCTAGGAAAGGGGTACACACCTTTTGCCTTCCCGCGTAAGCAGATTTGTCCCTTACCTATATCGATGAAGCCTTTAACTGCTCGGAGGAAGTCCCTTCCAAGCACTATATTTCCTTGGTTTGGCTCCATGATGAAGAAATCAATCATTGCAATCCCTTTAAGGAATTTAACTGGCACATCTTTTATTTTTCCCTGGATTTCAGAAATATCTCCATTAGTGTGTTCATGATAAGATGGTAATCTATCCATGTTAAATTTTAAAGAATCATGAACAATTTTTGGCATAGTAGAAACCATAGATCCAATATCACAATAAGCAAGGAAGTCTTGATTAGAGATGCTAATCCTAACAAAAGGCTCCCAATCATTGTCTATTTCCAAAATGTCTCTCTTATTGGGTTTAGGTTTCTCTACCTTCTTTAAGTCTAGAGCATCCATTCTCTTTTCAATAGTAGCAAGTCTATCTATGACAGTATCAAAATTATGATCATAAACAAAGTAACTAGATAGACCATGTATAATTTCAAGAGCTCTAGCTTCATCACATTCTAGGAAATCTCCCTCGACTATAATGTCAAGGGAGTGTTTACACCATTTAAAAAGACCATGATAAAAATTCCTAAGCACAATTTTTATAGGTATCCAAGGCATAATTCTCCTATGTGCATCAGAAATTCTGTCCCATGCCTTCTTCATATTTTCTCCATCCCTTTGATGGAAATCTAGAACTTCTAATTCCCTCAAGGCACCAAATCCTAACATGTTTGGCTAAACAGAAAGGGCTACTAACAGAAAGGTAAATAATTTTTTGTGATTTTCGAGAAAGGAACTAAAGCAAAAATGAAAGGTAAACTAACAAGACTAAAAAGCAAAGGTAAAAGATAGCATGCAACTCCCCTATCCTGAAGAGTGGAGTCCCCGGCAACGGCGCCAGAAAATACTCCTTGATGGGCCTCGAACCCCTCGTTGGTTACCCCAAGTGGAAGGTGTAAGATGCAGTATTGTAGAAGTGTTTTCCCTTAGCAAAGATGCCAAGGATCGAATCCCCAGAGACTCCTAGGTTCAACAAGTAGGTGTCAATTGCTACGGCGCTAGATTAGTAGCAATCAACGTGGACCTGCACACAGATACAAATAACTTTGCTCCCAACGAGTACAGAGAGGTTGTCAATCCCTCCGGCCTTGTAGTTTAGAAAGGATTAAAAGCAATGATAGTAGTGATAGATAGTGTTTTGCAATAGTAAGTAAATAGCAAAAAGTAAATAGTGGATGTGATCAATGATGGTAATATGGACCGGAGTCTCATGATGTTCACTAGTGATGTCTCTCTCCCAAAAGACGATAAAACAGCTATGTGAGGTAACAAATTACAGCTGGGCAATTGACAGGACCACGAACGCAAGCCAATGCTGACTACATTGCAAGAAAGGTTGAGGTTCAAAGCATGGGCGGTACGCCAAAGTAAGTAGACCGAAATCCATCAATATCTACTACTAATCATCCACCTTGAGATATCTATCCAGAACATCTCGCTGGTATTAAGTTGCGAGTCCCACCCATAGTGTAAACTCAATGCAACAGACAACTGCATTAAAAGAACTTTGCGTAAAGTAAACAATCCTTGCACCCGCGGGCACAAGCACCATTGTTTTCCCCCTTGTGGCAACAACACATCCCCTAGACTCATGTTTCTGTCACTCAAGCTAGTCATCGAGGGGCATGAACCCACAATCGAGCATAATGTTCCCTCTTGGAGTCACTACCTATTACTCGGCCAAAGCAATAAATAACAACGGAGAACATGCAAGAATTACTTATGAACAAAAATATAAAAGAGGTGAATCAAATATATTACTCAAGATCAATCTGAACATAATCTCATAATCCATCGGATCCCAGCAAACTCAACATAGCAACAGCATAAGGATTACATAGGTGCCTCGATCATGTAGGGCAGCTCACGAGGACTAATTAGTGAAGCACAAGAACGGGAGGAGAACATCACATAGCTACTGGTCATGGACTCATGGTCCAAGGGAGACTACTCACGAGTCATCCGGGAGGCGTCCATGGTGGTGGAGAAGCTCCGGGTGGTGATCCTCCCCTCCGGCAGGGTGCCGGGAAGAGTTCTCCTGGTGCTCCCGATCTTGGAAGCGGCGGCGGCGGCGGAACAGAGATGGGATCGCGAAAAGAGTTCCTGTTCTGAGGGTTACGGAGGATCCTTTAAATATATGCCAAAGTAGGGCATCAGGGGAGCTTCGGGGGGCCCAGGCGCCCCCCCCCCCCCGGCGCGGCCCAGGGGGGCGCGCCGCCAGGGCGCCTGGAGCCCTGGTGCCCCCCCCCCTGGCTGCCCTTCGAACGCAGTGTTGTTTCCGGAACGCTGATTTTTTATATAATTTTTCTGGATTTTTTTGGGCAGTTCTCGAAACGTGAAAACCTGAAATACAAAAACAGCCGAAAACAGAAACTGGCACTGGGGTGCACTGGATTAGTAAGTTAGTTCAAATATGATCAAAAGTGTATGGAAGTGTATGAATATCATAGCAATATCACCCAAAAGTGGCATGGAGCAAGCAGAAATTATAGATACGTTTTGGACGTATCAGCCTCCAAGCGCAGAGGTTTGTAGGACAGCAGCAATTTCCCTCAAGTGGATGACCTAAGGTTTATCGAACTCAGGGAAGTAGAGGTTGAAGATGGTCTCTCTCAAGCAACCCTGCAACTAAGATACAAGAAGTCTCTTGTGTCCCTAACACACCTAATACACTTGTTAGATGTATAGGTGCACTAGTTCGGCGAAGAGATGTTAAATGGCAAGTGATATGGATGGCAAAACAAAGTAATATAAATCTATAATAAAAAGTGCAGCAAGCAAACAAGTGGTAAACGTGAGCACAAATGGTATTGCAATGGTGGAAACAAGGCCTAGGGTTCATACTTTCACTAGTGGCAACTCCCAACAACATTAACATAATCGAATCACATGATATTTCCCATAAAACATGCAATGGAGACGCACCCGGACGTCATTCCTTCGTGGTCAAGAGAGGACGAGAATTATGTAGGGCTACAAAAGCACACCTCAAAGTTCGTAGTTCTCAATCTAAGGATTTCCCAATGTCACCGCGCCCATCCAAAGAGAGTCCCACAATCACCACAACATATCTAAAGGATAGTCAAAGACAAGCACCAAGAGACTCTCAATCTTCAATCAACACACAAGAGAGGAAATCACTCATGAAAATATTGTTCTAATCCATGTCCAATAGACCGCTGTCACCTTGGTCTCGGGGATTATACTAGATAAAGACAAGTGAGTACATCAATCCAATACATAGAGGAAGGGGAAATATCATGGGATCACCCTAGATTAACATAGCCTATGATCACAACGAAGATCACATCATGGGAGAGAGAATTGACCACATAGCTACTGGTAAGAACCTCAGCCCCGAGAAGGAACTACTCCCGCATCATGGAGGGAGGAAGCAACGTCGATGGAGATGAATCCGAGGGCACTTCCCCGTCCCGGCAGGGTGCCGGCGCAGGAATTCTGGTCCCCTGAAGCTTGATGGCGATGGCGGCGGAGATCGGAATCGCGTCTGGAGAAAAGGGGTCTGGAATCAGGGTTTCCGCGACACGGTGTAAATATATGCCAAAGGGGGGCATCAGAGGTGGTCAGGGGTGCCCAGGCGCCCCCCCGGCGTCGCCAGGGAGGGGCCGCGTGGGCAGGCCGCCTGGAGCCCCTGTGGGTCCCCTCCGGCCCTACTTTGGCCGCATGGAAGCTTCCGGAATGCTGATTTTTTATATAATTTTTCTCGATTTTTTCTGGCAGTTCTCGTAATGTGAAAACCTGAAATACAAAAACAGCCGAAAACAGAAACTGGCACTGGGGTGCACTGAGTTAATAGGTTAGTCCAAATATGATCAAAAGTGTATGGAAGTGTATAAATAACATAGCAATATCACCCAAAAGAGGCATGAAGCAAGCAGAAATTATAGATACGTTTTGGACGTATCAGCGGCAGCGGCGACAGGAGGAGGCGCGAGGGGTAGCCTGCGGCGCTAGGGTTGAGGGGCCCCTGGCGTCGCCCAGGGGAGGCGACGCGAGGGGTGAGGTGAGGCGGTATTGTCAGGGTAAACATATGTAATCTACATGTAATGTTACTTCAGCTAGCAGATGCCGGATCTCCACTGACACTGATACAAAAAAAGCACCACTTCTCGAGGTACCTGCCATGCTACTAGGAAGCTCGAGTGCATGAGGTATTACTCTTGATATAAACTGATATATATATGATGCTCTTTAGCCTGAAGAAACAAGTAACTAATTTGATTTTGATTATCAGTTGAAATAAAATGTTATATGGAGTACAGTTTAACATGCATAAGCCGGAAATTGTCCTTTAAGGTTGCCATGAACTCTGTTGTTTTGCAGAGCCTCACCGGGCATTAGAATTTGTCGCCTTTGTTGATGTTAGATAGTCTCTATATTGCCACCCTTCTCAATGCTGAAGTTACCTTATCTAATTTCACCTTCAACAGGCTGAAATAGATAATCAAATCAAGGAGCTAACGCTAATACAGAATGAGCTTTAGGATATATTTTTCTTGATGCTGTACTAATACTCATGAGTAAACTGAGAACTAAAATCAAATGCATGATGGTACATTGAGTTTTCTAAATAGAGTACTAATTTGTAAATCAAGGATTGCTATTCAAATAATTATTTTAACATGTGTATAGTGCACCATTAGATTTTAGGGACATTTTCAGTTGAATTCCATGCAAAAACATTCATTATGTATCGAGAGTAAGAGTTTTTCCTCCCAACTCCACATCGCAGATGCACACAACACATGAATTTGATTTCTTATATCTGCTGGTGACACAATCATCACTAAGAGGATAGGATTAAATTATCGTTGGAAATTAGTCACTGCAAATGCATTACAAATTTACAATCGATAACATCGTTGGTGCCGATTTCGTCAAATACTCCATGAACTGCAAAAACATCTTGCATTTAATTACAAGGGGAGTATATATGAAGGTCGAGACTAACACTATCAACACTGATACGTAATATGGTACGTATGAACAATTTTAATATATGGCCTTGGCCTGCTCGCAAAAATATATATTTATATATACTTACTAGCACATATGCCCGTGCGTTGCAACGGAAGAGAAAATTAAGATGTCTACCAAAACACCCATCGATGCAACGCAATGTGGTAGGGATGTGCATGCTGAGGAATAGAAGAAACGCAAATCATCCTTTAATGTCCATTACTACCGAGCATGGATGTGTGGCCACAGAATAAATAGGGAAGGTTACTTGAATCGGTCAGTTTCGCCTTACGTTCTCGTCGATAGTGAGGCGCTTGTGATGATTTATCAATTTCAAAACCCGTCGGTGTAGTCTCTCGGTGCTTGGGTATGATAAGTGCTCGACATCTATACTGTGTTTTAAAAAATATCACTTAAACCTTTGCATGCATTCATGTCCTTCGATGAAGTCTCATTCAGCTTCGCACTATCATCGGGAAAGAGTAGTGGTAGATCGAAGTGGAATTGTTTCTATAAATTTTATTATATTCGAACGAAAGTGGGGTTTTACGTTGTTGATTTTATTGGAGAATGTTGGTTGCTTGGTTTACAAGATTATATTCTTTTTTTGCACTACTTGGACTTGACCCAAAGTCCCAACTCCCAAACATAAACATTTCACATACACACACATCTTCCCGTTCCCATTTGTTAATTCCCACAACAGCTAGCTAGCAGGAGTCGGCGGAGGAGCCGGTGAGCCATCTGGCGCCATCCTCGCCCACATCCCCGACTCCAACGTCGTCCGGCAGGTCGAGCTCGCGGCCGATCGATTGCCTCGCCTCCGCGCCGAGCTTTGAGCCCTCGGAACCGGCGCTGGCCAAGTCGCACGACCAAATCGCCAACCATAGGGCTCCCCCACGCGTGGTGACCCGGCATCTACAACACCCAAGAGGTCCCCAAATCCGGGCACGTCGCCCAGACATTTGTCCGGCTCTCTATTGAGCGCCACCTCCATCATCACGCCTAGATCATCCGCCACATCGGCCTAGGCATCGTCGGCGACGCCCTCGAGCATCAATCACCACCAGTGCGCCTGGGTCCTTTTTTCCCTTCTCTTGCATCACCATGTGCACCTCAGCTTATTAATTTCTGCGGCCGCAATCATTCGGGCGTAGTTCTCTATTTGTCCTTCATACCCTGCTTTTTTTCCTTTCCTTCCTTCTCTTCTTCGGTAAGAAGGACATCTATATATCATACTCAGCACCTCTGCTTGTTAATTTTCATGGTCGCTTGGTGAATCACCAGGGCATATGCATATATAAACCGATGATCGTAGATGTAAAGAGGCAATGTGGGATTATGAATTGAAGGAAGAATATGCAACTTCGTCCACGTGAGTCAACGCATGAACTGATGTTGGGCAGCCCACTACCGCTAACATAAAAAACAAATCTTTTTCCGACAGAGTGGGCCGTGTATTGCTGCTGACAGCCCAATACGGTGAATGAAAACACGCCTTAGGCGTACAGATGAAAATATTAGTACCACCATGAATATGTTTTAAATTCAAACTGCAAGCGTAAAATTACGGGAATAAGCGTATTGTTACGGTGAACCCACGGAGCCAATCTATGCTTTATTATTATTATTATTATTATTATTATTATTATTATTATTATTATTATTATTATTATTATTATTATTATTATTATTATTATTATTATTATCTGATACCAACTTGTAATGCCTAGGATGGAGCTATATCTCCTACGTGTCGAGGCACGACTTAGAGACATAACCCCATGCTGGAATGATCGCAAGTCTGGTATCTTTGCACAACTCATGTAAAAAATGGGGATGGAAAACAAAAAAAAAATAGTTGGCTTACACTCGCCACGTTACACAAATACATTACATGTCTCAATCATCATACAATAAAACATCACAGCCCTCTAAGGGTAAAATCCAAATAGCAAGATACCAAACATAACTTAAAACCACAGGTCGGATCGAATCCTAGTAGAAGTCTCCACTACTGATCATCAGGATAACGAACATAGTATCGACTACGCCCCTCGTCGTACTCCCAGTCAAGCTCGGTGCCATCACCTGGATAGCTCACAACTGGACCTGCATCTGGTGTGGTGAAGTAACTGTGAGCCACAGAGGACTCAGCAATCCTGTTCCCGGGTAACAAGACTATTTAAGCCTTGGGAGAGGATAAGGCTGAAGAAAGAATAAGTGTCTGCAGCAGCAACTAGCAACTAGCTTACGTGAAAGAGTGCGAGAAGAGAAGTGCATCGGTCGAGAGATGATCACGAAGTGATCCTAGCTACAGCTCAACAAACATAACCCCACCGTGTTCAACTCCCGAATCCCTGTTCGGAAATTGACAGTCACGGTACACACGCTGGTAGTGTATTGGAACATTGTGTCAAGTTATCTACAACCGGATATTAACAAGCTCCCATCTGCCACATAACCGCGGGCACGGCTTTCGAAAGTTCATAACCCTGCAGGGGTGTTCCAACTTGGCCCATTACAAGCCCATGATCCGCGGAGTCGCAACTCCAAAGTGGGAAGACCCGAGTATTCTCGGAATCCCGTGCTCAAGATACTCCGAACTAAGGTAAGGCTAATCCAGCAAATCCTCCCGGCGTGCCGACACCCTGATAGTAGCCGCGCGTATCTCGTCTCAGGCCACGACCGGATGAGACATCCTACAGGTGTATGCCAGATACCTCGGGTTTCCCCAAGGCGGCCCCGCAGTCTGCTCGTTTCGGACCAACACTCATGTGGACCACTGGCCCGGGGTTGTTGATTAAGAAAAAGGGTTTATAACTCCCTATGCAAGTTTTAATTTGTTATTAGGCAAATAGTACCAATGTTGGGACTTGCTGAAAAAGACTTAGCACTTAGCGGTTTATCGAGGGGGTCCCATACACCCCAACCGTGTTAGGAACGCATAATCAAGGAACATAACACCGGTTTAAACGGTTCCTAACGGCATGAGTGGAACAAATCACTAAGCAAAAGGCTTAGCCTTCCACCATTGCCAATATATAGATGATTTCATTTTAAGCATTTATATAGTGTGATATAACCCAACAAACTTCAACATGAAGCAAGCATCTTCGATCTTCACCTGCAACTAGCAATGATATAAGAAGGGCTGAGCGAAGCGTACTTAGCCAAGCAACGGTTTGCATAGGTAGGGTGGTTAAACATGTTCATGGTTACAAGTAGGAGGCTGACAAGAAAGACATGGGCATCGAGGCAAAACGATAGAGCGGAACTACTAGCAAGTGCAGGCAAAGCTCCGTTTGAAATCCTCTATGGCAGGAAGTGCCGTACCCCTCTCAACTGGTCTGAAACAGGCGAACGTCAACTTCTTGGCAATGACTTGATCTCAGAAGCCGAAGAAATGTGCAAAGTCATACGTGAGAATCTCAAGGCCGCTCAGTCGCGTCAGAAGAGCTACTATGACGGCAAGCATCGTGATTTGGCCTTCAACATTGGTGATCATGTCTATCTCCGTGTGTCTCCGATGAAAGGCACACAAAGATTCGGTATCAAAGGAAAGCTTGCTCCTAGATACGTCGGGCCTTTCAAGATTCTTGGCAAAAGAGGCGATCTAGCCTATCAACTTGAGCTCCCTTCCAACTTCGCCAATGTTCATGATGTGTTCCATGTGTCTCAACTCCGCAAATGCTTCAAGGCACCTGAGCGCATGATTCCGTTTGAGGAGATTGATCTTCAACAAGACTTGTCCTACCGAGAGCATCCCGTTGCTATTCTCGAAGAAACCGAACGCAAGACCCGCAACAAGTCCATCAAATTCTTGAAAGTCAAGTGGTCACATCACACCGACCGAGAAGCTACGTGGGAACGAGAAGATCATCTTCGTTCTGAGTACCCTTCCTTTTTCCAGTCCTAGATCTCGGGACGAGATCTTTTTGTAGTAGAGGAGAGTTTGTAATGCCCCGGATGTAATACTTTCCCTTTTGGGCATATAATATATCTCCGGCTTCATCTATTCCATTTCGGGTTCTTTGTCTTTTGGGTTTTCGTCGTTTTGTTGTGTGCGTGTGTGGCATTCATTCATATCATGTAGTCATGTGCATCGCATTGCATTTGTGTTGTCGGTTGCTTCCGGTTCCACGCGTTCCTTCCCGTTGTCCGTTTCGCGTTCCGGAGCTCCCTTACGTGTCCGTGGCGTCCCGTAGGCCTACTTTGTTGTTTGGCCGTGTAACGTTACCGGTTTGGCGCGAGACTTGTCGTGTGTTGTTGTTTTGTTGTGTGTAACCCGCCTGTCAAATCTCGTCGCGTTTCGAGTCCGTTTGCTACGCCCAACAGTTATTCGTGTGGGCTCAAAGTGCCTCCACTTTGAGGCCCAAGGCACCCCTCCAACAGCCCACTTCCCTCCTCTTGGCCCATCCTAACTCCCCTCGCGATCGGATCCGTCGGATCGCGATCGGAGGGATCTAAAACCCCCCAAACCCCTAACCCTAGCAAAAACTGATATATTTAGACCCCCCCCCATGTCTATTTTTGGGCATCCCTAGCTTCTTCCCTACCTCCCCCTCATTTTTAGTGCCTGGCCAGATCCAAACTGCCACTTGGTTCCACCTCCACGAGTCCCCGCCGCCAGGCTCCCGAGGAGCCATCGACCGCCGCCGATCTCGATCGGTCGGGGAATCAATCCCGATCGGATCCTGTCGCCTGGGTCAACGCATCGCTGCTTCGCCCGTGGACCGCATCGCCTCGCCAGGCCCATCCCGCCTGGCTCCATCGCCCCTTCGCCGTCGCGGGCCACCGCGCCTCCCCATCACCAGGCCGTCTCGCCTTCTCCAGCTCCAGGCCGGCCCGCCACTTCGTTCCCCGGGCCAGATCCGCCGCCATCCGGCCCGCATCACCAGATCTGAAGGTTGACTTCGAAAAAAAAAACCTAGATCTAGTCCCAGTTTTTATCTGTCTGATGCTATATTAGAACTATGATAACTTCTTGTGTGATGCTCCGTTTTCCGTTTTGCTCTGGGTATTACGTTACTAGCAAAAGAGCCTGTGCGTTGCAACGGGAGACGAAAATATCAAACGGCCCTCACCCAATAACCATGGCATGGGTTTTATCGTGCGTATTCGAGAAAAAATATGACATAATTTTTAAAACCTATTTTCGAAAACATGTAGAATAAAAGAAGAAGCTCTGCGATCGGCCCAGCAGGCCTATCTAATTCTTCCTAACCCTAGCTCGGTCCCATCTCCACTCTCGTCCCCCCTCCCCCGCATCCTCGATCCTTCCCTCCCTCGTTGCTCTCTAGCGCCGGCTCCAGGAGAGAAGCGTCGCGCGCCCGCGCTTCCTGCCAGTGCCGCCTCCCATGGCCGGCCACTGAGCACCGCCGTCGTCCCTCTGTTCCACTCCACTCTGGCATCCCTCCTCTTAGCTCTTGCCCTTGCACCTTGATCATCAAGAGTAGATCATGCTATTTTTTTTCCACCAAGAAGTATATCTAAGCATAAAAGGAAGCGCATCGATCAAGATTAAGCAAATCTCACAATATCAATTTCTAGCTCACAATAGCACGCAAAACCATGCAGTTTAAACACAGAGGTGAGTGCTACCCCCATATGCTACTTCGTCTACCTGTAATTTCCCCTTTCCTATGAAGTGATGGAAACAGAGGAGGGGCAGACTGTATGCACATATGCACGTACTGTAGTTTGACGTGCATCTTCACTTTTCCATTCTTAGTTTTCAATCACACGAGCGCAAGACTACATTGAACTAGAAAACTAAATCATGGAGGAATAACCAGCAACTAATTCGTATTCATATATATCATTATTTGAGCTTGAAACTATCAGTTAGCAGTTTGAATTCATAGAAATTATGGAAATCATGCAAAACGATACTTTGAAACTGAATACACAATTATATTTTCTACGGGCTACCATTCTAAAACCGAGACATACCTTAGAACAATGAACAATGAGTATCAAAACCAACTGTACTTTTACAAGCACTCATTTAGTAGACGACAAGCATGGATGGTAATACAACTGCATTTTACACAGAATACTATTATATCATGGTAATGCTTTTTATATAATACGTACAAACTGTTAAAACAAATTCAAAGGCTTCACCTCGGTGTTAGCCGTTAGTATAAGATGCTGAGATGACAAAAAAAGGTAAAAAAAAGGTTGAGATAACAAAACAAAATATTGTAGCTTGGAATATAGCTGAGAATATATAAATCTTAGATAATCAGTAAATAACAATGCAACTTTTTATTGGAAAAATGTACCTTGTGGAAAATCATCTTAACTATAATTGATTATTGTCTCCCCTTGGAACTACTGTACAAAACCTGAAGAAATCATATACTATAGTGAAGCACTAAACACATGCATATACACGAGGCATGTTCGAAACATGAGGCCGCTCCTTGCTATATGTATGCGTGAGGCATGTTTGAAACTGATTCTGTTGATGCGCATGGCTGCTTGTGTGGCATGCCCGCGATCATCACTCCCAGAATTATAATGTAATTCTGAAGGATTAATTTGCACGTCCATGATCACTCCCCGAGCTTTTTCTGTAATTTGCATGTCATAGATTAAACACTTTGTTTGTTTTAGTCTTATCTCCTCTGTATGACAAGAGGGTCTATAATTTGTAGATTCAAGGCGCAACAATGTAGCTATGGATGATGAAGTGCCAGGAGCTGCTTCCATGCTCAAGAACACAGTGGATGCATGATGATCCACGGAGAGAGCAATTTTCTAGCAATCCTGATCTATTCTCATGTGATCTAGGGGGCAACATTGACAATGTAGTAGATGGGCAGGAGAAAAAAAGAGTGTTTTGCTGATTAATCTGGAATAAATTAGAGAGGTACGCTGATTATGCATGCTCAAGAATCTTTTAACACGTGCATGTGGATTGAACCACACGGGAATCCCTTTAATAATTTCCTTTAGTTAGAGATTTCATTGTTCCTCCCTTCCTCCTTTGATTATATAGAAGATGATCAGGAATTCCTTCATAATTTCCTTCCTTATTTCTCTGCCACTCAATTATTTCTCTTCCTTGGTTAATTTCCTTCCTTATTTCTCACGCAAAGTCACTCAAATTCCTTCCCTTCCTGGTTAATTTCCTTCCTTATTTCTCTGCGGGAGACACTCAATTCCTTCCCTTCTTTGGTTAATTTCCTTCCTTATTTATTTGCGAGAGTCAATCAATTCATTCCGTTCCTTATTCCTTGCACACTTTTAGTTCTCACACCCTTCGCTCGTTAACTCCTGAGACGGCTCCTTGATACGGAAAAAAACATAAAAGTGTATTTAAATTGGGAGGATTTAATGGTAGAGAGCGAGGTGAGACTATTCTGCACAAGAGGAAGAGGGAAGATAGCTCTGCGGGTCGTTTTCCATATATGGCCAGGCTGGAAGTTGTTTTCATATTTGTGATGCAGGCCCAGCCGAGGCCCAGTTTAGCGAATCAGCCACGTACGGAAGAACAAAAATCGGACGCAGAGAAACAGTTAGGGCGAAAATTTAGTACCATCTCGAATATGTTTTAAATTTAAACTAAAAGCGTAAATGACATAAGAAGAAAGCGTATTGTGGCGGTGAATCCGACAAACTCGTTCCGTGCTTTATTATTAGGTAAAGATTATTATTATTATTATTATTATTATTATTATTATTATTATTATTATTATTATTATTATTATTATTATTATTATTATTATTATTATGGAGGAAGGCGGGCAATATATTTTAATTACAGAAGGACGTGGGATCGATGTAGGCCGCAGAATCGTTTTATTTAATACTGCGTTGGTAGAGTCTTGAACTGAAGACCTCTTGACTCTGATACCATGTTAGAAGGGAGAGAAAGGATTTGATGAAATAGTTGATGTATTGCTTGAGCCTCGTGGGCATATATATATAGGAGTACAATGATCAACTAGGAGTACAAGACATGGCAGGACAAATCTTAATCTATCTTATGTTTCCTAATTAATCTATATACTCAACAATTATTATTATTATATATATTATTATACACACACACACACACACACACACACACACACATATATATA
>LR738713.1:583830078-583931465 GCA_902687465.1 Secale cereale
GGGGGGGGCGCCTGGGCCCCCCAGGCCTCCGCTGATGCCCCCCTTTGGCATATATTTACACCGCGTCCCGAAACCGTCGAGGACGGAACCCTTTTTCGCGATCTCATCTCTGTTCCGCCGCCGCCGCGCTTCCAAGATCGGGAGCACCAGGAGAACTCTTCCCGGCACCCTGCCGGAGGGGAGGATCACCACCGGGAGCCTCTCCACCACCATGGACGCCTCCCGGATGAGTTGTGAGTAGTCTCCCTTGAACCATGGGTCCATGACCGGTAGCTATGTGATGTTCTCCTCCCCTCTTTGTTCTTCACTAATTAGACCTCGTGAGCTTCCCTACATGATCGAGGCACATATGTAATCCTTATGCTGTTGCTATGATGAGTTTGCTGGGATCCGATAGATTATGAGATTATGTTCAGATTGTGTGTGAGTAATATATTTGATTTACCTCTTTTATATTTATGTTCTTGAGTAATTCTTGCATGTTCTCCGTTGCTGTTTATTGCTTTGGCCAAGTAGTAGGTAGTAACTCCAAGAGGGAACGTTATGCTTGATTGTGGGTTCATGCCCCTCGATGACTAGCTTGAGTGACAGAAACATGAGTCTAGGGGATGTGCTGTTGCCACAAGGGGGAAAACAACGGTGCTTGTACTCGCGGGTGCAAGGATTGTTTACTTTACGCAAAGTTCTTTTAATGCAGTTGTCTGTTGCTTTGAGTTTACACTATGGGTGGGACTCGCAACTTAATACCAGCGAGATGTTCTGGATAGATATCTCAAGGTGGGTGATTAGTAGTAGATGCAGATGGATTTCGGTCTACTTACCTTGGCGTACCGCCCATGCTTTTGAGCCTCTACCTTTCTTTGTAGCATAGTTAGCATTGGTTTGCGCACATAATCCTGTCAATTGCCCAACTGTAATTCGTTTACCTCACATAGCTGTTTTATCGTCTTTTGGGAGAGACACATCACTAGTGAACATCATGGGACCCCGGTCCATATTACCATCACTGATCACATCCGCTATTTACTTTCAGTTCTTACTTACTAGTTGCAATTATACCTATCACTATTATCTCTTGCGTTTGATCCTTTGTAAACGACGAGGCCGGAGGGATTGACAACCTCTCTGTACTCGTTGGGAGCAAAATTATTTGTATCTGTGTGCAGGTCCGGTTGATCGCTAGTTGCGCCGCTAGCAGTTGACACCTTCTTGTTGAACCTTGGAGTCTCAGGGGAATTCGATCCTTGGTATCTTTGGCAAGGCAAAACTACCGCTACACTGCATCTCAAACTTTCCACTTGGGGTAACCAACGAGGGGCGAGAAGCCATCAAGCAAAGATTTCTGGCGCCGTCGCCGGGGACTCCACTCTTCAAGATAGGGGAGTTGCACGCTATCTTTTACCTTTGCTTTTTAGTCTTGTTAGTTTACCTTTCAGTTTTTGCTTTAGTATCCTTTATCAAAAATCACAAAAATAGTTATCTTGCTTTCTTGCTGCTATGGGTTCCACCGAGAACACCAAGTTATGTGACTTCACTAGTCATAACAACGATGACTTTATCTGCACACCTATCACTACACCTGCCACTTCAGCACCTTCTTATGAAATTAAACCTGCTTTACTGAACTTAGTTATGAAAGATCAATTCTCCGGTGCTGGAGATGATGCTGCTTTACACTTAAACAATTTTGTTGAACTCTGTGATATGCAAAAGTACTGAGAAGTAGATAGTGATATTGTTAAGCTTAAGCTTTTTCCTTTCTCCTTGAGAGGAGGAGCTAAAATTTGGTTTCAATCTTTGCCTAGAAATAGCATAGATTCTTGGGACAAGTGCAAAGATGCTTTTATTGGAAAGTACTATCCACCTGCTAAAATTATCCAACTAAGGAGTAACATAATGAATTTCAAACAATTGGATAATGAACACGTTGCCCAAGCTTGGGAACGCATGAAATCTCTTGTCAAGAACTGCCCTACTCATGGTTTGACTACTTGGATGGTTATCCAAACTTTTTATGCAGGCTTGAACTTTACCTCACGGAACTTGTTAGATTCGGCCGCGGGAGGAACCTTTATGTCAACTACACTTGGTGCTGCCACGAAGCTTCTCGATGAGATGATGACCAATTATTCCCAATGGCACACCGAACGCGCTCCGACAGGTAGGAAGGTAAACTCTGTCGAGGAGATTTCCTCCCTAAATGAAAAAGTTGACTTGATCATGTCTCTACTTTCGAAGCAATCTTCTATTGATCCTCGTGATGTTCCTTTAAATTCTTTGATTGCTCAAGAACAAGTAGATGTGAACTTTATCTCTAGAAACAATTTTAATAATAATGCTTATAGGAGTAATTTTGGTAGCAATCCTAGACCGTTCCCCTCTAATTCCTATGGGAACAACAATGCTTATCCTAGCACCAAGAACTCCACTTCTGAACTAGAGATTATGCTTAAAGATTTCATCACTACCCAAAAAGCCTTCAATAAGAGTGTAGAAGAAAAACTAAACAAACTAGATAATCTCTCTTCGAAGGTAGACAATTTAGCCCATGAGGTAGAGTTGCTCAAAATTAGAACTTCCCCTCTTGAGGAGAGGAAGACCACTCCTATGAATGCTA
Organism: Secale cereale; assembly: GCA_902687465.1. Classification (NCBI taxonomy): domain Eukaryota; kingdom Viridiplantae; phylum Streptophyta; class Magnoliopsida; order Poales; family Poaceae; genus Secale; species Secale cereale. Next base: position 583,832,696 of record LR738713.1, read on the forward strand.
TTCAAGTGCAAATTAATGAAAACATTAGGATGTTGGCTAAACTTAAAGAGAGATGTGCTAGAGAAAAGGAGGAAGAAGATAGAATTAAGAACCCTCCTACCCACCACACTGTTGCTACTATCCAAGTTGTTGAGGATATCCAAACTCTTAGCACCCAATGCACTCCTCGTCCCGTTGGACCTATTAATGGTGATGCTATGACCATAGAAACTACCAAACAAGTGAGCCTAAAGGACACCACTACCACTTTACTTGATAGTAGTGACCTTGATTTTGATAATTGCACCCTTACCGAAGTTATTGATTTCCTTCACAAGATGTCTAGAGATCCCCGCACTAGCACGCTTAACCTTGCCTTCACAGAGCATATCACTACTGCTCTCATCAAAGCTAGGGAGGAGAAACTCAGGGTAGAAGCCTCCATACCTAGAAAGCTAGAAGATGTTGGGATCCTATGATTAAAATTAAGTTGAATAACTTCTCTTGCTATGCATTATGTGATGTTGGAGCTAGTACCTCCGTTATGCCCAAAAGAATATATGATATGCTTAAATTGAAACCTTTCGATTCTTGTTCTTTTGGTGTTCGTCTTGTTGATTCTTCCATAAAGAAACCCTTGGGGAGGATCAACGATGTTCTTATCATTGTCAATGACAATTATGTTCCCGTTGATTTTGCTATTATGGATATTGAATGTGAACCTTCATGTCCAATTATTTTGGGACGTCCTTTTCTTCGCACCTTTGGTGCCATCATTGACATGAAAGAGGGGAATATAAAATTCCAATTTCCTCTCAAGAAAGGGATGGAACACTTCCCTAGAAAGAAGATTAAGTTACCTTTTGAGTCCGTTATACGGGCTAGCTATTCTTTTACTCTTGATAAAACTTGATCTCTTTGCATTATGCCTAGCTTAAAGGCATAAAAGAAAGCGCTTTTGGGAGGCAGCCCACAATGAATAAAATTTTATTTTGCTTTTGTTGTGTCTTGATGTTGTTACTACAGTAGCATCATCATTGTATCTTTACTTTTCAGCTTTGTGCCAAGTGTAGCCTCTGATTGCAAGAAAGTTCAAAAGTTGTGACGTGCTGTCCAGGAAACAGATTCTGTCCTTGGACAGAAAAATTCGTATAAAATCACCAGATCATCTTTTTGGTCTGAGTTTTTTCGACAGCGTGCTCTATACAATTGTCTTTCGGGCGTCTGTTCTGAGTTTTTTGATTTGAGTTGCAGAAGTGCCCCGAAAAAATCATTTACTACCTGCTGGTCTGTTTTTCACAGATTCTGTTCTGTTTTGCCTTTTCTTCATTTTGCAAACCTTGAGCTTGCTTTTTCTTTGCAAAAACCTTTTGGCAATCTTGAGAAACAGTATACCTTCAAGAATATCCTTATTTCCAGCAAGGAACAATTATTTTATTATGGGTACTAACCTCGCTAATCAGATTATGATGAGTTATGTATGAAGGGAGTTTTCAAGTGTGCGAGGGAAGATGATAAAAAGATTCAGGAGTGTCAAACGCTCAAGCTTGGGGATGCCCCCATGCACCCCCAAGAAATATTCAAGAAGACTCAAGCGTCTAAGCTTGGGGATGCCCCCGTGCATCCCCTTCTCCATCAACAATTATCAGTTCGTCTTTCGTTCCACTATATTTTTATCACTTCATGTGTTTGCTTGGAGCGTCTTGCTTTTAGTTTCCTTTTTAGTTTTCTTTAGCTTTGCTTGCTGTTCATAACGAGTCGGAACTCAGCCTTCTTTGTGTGGGAGAGAAACACGCTCCACTTCAACCTAGAACATAACATAGAATTTTCATGTCTATCCTTGCTGTGTGTGTTCTTTGTCTTTCAATAGCTACTATCATGTTCAGCTCTTAGTTGTCATGCTTATCTTTTTAAAGAGCTTTTGTTTAGTTGGTCGCTGGAACTCTCTTTAGTTATCATGCTTATCTTATTAAGAGAGTTGGCTTCTGTTGCACTGGTCGATATGTCTATGATAAAAATGCTATGTGCATAATGATGCTTAGTAGTTCATGTTTTCTTACGGCTAGTCTCAAATAGCTGGGGGGTTCTTAATGTGTTAATGGAGTACCAACATGATTTGTTTGCCTATGATGTGGTATGGTTTAGTGGTATCTTCCTTCAAGAATTTATTTTGATTGACTTGGCATATGCTCACGCATATTTAAGACTGTAAAGAAAGTCTATCAAGCCTTGATGATCTTTAATTTCTGAGTAGCGATATAACTTCCATGCCTGATTCAATGTTGCTTTATCGCTCTGCATGATTATGACCGTCATTGCTCTTTTAGTTGGTCGCTTCCAGTATTTTGCTAACCTTCGCCTGTACTAAGCGGACTGACTGCTTGTGCATCCAAAATCCTTTAAACCAGTTATGCCATATGAGTCCACCATACCTTCCTATACATGGTATTTACCTGCCATTCCTAACGAAGACTTTCATGTACCATCTCGAAATTATTCAAAAAAGCATTTCTCTTTTGTGCCTCTATTTTGGCTCATGAGGAAGTAGTAGTTAATTCATGATCTTTTTAAGTTGGACAAGCTTCACCCCGGGATTGCATGTCTAATGTGCAAACCCATAATACGAGAAGGAACTGGCATAGAGTGCGCCCGGCTCATTAAAAAATTATACAACCAACAAACCCGCCTTCACGCTTTGTTCATGAGAAATCGGAAAACTTTGGCAGTGATAAACAAAGGAGATTAAGAGGATGTGATCGTCCTCATTCGGGAGCCGTTCCTCGAAACTTGTCCAGCTCAAGAAGTAATTGAGTTATCTGCTAGCATTCGTTGACGAAATATGCATATTCTAAAAAATAATTATTACCTCTGTTTTTAAAACCAAGCGCTCTGGTACATGTTTAGTTTTTGTTTCCGACCACGGATTTTCAACCTTGCCACCAAAAGCCACAGTTCGAGAGTCTCCACCTTCTTTAAAGCACCAACTATTGAGAGCATGATTGTCATTCTGAGTGTAATGTGCATTGTCCCAAAGTACCATTGTCTTTTGCATGATTATGATATCGTTTATTCTGAAATCATTGTATCTAGTCATCACTTAAACCTTGGAGGTGCCCCTGCATTTATGTTTTGCTTCACTAAAGGGGGCAAGCGAGGTACCACTTTATCATATTTGCACACCATGCCCATTACAAATATTTTGAGTATTTCAGTATCATATTGTAAAACTTTCAGTTCTTTGTGATTTTCTCATGAGGCAACTTAATTACTACAGATCCATTGTCTCAGTAAGCACTTGTCATGTGACTGTAAAAATTCTTTATATGGTTAATAGCATGTCACCACAGAAATTATGCTTGTTATCATTTACCTACTCGAGGACGAGCAGGAATTAAGCTTGGGAATGTTGATACGTCCAAAACGTATCTATAATTTCTGCTTGCTCCATACCTCTTTTGTGTGATATTGCTATGATATTTATACACTTCCATACACTTTTGATCATATTTGGACTAACCTATTAACTCAGTGCACCCCAGTGCCAGTTTCTGTTTTCTGCTGTTTTTGTATTTCAGGTTTTCCCATTACGTAAACTGCCAGAAAAATTCCGGGAAAAATATATAAAAAATCAGCGTTCTGGAAGCTTCCATGCGGCCAAAGTGGGGCCGGAGGGGGGCCACCAGGGCTCCAGGCGCGTTGGGGGCGCGGCCCCCCTCTTGGCCGCGCCGGGGGGGCGCCTAGCCCCCCAGGCCTCCGCTGATGCCCCCCTTTGGCATATATTTACACTGCGTCCCGAAACCCTCGAGGACGGAACCCTTTTTCGCGATCTCATCTCTGTTCCGCCGCCGCCGCGCTTCCAAGATCGGGAGCACCAGGAGAACTCTACCCGGCACCCTGCCGGAGGGGAGGATCACCACCGGGAGCCTCTCCACCACCATGGACGCCTCCCGGATGAGTTGTGAGTAGTCTCCCTTGGACCATGGGTCCATGACCAGTAGCTATGTGATGTTCTCCTTCCCTCTTTGTTCTTCACTAATTAGACCTCGTGAGCTGCCCTACATGATCGAGGCACATATGTAATCCTTATGCTGTTGCTATGATGAGTTTGCTGGGATCCGATGGATTATGAGATTATGTTCAGATTGTGTGTGAGTAATATATTTGATTTACCTCTTTTATATTTATGTTCTTGAGTAATTCTTGCATGTTCTCCGTTGCTGTTTATTGCTTTGGCCAAGTAGTAGGTAGTAACTCCAAGAGGGAACGTTATGCTTGATTGTGGGTTCATGCCCCTCGATGACTAGCTTGAGTGACAGAAACATGAGTCTAGGGGATGTGTTGTTGCCACAAGGGGGAAAACAACGGTGCTTGTACTCGCGGGTGCAAGGATTGTTTACTTTACGCAAAGTTCTTTTAATGCAGTTGTCTGTTGCTTTGAGTTTACACTATGGGTGGGACTCGCAACTTAATACCAGCGAGATGTTCTGGATAGATATCTCAAGGTGGGTGATTAGTAGTAGATGCAGATGGATTTCGGTCTACTTACCTTGGCGTACCGCCCATGCTTTTGAGCCTCTACCTTTCTTTGTAGCATAGTTAGCATTGGTTTGCGCACATAATCCTGTCAATTGCCCAGCTGTAATTCGTTTACCTCACATAGCTGTTTTATCGTCTTTTGGGAGAGAGACATCACTAGTGAACATCATGGGACCCTGGTCCATATTACCATCACTGATCACATCCGCTATTTACTTTCAGTTCTTACTTACTAGTTGCAATTATACCTATCACTATTATCTCTTGCGTTTGATCCTTTGTAAACGACAAGGCCGGAGGGATTGACAACCTCTTTGTACTCGTTGGGAGCAAAGTTATTTGTATCTGTGTGCAGGTCCGGTTGATCGCTAGTTGCACCGCTAGCAGTTGACACCTTCTTGTTGAACCTTGGAGTCTCAGGGGAATTCGATCCTTGGTATCTTTGCCAAGGGAAAACTACCGCTACACTGCATCTCAAACCTTCCACCTGGGGTAACCAACGAGGGGCGAGAAGCCATCACCACCGTCTAGACAACAAAAATGTCGTTACTTCTATCCAAATGATAAAGGGATGCTGATAGTCTGAGCCTAGTGGCAAACAGACCTCGTAGCCAAACCTAACATCCGAGATCTGAGGTCCCAACCAGGACGCCTCTTGGGTATGGGGCACCTACCAGTCTAGCACACTCCTCAACCAGGACGCCTCTCGGGTATGAGCCCGCCGCAGCCACCTACCACCAATCCATCCTCGGTGTTATATTGTTGCATCTACCTTGCCCGGCCTAACTGTCGTCGACGCCACCACGACGCCAAACAACACCACCATCCTACGCAAGTCCATCTCCGCGCATCGGGCGCTGAGTCTCCACTACGCCACGCCGCCGCGATACGCCACCATAAATGGGCAAGATGAAACACCGCTCTTCCTCTTGTCCCCTCCAGCCAGCACTTGCTCCAAAACGATGCCCCGGGGAGGGAGAACGACACCGAAAGTGTTGTCATCGTCCGATCCGGTAGACCCAGATCTAGGGTTTCCCCTGGAACATCCGGATCAGGTTAACGTGACCTGCAACGACGATGCTTCGAGAAGGGTACGACGTCCGAGACGCCGCCATCGTCCGCCAAGACCGCGGTCAGGCGCGATTTTCACCGGAAGCCACGTCATCCCGATCTCTCTCGGCTGGCTGGAACCGAGCGGAGCCTCGCCACAAAGACGTACGCCGCCGTCGGTACTCCGGCGGAGATCCGTCATCTCCTCACCGATCCCTCCACGCGCCGTCGGTTGGCGCAAGGCCGCCCCGCGACGGATCCGATCAGGGCGTTGGATCCGCAGCTACCGCCGTCACCATGTCCGCACAAATCAACCCCCGCCGGATGGGACGCTGCCATCGCCGCCGTCCATCTCGAGGCCGCCACTCCGCTGGCCATGGAACTGCGGCCACTGCCGCGTGGCATAGGGTCGCCGCCCTCGGACTCCCACGAGAGGTGCCGCCCCTGCTGCCTTAGATGGGATCCCGCAGCCTCCGCCCGCCCATGTGCCTTCGGGGCCGGGCCCGTCGCCAACACGACCCACGCCGGCGGCTGATGCCTACACACGCTTCTACTCTTGTAGACTATGTTGGGCCTCCAAGCGCAGAGGTTTGTAGGACAGCAGCAATTTCCCTCAAGTGGATGACCTAAGGTTTATCGAACTCAGGGAAGTAGAGGTTGAAGATGGTCTCTCTCAAGCAACCCTGCAACTAAGATACAAGAAGTCTCTTGTGTCCCCAACACACCTAATACACTTGTTAGATGTATAGGTGCACTAGTTCGGCAAAGAGATGTTAAATCGCAAGTGATATGGATGGCAAAACAAAGTAATATAAATCTGTAATAAAAAGTGCAGCAAGCAAACAAGTCGTAAACGTGAGCACAAATGGTATTGCAATGGTGGAAACAAGGCCTAGGGTTCATACTTTCACTAGTGGCAACTCCCAACAACATTAACATAATCGAATCACATGATATTTCCCATAAAACATGCAATGGAGACGCACCCGGAGGTCATTCCTTCGTGGTCAAGAGAGGACGAGAATTATGTAGGGCTACAAAAGCACACCTCAAAGTTCGTAGTTCTCAATCTAAGGATTTCCCAATGTCACCGCGGCCATCCAAGGAGAGTCCCACAATCACCACAACATATCTAAAGGATAGTCAAAGACAAGCACCAAGAGACTCTCAATATTCAATCAACACACAAGAGAGGAAATCACTCATGAAAATATTGTTCTAATCCATGTCCAATAGACCGCTGTCACCTTGGTCTCGGGGATTATACTAGATAAAGACAAGTGAGTACATCAATCCAATACATAGAGGAAGTGGAAATATCATGGGATCACCCTAGATTAACATAGCCTATGATCACAACGAAGATCACATCATGGGAGAGAGAATTGACCACATAGCTACTGGTAAGAACCTCAGCCCCGAGAAGGAACTACTCCCGCATCATGGAGGGAGGAAGCAACGTCGATGGAGATGAATCCGGGGGCACTTCCCCGTCCTGGCAGGGTGCCGGCGCAGGAATTCTGGTCCCCCGAAGCTTGATGGCGATGGCGGCGGATCGGAATCGCGTCTGGAGAAAAGGGGTCTGGAATCAGGGTTTCCGCGACACGGTGTAAATATATGCCAAAGGGGGGCATCAGAGGGGGTCAGGGGTGCCCAGGCGCTCCCCCGGCGCGGCCAGGGGGGCGCGTGGGCAGGCCGCCTGGAGCCCCTGTGGGTCCCCTCCGGCCCTACTTTGGCCGCATGGAAGCTTCCGGAACGCTGATTTTTTATATAATTTTTCTGGATTTTTTCTGGCAGTTCTCGTAATGTGAAAACCTGAAATACAAAAACAGCCGAAAACAGAACCTGGCACTGGGGTGCACTGAGTTAATAGGTTAGTCCAAATATGATCAAAAGTGTATGGAAGTGTATAAATAACATAACAATATCACCCAAAAGAGGCATGGAGCAAGCAGAAATTATAGATATGTTTTGGACGTATCAACATCCCCAAGCTTAATTCCTGCTCGTCCTCGAGTAGGTAAATGATAACAAGAATAATTTCGGTGGTGACATGCTATTAACCATATAGGACTTTTTCATAGTCATATGACAAAAGCTTACTGAGACAATGAATCTATAGTAATTAAGTTGCCTCATGAGAAAATCACAAAGAACTGAAAGTTTTACAATATGATATTGAAACATCAAATAGATTTGTAATGAACATGATGTGCAAATATGATAAAGTGATATCTAGCTTGCCCCCTTTAGTGAAGCAAAACATAAATGCAGGGGCACCTCCAAGGTTTAAGTGATGACTAGATACAATGATTTCAAAATAAACGATATCACAATCATGCAAAAGACAATGCTACTTTGGGACAATGCACATTACACTCAGAATGACAATCATGCTCTCAGTAGTTGGTGCTTTTAAAAGAAGGTGGAGACTCTCGAACCGTGGCTTTTGTTGGCAAGGTTGAAAACCCGTAGTCGGAAATAAAGACAAAACATGTACCAGAGCTCTTGGTTTTAAAACAGAGGTAATAATTTTTTTTAGATCATGCATGTTTCGTCAACGAATGCTAGCAGACAACTCAATAACTTCTTGAGATGGACAAGTTTCGAGGAACGGCTCCCGAATGAGGACGATCACATCCTCTTAATCTCCTTTGTTTATCACTGCCAAAGTTTTCTGATTTCTCATGAACAAAGCGTGAAGGAGGGTTTGTTTGTTATATTATCTTTTTGAGCCGGGCGCACTCAATGCCAGTTCCTTCTCGTATTATGGATTTGCACATTATACATGCAATCCCGGGGTGAAGCTTGTCCAACTTAAAAAGATCATGAATTAACTACTACTTCCTCATGAACTTAAAACAGAGGCACAAAATAGGAATGCTTTTTCTTTGAATAATTTCGAGATGGTACATGCAAGTCTCCGTTAGGAATGGCAGGTAAATACCATGTAGGAAGATATGGTGGACTCATATGGCATAACTGGATTAAAAGGATGTGGATGCACAAGCAGTCAGTCCGCTTAGTACAGGTGGAGGTTAGCAAAAGACTGGGAGCGACCAACTAAGAGAGCAATGACGGTCATAATCATGCAGAGCGACATAGCAAAATTGAATCAGGCATGGAAGTTATATCGCTACTCAGAAATAAAAGATCATCAAGGCTTGACAGACTTTCTTTACAGTCTTAAATATGCGTGAGCATACGTCAAGTCAATCAAAATAAATTCTTGAAGGAAGATATTACTAAACCATACCACATCATAGGCAAACAAACAATGTTGGTACTCCAATAACACATTGGGAACCCCCCAGCTATTTGAGACTAACCATAAGAAAACCTGAACTACTAAGCGCCATCGTGCACGTAGCATCTTTATCATAGACATATCAACCAGTGCAACAGAAGCAAACTCTCTTAATAAGATAAACATGATAATTAAAGAGAGTTCAAGCAACCAACTAAACGAAAGCTCTTTAAAAAGATAAGCATGAAAGTTAAGAGCTAAGCATGATAGTAGCTATTGAAAGACAAAGAACACACACAGCAAGGATAGACATGAAAATTCTATGTTATGTTCTAGGTAGAAGTGGAGCGTGTTTCTCTCCCACATAAAGAAAGCTGAGTTCCGACTCGTTATGAAAAGCTAAAGGAAATTAAAAGGAAACTAAAAGCAAGACGCTCCAAGCATAGCACATAACAAATGAAGTGATTAAAATATAGTGGAACGAAAGACGAACTGATAATGTTGATGGAGAAGGGGATGCACGGGGGCATCCCCAAGCTTAGACGCTTGAGTCTCCTTGAATATTTCTTGGGGGTGCATGGGGGCATCCCCAAGCTTGAGCGGTTGACACTCCTGAATCTTTTTATCATCTTCCCTCGCACACTTGAAAACTCCCTTCATACATAACTCATCATAATCTGATTAGCGAGGTTAGTACCCATAATAAAATAATTGTACCTTGCTGGAAATAAAGATATTCTTGAAGTTATATTGTTTCTCAAGATTGCCAAAAGGTTTTTGCAAAGAAAAAGCAAGCTCTAGGTTTGCAAAATGAAGGAAAGGCAAAACAGGACAGAATCTTTGAAAAACAGAACAGCAGGTAGTAAATGATTTTTCCGGGGCACTTCTGCAACTCTAATCAAAAAACTCAAAACAGACGCACGAAAGACAATTATATAGAGCATGCTTTCGAAAAAATTCAGATCAAAAAGATGATCTGGTGATTTTATACGAATTTTTCTATCCAAGGACAGAATCTGTTTCCTGGACAGCACGTCACAACTTTTGAACTTTCTTGCAATCAGAGGCTAAACTTGGCACAAAGCTGAAAAATAAAGATACAATGATGTTGCTACAGTAGTAACAAACATCAAGACCACTAAAACTGAAAGTAAACATAACAAGGGTTGTCTCCCTAGAGCTCTTTCTTTATAGCCATAAAGATAGGCTTAAGACTTTAATGATGCTCTCGTAGGAATAAGAGCTGAAGAACAAAAGAGAGCATCAAGAAGCAAATACCAAACACATTTAAGCCTAACATGCTTCCTATGCATAGGAATATTGCAATATAATAATTCATTGAAGCACAAAGCAACTAGCATAGGAAGGCAAAACAAGCATAACTTCAAAATATTCACCATAAAGAGAGGAAACTTCTTATTATTAAGATATTTAGAACCAAGTCTCCCTCTCTCATTATAAATTTCAGTGGCATCATGGATGAACTCAACAATATAAGCATCACGTAAAGCATTGTTACCATGATCCACATGCAAAAAGGTACTCTTACTCTCCACATAAGCATAATCTTTCTCATTGGTAATAGTGGGAGTAGGACTATCATAAACAACTTGAACACTATAGATTACTTGTGTATTAGGAGGGTGGTGTTCAACAAGGGAGTAATTCCCTCCATGATTATGACAAGTTTCATAAGGATAATTTCTCCTTACATCATAGGTACCTTTATAATCACTATAGGTTGGAGTTATGACATCATCATAGTAGAGAAGAGCATTATCATTGCTAGCAACTATATTTGTAATCATGTTGTCTTTATTCTTACTAGCAAAAGAATTATCAATTATCACATCACTAGTGGGTAAAGGGTTTGCAATCCTATCATCCCCAAGCTTAGAGCTTCCCATATCATCACTTTCAGAGTTGGTACCAAAAAGATTTTCAAGATCATAAGTAGCATTATCATCATTTTCCCAATCACAATAAGTAACAGGCACATCATAATCAAAATCATCTTCAATAGTACCTACGGACGTATCATCAAGATGATAATTAAGGCAATAAACTTCACCTTCTTCTTTAAACTTACAATCGTTGGGATAAAAGTAGATGGGAGGAATATGCTCAGGCCAGGTTGATACCCATTCTTCTTCTTTCTTGCTCCTCTTCCTCCTCCTCTTCTTTTTCTTCTTCTTAACCTTAGGAGGGAGTGGTTGGAGATGAAGCTTCTCCACATATCCTGGTTTATCATTAGAAACAATAGGAGAAACTTGGGAGAAACTCTCCTTTTTATTAGCAGAAATATAAGAGACATTTTTATACTTTGGTAAAGTTCCCTCCTTTATAATCTTACCTATGTAATCATTTTCATGGCAATTAACAACACAATAGAGATGGCAATTTTGCAAAGTGTTTTTTATTCCTATGGCATTAACATCTAGCCATGAAGTCTTTTCTGATAACTCTTCACACATCAAAAATAACATAAGCTCATCATAAAGATCAGAGGTGATCATGTTATCACACAACCGGTTAACAGTTATGTTTTGAAAGTTCATGCATTGAAAATTAAAGTGACCCTCTATACGGCAAAGTTCACAAGTAAAAGGATAAAGGTCACACAATTCTCTAGCAATTTCATTTAAATCTCTGACCCAAGTGATTGTTCTTTCATGCTTATGTTGCTTACAATACTTTTCTTCTTCAATCATAGGCCTTTCACAAGGTCTATCCACTCCACAAAAATTAACATGCTTATATAAAACTTCATTTTTTGGAATTGGATCATGCATGTTGCAATCATCATGAACAATTTCATTTTCTTTGCAAGTGTCTTTAAAAGGTTTATGATACTTGATCCAATCCTCCTTAGGCATATTAAGATGTGAAGCAAAAGATTTGAGGAAATCAACAAGGAGTTGAGAATCAAGCCCAAACTTAGCACTAAACTTATTAAAACTTGTAGTTTCAACAAAGGACTTAATGCAATCATACTCATAAATTATACCTGACTCTTTACCTTTGTCGATCTCCCAATCTTCAGTGTTGCGTTGAATTCTTTCAAGGAGTTCCCATTTAGCATCAATCTTTTTGTTTGTGAAAGAACCCATAGAGGAAGCGTCGAGCAAATCTTTATCCTGTCGAGAAAGCCTCGCATAGAAATTAGTAATAATCATATCTTTGGGGAGCCCATGGTTAGGACATTTTAGCATTAACGTTTTCAGTCTCCCCCAAGCTTGAGCTATGTGTTGGGGAACGTAATATTTTAAAATTTTCCTACGATCACGCAAGATCTATCTACCAGATGCATAGCAACGAGAGGGAAGAGTGTGTCTACGTACCCTCGTAGACCGGGAGCGGAAGCGTCAAGTGACGCGGTTGATGTAGTCGAACTTCTTCGCGATCCAACCGATCAAGCACCGAACGTACGACACCTCCGCGTTCAGCACACGTTCAGCTTGATGACGTCCCACGAGCTCTTGATCCAGCTGAGCTTCACGGGAGAGTTTCGTCAGCACGACGGCGTGGTGACGGATATGATGTATTTACCGGCGCAGGGCTTCGCCTAAGCACTGCGACGGTATGACTGAGGTGTGTTTCTGTGGAGGGGGGCACCGCACACGGCTAGAACAATTCAACTTGTGTGTCTTTGGGTGCCCCCTGCCCCCGTATATAAAGGAGCAAGAGGGGAGGCCGGCCGGCCCTTGTTTGGTGCGGCTAGGGTTGCAATCCTACTAGGAATAGGATTGCAATCCTATTCCTAGTAGGAATCACCAAAAGAAGGAAGAGAGGGAAAGGAAAAAGGAGAGGTGGCGCCCTCCCCAATCCTAGTCCAACTAGGAACCCTAGGTGGGGCGCCGGCCAGCCCTATGGGCTGCCTCTCTCTTTCCCTTAAGGCCCACTATGGACTATCCCCCCTCGTAGGGGGTTCCGGTAACCCCCTCCGGCAATCCCGTGAAATCCGAAACTTTTCCGGAACACTTCCGGTGTCCGAATATAGTCGTCCAATATATCAATCTTTATGTCTCGGACATTCCGAGACTCCTCGTCATGTCCGTGATCTCATCCGGGACTCCGAACTACCTTCGGTACATCAAAACTCATAAACTCATAATATCGATCGTCATCAAATGTTAAGCGTGCGGACCCTACGGGTTCGAGAACTATGTAGACATGACCGAGACTCATCTCCGGTCAATAACCAATAGAGGAACCTGGATGTTCATATTGGCTCCTACATATTCTACGAAGATCTTTTATCGGTCAAAACCGCATAACAACATACGTTGTTCCTTTTGTCATCGGTATGTTACTTGCCCGAGATTCGATCGTCGGTATCTCTATACCTAGTTCAATCTCGTTACTGGCAAGTCTCTTTACTCGTTCCGTAACACATCATCTCGTGACTAACTCATTAGTCTTTTGCTTGCAAGGCTTATTGTGATGTGTGTTACCGAGAGGGCCCAGAGATACCTCTCTGACACTCGGAGTGACAAATCCTAATCTTGATCTATGCCAACACCACGAATACTTTCGGAGACACCTGTAGAGCATCTTTATGATCACCCAGTTACGTTGTGACGTTTGATAGCACACAAGGTGTTCCTACGGTATTCGGGAGTTGCATAATCTCATAGTCATAGGAACATGTATAAGTCATGAAGAAAGCAATAGCAGTTAAACTAAACGATCATATTGCTATGCTAACGGATGGGTCTTGTCCATCACATCATTCTCCTAATGATGTGATCCCGTTGATCAAATGACAACTCATGTCTATGGCTAGGAAACATAACCATCTTTGATCAATGAGCTAGTCTAGTAGAGGCATACTAGGGACATACTGTTTTGTCTATGTATTCACACATGTATTAAGTTTCCGGTTAATACAATTCTAGCATGAATAATAAACATTTATCATGATATAAGGAAATAAATAATAACTTTATTATTGCCTCTAGGGCATATTTCCTTCAGTCTCCCACTTGCACTAGAGTCAATAATCTAGCTCACATCGCCATGTGATTTAATACCGATAGTTCACATCGTTATGTGACCAACACCCAAAGGGTTTACTAGAGTCAATAATCTAGTTCACATTGTTATGTGATTAATACCCAAGAGTAATAAGGTGTGATCATGTTTTGCTTGTGAGAGAAGTTTAGTCAACGGGTCTGTCATATACAGATCCCTATGTATTTCGCAAATTTCTATGTCTACAATGCTCTGCATGGAGCTACTCTAGCTAATTGCTCCCACTTTCAATACGCATCCAGATTGATACTTAGAGTCATCTGGATTTAGTGTCAAAGCTTGCATCGGCGTAACCCTTTACGATGAACTCTTTATCACCTCCATAATCGAGAAATATTTCCTTAGTCATCCAATTACTAAGGATAATTTTGACCGCTGTACAGTGATCTACTCCTGGATCACTATTGTACCTCCCTGTCAAACTCATGGCAAGGTACACAACGTGTTTTGTACACAGCATGGCATACTTTATAGAACCTATGGCTGAGGCATAGGGAATGACTTTCATTCTCTCTATATTTTTCTGCCGTGGTATGGCTTTGAGTCTTACTCAACTTCACACCTTACAAGTCAGGCAAGAACTCCTTCTTTGACTGATCCATTTTGAACTACTTCAAAATCTTATCAAGGTATGTACTCATCGAAAGTCTTATCAAGCGTCTTGATCTATCTCTATAGATCTTGATGCCCAATATGTAAGCAGCTTCACCAAGGTCTTTCTTTGAAAAACTCCTTTCAAACACTCCTTTATGCTTTCTAGAAAATTCTACATCATTTCTGATCGACAATATGTCATTCACATATACTTATCAGAAAGGTTGTAGTGCTCCCACTCACTTCTTGTAAATACAGGCTTCACCGCAAGTCTGTATAAATCTATATGCTTTGATCAACTTATCAAAGCGTATATTCCAACTCCGAGATGCTTGCACCAGTCCATAGATGGATCGCTGGAGCTTGCATATTTTGTTAGCACCTTTAGGATTGACAAAACCTTCTGGTTGCATCATATACAATTCTTCTTTAATAAATCCATTAAAGAATGCAGTTTTGTTATCAATTTGCCAGATTTCATAAATGCGGCAATTGCTAACATGATTCGGACAGACTTAAGCATCGCTACGGGTGAGAAAGTCTCATCGTAGTCAACTCCTTGAACTTGTCGAAAACCTTTCGCAACAAGTCGAGCTTTGTAAACAGTAACATTACCGTCAGCGTCGGTCTTCCTCTTAAAGATCCATTTATTTTCGATGGCTTGCCGATCATCGGACAAGTCAACCAAAGTCCACACTTTGTTCTTATACATGGATCCATCTCAGATTTCATGGCCTCAAGCCATTTTGCGGAATCTGGGCTCATCATCGCTTCCTCATAGTTCGTAGGTTCATCATGGTCTAGTAACATGATTTCCAGAACTGGGTTGCCGTACCACTCTGGTGCGGAACGTACTCTGGTTGATCTACGACGTTCAGTAGAAACTTGATCTGAAGTTTCATGATCATCATCATTAGCTTCCTCACTAATTGGTGTAGGAATCACTGGAACTAGTTTCTGTGATGTTCCACTGTCCAATTCGGGAGAAGGTACAATTACCTCATCAAGTTCTACTTTCCTCCCACTCACTTCTTTCGAGAGAAACTCTTTCTCTAGAAAGGATCCACTCTTAGCAACAAAGACCTTGCCTTCAGATCTGTGATAGAAGGTGTACCCAACAGTTTCTTTTGGGTATCCTATGAAGATTTACTTCTCCGATTTGGGTTTGAGCTTATCATGTTGAAACTTTTTCACATAAGCATCGCAGTCCCAAACTTAAAGAAATGACAGCTTAGGTTTCTCGTCAAACCACAGTTCATACGGTGTCATCTCCACGGATTTAGATGGTGCCCTATTTAACGTGAATGTAGCTGTCTCTAATGCATAACCCCAAAAGCGATAGTGGTAGATCGGTAAGAGACATCATCGATCGCACCATATCTAATAAAGTACGGTTATGACGTTTGGACACACCATTACACTGTGGTGTTCCAGATGGCGTGAGTAGTGAAACTATTTCACATTGTTTTTACTGAAGGCCAAACTCGCTAACTCAAATATTTTACCTCTACGATCATATCGTAGAAACTCTTATTTTCTTGTTACGATGATTCTCCACTTCACTCTGAAATTCTTTGAACTTTTCAAATGTTTCAGACTTGTGCTTCATTAAGTAGATATACCCATATCTGCTCAAATCATCAGTGAAGGTCAGAAAATAACGATACTCGCCGCGAGCTTCAACACTTATTGGTCCACATACATCTATATGTATGATCTCCAACAAATATGTTGCTCGCTCCACAGTTCCGGAGAACGGAGTTTTAGTCATCTTGCCCATGAGGCATGGTTCGCAAGCACCAAGTGATTCATAATCAAGTGATTCCAAAAGTCCATCACTATGGAGTTTCTTCATGCGCTTTACACCAATATGACCTAAACGGCAGTGCCACAAATAAGTTGCACTATCATTATTAACCTTGCATCTTTTGGCTTCAATATTATGAATATGTGTATCACACGATCGAGATCCAACAAACTATTTTCATTGGGTGTATGACCATAGAAGATTTTATTCATGTAAACAGAACAACAATTATTCTCTAACTTACATGAATAACCGTATTGCAATAAACATGATCAAATCATATTCATGCTCAACACAAACACCAAATAACACTTATTTAGGTTCAACACTAATCCCGAAAGTATAGGGAGTGTGCGATGATGATCATATCAATCTTGGAACTGCTTCCAATACACATCGTCACTTCATCCTTTAACTATTTTTTGTTCATTATGCAACTCCCATTTCGAGTTACTACTCTTTAGCAACTGAACCAGTATCAAATACCGAGGGGTTGCTATGAACACTAGTAAAATACACATCAATAATCTGAATATCAAATATACCTTTGTTCACTTTGCCATCCTTCTTATCCGCCAAGTATCTAGGGCAGTTCCACTTCCGGTGACCATTTCCTTTGAAGTAGAAGCACTTAGTTTCAGGCTTGAGTTTAGCTTTGGGTTTCTTCATGGGAGTGACAACTTGCTTGCCATTCTTCTTCAAGTTCCCCTTCTATCCCTTTGCCCTTTGCTTGAAACAAGTGGTCTTATTAACCATCAACACTTGATGTTCTTTCTTGATTTCTACCTTCGCCGATTTCAGCATTGCGAAGAGCTCGGGAATTACCTTCGTCATCCCTTGCATATTATAGTTCATCACGAAGTTCTACTAACTTGGTGATAGTGACTAGAGAACTTTGTCAATTACTATCTTATCTGGAAGATTAACTCCCACTTGATTCAAGTAATTGTAGTACCCAGACAATCTGAGCACATGCTCACTGGTTGAGCTATTCTCCTCCATCTTGTAGGCAAAGTACTGTCAGAACTCTTATACCTCTCGACACGGGCATGAGTATGAAATACTAATTTCAACTCTTGGAACATCTTATATGCTCCGTGGCGTTCAAAACGTTTTTGAAGTCCCGGTTATAAGCCGTAAAGCATGGTGCACTAAACTATCAAGTAGTCATCATACCGAGCTTTTGTCAAAACGTTCATAACGTCTACATCAGCTCCAGCAATAGGTCTATCGCCTAGCGATGCATCAAGGACATATTTCTCTGTGCAGCAATGAGGATAATCCTCAGATCACGGAACAATTCCGCATCATTGCTACTAACATCTTTCAACTTAGTTTTCTGTAGGAACATATAAAAAATAAACGGGGAGCAACATCGTGAGCTATTGATCTACAACATAGATATGCTAATACTACCAGGACTAAGTTCATGATAAATTAAAGTTCAATTAATCATATTACTTAAGAACTCCCACTTAGATAGACATCCCTCTGGTCATCTAAATGATCACGTGATCCAAATCAACTAAACCAT
This sequence comes from Secale cereale, assembly GCA_902687465.1. Lineage (NCBI taxonomy): Eukaryota > Viridiplantae > Streptophyta > Magnoliopsida > Poales > Poaceae > Secale > Secale cereale. The sequence continues at coordinate 583,850,477 of LR738713.1, forward strand.
GTCCGATCATCACGTGAGATGGAGTAGTTTCAATGGTGAACATCTTATGTTGATCATATCTACTATATGATTCACGCTCGACCTTTCGGTCTCCAGTGTTCCGAGGCCATATCTGCATATGCTAGGCTCGTCAAGTTTAACCCGAGTATTCTGCGTGTGCAAAACTGGCTTACACCCGTTGTATTTGAACGTAGAGCTTATCACACCCGATCATCACGTGGTGTCTCGGCACGACGAACTTTCGCAACGGTGCATACTCAGGGAGAACACTTATACCTTGAAAATTAGTAAGGGATCATCTTATAATGCTACCGTCGTTCTAAGCAAAATAAGAAGCATAATAAGATAAACATCACATGCAATCAAAATATGTGACATGATATGGCCATCATCATCTTGTGCTTTTGATCTCCATCTCCAAAGCACCGTCATGATCACCTTCGTCACCGGCGCGACACCTTGATCTCCATCGTAGCATCGTTGTCGTCTCGCCAACTATTGCTTCTACAACTATCTCTACCGCTTAGTGATAAAGTAAAGCAATTACATGGCGATTGTATTTCATACAATAAAGCGACAACCATATGGCTCCTGCCAGTTGCCGATAACATTACAAAACATGATCATCTCATACAAAAACCGTATAACTCATCATGTCTTGACCATATCACATCACAACATGCCCTGCAAAAACAAGTTAGCCGTCCTCTACTTTGTTGTTGCAAGTTTTACATGGCTGCTACGGGCTTAGCAAGAACCGTTCTTACCTACGCATACAAAACCACAACGATGTTTCGTCAAGTATGTGCTGTTTTAACCTTCACAAGGACCGGGCATAGCCACACTTGATTCAGCTAAAGTGAGAGAGACAGACACCCGCCAGTCACCTTTAAGCAACGAGTGCTCGTAACGGTGAAACCAGTCTCGTGTAAGCGTACGCGCAATGTCGGTCCGGGCCGCTTCATCTCACAATACCGCCGAAGCAAAGTATGACATGCTGGTAAGCAGTATGACTAGTATCGCCCACAACTCATTGTGTTCTACTCGTGCATATCATCTACGCATAGACCTGGCTCATGATGCCACTGTTGGGGAACGTAATATTTTAAAATTTTCCTACGATCACGCAAGATCTATCTACCAGATGCATAGCAACGAGAGGGAAGAGTGTGTCTACGTACCCTCGTAGACCGGGAGCGGAAGCGTCAAGTGACGCGGTTGATGTAGTCGAACTTCTTCGCGATCCAACCGATCAAGCACCGAACGTACGGCACCTCCGCGTTCAGCACACGTTCAGCTTGATGACGTCCCACGAGCTCTTGATCCAGCTGAGCTTCACGGGAGAGTTTCATCAGCACGACGGCGTGGTGACGGATATGATGTATTTACCGGCGCAGGGCTTCGCCTAAGCACTGCGACGGTATGACCGAGGTGTGTTTCCGTGGAGGGGGGCACCGCACACGGCTAGAACAATTCAACTTGTGTGTCTTTGGGTGCCCCCCTGCCCCCGTATATAAAGGAGCAAGAGGGGAGGCCGGCCGGCCCTTGTTTGGTGCGGCTAGGGTTGCAATCCTACTAGGAATAGGATTGCAATCCTATTCCTAGTAGGAATCACCAAAAGAAGGAAGAGAGGGAAAGGAAAAAGGAGAGGTGGCGCCCCCCCCCCCAATCCTAGTCCAACTAGGAACCCTAGGTGGGGCGCCGGCCAGCCCTATGGGCTGCCTCTCTCTTTCCCTTAAGGCCCACTATGGACTATCCCCCCTCGTAGGGGGTTCCGGTAACCCCCTCCGGCAATCCCGTTAAATCCGAAACTTTTCCGGAACACTTCCGGTGTCCGAATATAGTCGTCCAATATATCAATCTTTATGTCTCGGACATTCCGAGACTCCTCGTCATGTCCGTGATCTCATCCGGGACTCCGAACTACCTTCGGTACATCAAAACTCATAAACTCATAATACCGATCGTCATCAAATGTTAAGCGTGCGGACCCTACGGGTTCGAGAACTATGTAGACATGACCGAGACTCATATCCGGTCAATAACCAATAGCGGAACCTGGATGTTCATATTGGCTCCTACATATTCTACGAAGATCTTTTATCGGTCAAAAACGCATAACAACATACGTTGTTCCTTTTGTCATCGGTATGTTACTTGCCCGAGATTCGATCGTCGGTATCTCTATACCTAGTTCAATCTCGTTACTGGCAAGTCTCTTTACTCGTTCCGTAACACATCATCTCGTGACTAACTCATTAGTCTTGTGCTTGCAAGGCTTATTGTGATGTGTGTTACCGAGAGGGCCCAGAGATACCTCTCCGACACTCGGAGTGACAAATCCTAATCTTGATCTATGCCAACACCACGAATACTTTCGGAGACACTTGTAGAGCATCTTTATGATCACCCAGTTACGTTGTGACGTTTGATAGCACACAAGGTGTTCCTACGGTATTCGGGAGTTGCATAATCTCATAGTCATAGGAACATGTATAAGTCATGAAGAAAGCAATAGCAGTAAAACTAAACGATCATAGTGCTATGCTAACGGATGGGTCTTGTCCATCACATCATTCCCCTAATGATGTGATCCCGTTGATCAAATGACAACTCATGTCTATGGCTAGGAAACATAACCATCTTTGATCAATGAGCTAGTCTAGTAGAGGCATACTAGGGACATACTGTTTTGTCTATGTATCCACACATGTACTAAGTTTCCGGTTAATACAATTCTAGCATGAATAAAAGACATTTATCATGATATAAGGAAATACAAATAAAATCTTTATTATTGCCTCTAGGGCATATTTCCTTCACTATGCTCTCTCCGTCATGAGGATAAAAATTATAAACATAATTCCTATTCTCATGGACTTCATGAAGAGGATAAAACTTGGAGTAAAAGAGAGACTGGATCTCTTCCCACTCCAGCAGGTGAGAGTCATTTAGTAGCCTATACCATTCCAATGCTTTTCCTTTCAGTGACAAGGCAAATAATTTCCTCATGACAAACTCCCTTGATACACCTGCAAGCTTAAATAATGAACATAGTTGTGACAGATATAGCAAGTGTTCACCGGGATGTCTGTCTCCTGCATAACGATCAGCCAAAACATAATCGATAATACCAGCTGGTATTTTATAGGGCACAATTTCAGTAGGGGGAGGAGCAACCACCACAGGTGTAGGGCGTCTTCCCGCAAGCAACGATCCAATAGCAAGGTTGTCCATAAGCATAACTAGTGAAATAAAAACAAGAAACAAAAAGATTTAATTGCAAGATCTAAAGATATACCTTCAAGCGCTCACCTCCCCGGCAACGGCGCCAGAAATAGCTTGATGTCTACACACGCTTCTACTCTTGTAGACTATGTTGGGCCTCCAAGCGCAGAGGTTTGTAGGACAACATCAATTTCCCTCAAGTGGATGACCTAAGGTTTATCGAACTCAGGGAAGTAGAGGTTGAAGATGGTCTCTCTCAAGCAACCCTGCAACTAAGATACAAGAAGTCTCTTGTGTCCCCAACACACCTAATACACTTGTTAGATGTATAGGTGCACTAGTTCGGCGAAGAGATGTTAAATGGCAAGTGATATGGATGGCAAAACAAAGTAATATAAATCTGTAATAAAAAGTGCAGCAAGCAAACAAGTGGTAAACGTGAGCACAAAGGGTATTGCAATGGTGGAAACAAGGCCTAGGGATCATACTTTCACTAGAGGCAACTCCCAACAACATTAACATAATCGAATCACTTGATATTTCCCATAAAACATGCAATGGAGATGCACCCGGAGGTCATTCCTTCGTGGTCAAGAGAGGACGAGAATTATGTAGGGCTACAAAAGCACACCTCAAAGTTCGTAGTTCTCAATCTAAGGATTTCCCAATGTCACCGCGGCCATCCAAAGAGAGTCCCACAATCACCACAACATATCTAAAGGATAGTCAAAGACAAGCACCAAGAGACTCTCAATCTTCAATCAACACACAAGAGAGGAAATCACTCATGAAAATATTTTTCTAATCCATGTCCAATAGACCGCTGTCACCTTGGTCTCGGGGATTATACTAGATAAAGACAAGTGAGTACATCAATCCAATACATAGAGGAAGGGGAAATATCATGGGATCACCCTAGATTAACATAGCCTATGATCACAACGAAGATCACATCATGGGAGAGAGAATTGACCACATAGCTACTGGTAGAAACCTCAGCCCCGAGGAGGAACTACTCTCGCATCATGGAGGGAGGAAGCAACGTCGATGGAGATGAATCCGGGGGCACTTCCCCGTCCCGGCAGGGTGCCGGCACAGGAATTCTGGTCCCCCGAAGCTTGATGGCGATGGCGGCGGAGATCGGAATTGCGTCTGGAGAAAAAGGGTCTGGAATCAGGGTTTCTGCGACGGGTGTTAAATATATGCCAAAGGGGGGCATCAGCGGAGGTCTGGGGGGCCCAGGCGCCCCCCCGGCGCGGCCAGGAGGGGGGCCGCCTGGGCAGGCCGCCTGGAGCCCCTGTGGCCCCCCTCTGGCCCTACTTTGGCCGCATGGAAGCTTCCGGAACGCTGATTTTTTATATAATTTTTCCGGGATTTTTCTGGCAGTTTACGTGATGGGAAAACCTGAAATACGAAAACAGCAGAAAACAGAAACTGGCACTGGGGTGCACTGAGTTAATAGGTTAGTCCAAATATGATCAAAAGTGTATGGAAGTGTCTAAATATCATAGCAATATCACCCAAAAGAGGCATGGAGCAAGCAGAAATTATAGATACGTTTTGGACGTATCAGTAACCGGGGCATGTTGGTACGAAGTTATGCAAAGTTGTTCTGGAACGAAGTCCCTGATAGGATAATCCGTCTTTTGTTACGAATTATCTTATCTGGGACTGATGGGCCTCTAACCCCTCGTTGGTTACCCCAAGTGGAAGGTCTAAGATGCAGTGTTGTGGAAGTTTTTCCCTTAGCAAAGATGCCAAGGATCGAATCCCCAGAGATTCCTAGGTTCAACAAGTAGGTGTTAACTGCTAACAGCGCGGATTAGCAATCTACATGGACCTGCACACAGATACAAATAACTTTGCTCCCAACGAGTACAGAGAGGTTGTCAATCCCTCCGGCCTTGTAGTTCACAAAGGATTAAACGCAAATGATAGTAGTGATAGATAATGTTTGCAATAGTAAATAAAAGCGAAAAGTAAATAGCGGATGTGATCAATGATGGTAATATGGACCGGAGTCTCATGATGTTCACTAGTGATGTCTCTCTCCCAAAAGACGATAAAACAGCTATGTGAGGTAAACGAATTACAGCTGGGCAATTGACAGGACCACGAACGCAAACCAATGCTGACTACATTGCAAGAAAGGTTGAGGTTCAAAGCATGGGCGGTACGCCAAAGTAAGTAGACCGAAATCCATCAATATCTACTACTAATCATCCACCTTGAGATATCTATCCAGAACATCTCGCTGGTATTAAGTTACGAGTCCCACCCATAGTGTAAACTCAATGCAACAGACAACTGCATTAAAAGAACTTTGCGTAAAGTAAACAATCCTTGCACCCGCGGGCACAAGCACCGTTGTTTTCCCCCTTGTGGCAACATCACATCCCCTAGACTCATGTTTCTGTCACTCAAGCTAGTCATCGAGGGGCATGAACCCACAATCGAGCATAACGTTCCCTCTTGGAGTCACTACCTATTACTCGGCCAAAGCAATAAATAACAACGGAGAACATGCAAGAATTACTTATGAACAAAAATATAAAAGAGGTGAATCAAATATATTACTCAAGATCAATCTGAACATAATCTCATAATCCATCAGATCCCAGCAAACTCAACATAGCAACAGCATAAGGATTACATAGGTGCCTCGATCATGTAGGGCAGCTCACGAGGACTAATTAGTGAAGCACAAGAAAGGGAGGAGAACATCACATAGCTACTGGTCATGGACTCATGGTCCAAGGGAGACTACTCACGAGTCATCCGGGAGGCGTCCATGGTGGTGGAGAAGCTCCCGGTGGTGATCCTCCCCTCCGGCAGGGTGCCGGGAAGAGTTCTCCTGGTGCTCCCGATCTTGGAAGCGGCGGCGGCGGCGGAACAGAGATGGGATCGCGAAAAGAGTTCCTATTCTGAGGGTTACGGAGGGTCCTTTAAATATATGCCAAAGTAGGGCACCGGGGGAGCTTCGGGGGGGCCAGGCGCCCCCCGGCGCGGCCCAGGGGGGGCGCCACCAGGGCGCCTGGAGCCCTGGTGGCCCCCCCAGGCTGCCCTTCGGACGCAGTGTTGTTTCCGGAACGCTGATTTTTTATATAATTTTTCTGGATTTTTCTGGGCAGTTCTCGAAACGTGAAAACCTGAAATACAAAAACAGCCGAAAACAGAAACTGGCACTGGGGTGCACTGGATTAGTAAGTTAGTCCAAATATGATCAAAAGTGTATGGAAGTGTATGAATATCATAGCAATATCACCCAAAAGTGGCATGGAGCAAGCAGAAATTATAGATACGTTTTGGACGTATCAACATCCCCAAGCTTAATTCCTGCTCGTCCTCGAGTAGGTAAATGATAACAAGAATAATTTCTGTGGTGACATGCTATTAACCATATAGGACTTTTTCATAGTCATATGACAAAAGCTTACTGAGACAATGATTCTAAAGTAATTAAGTTGCCTCAAGAGAAAATCACAAATGACTGAAAGTTTTACAATATGAAACTGAAACATCAAAAGGATTTGTAATGAACATGATGCGCAAATATGATAAAGTGATATCTAGCTTGCCCTCTTTAGTGATGCAAAACATAAATGCAGGGGCACCTTCAAGGTTTAAGTGATGACTAGATACAATCATTTCAGAATAAACGATATCACAATCATGCAAAAGACAATGCTACTTTGGGACAATGCACATTACACTCAGAATGACAAGCATGCTCTCAGTAGTTGGTGCTTTAACATAAAGGTAAAAGAATGGTTAAGTGCTAGAGCTTTTTATTTTGAAAACATGGAAGCAATTGTGTCAACGGTAGTAGTACTTCATATGTGTCATGCATAAAACATCCTATAAGTTGCAAGCCTCATGCATCAAATACCAATAGTGCTCGCTCCTTGTCCTAATTAGCTCGGATCTCCATGGGTTATCATTGCATTACATATGTTTTAACCAAGTGTCACAAAGGGGTACCTCTATGCCACCTGTACAAAGGTCCAAGGAGATAAATCGCATTTGATTTCTCGTTTTTGATAGATCTCAACTTGAGGACATCCATACTGGGACAACATAGAAAATAGATGATGGACTCCTCTCTAATGCATAAGCATATTCTCATAAGAGATTGAGGATTAAGGTCCAAGCTAAAACTTCCACCATGATACATGGCTTTGGTTGGCGGCCCAATGTTCTTCCCTAACAATATGCATAGTCATTCAACCCACGGTAAATCACCCTTACTTCAGACAAGACGAACATGCATAGCAACTCACATGATATTCAACAAAAGTGTGATAGTTGATGGCGTCCCCAGAAACATGGTTACCGCTCAGCAAGCAACTTATAAGAAATAAGATACATAAGCAACATATTCTTTACCACAATAGTTTTTACGCTACTTTCCCATGAGCTATGTATTGCATGGTTAGTTTGCTTAGTACAGGTGGAGGTTAGCAAAAGACTGGGAGCGACCAACTAAGAGAGCAATGACGGTCATAATCATGCAGAGCGACAAAGCAATATTGAATCAGGCATGGTAGTTATATCGCTACTCAGAAATAAAAGATCATCAAGGCTTGACAGACTTTCTTTACAGTCTTGAATATGCGTGAGCATACGCCAAGTCAATCAAAATAAACTCTCGAAGGAAGATATTACTAAACAATACCACATCATAGGCAAACAAACCAAGTTGGTACTCCAATAACACATTGGGAACCCCCCAGCAATTTGAGATTAACCATAAGAAAAACTGAACTACTAAGCACCATCATGCAAGTAGCATCTTTATCATAGACACATTAACCAGTGCAACGGAAGCAAACTCTCTTAATAAGGTGAGCATGGTAATTAAAGAGAGCTCAAGCAACCAACTAAATAAAAGCTCTTTGAAAAGATAAGCATGAATATTAAGAGCAGAGCATGATAGTAGCTATTTAAAAGACAAAGAACACACACAGCATAGATAGACATGAAAATTCTATGTTATGTTCTAGATAGAGGTGGAGCGTGTTTCTCTCCCACATAAAGGAATGCTGGGTTCCGACTCGTTATGAAAAACTAAAAAGAAAACTAAAAGCAAGACGCTCCAAGCATAGCACATAACACATGAAGTGATAAAAATATAGCGAAACGAAAGACGAACTGATAATGTTGATGGAGAAGGGGATGCACGGGGGGCATCCCCAAGCTTAGACGCTTGAGTCTCCTTGAATATTTCTTGGGGGTGCACGGGGGCATCCCCAAGCTTGAGCGCTTGACACTCCCGAATCTTTTTTATCATCTTCCCTCGCACACTTGAAAACTCCCTTCATACACAACTCATCATAATCTGATTAGCGAGGTTAGTACCCTTAATAAAATAATTATACCGTTCTGGAAATAAGGATATTCTTGAAGTTCTACTGTTTCTCAAGATTGCCAAAAGGTTTTTGCAAAGAAAAAACAAGTTCTTGATTTGCAAAGTGAGGGAAAGGCAAAACAGGACAGAATCTGTGAAAAACAGAACATCAGGTAGTAATTGATCTGTTCGGGATACTTCTGCAACTCAAATCAAAAAACTCAGAACAGACGCACGAAAGACAATTATATAGAGAACGCTGTCGAAAACATTCAGACCAAAAAGATGATCTGGTGATTTTATACAAATTTTTCTATCCAAGGACAGAATCTGTTTCCTGGACAGCACCTCACAACTTTTGAACTTTCTAGCAATCGGAGGCTATACTTGGCACAAATATGAAAAGCAAAGATACAATGATGATGCTACAGAAGTAAACAACATCAAGACACAACAAAAGCAAAAACATTATTCATGTGGGCTGCCTCCCAAAAGCGCTTTCTTTTATGCCTTTAAGCTAGGCATAATGCATAGAGGAGTCAATAACCATCATAATAATCGGAGTTATAAATTGATTCAAATGGTTCCTCAACAAGTTCATTCTTGTTCCTTCTAGGAAAGGGGTACACACCTTTTGCCTTCCCGCGTAAGCAGATTTGTCCCTTACCTATATCGATGAAGCCTTTAACTGCTCGGAGGAAGTCCCTTCCAAGCACTATATTTCCTTGGTTTGGCTCCATGATGAAGAAATCAATCATTGCAATCCCTTTAAGGAATTTAACTGGCACGTCTTTTATTTTTCCCTGGATTTCAGAAATATCTCCATTAGTATGTTCATGATAAGATGGTAATCTATCCATGTTAAATTTTAAAGAATCATGAACAATTTTTGGCATAGTAGAAATCATAGATCCAATATCACAATAAGCAAGGAAGTCTTGATTAGAGATGCTAATCCTAACAAAAGGCTCCCAATCATTGTCTATTTCCAAAATGTCTCTCTTATTGGGTTTAGGTTTCTCTACCTTCATTAAGTCTAGAGCATCCATTCTCTTTTCAATAGTAGCAAGTCTATCTATGACAGTATCAAAATTATGATCATAAACAAAGTAACTAGATAGACCATGTATAATTTCAAGAGCTCTAGCTTCATCACATTCTAGGAAATCTCCCTCGGCTATAATGTCAAGGGAGTGTTTACACCATTTAAAAAGACCATGGTAAAAATTCCTAAGCACAATTTTTATAGGTATCCAAGGCATAATTCTCCTATGTGCATCAGAAATTCTGTCCCATGCCTTCTTCATATTTTCTCCATCCCTTTGATGGAAATCTAGAACTTCTGATTCCCTCAAGGCACCAAATCCTAACATGTTTGGCTAAACAGAAAGGGCTACTAACAGAAAGGTAAATAATTTTTTGTGATTTTCGAAAAAGGAACTAAAGCAAAAATGAAAGGTAAACTAACAAGACTAAAAAGCAAAGGTAAAAGATAGCATGCAACTCCCCTATCCTGAAGAGTGGAGTCCCCGGCAACGGCGCCAGAAAATACTCCTTGATGGGCCTCGAACCCCTCGTTGGTTACCCCAAGTGGAAGGTGTAAGATGCAGTATTGTAGAAGTGTTTTCCCTTAGCAAAGATGCCAAGGATCGAATCCCCAGAGACTCCTAGGTTCAACAAGTAGGTGTCAATTGCTACGGCGTCAGATTAGTAGCAATCAACGTGGACCTGCACACAGATACAAATAACTTTGCTCCCAACGAGTACAGAGAGGTTGTCAATCCCTCCGGCCTTGTAGTTTACAAAGGATTAAAAGCAATGATAGTAGTGATAGATAGTGTTTTGCAATAGTAAGTAAATAGCGAAAAGTAAATAGTGGATGTGATCAATGATGGTAATATGGACCGGAGTCTCATGATGTTCACTAGTGATGTCTCTCTCCCAAAAGACGATAAAACAGCTATGTGAGGTAACAAATTACAGCTGGGCAATTGACAGGACCACGAACGCAAACCAATGCTGACTACATTGCAAGAAAGGTTGAGGTTCAAAGCATGGGCGGTACGCCAAAGTAAGTAGACCGAAATCCATCAATATCTACTACTAATCATCCACCTTGAGATATCTATCCAGAACATCTCGCTGGTATTAAGTTGCGAGTCCCACCCATAGTGTAAACTCAATGCAACAGGCAACTGCATTAAAAGAACTTTGCGTAAAGTAAACAATCCTTGCACCCGCGGGCACAAGCACCGTTGTTTTCCCCCTTGTGGCAACCGCACATCCCCTAGACTCATGTTTCTGTCACTCAAGCTAGTCATCGAGGGGCATGAACCCACAATCGAGCATAACGTTCCCTCTTGGAGTCACTACCTATTACTCGGCCAAAGCAATAAATAACAACGGAGAACATGCAAGAATTACTTATGAACAAAAATATAAGAGGTGAATCAAATATATTACTCAAGATCAATCTGAATATAATCTCATAATCCATCGGATCCCAGCAAACTCAACATAGCAACAGCATAAGGATTACATAGGTGCCTCGATCATGTAGGGCAGCTCATGAGGACTAATTAGTGAAGCACAAGAACGGGAGGAGAACATCACATAGCTATTGGTCATGGACTCATGGTCCAAGGGAGACTACTCACGAGTCATCCGGGAGGCGTCCATGGTGGTGGAGAAGCTCCCGGTGGTGATCCTCCCCTCCGGCAGGGTGCCGGGAAGAGTTCTCCTGGTGCTCCCGATCTTGGAAGCGGCGGCGGCGGCGGAATAGAGATGGGATCGCGAAAAGAGTTCATGTTCTGAGGGTTACGGAGGGTCCTTTAAATATATGCCAAAGTAGGGCACCGGGGGAGCTTCGGGGGGCCCAGGCGCCCCCCCAGCGCGGCCCAGGGGGGCGCGCCGCCAGGGCGCCTGGAGCCCTGGTGGCCCCCCAGGCTGCCCTTCGGACGCAGTGTTGTTTCCGGAACGCTGATTTTTTATATAATTTTTCTGGATTTTTCTGGGCAGTTCTCGAAACGTGAAAACCTGAAATACAAAAACAGCCGAAAACAGAAACTGGCACTGGGGTGCACTGGATTAGTAAGTTAGTCCAAATATGATCAAAAGTGTATGGAAGTGTATGAATATCATAGCAATATCACCAAAAAGTGGCATGGAGCAAGCAGAAATTATAGATACGTTTTGGACGTATCAGCCTCCAAGCGCAGAGGTTTGTAGGACAACAGCAATTTCCCTCAAGTGAATGACCTAAGGTTTATCGAACTCAGGGAAGTAGAGGTTGAAGATGGTCTCTCTCAAGCAACCCTGTAACTAAGATACAAGAAGTCTCTTGTGTCCCCAACACACCTAATACACTTGTTAGATGTATAGGTGCACTAGTTCGGCGAAGAGATGTTAAATGGCAAGTGATATGGATGGCAAAACAAAGTAATATAAATCTGTAATAAAAAGTGCAGCAAGCAAACAAGTGGTAAACGTGAGCACAAATGGTATTGCAATGGTGGAAACAAGGCCTAGGGTTCATACTTTCACTAGTGGCAACTCCCAACAACATTATCATAATCGAATCACATGATATTTCCCATAAAACATGCAATGAAGACGCACCCGGAGGTCATTCCTTCGTCGTCAAGAGAGGACGAGAATTATGTAGGGCTACAAAAGCACACCTCAAAGTTCGTAGTTCTCAATCTAAGGATTTCCCAATGTCACCGCGGCCATCCAAAGAGAGTCCCACAATCACCACAACATATCTAAAGGATAGTCAAAGACAAGCACCAAGAGACTCTCAATCTTCAATCAACACACAAGAGAGGAAATCACTCATGAAAATATTGTTCTAATCCATGTCCAATAGACCGCTGTCACCTTGGTCTCGGGGATTATACTAGATAAAGACAAGTGAGTACATCAATCCAATACATAGAGGAAGGCGAAATATCATGGGATCACCCTAGATTAACATAGCCTATGATCACAACGAAGATCACATCATGGGAGAGAGAATTGACCACATAGCTACTGGTAAGAACCTCAGCCCCGAGAAGGAACTACTCCCGCATCATGGAGGGAGGAAGCAACGTCGATGGAGATGAATCCGGGGGCACTTCCCCGTCCCGGCAGGGTGCCGGCGCAGGAATTCTGGTCCCCCGAAGCTTGATGGCGATGGCGGCGGAGATCGGAATCGCGTCTGGAGAAAAGGGGTCTGAAATCAGGGTTTCCGCGACACGGTGTAAATATATGCCAAAGGGGGGCATCAGAGGGGGTTAGGGGTGCCCAGGCGCCCCCCCGGCGCGGCCAGGGGGGCGCGTGGGCAGGCCGCTTGGAGCCCCTGTGGGTCCCCTTCGGCCCTACTTTGGCCGCATGGAAGCTTCCGGAACGCTGATTTTTTATATAATTTTTCTGGATTTTTTCTGGCAGTTCTTGAAATGTGAAAACCTGGAATACAAAAACAGCCGAAAACAGAAACTGGCACTGGGGTGCACTGAGTTAATAGGTTAGTCCAAATATGATCAAAAGTGTATGGAAGTGTATAAATAACATAGCAATATCACCCAAAAGAGGCATGGAGCAAGCAGAAATTATAGATACGTTTTGGACGTATCAGCGGCAGCGGCGACAGGAGGAGGCGCGAGGGGTAGCCTGCGGCGCTAGGGTTCAGGGGCCCCTGGCGTCGCCCAGGGGAGGCGACGCGAGGGGTGAGGTGAGGCGGTATTGTCAGGGTAAACATATGTAATCTACATGTAATGTTACTTCAGCTAGCAGATGCCGGATCTCCACTGACACTGATACAAAAAAGCACCACTTCTCGAGGTACCTGCCATGCTACTAGGAAGCTCGAGTGCATGAGGTATTACTCTTGATATAAACTGATATATATATATATATATATATATATATATATATATATATGATGCTCTTTAGCCTGAAGAAACAAGTAACTAATTTGATTTTGATTATCAGTTGAAATAAAATGTTATATGGAGTACAGTTTAACATGCATAAGCCAGAAATTGTCCTTTAAGGTTGCCATGAACTCTGTTGTTTTGCAGAGCCTCGCCGGGCATTAGAATTTGTCGCCTTTGTTGATGTTAGATAGTCTCTATATTGCCACCCTTCTCAATGCTGAAGTTACCTTATCTAATTTCACCTTCAACAGGCTGAAATAGATAATCAAATCAAGGAGCTAAAGCTAATACAGAATGAGCTTTAGGATATATTTTTCTTGATGTTGTACTAATACTCATGAGTAAACTGAGAACTAAAATCAAATGCATGATGGTACATTGAGTTTTCTAAATAGAGTACTAATTTGTAAATCAAGGATTGCTATTCAAATAATTATTTTAACATGTGTATAGTGCACCATTAGATTTTAGGGACATTTTCAGTTGAATTCCATGCAAAAACATTCATTATGTATCGAGAGTAAGAGTTTTTCCTCCCAACTCCACATCGCAGATGCACACAACACATGAATTTGATTTCTTATATCTGTTGGTGACACAATCATCACTAAGAGGATAGGATTAAATTATCGTTGGAAATTAGTCACTGCAAATGCATTACAAATTTACAATCGATAACATTGTTGGTGCCGATTTTGTCAAATACTCCATGAACTGCAAAAACATCTTGCATTTAATTACAAGGGGAGTATATATGAAGGTTGAGACTAACACTGTCAACACTGATACGTAATATGGTGCGTATGAACAATTTTAATATATGGCCTTGGCCTCCTCGCAAAAATATATATTTATATATACTTACTAGCACATATGCCCGTGCGTTGCAACGGAAGAGAAAATTGAGATGTCTACCAAAACACCCATCGGTGCAACGCAATGTGGTAGGGATGTGCATGCTGAGGAATAGAAGAAACACAAATCATCCTTTAATGTCCATTACTACCGAGCATGGATGTGTGGCCACAGAATAAATAGGGAAGGTTACTTGAATCGGTCAGTTTCGCCTTAACCATGACAAGCAACATCTGATTGGATGGCTAAGGCTACTTCCAATGCATTGGTGCTTACATGAGGTGCTAAGCACATTAAAAACTTTAGCAACTAAAGCCCCAATGCATATGTGCTTAACTTGTTGATGCTAAGCATCCATCATTTAATGATTTTGCAACTGAAGTTCTTCATGCATTGGTGGGATTATTCTCTTTAAATGTTTTGCCTAGGTTCTTGCGCTTGGCATTGTTTCTTCCTGGGGTCACCACACTCATCTCTCTCCTCTTAATTACCTTGCCACATCAGATTTTTTGCCTATATGGCAGCCTTAGCACCTGTACAAGGTGGAGCATTGGGAGGAGCCTAATAGGGTAGTGGTACCCCCAATGCAACCAGGGATTAAACCCCACGTCTGACACTTTGGTGTCTCATTAAGGCAGAATATTTTCAGTTGAAAGCGACGTTCTCGTCGATAGTGAGGCGCTTGTGATGATTTATCAATTTCAAAACCCGTCGGTGTAGTCTCTCGGTGCTTGGGTATGATAAGTGCTCGACATCTATACTGTGTTTTAAAAAATATCACTTAAACCTTTGCATGCATTCATGTCCTTCGATGAAGTCTCATTCAGCTTCGCACTATCATCGGGAAAGAGTAGTGGTAGATCGAAGTGGAATTGTTTCTATAAATTTTATTATATTCGAACGAAAGTGGGGTTTTATATAATGCCCAGGATGGGACTATACCTCCTACGTGTCGAGGCACGACTTAAAGGTATAAGCCCATCCTAGAATGATCTCAAGTTTGGTATCTTTGCACGACTCATGTAAAAGAGGGATTAAATTACAAAAGGAGATAGTTGGCTTACACTCGCCACTTCACACAATACATTACATAAGCATAACATCATTCCAAACATCACAACCCGACTACGGGCGAAGATCAAAAGAAAGATACCAAAACAACATAAAGCCACAGGTCAGGATCGAATCCTAGTAGAAACCACTACTGATCGTCGAAACGTCACAAGCATATGGCCAAACTTCATCGAGCTCCCGGTGAAGTACTTGAACCAGCTCCTGCATCAAACTGGGCTAAACCTGCATCTGGTGTGGTGAAGTAACTGTGAGCCACAGAGGACTCAGCAATCCCGTTCCCGGGTAACACGACTATTTAAGCCTTGGGTGTGGATAAGGCTGAAGAAAGAATAAGAGGTGAAGGCAAAACAAGAGTCTGCAGCAGCAACTAGCACTAGCTTACGTAATAGAGAGCGAGAAGAGAAGTGCCTCGGTCGAAAGATGATCAAGAAGTGATCCTAACTAAAGCACGTCAAACATAACCCCACCGTGTTCATCTCCCGAAACCCTTTCGGAAAATGACAGTCACGGTACGCACGCTGGTAGTGTATTGGAACATTGTGTCAAGTTATCTACAACCGGATATTAACAAGCTCCCATCTGCCACATAACCGCGGGCACGGCTTTCGAAAGTTCAAACCCTGCAGGGGTGTTCCAACTTGACCCATTACAAGCCCACGATCCGCGGAGTCGCAACTCCAAAGTGGGAAGACCCGAGTATTCTCGGAATCCCGTGCTCAAGTTAAACCGAACTAAGGTAAGGCTAATCCAGCAAATCCTCCCGGCGTGTCGACACCCTGATAGTAGCCGCGCGTATCTAAGTCTCAGGACACGACCGGATGGGCGATTCTACAGGACCCAATCCTCGAGTTTCCCCATGGTGGTTCCCGCAGACTCCCCGTTTGGGACCAACACCATCAGCACTGCCCCCCCCTGCTATGTAGAATTAAGAACCCGAGGGTGCGACCCCCTATGCAAATTTAATTAATTAATTAAGTTGTTATTATGAGGCAAATAGTACCAAATGTTGGGACTTGCTGGAAAAGACTTAGCACTTAGCGGTTTATCAAGGGGGTCCCATACACCCCAACCATGTTAGGAACGCATAATCAAGGAACATAACACCGGTTTATACGGTTCCTAACGGCATGAGTGGAACAAATCACCAAGCAAAAGGCTTAGCCTTCCACCCTTGCCAGTATATAGATGATTTCATTTTTAAGCATATATATAGTGTGATATAACCCAACCAAACTTCAACATGAAGCAAGCATCTTCAATCTTCACCTGCAGCTAACAAAGCTATAAGAGGGGCTGAGCGAAGCGTACATAGCCATTCAACGGTTTGCATAGGTAGGGTGGTTAGACAAGATCATGGTTACAATAGGAGGCTGACAGGAAAACATGGGCATCGAGGCAATATACTAAAGAGCGATACTCTAGCAATAGGCAAAGATAGTAATGTTATCGAGGTTCGGTCATCTTGCCTGGGAAACCACAAGGGAGAAGAACGGATCCATGAAGTAGACGGATCAACACAGACAAGCGAATCCTCACAACTCCGGAACGAAACCGAAGCTAACAAGAGAAGCAACCGGAAAGAAGCAAACAACACGGTAAACACGCAAGCATAAACATGGCATACGATGCTCAACAAGTATGATGCATGTCCGGTTTAATTATGCATGGCAATGGCAAAGTGCACAAACAACACTACAAGTTAAGTGGAGCTCAATATGCAACGAGTTGCATATTGACGAAACACCACATTTAATTATTTAATTGACTCTCGTTTATTTACAAGACAAGATTAAATGTTTTTAACATGGCAAGAGGTGAAGCTTAAAAAAACTATACTAACTAGGCAATTTAAATGAGGCCGGAAATAACAACAACATATGCGGAAAATCCCCATGAGCATGTTTAATAATTATAAAGCAACAACAATTCACACATATAATGTTGTTAACATGATGCGGATGACATGATCAAGTTTATGCAAATTTTAGTTAAAGGTTAACAAGAAGATGATATGAAGCATCGTCACCGTGGTGGAAGGAAAAAAAGGTGCCACGGCAACAATCCGAAAATGATGCAACGCATCATATCGGTTCCAGTATCTCGTTGAGAGTCCGGAGCAAAAGGAAAGAAGGCGTGAGCGAGTCAAATGAGATGAAAGGTGGGGCGATCCCGTTACCGGGTTCCCACGAGTCGGTGACGAGGCAACCGAGGAACATGACAAACGGACGAAACGGGCACGGAGCACACACGGGAAACATTTCATACAACCACAACAAGCATTCCACGAGTCATCCACGGGGTCGTCTCGTTATACCTTCGAAGCGTGCGTTTCGGGGCGGTTCGAGACGTAGAGGAAGAAGGCGTTCACGTTCGGAGAGGAAGTAGCCGTTCCGAGGCGATAGTTGTACTCGGGCGACGGTAGCGGAAGTAGTGGTACACGTTCGTTTTTGGAGAGGGACTTGATGAACCCAACATCTTCGGGGCGTCGGTAGTGGAACTCGTTCCGTAGTAGGAAGTAGTTGTTCCGGCGACGGTAGTTGTTCACGTTCGTGTCGTGGTACTTGGTGGGTCGCCGTGTAGTCGTACTTGATGCTCCATGGAACTTGAAGATCCGACGGCGTTCACGGTGTAGTGGTACTTGACGCTTCAAAACGTTCGTCGGTTCGATCTCGGTGTAGATGTACTTGGCGCATCCATCTTTTCCGGGCGACGGTAGTGGAACTCGTTCCGTAGTTGTTCATGTCATCGATGTCGGGGTACTTGGTCGGGTCGCCGTGTACTCGTTCATGTAGTCGTAGAAGTTCAAGTCATCGTAGCCGTTCGGTTGTCGTGGACGTAGTGGAACTTCTTGAAGAGGAACTTGACGTTCGGAGACCGGGTCTTGCCTGCGGTGCACTTGGCGGAAAAACAACAGCAACAAACAACAACCAAAGAGAACAAGGCGGTCTCGGAACTTGGACAGCAGCAAAACAACCACGGCACGGAGGATGCTCGGGCGACTCTTGGCGACGGGACTTGCGGTCTTGCGGGAGGTGAGGCAGCAGCAGCAGCATGCACGGGCGATCCGGGCCGAAGGGCGCGGTGGCTCGGCGCGTACTGGTCGGAGGGAGGCAGGGGCCTCGGCGCTGTAGCGGAGGAGGGCCAGAGGCGAGGAGGCGGGGGCCTCGCCGGCCGGAGGATGCTGCTCGGGGCGACCATGGAGAGCTGGGGACGGAGCAGAGGAGGCAGAGGCGCGGCGGCCCGATCCGGCGCGGAGGAGGCGAGGAGGATCCAGGCGGGGCCGGCCCTGGAGGGTGCGCTCGGGGCGCTGTGGTGCTCGCGCCTTGGCGATGGAGGGGGGCCTCGGGGCGGCCTCGCGGAAGAAGGGAGCGGGGCGCGGGGCGCTGCCGCTTGGAGAGGAGGGTCGCCACGCGGGGCTTCGGTCTCTGGCACGCATCGGGAGGAAGAGGGGGAGGGGCGATGGATGAGAGCGAGCGAGGGACTCGGGCGAGAAGGAAGAGGGAGGCGAGCGAGGTCGCGCTGGGAGAGTTGGGGTCGCGAGGGAGACAGGGAGCGAGGAAAACGGGAGAGAGATCGAGATGGGGACGAGGGGAAGGAGCGGGGTCGAGGGGTTCGGGCATCCTGGCGGCGGAGGGAGTTCGAGATGAGGGAGCGAGGGAGAGTCGCTAGCTAGGGTTCGGTGGGGGAAGTATGGGCCGGAGGGATGGCCTTGGGCCAGGAGGTGGAGGCCTAGAGGGAAGCTAAGAAAGGCAGGCTGCACTTCTTATTTCCCTTATAAAACAAACTAGAAAAAGAGAAAGAAAAGAAAGAGAAGGTAGGGGAGGAATTTGTGCATGGGGATAAATTCCCTAGACTCGCAAAAATGCAAGGAATTTAAATAAAATGGCTGGAGGGTTTTTGGAAGGACCTCGAAAAACGGGAAAAGAAATATTGGCAAGGTTTGAAAAGAGAAGCTCGAAGTGAAAAATAGACATGGGGAAAAAATATACAAGTGTGTTGGGTAAGTTCTAACGAATGGAATATTTATCACATAGCTCCCTAACTATTGAGAGACTTTTATATGTTTTAAAGAGAAGACATTCTTCCCTCGATTTAAATGGACCGAAGGTCCACACAATTTATTTAGGTTGAGATGCAAAATAAAATATGTCATGATGGCATGATGACATGATGCGATGCAAAAAAAAAAATAACACAAGCAGAACTGAAATACACGGGCAACCCGGAACATCTGGAATCTTCTGGAATCTTCTGGGACGTCGGTCTCGGGCGTCACATTTTACATTGTTGATTTTATTGGAGAATGTTGGTTGCTTGGTTTACAAGATTATATTCTTTTTTTTACACTACTTGGACTTGATCCAAAGTCCCAACTCCCAAACATAAACATTTAACATACACACACATCTTCCCGTTCCCATTTGTTAATTCCCACAACAGCTAGCTAGCAGGAGTCGACGGAGGAGCCGGTGAGCCATCTGGCGCCATCCTCGCCCACATCCCCGACTCCAACGTCGTCCGGCAGGTCGAGCTCGCGGCCGATCGATTGCCTCGCCTCCGCGCCGAGCTTTGAGCCCTCGGAACCGGTGCTGGCCAAGTCGCGCGACCAAATCGCCAACCATAGGGCTCCCCCACGCGCGGTGACCCGGCATCTACAACACCCAAGAGGTCCCCAAATCCGGGCACGTCGCCCACACATTTGTCCGGCTATCTATTGAGCGCCACCTCCATCGTCGCGCCTAGATCATCCGCCACATCGGCCTAGGCATCGTCGGCGACGCCCTCGAGCATCAATCACCACCAGTGCGCCTGGGTCCTTTTTTCCCTTCTCTTGCATCACCATGTGCACCTCAGCTTATTAATTTCTGCGGCCGCAATCATTCGGCCGTAGTTCTCTATTTGTCCTTCATACCCTGCTTTTTTTCCTTTCCTTCCTTCTCTTCTTCGGTAAGAAGGACATCTATATATCATACTCAGCACCTCTGCTTGTTAATTTTCATGGTCGCCTGGTGAATCACCAGGGCATATGCATATATAAACCGATGATCGTAGATGTAAAGAGGCAATGTGGGATTATGAATTGAAGGAAGAATATGCAACTTCGTCCACGTGAGTCAACGCATGAACTGATGTTGGGCAGCCCACTACCGCTAACATAAAAAACAAATCTTTTTCCGACAGAGTGGGCCGTGTATTGCTGCTGACAGCCCAATACGGTGAATGAAAACACGCCTTAGGCGTACAGATGAAAATATTAGTACCACCATGAATATGTTTTAAATTCAAACTGAAAGCGTAAAATTACGGGAAGAAGCGTATTGTTACGGTGAACCCACGGAGCCAATATGTGCTTTATTATTATTATTATTATTATTATTATTATTATTATTATTATTATTATTATTATTATTATTATTATTATTATTATTATTATTATCTGATACCAACTTGTAATGCCCAGGATGGAGCTATATCTCCTACGTGTCGAGGCACGACTTAGAGACATAACCCCATGCTGGAATGATCGCAAGTCTGGTATCTTTGCACAACTCATGTAAAAGATGGGGATGGAAAACAAAAAAAATAGTTGGCTTACACTCGCCACGTCACACAAATACATTACATGTCTCAATCATCATACAATAAAACATCACAGCCCTCTAAGGGTAAAATCCAAATAGCAAGATACCAAACATAACTTAAAACCACAGGTCGGATCGAATCCTAGTAGAAGTCTCCACTACTGATCCTCAGGATAACGAACATAGTATCGACTACGCTCCTCGTCGTACTCCCAGTCAAGCTCGGTGCCATCACCTGGATAGCTCACAACTGGACCTGCATCTGCTGTGGTGAAGTAACTGTGAGCCACAGAGGACTCAGCAATCCCGTTCCTGGGTAACAAGACTATTTAAGCCTTGGGAGAGGATAAGGCTGAAGAAAAGAATAAGTGTCTGCAGCAGCAACTAGCAACTAGCTTACGTGAAAGAGTGTGAGAAGAGAAGTGCCTCGGTCGAGAGATGATCACGAAGTGATCCTAGCTACAGCTCAACAAACATAACCCCACCGTGTTCAACTCCCGAATCCCTGTTCGGAAATTGACAGTCACGGTACACACGCTGATAGTGTATTGGAACATTGTGTCAAGTTATCTACAACCGGATATTAACAAGCTCCCATCTGCCACATAACCGCGGGCACGGCTTTCGAAAGTTCATAACCCTGCAGGGGTGTTCCAACTTGGCCCATTACAAGCCCACGATCCACGGAGTCGCAACTCCAAAGTGGGAAGACCCGACGGAATCCCGTGCTCAAGATACTCCGAACTAAGGTAAGGCTAATCCAGCAAATCATCCCGGCGTGCCGACACCCTGATAGTAGCCGCGCGTATCTCGTCTCAGGCCACGACCGGATGAGACATCCTACAGGTGTATGCCAGATACCTCGGGTTTCCCCAAGGCGGCCCCGCAGTCTGCTCGTTTCGGACCAACACTCATGTGGAGCACTGGCCCGGGGTTGTTGATTAAGAAAAAGGGTTTATAACTCCCTATGCAAGTTTAATTTGTTATTAGGCAAATAGTACCAATGTTGGGACTTGCTGGAAAAGACTTAGCACTTAGCGGTTTATCGAGGGGGTCCCATACACCCCAATCGTATTAGGAACGCATAATCAAGGAACATAACACCGGTTTAAACGGTTCCTAACGGCATGAGTGGAACAAACCACCAAGCAAAAGGCTTAGCCTTCCACCCTTGCCAATATATAGATGATTTCATTTTAAGCATTTATATAGTGTGATATAACCCAACAAACTTTAACATGAAGCAAGCATCTTCGATCTTCACCTGCAACTAGCAATGCTATAAGAAGGGCTGAGCGAAGCGTACTTAGCCAAGCAACGGTTTGCATAGGTAGGGTGGTTAAACATGTTCATGGTTACAAGTAGGAGGCTGACAAGAAAGACATGGGCATCGAGGCAAAACGATAGAGCGGAACTACTAGCAAGTGCAGGCAAAGCTCCGTTTGAAATCCTCTATGGCAGGAAGTGTCGTACCCCTCTCAACTGGTCTGAAACAGGCGAACGTCAACTTCTTGGCAATGACTTGATCTCAGAAGCCGAAGAAATGTGCAAAGTCATACGTGGGAATCTCAAGGCCGCTCAGTCGCGTCAGAAGAGCTACTATGACGGCAAGCATCGTGATTTGGCCTTCAACGTTGGTGATCATGTCTATCTCCGTGTGTCTCCGATGAAAGGCACACAAAGATTCGGTATCAAAGGAAAGCTTGCTCCTAGATACGTCGGGCCTTTCAAGATTCTTGGCAAAAGAGGCGATCTAGCCTATCAACTTGAGCTCCCTTCCAACTTCGCCAATGTTCATGATGTGTTCCATGTGTCTCAACTCCGCAAATGCTTCAAGGCACCTGAGCGCATGATTCCGTTTGAGGAGATTGATCTTCAACAAGACTTGTCCTACCGAGAGCATCCCGTTGCTATTCTCGAAGAAACCGAACGCAAGACCCGCAACAAGTCCATCAAATTCTTGAAAGTCAAGTGGTCACATCACACCGACCGAGAAGCTACGTGGGAACGAGAAGATCATCTTCGTTCCGAGTACCCTTCCTTTTTCCAGTCCTAGATCTCGGGACGAGATCTTTTTGTAGTAGAGGAGAGTTTGTAATGCCCCGGATGTAATACTTTCCCTTTTGGGCATATAATATATCTCCGGCTTCATCTATTCCATTCCGGGTTCTTTGTCTTTTGGGTTTTCGTCGTTTTGTTGTGTGCGTGTGTGGCATTCATTCATATCATGTAGTCATGTGCATCGCATTGCATTTGTGTTGTCGGTTGCTTTCGGTTCCACGCGTTCCTTCCCGTTGTCCGTTTCGCGTTCCGGAGCTCCCTCACGTGTCCGTGGCGTCCCGTAGGCCTACTTTGTTGTTTGGTCGTGTAACGTTACCGGTTTGGCGCGAGACTTGTCGTGTGTTGTTGTTTTGTTGTGTGTAACCCGCCTGTCAAATCTCGTCACGTTTCGAGTCCGTTTGCTACCCCCAACAGTTATTCGTGTGGGCTCAAAGTGCCTCCACTTTGAGGCCCAAGGCACCCCTCCAACAGCCCACTTCCCTCCTCTTGGCCCATCCTAACTCCCCTCGCGATCGGATCCGTCGGATCGCGATCGGAGGGCTCTAAAACCCCCAAAACCCCTAACCCTAGCAAAAACTGATATATTTAGACCCCCCCCCATGTCTATTTTTGGGCATCCCTAGCTTCTTCCCTAACCTCCCCCTCATTTTTAGTGCCTGGCCAGATCCAAACTGCCACTTGGTTCCACCTCCACGAGTCCCCGCCGCCAGGCTCCCGAGGAGCCATCGACCGCCGCCGATCTGGATCGATCGGGGAATCAATCCCGATCGGATCCTGCCGCCTGGGTCAACGCATCGCTGCTTCGCCCGTGGACCGCATCGCCTCACCAGGCCCATCCCGCCTGGCTCCATCGCCCCTTCGCCGTCGCGGGCCACCGCGCCTCCCCATCACCAGGCCGTCTCGCCTTCTCCAGCTCCAGGCCGGCCCGCCACTTCATTCCCCGGGCTAGATCCGCCGCCATCCGGCCCGCATCACCAGATCTGAAGGTTGACTTCGAAAAAAAAACCTAGATCTAGTCCCAGTTTTTATCTGTCTGATGCTATATTAGAACTGTGATAACTTCTTGTGTGATGCTTCGTTTTCCGTTTTGCTCTGGGTATTACGTTACTAGCAAA
Source organism: Secale cereale (assembly GCA_902687465.1). Lineage (NCBI taxonomy): Eukaryota > Viridiplantae > Streptophyta > Magnoliopsida > Poales > Poaceae > Secale > Secale cereale. The sequence goes on from LR738713.1 coordinate 583,874,658, forward strand.
AGAGCCCGTGCGTTGCAACGGGAGACGAAAATATCAAACGGCCCTCACCCAATAACCATGGCATGGGTTTTATCGTGCGTATTCGAGAAAAAATATGACATAATTTTTAAAACCTATTTTCGAAAACATGTAGAATAAAAGAAGAAGCTCTGCGATCGGCCCAGCAGGCCTATCTAATTCTTCCTAACCCTAGCTCGGTCCCATCTCCACTCTCGTCCCCCCTCCCCCGCATCCTCGATCCGCCCCTCCCTCGTTGCTCTCTAGCGCCGGCTCCAGGAGAGAAGCGTCGCGCGCCCGCGCTTCCTGCCAGTGCCGCCTCCCATGGCCGGCCACTGAGCACCGCCGTCGTCCCTCTGTTCCGCTCCACTCTGGCATCCCTCCTCTTAGCTCTTGCCCTTGCACCTCGATCATCAAGAGTAGATCATGCTATTTTTTTTTCCACCAAGAAGTATATCTAAGCATAAAAGGAAGCGCATCGATCAAGATTAAGCAAATCTCACAATATCAATTTCTAGCTCACAATAGCACGCAAAACCATGCAGTTTAAACACAGAGGTGAGTGCTACCCCCATATGCTACTTCGTCTACCTGTAATTTCCCCTTTCCTATGAAGTGATGGAAACAGAGGAGGGGCAGACTGTATGCACATATGCACGTACTGTAGTTTGACGTGCATCTTCACTTTTCCATTCTTAGTTTTCAATCACACGAGCGCAAGACTACATTGAACTGGAAAACTAAATCATGGAGGAATAACCAGCAACTAATTCGTATTCATATATATCATTATTTGAGCTTGAAACTATCAGTTAGCAGTTTGAATTCATAGAAATTATGGAAATCATGCAAAACGATACTTTGAAACTGAATACACAATTATATTTTCTACGGGCTACCATTCTAAAACCGAGACATACCTTAGAACAATGAACAATGAGTATCAAAACCAACTGTACTTTTACAAGCACTCATTTAGTAGACAACAAGCATGGATGGTAATACAACTGCATTTTACACAGAATACTATTATATCATGGTAATGCTTTTTATATAATACGTACAAACTGTTAAAACAAATTCAAAGGCTTCACCTCGGTGTTAGCCGTTAGTATAAGATGCTGAGATGACAAAAAAAAAAGGTTGAGATGACAAAACAAAATATTGTAGCTTGGAATATAGCTGAGAATATATAAATCTTAGATAATCAGTAAATAACAATGCAACTTTTTATTGGAAAAATGTACCTTGTGGAAAATCATCTTAACTATAATTGATTATTGTCTCCCCTTGGAACTACTGTACAAAACCTGAAGAAATCATATACTATAGTGAAGCACTAAACACATGCATATACACGAGGCATGTTCGAAACATGAGGCCGCTCCTTGCTATATGTATACGTGAGGCATGTTTGAAACTGATTCTGTTGATGCGCATGGCTGCTTGTGTGGCATGCCCGCGATCATCACTCCCAGAATTATAATGTAATTCTGAAGGATTAATTTGCACGCCCATGATCACTCCCCGAGCTTTTTCTGTAATTTGCATGTCATAGATTAAACACTTTGTTTGTTTTATTCTTATCTCCTCTGTATGACAAGAGGGTCTATAATTTGTAGATTCAAGGCGCAACAACGTAGCTATGGATGATGAAGTGCCAGGAGCTGCTTCCATGCTCAAGAACACAGTGGATGCATGCTGATCCACGGAGAGAGCAATTTTCTAGCAATCCTGATCTATTCTCATGTGATCTAGGGGGCAACATTGACAATGTAGTAGATGGGCAGGAGAAAAAAAAAGTGTTTTGCTGATTAATCTGGAATAAATTAGAGAGGTACGCTGATTATGCATGCTCAAGAATCCTTTAACACGTGCATGTGGATTGAACCACACGGGAATCCCTTTAATAATTTCCTTCAGTTAGAGATTTCATTGTTCCTCCCTTCCTCCTTTGATTATATAGAAGATGATCAGGAATTCCTTCATAATTTCCTTCCTTATTTCTCTGCCACTCAATTATTTCCCTTCCTTGGTTAATTTCCTTCCTTATTTCTCTCGCAAAGTCACTCAAATTCCTTCCCTTCCTGGTTAATTTCCTTCCTTATTTCTCTGCGAGAGACACTCAATTCCTTCCCTTCTTTGGTTAATTTCCTTCCTTATTTATTTGCGAGAGTCAATCAATTCATTCCGTTCCTTATTCCTTGCACACTTTAGTTCTCACACCCTTCGCTCGTTAACTCCTGAGACGGCTCCTTGATACGGAAAAAAACATAAAAGTGTATTTAAATTGGGAGGATTTAATGGTAGAGAGCGAGGTGAGACTATTCTGCACAAGAGGAAGAGGGAAGATAGCTCTGCGGGTCGTTTTCCATATATGGCCAGGCTGGAAGTTGTTTTCATATTTGTGATGCAGGCCCAGCCGAGGCCCAGTTTAGCGAATCAGCCATGTACGGAAGAACAAAAATCGGACGCAGAGAAACAGTTAGGGCGAAAATTTAGTACCACCTCGAATATGTTTTAAATTTAAACTAAAAGCGTAAATGACATAAGAAGAAAGCGTATTGTGACGGTGAACCCGACAAACTCGTTATGTGCTTTATTATTAGGTAAAGATTATTATTATTATTATTATTATTATTATTATTATTATTATTATTATTGTTATGGAGGAAGGCGGGCAACATATTTTAATTACAGAAGGACGTGGGATCGATGTAGGCCGCAGAATCGTTTTATTTAATACTGCGTTGGCAGAATCTTGAACTGAAGACCTCTTAACTCTGATACCATGTTGGAAGGGAGAGAAAGGATTTGATGGAATAGTTGATGTATTGCTTGAGCCTCGTGGGCATATATATATAGGAGTACAATGATCAACTAGGAGTACAAGACATGGCATGACAAATCTTAATCTATCTTATGTTTCCTAATTAATCTATATACTCAACAATTATTATTATTATATATATTATTACACACACACACACACACACATATATATATATATATATATATATATATATATATATATATATATATATATATATATATTATGGAAAGATAAAAAAACTTTAAGATTCATGTGTCGCTCTTTCCTTCCTTCAACCTATGTTCTCCCTCTCCCTCCAACTTTTGAAACCCTCCCTCCCGCTCTCATCTCTGGTTTTTCTTCCATGGTTTTTTCTCTCTAAAAACACAACAACCGTCCCAAGTCTTATTCACTTTCTGTTTATCTATATGTATATATACCACTTCAAAACGACACAAGGTTTCTGTTCCGCTCTTTCCCTCGTCCATACCTATATCTAGATATCTATCTATAAATATGCCTAGATACAACTGTATCAAGACAAATCTAAGACAATTAATTCGGCGCAAATGTAAGACAATTAATTCGGCGCCAAGATCCGAAGCAACATAGGCTGTTGAATCGATGTGGGTGGACGGGTGAGATCTATTGGATGTAGATATGGATTTATATTAATATAGATATTGATATGGATATGATAACCCAATGATCTCCAAATACTAGATAGATAGCGTTGAAATAGGCGCACACCTGAAGCCTATATATAGACTGCCAAAGGAAAGGGTACGTGCACTTGGTTTAGAAGACCTATTCTAGCGTCAAGATGGTTCATCAGGATCAGGGAAAGCTGGTGCAGGTGGTGGCCGCGGACGTTGGACTTGTGGCGCCGCCGATCAGGTATGTCCTAAGGGAGGAGAACCGTCCAGCCACCATCGCACAACAAGCCAAGCTGGTCATCCCCATCGTGGACTTGAGCCGTCTGGCCATGCCCGACGATGTTGAGGAGGCGGCCAAGCTTCGCTCTGCGCTCCAATCATGGGGCCTCTTTGTGGTGACCGGCCATGGCATGCCAAAGGAGTTCCTCGATGAGATCCTCGAGGCGACGAGGAAGTTCTTCCACCTGCCTCTGGAGGAGAAGCAGAAGTGCGGCAACGTGATCGACGGCGTCAAGTTCCAGAACGAAGGGTACGGCATCGACCGCATCGACTCCGACGAGCAGGTCCTGGACTGGTGTGACCGGCTCTGGCTCCAGCTCCAGCCGGAGGACGAGAGGCGGCTCCAGTTCTGGCCACAGAATCTAAGGTACTCGACCTACACATTAATTTTTGCCCCCAGTGATTTAAAATCTTCTTTTTTATTTGCATTTATATTGGAGATCGTATATAATCTGCAGGGATCTCCTACACGAGTACACCTTAGAGAGTGGGAGAGTGACCATGGATGTGCTGAAGGCCATGGCAAAGCTTCTGAACTAGGAGGAGGGCTTCTTCATCAACATGGTGGGTGAGAGGTTCAAGTCATACTCGAGGTTCACCTACTACCCTCCCTGCCCATGGCCGGACCTCGTCAACGGGCTCAAGCCACACACCGACAACTCCGTCATCACACTCCTCCTCATGGACAAGGACGTCGGCGGCTTCCAGGTGATCAAGGACGGCCACTGGGTTGATGTCCCCGTGCTCGGTAATGACCTGCTGGTCGTCGTAGGCGAGGGCATGGAGGTAATGGGCACATGCATATAACTACTCATTAGCAAGATCATGATGAACGAGTGTATCTCATTTCTATGCATACAGATCGTCAGCAATGCAATCTTCAAGGCGCCGTGGCACCGTGTGGTGACGAGCGCCAACAAGGAGAGGCTCTCACTGGCGATGTTCTACCAGCCGGAGCCGGAGAGGATCATAGGGCCGCCGGGGGTGCTGGTTCACGAGAAGCGCCCGGCGATGTTCAAGAAGTGCTTGGTCCAGACCTTGGCCGATGGATACTGGGATGCTTTTGCAGCGGGAGATCGCACCGTCGACTTCCTCAATGTCAGGATCAATGCTGAGGCCGACGCCGAACTGGAGGGTCGCGCAGTCGTTGCAAACAACTGAATAATTTGCAGTAGGGAGTGAGTGCATGATGTTCCTCTTTCAGTCTCCCATAAGTGTAGTGTGATGTGAATAGGAGTTGATCGATTCGCTTCATGTATGATCACCTCCATGAAATAAAATAAAATAAAGAGTCAAGTGCACCACCGATGCTTAAATTTGATGAAATTATCATTTTAGTACTAAAACTTGCGGCATACGTAGGCGTGCAAATACAGTGCTAATCACGATTGGATACGACATTGACTAGCGGGGTTTGGGGCTTTTTTTGTGAACCTTTATATTTTACAAGTGTGTAGCCATCCCAACCATTACCATCTCTTGTCCAAGAGCATCTACAGTCGCGCGCCCCAAACAAGACTCAAACGGCATGGCCGTGGTGAATCAAAGCTAAGCTTGAGATGCACGCGACCAAATCCGAAGCTTGAACTGACTCGGAGCGCATTCCGATTTCTCCACGGATCACTCACAGCAGCACACGGCTTCGATCTCATTGCGGATCACTTCACAAGTTAAAAGGCCTTGCTTGGCTTGCCATCTTCTTTCCCATCATCTCCTCTCTCTCTTCCACCGCATCCTCTCGCATCTTCCACCCCAGCGCCGCCGTCCGCTGTTCCCATGGAGATCGCCCACCGGAACCGGGAGCCCTTCAGCACCATGTCCGGCCACGGCCGGAAGCGCCCGCTGGAGATCCTTCGCCAGCGATTCCAGTCAGAGCTCGTCGCGGCCCGTCGCCTCCTCGCCGAGGCGGCCGCCGTGCTTCCCACCTCGTCCCCGTCGGCTCCCCGCGTGCGCGTCAAGGACAGTCGTCCAGCCGAGGCGCCGCCAGCCAAGAAGAGGAAGGCGTCCCCCTCTCCCGTTCCCGTGAAGAAGATGACGCCCAAGCAGCGGAGCCAACTCTACGCGGACCTCACCAAGCTAGCCAAGCTCTCTGAATCTCATGTGCTCCCTGCTCACATCTTGGAGCTGCTGAAGAAGCACAGCCGCCGCGGCATCTGCGACGACTACATCGAGATCGAGATGCACGCCGTCCAAGACGCGGCCCTTGTGGAGATGAGGAAGCAGCTGGACAAGTTCCTTGGAGAGAGCAAGAATCCGTCGACGCATCATCAACACAAACAGATGATGGCCCAAGACGAGGAGGACGAAGATGTCGACATCGTCGGCGGCGTCTCCCCTTTGCCGGTCAGGTCGACACCATTGCAGCTCGTGGAAGAGCACGAGGAGTACGTGGACATCTGCGGCGACGCCTCACCGGTGAAGAATCTTGGCCAGGGTGCAACCATCAGCGGCAGCAGCGGTTCATCTCACCAGAGCGTTGACAATCGTCTAGCTCCGGCAGAGCGCGCCGCCAACACCACCCTTCCAACGCGCGACCTGATCGCCCGTGCCAGCGAGATTCTGGAAAGGCGGCGAAAGGAGGCGACGTCCCGGGCGAGGGAGAAGGCACGCCAGGAGCTGCTCGAGACAGAGAGGACGGCCATGTTCAACGACACCCTAGACGAGGACATGAAGGCCCTCGGCATCGATCAGCACAACACGGCCAGTCCGGACAACTTGTTGCGACGGATGGGACTCTTCCTCAAGGTTGACGATGATGACGACGACGACGACCTGAAGCAGCAGCAGCAGCAGCAGCAGCAGCATCAAAGCTGCCAAGAAGATTTAGAGGAAGGCGAGATTCGGTTGTGATGGTCGTTTTCTTTTTTTAGAAGTGATCGTCGTTGCTAGTAGGAAAGCTTGTAATAGTTCTCTTCTGCTGCTGGACGTGATTGAAAATGTATGAAATTAACTGATCTTTTTGTATGTACACAAGTTTGTGGTGTGACGACGGCAGCTCACTGATTTGGTTGCCATCTTGTCTAGCAACATGCTGACACTTGATGCTGTTCTTGAGGCCTCACAGAAGGCGTGTAAGCATGATTGAATGAGAAAGTTGTGCTTGTGTGGCCATGTAGGTACACGTCTTATCTAACCCTATAATCGATTTTACAGAGTGCAATTTGGCCAAATAATGATCCTTAGCCCTTGAGACGTTTGCTTCTTAGCCTAAACCTCATCAATCATCTGGATATGTCTCTTGGTGCTTGGTGGAAAAAGAAAAATCTCTTAGAATCGAGATGCAGTAAGAATGCAACAAATCAAGGATAACACATTGATCATCTACTCAGGTGTGCATCTTCACCATTGCCGGTTGTTCTTTCAGAGTTACAAAGCAGGATCTGCAGTATTCTGTGGAATCGTGTCCAGTCTTTGCTTCTTGACGACTACAGATGATGATGTTTCGGGTGGTGTCACGGTGACTTTTGTTTTCCCCGCGGCGATGAATGCCACTCTCTTCCTTGAATCAGGCTTGACATCTCTGCGTGGAGCCGACGCGGCACCGGGCGTGCCAAGAAGAGAGCCCGGAGCATTTTGATCGCTTGGTAGTTGCCTCCTGCTGTGAGAATCTCCAGCATCGCCGCAATGGGTGGCTTCATCTGGGTGGTCAGCCAGAGAAGTATGCTGTTGCTTGGCTGGGGTGTTTGCTCCATCAAGGTTTTCCATCTCTGATATGTCACAGGTGCCGCATTAGAACTTATAAGGACTTATTTTAAGTATGACACTATAAAAGCATAAACGAGCATTCATGTTCTATTAGATACGTAACAAACAACTGATAACAATAAGTACAGCGTTTTTTGCAACACCTGCACTTTCACACTTTTTTAGTTTAGATTATTTAACAGAAAATAATTTTCCAGTTGCATGCCTTAGGATACAATTGCATGTGATTGTTTTAGTACCAGTAGGCAGTCATGTATAACTTTCAGAAAAATGCAACAGTGAACTGCAGATGTTCATATATTATGGATCGGAGAAGGTAAAGTGTTCCAACCTTCACTAACAAGTCCAAGGGTCTCGTACTGGATTGATGATGAATCTGGAGTGCACGACTTCAGATCCTCATCTTGTGTTTTCTGACTGCTAGCTTTGGTCTTTTCATGCAAAACAAATTTATCTTTCACCCATACACACTCCAGGATAGTAATGGGATCATTGCTCGAGGGGTAGTACTCTCTGAAAGCCTGTGAAATGCAAAGGAAAAACCAAGGAGTTATGTAGCGAGGTAACAGCAAGGTCCAGCAACTGCACTTTTGTGTGAAAGCATGATCTTACGCAATACATATTTTTCCATGATCAACAAGGATACAGAGTGCTAGTGTGGAAGCAAAAAATACCTGTACTTTATCAATACTGATCTTAACAGCCTGCTTTTTATCCGTAAGATCAGTAATCTTGTTGTATACTGATACAACATCAAGTAACATCTGCAAACATAATATCAGAGGGTAAGCATCTTAGGCAAAATCTGCGCATAAAGAGACAAAGAAGATAATTGGCACGCATATCATTCCAAGTTGACATTTCTTCCTTTTCGAAAAAAGAAGTTGACATTTCTTAGATTCCTAATTAATACACATAACAGTTTGACTACCAAGTTAGTTGCTGCATAAATATATGGCTGGTTATTTACTGAATTTAATTGATACAATCATTCATAGCCATGCATGTAGACTATGTGGCTCACCTGTTGGGTCAGGACCCTCACTCTTGCAAGCAAAGCAAGCACTGCAGTGCAAAGTTCTACAAAAAAGGATCTAGCAAGTAAAAAGCTGATCTGACTGTAGTATGGATTAAGGAATTTTGGATAGGTAGCAATCAACTCCGAATGAAAGTTACTACGAGATTTGTTTCCTTTGTGGGTGTACCCTTATTTTATTTCTGCTATAAGAAAATAACAGAACCAAAAAAAAAGGATACACTGCTCCCTTCATAACAGGTTCAGCCATCTGCACAAAATACATAAAGCATTAGCGTTTTTCCTCTGATGTGCAACCAAGTTGGCTATCTCCGGTTTCAAAGTTGATCAAGAATGACCTGTAAACTACAACGACTCATCCAGAAGTATGCATCATGCAGTTACAAAATATAGAATTTCTCAGGTAATGAGCTTCATGTACCATATAAGAGTTTATACTAAATACTCCCTCCATTCCAGAATATAAGGTGTATTGGTTTCCGTGCAAGTCAACCATTTGAAAGTTTGATCAAGATTATAGAACAAAATAGAAAAATATGCAATACATAATAGATAAAATATGAAACTGTCTTTCATGATTGACCAAATGATATAGATTTCATATCGTGGATATTGATATATTTTTCAAAAAACTTGGTCAAACTTGCACTTGTTTGACTTTTGAAAAAACAAATACACCTTATATAAAGGAATGGAGGGAGTACATCAGAAACCTTGCAAAGATGCAGGGATAATCACAACACTTTGCTGCTATATCCTTAGTTAGCTAAACAAAAGAAGTAAAACAACCGGGCAATATTGGTAGACTACCACAGATTCAAATTTCAATATTGCGTAACTCGTTACTTGAAAACAAGTACAAGGAACTCATTGCATTTATGATTCCACCAAAATATTTGATTCAGCTGCAACAGGATAGTTTGCAAAAACGCAACCAGTGTCAACAGACAACAAAACGCACCTGGGACAGCAAACAGGCAACCCCCAAAAGCCTCTTATAGTGGCTATGGTTTGCACCAGGCTTCCTCTTACCCTGCCTATAAAAGAAAACATTAAGCAATGACCTGAATAGCAGACTACTAGTATAACTATAGCATCATTTTACCAAGAATAAAAGCAAATGAAATAATCTGAACTGCCAAGAAATTAAGCACTGTCCATAGAAGTGAAAATTTCTGGCTAAGCTTGCAGTCATTAGTGAATACATTTTTCTATGTTATCTCCTAGGATCAATATAAGGACCACAAATATCATCACAAAACCACACCATGTCCCCAACATGAAGGATTTGTGTAAGGACATTACTTCAGCCACGGTGTACCATACACATAATTCTATTATATTTTTGCGATTGACATACACATAATAAATGACAAAGATTGTTTTACAGAGGAGCGCAACAGCACCAGGGATGCGAAACCTGACGAACCTGTTCGGAACAAGAATACTGTTGGCCGGCTTACGACAGCTGATGACCGGGAACACGGCATTGATGACCACCGCAAGATTGGCACAAAGCAGCAGCTTCAGGTCCCTCCGCACCTACGCGCCCAACCGAGACACATACAAATCACACTCATCAGTGCAGAGCCACTCGCCGGAAAAAAAATGGGGGAAGGGAGTAGTGGTACTGTGGTAGGCGTACCTTGAGGAGGTACTGGAAGTACGCGGCACCGCGGTGCTGGTTCCGGTGCTTGTAGACCAGGCGCTCGAGCACTCCAGCCTCCGCTTGCAGGTGGCGCAGCGCCGCCCGCATCCGATGCTCCTCCCCCTCCTCCGCCGAACCCTCCTGACGTTGTGCCATGGCGGCCACCCCCGGCTTGGTAGCTACCATGCCTAGGTCGTGGATGAATGTAGAATTTAACCTCAATGCTGAACTATCCAACAAAGTACATAAAACATGACAAATACTAGAAGGGTCTGTCTATATCACATCTAACTCCCACATCCTTGATTTTTCTTTTTAAGTCTCCGATGGATTTTAAGGTTGAGAGAGTTAGATGCGAGATAGCAAACCCGATACTAGAAATGATAGTGCGTGAATTGGTAGCAAAATCCATCAACTTAAGCTAACAAATCGATAACAAAAATACACTGCTCGAGAGGTAATTAGAAATTACCCAGCGGCAACGGAGGCGAGAAGCTTGCCCTACCTGGCGCTCCTCGGCGTCGGATGTCGGCGCCTGGCCGGCGGAAGCAGGGCGGCGGTCCTGGTACCAGGCGGCACGGCGGCAGGAGCCCGGCGGACGGGGCCAAAAATGACCGCCGCGAAGGCGGGCTGCCGAGGGGCCGGGGAACGGTAGCAGGGCACGGTTGAGCGAAGCGGCGGGGCAGACCAGGCAGGACGGCGTGATGAGGGCACAGGGCTCCGGGGAAGGGCGGCGGCCGGCGGAGGACAGGACAGCGAACAGGCGGCGCAGCGAGGAGACCTCCTTCGGGCCTTCTTCTTCGTATTTTGGGCCTTGGTGGGTTGCTACTGTCCGGGCTGAACACCTAGGGAGCTGCTCTTGTTTATCGCTCGTAGCGAGGGCAAATCCTATACGAGGCCCTTTTGCTTCGGTTCGTTGAGCAAGCACACAGACCGAGCGAGCGACTATACGAGGTCATTTTTTTGTTTTGTTTTTCCTGTTGTTTCTTTTATCGGTGTTCATTGGTGTCCATATTTTTTCCCTTTTTGCTTTTTATAAAAATGTTTACTTATCAAAATGAAAAAGGTCATCATTTTTACAAAAAAAATACGTTTTTAAAAAATATGCCTATTTTTTTCAAAAAAGAAAATGTTTCTGTTTTAAAATATTGTAGAGAACTTCAAAAAATATTCTCATTTTAAAAAGTTGTTCACAAATTCAAAAAATGTTCATATTTTCAAAAAGTACTAGGAAATACCAAAAAATTGTATTTTAAAAGATTGATCAGAATTTTATAAAATGTTCTCATTTTCCAAAAGTATCCACATTTAAAAAAAAAATCAAGCAACAGCGAACTGATTATTTCTAGGGGTAAAGCTAAGTTTTTTTTATATCATAGTCCACATGTGGTGGGACAGAATTCGGATCGTGGAGATGAGCTGACCAAATGTGACGTCTCGGACCAAGAACATGCGAGTACTTAGCTGAATTTTGTGCTTCGCCATCAACGGCATGACCTTCAAAAATAAAGTTACAACTAAAAGTTGCTGCTCAAAACTTGATCTCTGTAATAATGGACCCATAGTAGCCCTGGTTGCCCTTGACGATGTCGCCCACCACTTGCTTGGAGTCTGACTAGATGGTGAAATTCTGAAGAAGGAGATCCTCAAAGGCCTCCCTGCATGCTATTGCCTCCGGCGTAGCAGGATCAATTAATCTCTCGATGACTAGTGACGAACTCCCAAGATAATTACCTGAATCATTGCCACACACTTCAGTTGCTGATCCGCCTCTTGTTCGTGTGAGGCACCCCCATCCACAAGGATTTTCGCACGTCCACGAGGTGTTGTCGGCGGCCTCGCACGTTATGTCTTAACCTGATCATATGCTGGTCCGGACCCGGTTTTAGGACAGACTTCAAAAGGCCCGAACCCCAAACTCCAAGCCTGAGCCTGGCCTGAAGCCCGACAATGCACATTTTCTCAAGCCCGGGCTTGGCATGAATGATGCTTCCTAGTACTGTTACATGTAAGCTTAGTACAAAAAGTGCAAGAACAAAAGCCCGACCTAGCCCGAATATACATCCGGGATGTAATCAGGGCTCTGGGGAAGGGCGACGCGTGTGTGCGTTTGGGCATTCGGCGCGGCAACGAGGGCTCCTTCGGACCTTTTTCTTCGTATTTTGCGCCTTGGTGGGGTTGCTACTTTGCGGGCTGAACACCTAGGGACCTACTTCAGCGCAAAAAAAATACCTAGGGAGTTGTTGTTATGTATTGCTCATAGGGAGCGCAAATCCTATATGACGCCCTTTTCCTTTGGTTTGACGACGGAGCGGCGGCCAACGGCTTCGGCCGCCGCTCGCTGCACGCGTGGGAGCCGCACCTGCTTTTCGAGGCCAACATCTCGGCGCCTCCAGACATGTGCGTTGGGCCGACATGATGGAGGCTCAGCGCCGGAGGCGTCCCCGTTCCCCACTGCCGGACGCCGACGGCGCGTCCCGTCTACTTCGCCGGCGAGGTCGATCGCGTTCGGTCGTCGCTGACCGAGGAGCAGCGCGCTGATGACCCACAAGTATAGGGGATCTATCGTAGTCCTTTCGATAAGTAAGAGTGACGAACCCAACGAGGAGCAGAAGGAAATGATAGGCAGTTTTCAGTAAGGTATTTTCTGCAAGCACTGAAATTATAGGTAACGGATAGTTTTGTGATAAGATAATTGGTAGCAAGTGACAAACGATAAAAGTAAATAAGGTGCAGCAAGGTGGCCCAATCCTTTGTGTAGCAAAGGACAATCCTGGACAAACTCTTATGCAAGGTAAAGCGCTCCCGAGAACATATGGGAATTATCGTCAAGCTAGTTTTCATCACAATCATCTGATTCGTGTTCGGTACTTTAATAATTTGGTATGTGGGTGGACCGGTGCTTGGGTGCTGCCCTTACTTGGACAAGCCTCCCACTTATGATTAACTTCTAATGCAAGCATCCGCAACTACAAAAGAAGTATTAAGGTAAACCTAACCATAGCCTGAAACATATGGATCCAAATCAGCCCCTTACGAAGCAACGCATAAACTAGGGTTTAAGCTTCTATCACTCTAGCAACCCATCATCTACTTATTACTTCCCAATGCCTTCCTCTAGGCCCAAATAATGGTGAAGTGTCATGTAGTCGACGTTCACATGACACCACCAGAGGAGAGACAACATACATCTCATCAAAATATCGAACAAAGACCAAATTCACATGACTACTAATAGCAAGACTTCTCCCATGTCCTCAGGAACAAAAGTAACTACTCACAAGACATAATATTGTTCATGACCAGAGGGGTATTAATATGCATAATGGATCTGAACATATGATCTTCCACCAAATAAACCAACTAGCATCAACTACAAGGAGTAATCGACACTACTAGCAACCCACAGGTACCAATCTGAGGTTTGGATACAAAGATTGGATACAAGAGATGAACTAGGGTTTGAGAGGAGATGGTGCTGGTGAAGATGTTGATGAAGATAGCCCTCCCCAAGATGGGAGAGTTGTTGGTGATGACGGCGGTGATGATTTCCCCCTCCCGAAGGGAAGTATCCCCGGAAGAACAGCTCTGCCGGAGCCCTAGATTGGTTTCCGCCTCGAGACGGCGGCGTCTGGTCCCGAAAGCCTCCTCTTGATTTTTTCTAGGTCAAAACACTTCATATAGGAGAAGATGGGCATCGTGGTCCTGCCGACTAGCCCTCGAGGCAGGGGGGCGCGCCCTGGGAAGGGGAGCGCGACCGCCACCCTCGAGGCCAGCCGGCGGCCCCTCCCGTGGGTTTCTTTCGCTAGATATTTTTTATATTTTTCGAAACGATGTTCTGTGGAGTTTCAGGGCTTTTGGAGTTGTGCATGATAGGTTTCCAGAGTTTGCTCCCATTTCAGCCCAGAATTCCAGCTGCCGGCATTCTCCCTCTTCATGTAAACCTTGCAAAATAAGAGAGAAAAGGCATAAGTATTGTGACAAAACATGTATGAACAGCCCATGATGCAATAAATATCAACTTATAAGCATGATGCAAAATGGACGTATCAACTCCCCCAAGCTTAGACCTCGCTTGTCCTCAAGCGAAAGCCAATATCGAAAAATATGTCCACATGTTTAGAGATAGAGGTGTCGATAAAAACAGAATACGGACATGAGGGCATCATGATCATTCTCATAACAGCAACTTATATAAATATGTTCATATGATCATTATGCTAAAGTAACAATTCACCCACAATATCAAGTATGAATCATAAACTTCATTGGAAACTAACAAACTTTGGTCTCGGTCATTGAAGCAATTGCAATTTATCGTAACATCGGAAAGAGTCAATATAAGAGCTTTTCAGCAAGCCTACATACTCAACTATCATATAGTCTTTCACAATTGCGCACACTCACGCAATACTTATGTTTATGGAGTTTTAATCGGACACAGAGAAATATATGGGCTTATGGTGTTGCCTCCCAACCTTTTACCTCAAGGGTAATGTCAACAATAATAGATCATGAAAACTTACATCCAAGTGGGTATATATGTCAGGATCTTTCCAACACAATGTGCTTACCAAAGGATAAAATGTAAAAAGGGAAGGTGGATTTCACCTTGACACTTATAAGACAAGAATAAAAGATAGGCCCTTCGCAGAGGGAAGCAGAGGTTGTCATGTGTTTTTATGGTTGGATGCATCAAGTCTTAGCATAGATAAACTTCGCTTTATATTGCCACTTGTGATAAGGACCTTTATTATGCAGTCCGTCGCTTTTATTACTTTCCTATCACAAGTTCGTATAAAGCTAATTTCTCCCACACTAATAAATCATACATATTTAGCGGGTTTGCAACATGACAACTTACTTGGAAGGATCTTTCTAAATCCATAGGTAGGTATGGTGGACTCTCATGGCAAAACTGGGTTTTAAGGATATATGGAAGCACAAGTAGTATCTCTACTTAGTGCGAGGAGTTTTGGCTAGCATGAGGGAGAAAGGCAAGCTCAACATGTTGGAAGATCCATGACAATATACTTTATTTCGGATATAAGAAGACATAACCCATTATGTTGTCTTCCTTGTCCAACATCAACTCTTTAGCATGTCATACTTTAATGAGTGCTCACAATCATAAAAGATGTCCAAGATAGTATATTTGTATGTGAAGCCTCTCTTCTTTTATTACTTTCTATTAATTGCAACGATGACCAAAACTATGTTTGTCACCTCCCAACAACTTTTATTTATCATACTCTTGTATGTGAGGTCATTAGTTCCCATAAGATCGATATGATATTTTTGATACTCTTTTTGTTTTCTTTCTTTCTATCATGACCCACGTGAGGAAATCAAGCCCTTGACTCAACACTAATCTTTATTATATAGCTCACGGACTCGATTACAAAGGATAAGGCTCACAAAGCAAAAACTCACGACTAGATCATGCTAACTTTATTCTAATAGATCAAGATACTACCAAAAGGATCGAACTAAGTAAAACGGTAAAGATAGGGGTGATGGTGATACGATACCGGGGTCACTCCCCCAAGCTTGGCAGTTGCCAAGGGGAGTGCCTATACCCATATGGTTATGTCTCCTTCTTCGAGGGTGGTGATGTGATGTTCTTGGCGATGATACCCCTCAGGATACGATTCTCCTCCTCGAGCTTGTTAACTTGCTGCTTAAGGGCCATAATTCTCCTCCTCGAACTTTATTGTTTCTTTATCTTAACAGCCCTAGTTTTATTTACGTGTTCTTTATATTCTTGCAAATCTATCCCACAAAAACTACAAAGTACTTCTAATTTCATACTTGTTCTAGGTAAAGTAAACGTCAAGCGTGCGTAGAGTTGTATCGGTTATCGGCCTCCTCCTCGGCTCCTCCCCGCTTCGTAAAGCCGAAGACGGAGCCAGGGCTCGCCGTCGTGAAGAAGGAGCCTGGGCTCGCTCCCGTGAAGACGGAGCCCGGGCTCGTTGGCGGCGAGAAGGAGGTGCTCGACGACGTGGCGGCTTTGAAGTGGGGCCGCGACGACTGGGCGCGGACGGAGATGGAGCGCCAGCGCCGCGCCTATGAAGAGCTCACCGCACGGCATCGGCGAGGCCGCGATGAGGGAGGCGTCGTCCTTCTCGACGACAACAGCGACGACGGCGCACCACCGGCACCAGTCCGCCAGGGCGACGCCGGCCAGGGGTCCAGCAGGGGCGGCGTCCGCGTCAAGGAGGAGAAAGCTGACGACGACAATGGCGACTTCGCCGCGCTCACCGCGTTCTTCGCGCCATAGAACAACATTAAATTTGTTTATGTAATAAAAAATATGCTATAAAATGTCATTTTTGCCATACTTTAGTCTAATTCCTATTTTGTATAAAAAAAATATCACCTTCTGAGGGTGACCCTGGAGCCAGCGGCTGGGGGCCCGAAAGCCCCCATGCCGATTTTAGCGCGGGTAAGCCCCCAGGTGGCGATTTTAAGCGCCTCCTGGGGGCCAACGGCTGGAGATGCTCTTAGCCCTGGTTCGCCGCCAACGGCATGACCTTCAAAAATAAAGTTACAACTAAAAGTTGATGCTCAAAACTTGATCTCTGTAATAATGGACCCATAGTAGTCTTGGTTGCCCTTGACGATGTAGCCCACCACTTGCTTGGAGTCTGACGAGATGGTGAAATTCTGAAGAAGGAGATCCTCCGCCAGGGCCAAGGCTTCCCTGCACGCTATCGCCTCCAGCGTAGCAGGATCAATTAATCCCTCAATGACTAGTGACGAACTCCCAAGATAATTACCCGAATCATTGCGACACACTTCAGTTGATGATCCGCCTCTTGTTCGCGTGAGATCCCCACATTGACATGGACTTTTGCATGTCCAGGAGATGTTGTCGATGGCCTCGCATGGTTATGTGTCAACCTGATCATATGCCGGGTTGGACCCGGTTTTAGGACAGAGTTCGAAAGGCTTGAACCCCAAACTCCAAGCCTGAGCCTGACCCGAAGCCCGATAATGCACATTTATCAAGCCCGCACCCTGCATGAATGATGTTTCTGTTGGGGAACGTTGCATGGGAAACAAAAAATTTTCCTACGTTCACCAAGATCAATCTAGGAGATGCATCTACGAGGGGAGAGTTGGATCCACATACCCTTGTAGATCGCTAAACGGAAGCGTTCAAGAACGCGGTTGATGGAGTCGTACTCGCCGCGATTCAGATCGCCGAAGGTCCTAGCACCGAACGGACGGTGCCTCCGCGTTCTTCACACGTACAGCTCGGGGACGTCTCCTCCTTCTTGATCCAGCAAGGGGGAAGGAGAGGTTGACGGAGAAGCCCAGCAGCACGACGGCGTGGTGGAGATGGTGGTGGAGGATTCCAGCAGGGCTTCGCCAAGCACTGCGGAATAGACGAAGATCTCTACGGTGGAGGGAGGGCAGCGCCGAGGCACGAACGTGTGTGGCTGCCCTCCCTCTGCCTCTCTTTATATAGGGGGAAGAGAGGGGAGGGGGCGCCCTAGGGTTTACCCCTAGGGGCGGCGGCCAAGGGGAGATGGGAGGGGGCGGCGGCCCAGGGGGTAGGGTTTCCCCCCCCCCAAGTGCCTTGCCCCCCACTCCAAAGGGTGCGGCTGCCCTAGGGGGGGCCACCCCCCCATGCGCAGGTGGAGAGGGCCCAAGGGGGGCGCACAGCCCCATGAGGGCCCATAACAACTACCGGGACCCCCCCGAAACCCCTTTCGGTCATCCGACGACTCCCCGGTGCCTCCCGGAACACTTCCGGACTCCGATCACTCTCAACCTATATATCAATCTTCGTCCCCGGACCATTCCGGAGACCCTCGTCACGTCCGGGATCTCATCCGGGACTCCGAACAACCTTCGGTTACCATGCATTGTTCTCACTAACAACCCTAGCGTCACCGAACCTTAAGTGTGTAGACCCTGCGGGTTCGGAAACTATGCAGACATGACCGAGACACTCCCAGGTCAATAACCAATAGCGGGATCTGGATACCCATATTGGTTCCCACACGTTCCTCGATGATCTCATCGGATGAACCACGATGTCAAGGATTCAGGCAATCCCGTATACAGTTCCCTTTGTCTCGTCGGTATGTTACTTGCCCGAGATTCGATCGTCGGTATCTCTATACCTAGTTCAATCTCGTTACCGGCAAGTCTCTTTACTCGTTCCGTAATACATAATCCCGTGACTAACTACTTAGTCACTTTGAGCTCATTGAGATGACGTATTACCGAGTGGGCCCGGAGATACCTCTCCGTCACACGGAGTGACAAATCCCAGTTTCGATCCATGTTAACTCAACAGACACCTTCAGAGATACCTGTAAAGTACCTTTATAGTCACCCAGTTACGTTGCGACGTTTGGCACACACAAAGCACTCCTACGGTGTCAGTGAGTTACATGATCTCATGGTCATAGGAACTTATACTTGACACGCAGAAAACTATAGCGATAACTGATACGATCAAAAGCTATGTTTAACGTTTGGGTCTCGTCCATCACATCATTCTCCTAATGATGTGATCCCGTTATCAAATGACAACTCATGTCTATGACCTGGAAACTGCGGTCATCTTTGATCAACGAGCTAGTCCTGAAGAGGCTTACTAGGGACACAAAGTTTGTCTATTTATCCACACATGTATTTAAGTTTCCAATCAATACAATTATAGCATGGATAATAAACGATTATCATGAACAAGGAAATATAATAATAACTCTTTTATTATTGCCTCTAGGGCATATTTCCAACAGTCTCCCACTTGCACTAGAGTCAATAATCTAGCATTACAAGGTAATGAATCTAACACCCATAGAGTCTTGGTGTTGATCATGCTTAGCCTGTGGAAGAGGCTTAGTCAACGGATCTGCAACATTCAAATCCGTGTGTACTTTGCAAATGCTTATGTCCTCCTCCTTGACTGAATCGCGGATGGAATTGAAGCGTCGCTTTATGTGTCTGGTCCTCTTGTGAAACCTTGGTTCCTTGGCTAGAGCAATGGCACCAGTGTCGTCACAAAACAGAGTCATTGGGTTCAATGCACTAGGCACAACTCCAAGATCTGTCATGAACTCCTTCATCCAGACACCTTCCTTTGCCGCCTCCGAGGCAGCTATGTACTCCGCTTCGCATGTAGAATCGGCTACCACACTTTGCTTGGAACTGCACCAGCTTACCGCTCCCCCGTTGAGAATATATACGTATCCGGTTTGAGACTTAGAGTCATCCGGATCAGTGTCAAAGCTTGCATCGACGTAACCCTTTACGACGAGCTCTTGATCACCTCCATAAACGAGAAACATCTCCTTAGTCCTTTTCAGGTACTTCAGGATATTCTTGACCGCTGTCCAGTGATCCATACCAGGATTACTTTGGAACCTTCCGGCCATACTTATGGCAAGGCTGACATCTGGTCTTGTGCACAGCATTGCATACATGATAGAGCCTATGGCTGAAGCATAGGGGACGACACTCATCTTTTCTCTATCTTCCGCAGTCACTGGGCATTGAGTCTTACTCAACTTTGTACCTTGCAATACCGGCAAGAACCCCTTCTTGGATTGATCCATTTTGAACTTCTTCAAAACTTTATCAAGGTATGTACTTTGTGAAAGTCCTATCAAGCGTCTCGATCTATCTCTATAGATCTTAATGCCCAATATGAAAGCAGCTTCACCGAGGTCCTTCATCGAAAAACTCTTGTTCAAATACCCCTTCACGCTATCCAAAAATTCTATATTGTTTCCAATCAGCAATATGTCATCCACATATAATATTAGAAACGCTATAGAGCTCCCACTCACTTTCTTGTAAATACAAGCTTCTCCGTAAACTTGTACAAACCCAAACGCTTTGATCACCTCATCAAAGCGAAGATTCCAACTCCGAGACGCTTGCACCAGCCCATAAATGGAACGCTGGAGTTTGCAAACTTTGTCAGCATTCTCTGGATCGACAAAACCTTCTGGTTGTATCATATACAACTCTTCCTTAAGAAAACCGTTAAGGAACGCCGTTTTGACATCCATCTGCCAAATTTCATAATCGAAATACGCAGCTATTGCTAACATGATTCAGACGGATTTAAGCATCGCTACGGGTGAGAAAGTCTCATCGTAGTCAACTCCTTGAACTTGTGAAAAACCCTTTGCCACAAGTCGAGCTTTATACACGGTGACATTGCCGTCAGCGTCCGTCTTCCTCTTAAAAATCCATTTATTCTGAATGGCCTTCCGCCCTTCAGGTAATACTTCCAAAGTCCATACTTTGTTTTCATACATGGATCCCATCTCGGATTTCATGGCCTCTAACCATTTGTCGGAATCCGGGCCCACCATCGCTTCTCCATAGCTCGTAGGTTCACTGTTGTCCAACAACATGACCTCCAAGACAGGGTTACCATACCACTCAGGTGCAGTGCGTACCCTTGTCGACCTACGAGGTTCGGTAGTAACTTGATCAGAAGCTTCTTGATCATCATCATTGGCTTCCTCTTCAACCGCTGCAGGCTCCACAAAAACATCTTTCTGTGCTGCGGTACTCTCTGGTTGAAGCAGAGGTTCAATAACCTCATCAAGTTCTACCTTCCTCCCACTCAATTCTTTCGAGAGAAACTCTTTCTCGAGAAAGGACCCGTTCTTAGCGACAAACACTTTGCCCTCGGATCTGAGATAGATGGTGTACCCAACCATCTCTTTTGGGTATCCTATGAAGACACATTTGTCCGCTTTGGGTTCGAGCTTTTCTGGCTGAAGCCTTTTGACATAAGCATCGCAACCCCAAACTTTGAGAAAAGACAACTTAGGTTTCTTACCAAACCATAGTTCATACGGTGTTGTCTCAACGGACTTAGATGGAGCCCTATTTAAAGTGAATGCAGCTGTCTCTAACGCATATCCCCAGAACGATAGTGGCAAATCGGCAAGAGACATCATAGAACGCACCATATCTAATAGGGTTCGATTACGACGTTCGGACACACCATTACGCTGTGGTGTTCCAGGTGGCGTCAACTGTGAAACAATTCCACATTTTCTTAAGTGATTGCCAAACTCATAACTCAGATACTCTCCCCCTCGATCAGATCGTAGGAACTTGATCTTCTTGTTACGATGATTCTCAACTTCACTCTGAAATTGCTTGAACTTTTCAAACGTTTCAGACTTATGCTTCATTAAGTAAATATACCCATATCTACTTAAGTCGTCAGTGAAGGTGAGAAAATAACGATATCCACCGCGCGCCGTGACACTCATCGGACCACACACATCAGTGTGTATGATTTCCAATAAGTCACTTGCCCGTTCCATTGTTCCTGAAAACGGGGTCTTAGTCATCTTGCCCATGAGGCACGGCTCGCATGTGTCAAGTGATTCAAAATCAAGAGACTCCAAAAGTCCATCAGCATGGAGCTTCCTCATGCGTTTCACGCCGATATGACCCAGACGGCAGTGCCACAAGAAAGTGGTACTATTGTTATCAACTCTACATCTTTTGGCATCAATGTTATGAACATGTGTATCATCACTATCGAGATTCAATAAGAATAAACCCACTACTTCGGGTGCATGACCATAAAAGATATTACCCATATAAATAGAACAACCTTTATTCTCTGATTTAAATGAGTAACCGTCTCGCATTAAACAAGATCCAGATATAATGTTCATGCTCAACGCAGGCACTAAATAACAATTATTCAGGTTCATAACTAATCCCGATGGTAATCGAAGAGCGAGCGTGCCGACGGCGATCACATCAACCTTGGAACCATTCCCCACGCGCATCGTCACTTCGTCCTTCGCCAGCCTCCGTTTATTCCGTAGTTCCTGTTTAGAGTTGCAAATGTGAGCAACCGAACCGGTATCAAATACCCAGTCACTACAACGAGAGTTGGTAAGGTACACATCAATAACATGTATATCGCATATACCTTGCTTGTTGTTGTTGTTGGCCCCCTTCTTGTCTGCCAGATACTTGGGGCAGTTCCGCTTCCAGTGGCCGTTCCCCTTGCAATAGAAACACTCAGTCTCTGGCTTGGGCCCAGCCTTGGGTTTCTTCACTGGATGAGCAACTGCCTTGCCACCCTTCTTAGAGTTACCCTTCTTGCCCTTGCCATTTTTCTTGAAACTGGTAGTTTTATTGACCATCAACACTTGATACTCCTTCTGGATGTCTGCCTCAGCGACTTTCAGCATTGAAAACAGCTCGGTGATGGATTTGTTCATCCCTTGCATGTTATACTGCTGCACGAAGCTCTTGTAGCTAGGTGGGAGTGACTGGAGAATTCTGTCAATGATAGCCTCCTCCGGGAACACAAGTCCCAGATCAGCTATGCGGGTATAGTACCCAGACATCTTCAGTAAGTTCTCACTGACAGACGAATTCTCCTCCATCTTGCAAGCAAAGAATTTATCGATGGTCTCATACCTCTCGATCTTGGCATTCTTTTCAAAGATGAACTTCAACTCCTGGAACATCTCATATGCTCCATGACGTTCAAAACGCCTTTGAAGTCCTCCTTCCAAGCTATACAACATGGCACACTGCACTACTGAGTAGTCATCCGAACGCGTCTGCCAGGCGTTCATAACGTCAACAGAGGCCGGAGCGGGGGGTTCACCTAGCGGTGCACTTAGGACATAAACCTTTTGGGCAGCTGTGAGGATGATCCTCAGATTGCGGAGCCAGTCCACAAAGTTGCTCCCATCATCTTTCAGCTTAGTTTTCTCTAGGAACGCATTAAAATTCAGGGGAGCTACTGCGCGAGCCATCTACAACAAAAGATTTGCAAAGACATCTTAGACTATTGTTCATGATAAGTGAGTTTTTAACTAATCAAATTACTTATAACTCCCACTCAAATTGACATCCCTCTGGTCATTCGAGCGTGACATGATCCAAATCCACCAACCCAAGTCCGATCATCACGTGAGATGAGGTGGTGTCAATGGTGAACATCTTCATGTTGATCATATCTACTATATGACTCATGCTCGACCTTTCGGTCTTCCGTGTTCCGAGGCCATGTCTGTACATGCTAGGCTCGTCAAGTCTAACCCGAGTGTTCTGCATGTGCAAAACTGGCTTGCACCCGTTGTATGCGAACGTAGAGTCTATCACACCCGATCATCACGTGGTGCTTCGAAATGACGATCCTTCGCAACAGCGCACACTCGGGGGGAACACAATTTTTATCTTGAAATTTTAGTGAGGGATCATCTTATAATGCTACCGTCGTCCTAAGCAAAATAAGATGCATAAAAGGATTAACATCACATGCAAATCATAAGTGACATGATATGGCCATCAACTCGTGCTTTTGATCTCCATCTCCAAAGCACCGGCATGATCTCCATCGTCACCGGCGTAACACCATGATCCCATCATCATGATCTCCATCATCGTGTCGCCATCGGGGTTGTCGCGCGCCCACCATGCTCTTACTACTATTGCTACCGTTTAGCGATAAAGTAAAGCATTACATAGCGCTTAATGATTGACACGCAGGTCATACAAAAATTAAAGACAACCCTATGGCTCCTGCCGGTTGCCGTATACATCGACATGCAAGTCGATATTAACTATTACAACATGATCATCTCATACATCAAATATATCTCATCATGTCATTGGCCATATCATATCACATACATACCCTGCAAAAACAAGTTAGACGTCCTCTAATTTGTTGTTGCATGTTTTACGTGGCTGCTATGGGTATCTAGCAAGAACGCTTCTTACCTACGCAAAGCCACAACGGTGATATTTAAGTTGCTATTTAACCTTCTACAAGGACCGCCTTTGTCTATTCCGATTCAACTAAGATAGGAGAGACAGACACCCGCCAGCCATCTTATGCAACAAAAGTCACATGTCTGTCGATGGAACCGGTCTCATGTACGTGGACATGTAAAGTTGGTCCGGGCCGCTTCATCCCATAATACCGCTGAATCAAGAAAGACCAAGGAGGGAAGCAATCTAAATATCAACGCCCACAAACCCCTTTGTGTTCTACTCGTGAAAGCATCTACGCAAGAACCTAGCTCTGATACCACTGTTGGGGAACGTTGCATGGGAAACAAAAAATTTTCCTACGTTCACCAAGATCAATCTAGGAGATGCATCTACGAGGGGAGAGTTGGATCCACATACCCTTCTAGATCGCTAAACGGAAGCGTTCAAGAACGCGGTTGACGGAGTCGTACTCGCCGCGATTCAGATCGCCGAAGGTCCTAGCACCGAACGGACGGTGCCTCCGCGTTCTTCACACGTACAGCTCGGGGACGTCTCCTCCTTCTTGATCCAGCAAGGGGGAAGGAGAGGTTGACGGAGAAGCCCAGCAGCACGACGACGTGGTGGAGATGGTGGTGGAGGATTCCAGCAGGGCTTCGCCAAGCACTGCGGAATAGACGAAGATCTCTACGGTGGAGGGAGGGCAGCGCCGAGGCACGAACGTGTGTGGCTGCCCTCCCTCTGCCTCTCTTTATATAGGGGGAAGAGAGGGGAGGGGGCGCCCTAGGGTTTACCCCTAGGGGCGGCGGCCAAGGGGAGATGGGAGGGGGCGGCGGCCCAGGGGGTAGGGTTTCCCCCCCCCAAGTGCCTTGCCCCCCACTCCAAAGGGTGCGGCTGCCCTAGGGGGGGCCACCCCCCCATGCGCAGGTGGAGAGGGCCCAAGGGGGGCGCACAGCCCCATGAGGGCTGTTGCGTCTCCCACTTGTGGCCCATAGGGCCCATAACAATTACCGGGACCCCCCCGAAACCCCTTTCGGTCATCCGACGACTCCCCGGTGCCTCCCGGAACACTTCCGGACTCCGATCACTCTCAACCTATATATCAATCTTCGTCCCCGGACCATTTCGGAGACCCTCGTCACGTCCGGGATCTCATCCGGGACTCCGAACACCCTTCAGTTACCATGCATTGTTCTCACTAACAACCCTAGCGTCACCGAACCTTAAGTGTGTAGACCCTGCAGGTTCGGAAACTATGCAGACATGACCGAGACACTCCCAGGTCAATAACCAATAGCGGGATCTGGATACCCATATTGGTTCCCACACGTTCCTCGATGATCTCATCGGATGAACCACGATGTCAAGGATTCAGGCAATCCCGTATACAGTTCCCTTTGTCTCGTCGGTATGTTACTTGCCCGAGATTCGATCGTCGGTATCTCTATACCTAGTTCAATCTCGTTACCGGCAAGTCTCTTTACTCGTTCCGTAATACATAATCCCGTGACTAACTACTTAGTCACTTTGAGCTCATTGAGATGACGTATTACCGAGTGGGCCCGGAGATACCTCTCCGTCACACGGAGTGACAAATCCCAGTTTCGATCCATGTTAACTCAACAGACACCTTCGGAGATACCTGTAAAGTACCTTTATAGTCACCCAGTTACGTTGCGACGTTTGGCACACACAAAGCACTCCTACGGTGTCAGTGAGTTACATGATCTCATGGTCATAGGAACTTATACTTGACACGCAGAAAACTATAGCGATAACTGATACGATCAAAAGCTATGTTTAACGTTTGGGTCTCGTCCATCACATCATTATCCTAATGATGTGATCCCGTTATCAAATGACAACTCATGTCTATGACCTGGAAACTGCGGTCATCTTTGATCAACGAGCTAGTCCTGAAGAGGCTTACTAGGGACACAAAGTTTGTCTATTTATCCACACATGTATTTAAGTTTCCAATCAATACAATTATAGCATGGATAATAAACGATTATCATGAACAAGGAAATATAATAATAACTCTTTTATTATTGCCTCTAGGGCATATTTCCAACAGTTTCCCATTGTTGTTACATGTAAGCTCAGCCCGAAAAGTACAAGAACAAAAGCCCAACCCAGCCCGAATGTACGTCCAGGATGTAACCAGGGCTCGGGGAAGGGTTGCGGTGTGTGCGTTTGGGCATTTGGCAAAGCGAGGAGGGCTCCTTCGGGCCTTCTTCTTCGTATTTTGGGCGTTGGTGGGTTGCTATTGTGCGGGCTGAACACATAGGGAGCTGATGTTGTGTACCGCTCATGCTCATAGCAATCATATAGCGAGGGCAAATCTTATACGACGCGCTTTTGGTTCGGTTTGTCGAGCAAGCACACAGACCGACTGAGTCAAGAGACTATTTAGCATTCCACATATCCTGGTTTACAAAACCTTCTGGAAGGTTCCTAACCGGTTCAGGTCTTTTTCCGTTTTTCTTTTTCCTGTTGTTTCTTTTATAGGTGTTCATTGGTTTTCTTATCTCCCCTTTGTTGCTTTTTAATAATGTTTACCTTCAAAATGAAAAGGTTCGGCATTTTTATAAAATGTTTGCGTTTTCAAAAAACATGACGATTTTTTTTCAAAAACTAGTTGTGTTTTCTAATATTGGTGAGAATTTCAAAAAATATTCTCATTTTCAAAAGTTATTCATAAATTCAAAATATGTTTGTGTTCTCAAAAAATATTTTCAAATACTAAAAAATGTATGTATTTAAAGATTGTTCCGAATCTTAGAAAATGTTACAGTTTTCAAAAAATGTTCAAGCAACAGTGAACTGTTTATTTTTAGGGGTAAAGCTAAGTTTTTTGTATCACAGTCCACATGTGGTGGGATACAATTCGGATCGTGGGGATGAGCCAACCAAATGTGGCGTCTCGGACCACAAGCATGAAAATACTTAGCTACATTTTGTGCTTAGCCGTCAACGGCATGACCATCAAAAATAAAGTTACAATGAAAAGTTGTTACTCAAAACTTGATCTCTGTAATGATGGACCCATAGTGGCCCTGGTTGCCCTTGATGATGTCGCCCACCACTTGCTTGGAGTCTAACGAGAGGGTGAAATTCTGAAGAAGGAGATCCTCCACTAGGGCCACGGCCTCCCTGCACGCTATCGCCTCCAGCGTAGGAGGATCAAGTAATCCCTCGATGGCTAGTGATGAACTCCCAAGATAATTACCTGAATCATTGCGAGACACTTTAGTTGCCGATCCGCCTCTTGTTCGCGCTAGACACCCCCATCCACATGGACTTTTACATGTCCAGGAGGTGGTGTCGACGGCCTCGCATGGCTATGTCTCAACCTGATTATATGTTGGGCTGACCCGGTTTTAGGATAGGCTTTAAAAGGACCGAACCCTAAACTCGAAGCCTGAGCCTGACCCGAAGCCCGACAATGCACATTTTCGCAAGCCCGAGCCCGGCCTGAATGACGTTTCCCAGTGTTGTTACATGTAAGCTCAGCCCAAAATGTGAAAGAACGAAAGCCCGTACCAGCCCGAATATAGATCCGGGATGTAACCAGGGCTCCGGCGAAGGGTGGCAGTGTGTGCATTTGGGCATTTGGTGCAGCGAGGAGGGCTCCTTCGTATTTTGGGCCTTGGTGGGTTCCTACTGTGCGGGTTGAACACCTAGGGAATTGTTGTTGTGTATCGCTCATAGCGATCATATAGCGAGGGCAAATCCTATATGACGCCCTTTTGGTTCGGTTTGTCGAGCAAGCACACAAACCGAGCGAGTCGAGCGACTATTTAGGATTGCACATATCCTGGTTTTTGAAACCTTCTAGAAGGTTCCTGACCGGTTCAGGTATTTTTTTTCTTTTTCTTTTTCCTGGTGTTTCTTTTATAGGTGTTCATTGGTTTCCTTATCTTTTTCCCTTTTGCTTTTTAAAAATGTTTACTTTACAAAATTTAAAAGTTCAGCTGTTTTTTTTTTTAAAATGTTCACGTTTTTAAAAAATATGCCGATTTTTTTCAACAACTGTTTGTGTTTTAAAATATTGTTGAGAATTTCAAAAAATATTCTCATTTTCAAAACTTGTTCACAAATTCAAAAAATGTTTGTGTTCTCAAAAAATATTTTGAAATGCCAATTTTTTTGTATTTAAAGATTGTTCAGAATTTTAAAAATGTTCTCATTTTCAAAAAGTGTTCAAATTTTCAAAAAAAATTGTTCAAGCAACAACAAACAGATTATTTTTAGGGGTAAAGGTAAGTTTTTTTATCATAGTCCACATGTGGTGGGATACAATTTGGATCATGGGGATGAGCCAACCAAATGTGGCGTCTCGCACCAAGAGCATGAGAGTACTTAGCTAAATTTTGTGCTTCGCCGTCAACAACATGACCTTCAAAAATAAAGTTACAATTAAAAGTTGCTACTTGAAACTTGTTCTCTGTAATAATGGACCCATAGCGGCCCTGGTTGCCCTTGACGATGTCGCCCACCACATGCTTGGAGTCTGACGAGATGGTGAAATTCTGTAGGAGGAGATCCTCTGCCAAGGCCAAGGTCTCCCTGCACACTATCGCCTTCAGCGTAGCAGGATCAAGTAATCCCTCGATGACTAGTGACGAACTTCCAAGATAATTACCTTAATCATTATGACACACTTTAGTTGCTAATCTGCCTCTTGTTCGCGTGAGGCACCCCAATCCACATGGACTTTTGCATGTCCAGGAGGTGGTGTTGATGGCCTCGCATGTTTATGTCTCAACCTGATCATACGTCGGGACGGAACGGGTTTCGGGACGGGCTTCAAAAGGCCCAAACCCCAAACTCCAAGCCCGAGCCTGACCCGAAGCCCGACAATACACATTTTCTCAAGCTCGAGCCCGACCTGAATGATGTTTCCTAGTGCTGTTACATGTAAGCTCGGCCTGAAAAGTGCAAGAATGAAAGCCCGACCCAGCCCGAATATACATCCGGGATGCAAAACAAAGCCTGAGCCCGACCCGGCCCGGGTCGGGCTGCCCATGATCAGGTTTCTATCGAGCTGCGCTGGTCGGAGATGCAACTTGTGAGCTCATCGGTAGCTTCTCCTTGAGTAGTTCGAGCTCTGTAACTAATCTATCTATGAATGTGTTAGTCGCTTACAGACTTTGAAAGATTCCTTCGTGGATGGCCTTCCTCCGTGCCGACCATATAGCCCACATTGAGTTACCGCCAACTAGACAAACTCCAGTAAGTTTACTAATTTGCCCCCAAAGTTCTGTAGCACTTTCGACAATAGCAAATCTTCACATTTGATTGGCAATTTGGCACCACCGAAGATTTCTCCTGGTTCAGTTTCAGACTAGTTGCATGTCCAAAGAAATGCATGTGGTTTTAGCATGCTCCCTCTTATCGTCTCTTTTCACATGAGAGGTAAGAGTGTGTAATAGATCTGAGCCATTGATCTCATTAATTAGTGGTCTAATTAACTCTTACCTTCTTACCTCACATGTAAAAAAAGGAATTTGCCAGGAAATGCGGGAGCTCCATCGGTATCAGTATGTCTACCTCTGCTTTGATCGGGTTGGCAAAAGCCCGCGTAAAGACTGATTCTCAGGCTTGGTCCCCTACTAGGAACTAGGAAGTGGGACTAGGGAGTCTTGTTCAGTAACCGCGACAAGTAGATGAAGCAGTGGATCAATTGCTAAAATGAAAAGCAACGGCGACAGGGGATCTCGTTGCCCCAGTCCACGACATTGCCAAATTTGAGCACCCGGAGTTCCATTGAGCAGGCAAGCAGATGAGGCCGAGGAAAACAACATGGATATCCATTTCGATTCACGCTAGCATGACCTGAATTTTTTTCCATGAACTCGTCTGATCTGAGTGCCTTCTTAGATGAAGGGGAGGCCACGATCGCAGCCGATGGAACTCATTTGCAAATTAACCGATGGAATTTGTATCTCGTCCCAATTGAGTGGGCGCTGCCGATGCCTCTTGCCCAACACACTAACAAAATGATCGTGCACTACCGTGGCCTTCTCTGAATGTTGAGTTACTTCTGTGTCAAGAAACCTTGAGAATTAATGTTCAGTTTTAGTTCTTCCTCAGTCTGAATTCCCCATCAGAAAGTTTTCTGAACTCTTGCACAAACGGACGGTCCTGCTGCACTGGTCTTCCCAAACACGCTAAACCAGAAATTTTAGGCCAGAAATTTTCAAAACGAAATTTGGCCGGCGTGCCTAATTGGAGCTGCTGCATTTGGTAGCAAGAGAGGACAATGATCTGTCCATGGTGGAGCTAGGAGCTCTGGCCGGAATCGAGGGCTGGCATCCGGGGCGGCGGCTCCGGGAAGGTGGTTGCCGTGTTGGCGGTGGTGGTTCGTGCGGGCGACGCGGCGGCCGCAGTGTGCTGGTGGTGGGAGGCTCGTCCTTCATGTCTAGGCAGCTTGGCGACGGCGGTTCTTTGGTGGGTCTCAGCTCCGGCAGCTCGGGCTGTTGTGTCTGCGTTCTGCGCGGGCTTTGGACCGCCAAATCTAGCCGGCGGGATGATGCGGGGTGGCAGTCTGCCCTTCCCTGTCCGGAGGATGTGCATCAGTCTGTGTGCTGGTGGTTTGCCGTGGTTGGCTCGACAGCCAGGCATGGTGGTGGTCCCTGCATGGTCATGGCTGTTGTTGTGCAGGGGTGCGCGGCCGTGGAGTTACTGGCGTGGAAGTGATGGTGTCGATGATCCGGGCGAAAGCTTGGCCTGTTCTTGCTGGCCGACGACGGCGGCACCCGTGGGCGTCGCTTTCTTCCTTGGAGGCGTCGTTGAGGTGATTTGGACATCCTTCGCTCTCGGGTCAAGATCTTCAGGCGAAAGTCATGATCCTGGTTGGATCCGGCGGCGCCGGCGTCTTCAGCGTCGTATTCCCTCTTGGGGGCACCGTCTTGAAGATCTCAGGCAAGCTGGGCGTGCACTACATTGCGGTCGGCAGGTGCCAGTCTGGCGATGTGGTGGTGTGGCGTTGCAACGTGTGTGGCAAAGATGATGGTGGCGAGCAGAGCTGGGTTGCGGCTTGTCCTTCTGATGCCGAAGGTCCGGTGTGCCAATGGGTGTGCCTATGTTGGTTTCTGGCTGTGACAGAGAAGTCGAAGCTACGGGCGGCGGGGTCACTACTGCAACGATGACTCCATGAGGGCGGTTTTCAACTAGCAGTGCTCTTCAGGCGTTGCGTTAGACCAGGTCGGAGCGAGGCTTGCTACTTTCTCCTGTGATGTTCATCCGCAAAATCGGAGTTGTCATGTCCTGGACGTTGCAGTCAACTGTTTGGTGTTGCTTTGTTGTTCGGTGCTACCTCTCGACGGCTGTGTCGGTGGTAGTGTCGTGATCTTGTTTGTGGCCAGGACGTCCGTGTATGCCCCTTGTGGGGTTTGTAATTTTGGTTTTCGTCTAATTTTTCTATAATTAACCGGACAACTCTTTTCTATTTAATCAATGAAAATGACAAATCTTTTGCCTTGTTTAAAAATAATAATTAAGAATGATGTTTTTTTGCGGTGGAAAAGGGAACTTTATATATCAAGTAATAGGATTACAATCTATAGCCAGTAAGCTAATGAGAGCATCTGGGGCGACCTGCAACCACAACTCGGTTCGATGCTCCACTCTCGACAAAAAGGCTAGTCGATCTGCAGCCCTATTCTGCACACAGTCAATATACATAAGAATATGCTCCCTGTCTCCTAACAACTCCTTAATATCCTCTATCATATGACCCAGGTATGATCTGTTCCGTCCCACTTCATTCAGCACCTTCATAACTGCAGCGCAATCAGTCTGAACAATGAACGACAAAGAGGTATGCATCAGTGCCGCTTTAACTCCTTCTCTGATCGCCACTAGTTCAGCTTCAAATGCATCTATACAATGGGGAATATACCAACATCCAGATAGTACATGCCCCACATTGTTATCCCTTGCTACCATGTCTGCTCCACCACCAGATAGTACATGCCCCCCATTGTTATCCCTTGCTACCATGGCTGCTACCTCATGACGGAAGAGGCGGCCGGCGGCTGGGGAGGAGGTGGCCGGAGACGGGGGCGGAGATGGCCGACGACGAGGTGCACGGAGCTGCGAGCGTGCAGGAGCGGGAGAGGAACCTAAGCATCTGATACCATGTTAGGAATGAGCAACTACATTCTCAGGAGGGCCAAGGGCCAGTACATATACATGTGTGCAATGGGGATCAACCGAAAAGAGAGACTATACACACACACATTTAATACATTTAACACCACCCCTCAAACTCATGGTGGGTCAACAACACTGAGTTTGGAGAGAAAGAACTCATGTTGTGCTCGAGTCTGTGCCTTCGTGAAGAAGTCCGCCAGCTGTAACTCAGAAGGCACATAGTGAAGGACGAGAACCTCATCCTGCACAGCAGCACATACAAAGTGGGCATCCACACCGACGTGCTTGGTGAGCTCATGCTTCACCGGATCACGCGCAATACTGATAGCACCGGTACTGTCTGACAGTAAGGGAGTCGAGGTAGCAGCAGACACACCACAATCCTCAAGTAACCACCATAACCAGATCACCTCAGCCGTCAACATAGCCATGGCTCGTAACTCAGCCTTTGTACTCGAGCGAGAAACGGTAGTCTGCTTCTTTGTCTTCCAGGCAATAAGAGAGCCACCAAGAAAGACACAGTAAGCAGACAGCGAGCATCGATCAGAGGGATCACTAGCCCAGGTAGCATCAGAGTAGGCCTGGAGCTCAAGAGAGCTGGAGCGGGGAAAGAAAAGGCACTGAGAGATCGTGCCACGAAGATATCGTAGAACACGGAGGAGATGACTATAGTGGACGGATGTGGGGGCTGAAACAAACTGACTCAGGATGTGGACAGGATAGGAGATGTCAGGACGCGTAACAGCAAGATAGGCAAGACTGCCAACAAGGTGACGATAGTGAATGGGATTAGGAAGAGGGTCACCATCAGAGGCACGAAGCTGAACGTTGAGCTCCATAGAAGTCACAACTGTGCGCTCATCACCGAGAGCAGCGCGAGAAAGAAGATCCTGAATATATTTTTCTTGGGAGATGTAGAAGCCATCAGAGGTCGAGGAGATCTCAATCCCAAGAAAATAGCGAAGTGGACCAAGATCAGTCATGAGGAACTGGTCGCGATGGCGAGCCTTAACAAAGGCAATGTAGTCAGAGTCGTCACCAGTGATGATCATGTCATGAACATAGAGAAGGAGAAGAGTCCGACCACGAGGAGACGTGTGAACAAACAAAGGGGATCATGATCACTGGGCGAGAAGCCCGCGGCAGTCACGACAGAGGCGAACCGCTCGAACCAGGCACGAGGAGCCTGTTTAAGACCATAGAGAGAGCGGCGAAGTCGGCAGACCATACCATCAGGAACAGAGTACCCTGGGGTGGCTGCATATAAACCTCCTCACGCAACTCACCATTGAGAAAGGCGTTCTGAACGTCAAGCTGAGACACAGACCAATGACGAACAGAAGCTACAGCAAGGAGAGTGAGGACAGTGGTCATGTGGGCCACATGAGCGAATGTCTCATCATAATCGCGGCCCTGCTCCTGCTGAAAACCACGAGCCACAAGACGAGCTTTGTAGCGCTCAAGAGAACCATCAGAGCGAGTCTTAATCTTATAGACTCACTTGCATGTGATGGGACGAATACCAGAGGGAAGGGAAACCAGATCCCACGTGCCAGAACGCTCAAGGGCAGCAAGCTCCTGGGCCATCGCAAGCTGCCATTCAGGCTGAGTGAGGGCAGCCTGGTAGGAAGTCGGCTCAGCAACAACAGAGAGGCCGTACTTGGCAGGAGAGTAGCGATCAAAAGGGGGCCGAGGTCGAGCACGGAGATTATGAACTGGTGGAGGCGTGGAAGGAGGACCATCGGAAGTGGAAGGTGTGTCAGGAGAATCATCCTCAACACGAGGGCGGCGAGTGTAGTGGAGAGGAAAAGGAGAGAGAGGCTGATGGATCAGAGAGGATGGTGGATATGAGGATGAAGGGGAGGGGGTGTCGGTGGTATGTGAGGAAGAGTAGGACGGGTCGGAGGAAGGGGAGAGACCTGAGGCACAGAGGAGGAGGTATCGGGAAGGAGAAGGAAAGAAATATCGTCCACAGAGAAACTCCAGGAGTAAGGACGGGGGTAGTAAGAGCGATACTCATCAAAGGTCACATCACGCGAGATGTGCAAGCGACGACCAACAGGGTCCCAACAATGATAGCCCTTGTGCTCATTGATACGTCCAAAACGTATCTATAATTTCTGCTTGCTCCATGCCTCTTATGGGTGATATTGCTATGATATTTATACACTTCCATACACTTTTGATCATATTTGGACTAACCTATTAACTCAGTGCACCCGAGTGCCAGTTTCTGTTTTCGGCTGTTTTTGTATTTCAGGTTTTCACGTTACGAGAACTGCCAGGAAAAATCCAGAAAAATTATATAAAAAATCAGTGTTCCAGAAACTATCGTGCGCCCGAAGGACAGCCGGGGGGGGGGGCACCAGGGCTCCAGGCGCCCTGGCAGCGCCCCCCCTGGGCCGCGCCGGGGGGGGGGGGGCGCCTGGGCCCCCCGAGGCTCCTCCGATGCCCCCCTTTGGCATATATTTAAAGCGTCTCCCGAAACCCTCGAGGGAGGAACTCTTTTCGCGATCTCATCTCTGTTCCGCCGCCGCCGCCGCTTCCAAGATCGGGAGCACCAGGACAACTCTTCCCGGCACCCTGCCGGAGAGGAGGATCACCACCGGGAGCCTCTCCACCACCATGGACGCCTCCCGGATGAGTTGTGAGTAGTCTCCCTTGGACCATGAGTCCATGACCAGTAGCTATGTGATGTTCTCCTCCCGTTCTTGTGCTTCACTAATTAGTCCTCGTGAGCTGCCCTACATGATCGAGGCACATACGTAATCCTTCTGCTGTTGCTATGATGAGTTTGCTGGGATCCGATGGATTATGAGATTATGTTCAGATTGTGCTTGAGTAATATATTTGATCTACCTCTTTTATATTTATGTTCGTAAGTAATTCTTGCATGTTCTTCGTTGTTATTTATTGCTTTGGCCAAGTAATAGGTAGTGACTCCAAGAGGGAACGTTATGCTTGATTGTGGGTTCATGCCCCTCGATGACTAGTTTGAGTGACAGAAACATGAGTCTAGGGGATCTGCTGTTGCCACAAGGGGGAAAAGAACGGTGCTTGTGCCCGCGGGTGCAAGGATTGTTTACTTTACGCAAAGTTCTTTTAATGCAGTTCTCTGTTGCATTGAGTTTACACTATGGGTGGGACTCGCAACTTAATACCAGCGAGATGTTCTGGATAGATATCTCAAGGTGGATGATTAGTAGTAGATATTGATGGATTTCGGTCTACTTACTTTGGCGTACCGCCCATGCTTTGAACCTCAACCTTTCTTGCAATGTAATCAGCATTGCGCACATGGTCATGTCAATTGCCCAGCTGTAATTCGTTTACTTCACATAGCTGTTTTATCGTCTTTTGGGAGAGAGACATCACTAGTGAACATCATGAGACTCCGGTCCATATTACCATCACTGATCACATCTGCTATTTACTTTTCGCTTTTATTTACTATTGCAATTATATCTATCACTACTATCACTTGCGTTTAATCCTTTGTGAACTACAAGGCCGGAGGGATTGACAACCTCTCTGTACTCGTTGGGAGCAAAGTTATTTGTATCTGTGTGCAGGTCCACGTTGATTGTTAATATCTGGCGTCGTAGCAGTTGACACCTTCTTGTTGAACCTAGGAGTCTCTGGGGATTCGATCCTTGGTATCTTTGCCAAGGGAAAAACTTCCGTAACACTACATCTCACACCTTCCACTTGGGGTAACTGATACGTCTCAAACGTATCTACTTTTCCAAACACTTTTGATATTGTTTTGGCCTCATTCTTGCATGATTTGGACTAAACTAACCCGGACTGACGCTGTTTTCAGCAGAGCTGCATCTATGGTTTATTTGTGTGCAGGAAAACGGATTTTTAGGTATCTCAGAAAAATCCACGAAAAATCACAGAAAATCCACGCACCCGAAGGAACCAGGAACCAAAAGTGGGACTAGAGGGGGGCAAGGGGGTGCCCAGGCGCCCTGTGGGCGCCACCCCTGGGCCGCGCCGGGGGGGCCCCTGGGTGGGGCCCACACCCCCTGGTGCCCTACCTTACCTCGTATTTTTACTCCCGACGCAGAAACCCTAGATCATAAGTTCTTTCGCTGTTTTTCGTCGCGGAGCCGCCGCCACCCTCTGTTCTTCCTCGGGAGGGCTAATCTGGAGGCTGAATTGGCCTCCAGAGAGGGGAGATCGTCGCCATCGTCATCATCATCACCACTCCATCATCCCTCCATGAGTTCTCCTTTCATGTGTGAGTAATTCCCCCGCTGTAGGCGAAGGGGATGGTAGGGATTGGATGAGTTAGATCATGTAATAATTTATCAGATCGTTGGGGGCATGTTGCCTATCATCTACTATGGTGTTTATCATCTTTGCTACAACTTGTTATTCTTAATGCTTGACACTTAGGGCCCGAGTGCCATGATTTCAGATCTGAACCATATGTGTTTGCATGAATATATTTGTGTTCGTGATCCTATCTATGAGTTGTTTGCACCTGTTACGGTCCGGAACCGGCGATCCCAAAAGTGACAGCTTGGGACACCAAAGGGGATGGTCTGTAGTTTGAGGATTACATGTATCCATTGAGTTCATTGCTTTGTTCCGGTGCTCTTTGACAGGAGCACCTTAATATCCATAAGTTCCTTTTGGCCCCGTTCGTAGCGGGATGGTAGGACAAAAGATGTTGTGCAAGTTCTTATTGCAAGCACGTACAACTACCTACGGGATACATGCCTAATGTTTGATATTTGCCTAGATGATCATTACTTTTCCGTGTGCCGTGCCCCAAGTTAAATCTATCTCATCCATGCAGCGCCCAACCATCCATCTCCCTAGCCTACAGTGTTTTAAACCCTGCTTGTCACTAGTTGCTACTTTTGCCATTTACTACTGCTATTTACTTTTGCTGTTTACTTTTACTATTACTATCGTCACTATCATATCACTGTTACCACTTATCTTTTGTTGCAAGTAAGTATATTTCAGGTGCGGTTGAATTGACAACTCAACTGTCAAAGCTTATAAATACTCTTTGGCTCCCCGTGTGTCGAATCAATAAATTGGGTTATTCTTACCCGCGAAGACTATCTCGATCCCTTACGGTTGAGGGTTATCAAGTACCGTTTTCTGGCGCCGTTGCCGGGGAGCATAGCAATATTTACAAGTCTACTTGAGGTATCCTACCTGCTGCACTTCATCCACTATGGGTAAGAAAGGGGACCCCAAGGTTCCGATCTTACTATCTACTACAAGAAGAGGTACTGCTCTGAGCACTAGTGCTACACTTGATTCACCTTCCGTTATGAGTAAGTTTGCCTCACCACCACCACATGATGCTCCTACTGAGTCTGTTACTATGTCTGATACTCTTGATGATGCCTCTACTACTTTTGATGGTATTAGTTCGCTTGGTCATGCTCTTGAGAAACAAATTGCTGCTGCTGCTGAAAAATATGGAATTGAACTTCCTGTTGCTCGCTACCCTATTGGTGAAACTTATGATTATCCTGATTTGAGTAAACTCAAAGAGAGGCTCCTTGATGATGATTACTATACGCTTGATGAAGATCTATGCAGGGAACTGACAGAGTTTGCTGGCTCTGACCCTGAAGTTATTAAGAATATATTTGAAAAACACTCTTTGAAGAACAAAACCGCTCCTAATCCTGAATTTGCTACATCTCCTATATGCATTGATGATCCTGATTATGATTTCTCTGTTGATCTTTCACTTATACCTATGGTTGAAGCTGACCCCTTTTATGGCAGAGAAAATGATGATGCTATTGCACACCTGACTAAACTCAGTGAGTTGGGTAGCCTGTTTACCACAGATGAGAAGATACGATACTTTTATATCACCAAGCTTCTTCCTTTCTCCTTGAAGGAGGGTGCTAAAGCATGGTATGATTCACTCCCATGCGGTTCCATTAAGAGTCCTCAGGACTTAGCTCACTCTTTTGTTGATAAGTACTTTCCTGCTCACATGCAACATGCTGCTTTACAAAGAATTTATAACTTTAAACAGTTGCAGGATGAGTCCCTCCCTAAAGCTTGGGGGAGGTACTGCGGTCTGATTCGGGCTAGACCAGGACATGAAATCCCTAAGAATGAATTAATCGATATATTCTATGCTGGTCTAACTGATGAATCCAGGTCCTATTTGGACAGTTGTGCTGGTTGTGTTTTCAGGAAAAGAACACCGGGCGATGCGGAAGATTTGATGGGCAGGATTGCCAAAAACCATGAAGATTGGTCCGTCCCTGAACCACCTCCACCAACAAAGAAGAGGGGCATGTTTGTTCTAAGCCCCGAAGATATGCGAGAAGCAAAGAAGTCTATTAAAGAGAAAGGTATTAAAGCTGAAGATGTGAAGAATCTACCCCCTATTGAAAAGCTGTGTGAGCCTACCACTCACCCTCCTATGATAGAGGTACACTCTCTTTTAGATTTCAACGCAAGTGACATCCCTCATGGTAAGCCTCCTGATCAATGTTTAGATGAGTTTGATAATTTTATTATGAAACAAAATCATTTTAATGAGAGGATAGAAAGTCAGTTGCATGATAATTCCCTTGCCATCAAAAGACTGCTTGATGTTTTAGATAGAACAGTTAATGATGTTCAATGTCTTGTGAAGCATTTTCAAATGGTTCAAACTCAGCTTGATCAAATTTCTAATGTGCAAAGAGATTTGCTCGCTAACAATGCCAAACAAGATAGTTTGCAGGCTTTCGGGATTAAGACCCGAGGAGGAACTAGCACTCAAGATCCTCTTTATCCAGAGGGGCATCCGAAGAGAATCGAGCAGGATTCTCAAATGCAGGAAGAAGAAATTGTTGGCTCTCCAAAGAAAAAGAAGAAACATAAGGAGACTGACAATTCTAATGATCCTATTGCAAATGAAGAACCAACTATTGATCCCAACAGTGTATCTATCTCTGATGCTGAGACTGAAGACGGTGCTGAACCTGAAGGTAATAATAATGAGAAGAATGATCCGCCTGAAGTTCGAGAAGAAGAAGGACCTGACAAACGTAAGAGGTACACTAAAGAAGACTTCACCGCAAGAAAACATGGGAAGGAAAGAGAACCATGGGTACAGAAACCCATGCCCTTTCCAGGTAAGTCCATCAAATCTAAAGAAGAAGAGCATTATAATAAGTTTTGTGAGTGGATTAAACCTCTTTTTCTTCAAATCCCTTTGACTGATGCTATTAAGTTACTTCCTTATTCAAAATATATGAAAGATATTGTCACTAATAAAAGAAAAGTTCCTAATGATGCAATATCTACTATGCTTGCTAACTACTCTTTCAATGGCAAGATTCCTGAGAAGCTCGTTGACCCAGGTATACCCACCATTCCTTGCTCCATAAAGAATAATTATGTCAAAACTGCTTTATGTGATCTTGGAGCAGGAGTGAGTGTTATGCCTCTCTCTCTTTATGAGAGGCTATGTTTAGAGAAACTAATTCCTACAGATATCTCCCTTCAGATGGCTGACAAGTCAACCGCTGTTCCGATAGGTATTTGTGAGGATGTTCCCGTAGAAGTTGCTAATTGTTTAATTCTTACTGATTTTGTTGTGCTTGACATGCCCGAGGATGGGAGCATGTCCAGTATTCTTGGTAGACCTTTTCTTAACACTTCAGGTGCTATTATTGATTGCAATAAAGGGAAGGTTACCTTTCATGTGAATGATAAAGAACACACGATATATTTTC
Source organism: Secale cereale (assembly GCA_902687465.1). Classification (NCBI taxonomy): domain Eukaryota; kingdom Viridiplantae; phylum Streptophyta; class Magnoliopsida; order Poales; family Poaceae; genus Secale; species Secale cereale. The sequence continues at coordinate 583,914,421 of LR738713.1, forward strand.
CAAAGAAGACCGACAGGAGGCATGGCCTCAACTCTATAGAGAATATCGAGACCGTGAAAATTGGAGAATGGGACCGTCCACTACATGTGCCTCACAAATACAAAACTATCATGGTAGGGACAATGTCCATCAAGGTAAAGGTTCAGTGATTACTTCGTAGGAGGTGAGACTTTTTGCTCTATATATCGCCTGTTTGTTGGTAAGACTTGATCAACCTTATTAGCAAATATGGTTTATATAGATAAAAAGTTGAGCTTGTTATGTTTTCACTTGTTTTTAGTTTTGTCCTACTAGTTGTACCAAGTATTTATGTTTTTGAAGCTTCACAATACCACTAACTGCTTCAAGTTTTCAGAGAGTTTCACAGCTTTTTGAACTTTGAAAAAAATTCAACAATGAAGTTTTCAGAAAAATTCCAGAAAAATTATAATAAAAATTTCCACGTCGGGAGAGACCCGGAAAGGCCTGGGGCCAGCCAGGGGGGGCCACCAGTGGCCCAGGCGGCCAGCTGGCGCGACCCAGCCCCTGGCCGCGCCCATAGGGCGCCTGGGGCCCACGGCGCCCCCTCCAGGTATGTGTTCTTCCTCCCTCTCTCTCTTTTTCCAAAAACACGAGTTCTGCTCCCGTTCTTGTGTTCTTGCTGTTCTTGGAGGCGATTCTTCGATCTCTCTCTACAGTCCATCATTTGAGTTGAAATTTTGAGCAAATACTCCCTGAAATGAGTTTGTTAGGAAGGGCAAAAGTGTGGCTTGAGAAGAGGAGGCCCGCACACTCCGATCGAGTTACTAGAGACGCAGCTTCACCATCGACTGCTAGGGTGAGCTATAATGAAGATCATGTGCCCCTGGAGTTGTTGGAAGACACAAGTCCAGCACGTGCGATGACGTATCCATGTGATGAATTCATGGAAGCTGCGGGAATCAAGGATGAGTTTTATAATCTTTGTGCTAATGCAGGTTTGACACGGCTGGTCACGAGCCGTGTTACTCAGTATCAAAAACTCACCTCCATTTTCATTAACAATTTTAGATATAATCCTGATTCAGGTGCTATTGAGTTTAAAATTTATAATGATCTTATCACCATGACTTTGGGAAATTTTTGTGAAATAATAGGTGTGCCGAACGTTGGGAGGACGGCTAGGATGGCCACTCAGCCCTCCGAGCTGAAAACCGTCATCAACTCCCTCTGCAGCATGGGTACGAGGGATATTCATCAGTCGAAGATCTCCAGCATCTTATTTCCTCACCTCAGGTATTTTGCATATTATATTGCTAGAGGGGTGTTAGCTGGAGACAACACGAGCAACATTTCTGCTCCGGATATTGCTATCCTGGCAGCAGCCCTCTCAGGGAGGTCTGATTATAATCTGGGTACTTTGATTGCTCGACGCCTTGCTATGAACGGTAACAGGGGGGATTTATATGGTGGCGTTTACGCCACACTTATCTTAGAGCATCTTGGAAGCACCCCACACCCTGATGATGCTCCTTTTACATATTTAAGCCTTGATCTTGCTGCTATGAAAAGGCATAAGTTTGTTACCATGGGTTCTGAACTTGATAATCTTATTTATATCTTGCGTTTCGGAACTGCCGCGGAACGCGAGATCCGTCTACCTGCACGTCTTTTGTTTGATTTTTCTCGCAGGAACGGATGGTCCTTTGATGTTGTTCAGTTCGATGAGTTCATGGTCCAGCATCAGTTTCATAACCCCATGGAGGGGGTTGTGCCCGACGAGGAGAGGCACGGTGAGATACCACATTTTCAGGAAGAAACCGCCACCGAGTTTGGTGAAGGGTCTTCCTCTGTTTGGCGTTCGGAACCTTCCTCGTGGGAGACTCCGAGGAGTTCGGTGTACGCGCCAGCATCCTTCTACAACCCTTGGACTCACCACCATACCCCTGGAGCAGGAGGCTCCTGGGGGCAGTAGCTGCTACCAACTTAGGCCAAAAGCCTAAGCTTGGGGGAGTACGTGCCCTTCTCACTTTTCCATTGTATTATCCGCTTTATTCACTTTAATCTTGTCGAAGTTTTTGCCCATTCTTCTTTGTTTCTCTCTTTGCAAAACAACAAAAAGATTTTCTCTTTCTTTTGCTTTTATTCAACCTTTGAAAAAACCAAAAAGATTTCCTTTCTCTCTTTAGTTTGCTTTGTTTTCAGAGTTCAGCTCGAGTCCGTGATGGCATTTAATTATATTTCCTACGTTCGATCGTGCAAGTGACAAGCAGTGATGACGAAGATCGACTGAAGGGAAGCAACAGGGAAGACCGGTATGAACTCTTATTGTTTCTACTTTTGTACATATGCCTGTACTTATGATCTAGAGACCAGCTTGTAGCGACATAGTGCTATGTTTACAATGCTCTTCCAGTGGTTCATGCTTTCCTTGTGGCTAGTCTCGAATAACTAGAGTATATAATGTGTTATTGAAATGATCTACATGCATTGCACTGTTCATAGTCTGGTATACTAGGGTGGTATTTCCCTTTAGAGAATTTTTGGATTGACTTGCTACATGCTTACACATGTTTAAGACTAAAAAGTCTACTCTGCCTTGATGATCTTTGAGTTTTAGAATAGTTATATCACTTTCATGCCCGATTCAATGTTGCTTTGTCGCTCTGCATGATTATGACCGTTATTGCTCTCTAGTTGGTCACTTCCCAGTCTTTTGCTAAACCTCCACCTGTACTAAGCGGACTGACTGCTTGTGCATCCAAAATCATTAAAACCAGTTATGCCATATGAGTCCACTATACCTTCCTATACATGGTATTTACCTGCCATTCCTAACGAAGACTTTCATGTACCATCTCGAAACTAATCAAAAGCATTTCTCTTTTGTTCCTATGTTTTAGCTCATGAGGAAGTAGTAGTTAATTCATGATCTTTTTAAGTTGGTCAAGTTTCACCCCTGGATTGTATGTCTAATGTGCAAACCCCTAATACGAGAAGGAACTGGCATTGAGTGCGCCCGGCTCAAAAAGATAATATAACAAACAAACCCTCCTTCACGCTTTGTTCATGAGAAATCAGAAAACTTTGGCAGTGATAAACAAAGGAGATTAAGAGGATGTGATCGTCCTCATGCGGGAGCCGTTCCTCGAGACTTGTCCTCTCAAAAAGTGATTGAGTTATCTGCTAGCATTCGTTGACGAAATATGCACTTCTCAAAACATGTTTACTTCTGTTTTTAAAACTAAGAGCTCTGGTACATGTTTAGTTTTTGTTTCCGACCACGGGTTTTCAACTTTGCCAATAAAAGCCACGGTTCGAGAGTCTCACCTTCTTTCTTCAAAGCACCGACTAGGAGAGCATAATTGTCATTCTGAGTGTAATGTGCATTGTCCCAAAGTATTACATTGTCTTCTGCATACTCGTGATATGATTTATTCTGAAATTCTTAGTTCTAGTCTCCTTTAAAACTCTGGAGGAGTCTCTGCATTTATGTTTTGCTTCACTCATGGGGGCTAGCGAGATACCACCCTAATATGCTCAAGCTATGTGCAATGCAATCTTGTCTTGATCTTCAGTAGTATATTATTTACTTTTAAGTATTTGTGACTGATCACTTGAAAGAAGGATTGCTCCTTGCATTGTCCTCATAAGTACTGTTTCAATACTTGCTAAACTCTTTTTGTAGTACATGCTTATATACATCTAATGAAGCAAAAGAGTTTGTCAAAGTTTTCTTTGTCGCGTCCAGTTCGTTGAACTGGATTGCTTGAGGACAAGCAATATGCTAAGCTTGGGGGAGTTGATACGTCTCAAACGTATCTACTTTTCCAAACACTTTTGATATTGTTTTGGCCTCATTCTTGCATGATTTGGACTAAACTAACCCGGACTGACGCTGTTTTCAGCAGAGCTGCCTGTATGGTTTATTTGTGTGCAGGAAAACGGATTTTTAGGTATCTCAGAAAAATCCACGAAAAATCACAGAAAATCCACGCACCCGAAGGAAGCAGGAACCAGAAGTGGGACCAGAGGGGGGCCAGGGGGTGCCCAGGCGCCCTGTGGGCGCGCCCCCCCTGGGCCGCGCCGGGGGGGGCGCCTGGGTGGGGCCCACACCCCCTGGTGCCCTACCTTACCTCGTATTTTTACTCCCGACGCAGAAACCCCAGATCAGAAGTTTTTTCGCTGTTTTTCATCGCGGAGCCGCCGCCACCCTCTGTTCTTCCTCGGGAGGGCTAATCTGGAGGCTGAATTGGCCTCCGGAGAGGGGAGATCGTCGCCATCGTCATCATCATCACCACTCCATCATCCCTCCATGACTTCTCCTTTCATGTGTGAGTAATTCCGCCGCTATAGGCGAAGGGGATGGTAGGGATTGGATGAGTTAGATCATGTAATAATTTATCAGATCGTTGGGGGCCTGTTGCCTATCATCTACTATGGTGTTTATCATCTTTGCTACAACTTGTTATTCTTAATGCTTGACACTTAGGGCCTGAGTGCCATGATTTCAGATCTGAACCATATGTGTTTGCATGAATATATTTGTGTTCGTGATCCTATCTATGAGTTGTTTGCACCTGTTACGGTCCGGAACCGGCGATCCCAAAACTGACAGCTTCGGACACCAAAGGGGATGGTCCGTAGTTTGAGGATTACATGTATCCATTGAGTTCATTGCTTTGTTCCGGTGCTCTTTGACAGGAGCACCTCAATATCTATAAGTTCCTTTTGGCCCCGTTCGTAGCGGGATGGTAGGACAAAAGATGTTGTGCAAGTTCTTATTGCAAGCACGTACAACTACCTACGAGATACATGCCTAATGTTTGATATTTGCCTAGATGATCATTACTTTTCCGTGTGCCGTGCCCCAAGTTAGAATCTATCTCATCCATGCAGCGCCCAACCATCCATCTCCCTAGCCTACAGTGTTTTAAACCCTGCTTGTCACTAGTTGCTACTTTTGCCAATTACTACTGCTATTTACTTTTGCTGTTTACTTTTACTATTACTATCATCACTATCATATCACTGTTACCACTTATCTTTTGTTGCAAGTAAGTATATTTCAGGTGCGGTTGAATTGACAACTCAACTGTCAAAGCTTATAAATACTCTTTGGCTCCCCGTGTGTCGAATCAATAAATTGGGTTATTCTTACCCGCGAAGACTATCTCGATCCCTTACGGTTGAGGGTTATCAGTAACTAACGAGGGGCGAGAAGCCTAGCAAGAGTTTTTCTGGCGCCGTTGCCGGGGACTCCACTCTTCAAGATAGGGGAGTTGCATGCTATCTTTTACCTTTGCTTTTAGTCTTGTTAGTTTACCTTTCAGTTTTTGCTTTAGTATCTTTTATCGAAAATCACAAAAATAGTTATCTTGCTTGCTTGCTACTATGGGTTCCACCGAGAACACCAAGTTGTGTGACTTCACTAGTCACAACAACGATGACTTTATCAGCACACCTATCACTGCACCTGCCACTTCAGCACCTTCATATGAAATTAAACCTGCTTTACTGAATCTAGTTATGAAAGATCAATTCTCCGGTGCTGGAGATGATGCTGCTTTACACTTGAACAACTTTGTTGAACTTTGTGATATGCAAAAGTACCAAGAAATAGATGGTAATATTGTTAAGCTTAAGCTTTTTCCTTTCTCCTTGAGAGGAGGAGCTAAAATTTGGTTTCAGTCTTTGCCTAGAAATAGCATAGATTCATGGGACAAGTGCAAAGATGCTTTTATTGGAAAATACTATCCACCTGCTAAAATTATCCAACTGAGAAGTAACATAATGAATTTTAAACAATTGGATGATGAACATGTTGCCCAAGCTTGGGAACGTATGAAATCTCTTATCAAGAACTGCCCTACTCATGGTTTGACTACTTGGATGGTTATCCAAACTTTTTATGTAGGATTGAACTTTACCTCGCGGAACTTGTTAGATTCGGCCGCGGGAGGAACCTTTATGTCAACTACACTTGGTGCTGCCACGAAGCTTCTCGATGAGATGATGACCAACTATTCCCAATGGCACACCGAACGCGCTCCAACAGGTAGGAAGGTAAACTCTGTCGAGGAAATTTCCTCCCTTAATGAAAAAGTTGACTTGATCATGTCTCTACTTTCGAAGCAATCCTCTGTTGATCCTCGTGATGTTCCTTTAAATTCTTTGATTGCTCAAGAACAAGTAGATGTGAACTTTATCTCTAGAAACAATTTTAACAACAATGCTTATAGGAGTAATTTTGGTAGCAATCCTAGACCGTTCCCCTCTAATTCTTATGGGAACAACAATGCTTATCCTAGCACCAAGAACTCCACCCAAAAAGATAGAGATTTGCCTGGTTATGAGAAACTTCTAGAAATAGAGAAGGCTACTAAGAATTACATGCACACCCAATATGAACAAAACAAAATCTTCTCGAGGCAACTAAATGAGCATACTGCTATCTTGCAAGACATTAGTAGACAATTAGAGAGCCTAAATATTGAGATTTCTAACCTCCAGACTAGGCTCACTATCACTGAGACCCAAGTTTCCAATATGTCCCACACACAAGCCACTTTGATAAACCAAATGGCAGCTAAACCCGAAGTGGTTGCATCCCTAAGGGAGGAAGAGGATAAAATTAAGAGCCTTCCTACCCACCACACTGTTGCTACTATCCAAGTTGTTGAGGATATCCAAACTCTTAGCACCCAATGTACTCCTGGTCCCATTGGACCTATTGATGGTGATGCTATGACTATAGAAACTACCAAACATGTGAACCTAAAGGACACCACTACCACTTTACTTGATGCTAGTGACCTTGATTTTGATAATTGCACTCTTACCGAAGTTATTAATTTCCTTCACAAGATGTCTAGAGATCCCCGCACTAGCACGCTTAACCTTGCCTTCACAGAGCATATCACTAATGCTCTCATCAAAGCTAGGGAGGAGAAACTTAGAGTAGAAGCCTCCATACCTAGAAAGCTAGAAGATGGTTGGGATCCTATGATAAAAATTAAATTGAATGACTTCTCTTGCTATGCATTATGTGATGTTGGAGGTAGTACCTCTGTTATGCCCAAAAGAATATATGATATGCTTAAATTGAAACCTTATGATTCTTGTTCTTTTGGTGTTCGTCTCGTTGATTCTTCCATAAAGAAACCTTTGGGGAGGATCGACGATGTTCTTATCGTTGTCAATGATAATTATGTTCCCGTTGATTTTACTATTATGGATATTGAATGTGAGCCTTCTTGTCCAATTATTTTGGGACGTCCCTTTTTACGCACCGTTGGTGCTATCATTGACATGAAAGAGGGTAATATAAAATTTCAGTTTCCTCTCAAGAAAGGGATGGAACACTTCCCTCGAAAGAAGATCAAGTTACCTTTTGAGTCCGTTGTACGGGCTAGCTATTCTTTTACTCTTGATAAAACTTGATCTATATGCATTATGCCTAGCTTAAAGGCATAAAAGAAAGCGCTTTTGGGAGGCAGCCCACATGAATAAATTTATTTTGCTTTTGTTGTGTCTTGATGTTGTTACTACTGTAGCATCATCATTGTATCTTTGCTTTTCAATTTTGTGCCAAGTGTAGCCTCTGATTGCTAGAAAGTTCAAAAGTTGTGAGGTGCTGTCCAGGAAACAGATTCTGTCCTTGGATATAAAAATTCGTATAAAATCACTAGATCATCTTTTTGGTCTGAATTTTTTCGACAGCGTGATCTATATAATTTTCTTTCGTGCGTCTGTTCTGAGTTTTTTTATTAGAGTTGCAGAAGTGCCCCGAACAAATCAATTACTACCTGCTGTTCTGTTTTTCATAGATTCTGTCCTGTTTTGCTTTTCCTTCATTTTGCAAACCAAGAGCTTGCTTTTTCTTTGCAAAAACCTTTTGGCAATCTTGAGAAACCGTAGACCTTCAAGAATATCTTTATTTCCAGCAAGGTATAATCATTTTATTATGGGTACTAACCTCGCTAATCGGATTATGATGAGTTATGTATGAAGGTAGTTTTCAAGTGTGCGGGGGAAGATGATAAAAAGATTCAGGAGTGTCAAGCGCTCAAGCTTGGGGATGCCCCCATGCACCCCCAAGAAATATTCAAGGAGACTCAAGCGTCTAAGCTTGGGGATGCCCCCGTGCATCCCCTTCTCCATCAACATTATCAGTTCGTCTTTCGTTCCACTATATTTTAATCACTTCATGTGTTATGTGCTATGCTTGGAGCATCTTGCTTTTAGTTTTCTTTAGTTTTTCATAACGAGTCGGAACTCAGCTTTTTTTATGTGGGAGAGAAACACGCTCCACTTCTACCTAGAACATAACATAGAATTTTCATGTCTATCCTTGCTGTGTGTGTTCTTTGTCTTTTAATAGCTACTATCATGTTCAGCTCTTAGCTTTCATGCTTATCTTTTCAAGAGCTTTTGTTTAGTTGGTTGCTTGAACTCTCTTTAATTACCATGCTCACCTTATTAAGAGAGTTTGCTTCCATTGCATTGGTTGATATGTCTATGATAAAGATGCTACGTGCATGATGACGCTTAGTAGTTCATGTTTTCTTATGGTTAGTCTCAAATAACTGGGGGGTTCCCAATGTGTTATTGGAGTACCAACATGATTTGTTTGCCTATGATGTGGTATGGTTTAGTAATATCTTCCTTCGAGAATTTATTTTGATTGACTTGGCGTATGCTCACGCATATTTAAGACTGTAAAGAAAGTCTGTCAAGCCTTGATGGTCTTTTGTTTCTGAGTAGCGATATAACTACCATGCCTGATTCAATGTTGCTTTGTCGCTCTGCATGATTATGACCGTCATTGCTCTCTTAGTTGGTCGCTCCCCGTCTTTTGCTAACCTTCGCTTGTACTAAGCGGACTGACTGCTTGTGCATCCACATCCTTTAATCCAGTTATGCCATATGAGTCCACCATACCTTCCTACATGGTATTTACCTGCCATTCCTAACGGAGACTTGCATGTGCCATCTCGAAATTATTCAAAGAAAAAGCATTCTTATTTTGTGCCTCTGTTGTAAGTTCATGAGGAAGTAGTGGTTAATTCATGACCTTTTTAAGTTGGACAAGCTTCACCCCGGGATTGCATGTATAATGTGCAAACCCATAATATGAGAAGGAACTAGCATTGAGTGCTCCCGGCTCAAAAAGATAATATAACAAACAAACCCTCCTTCACGCTTTGTTCATGAGAAATCATAAAACTTTGGTAGTGATAAACAAAGGAGATTAAGAGGATGTGATCGTCCTCATTCGGGAGCCGTTCCTCGAAACTTGTCCATCTCGAAAAGTGATTGAGTTGTCTGCTAGCATTCGTTGACGAAACATGCATGATCTAAAATAAATTATTACCTATGTTTTAAAGCCAAGAGCTCTGGTACATGTTTTGTCTTTGTTTCCGACTACGGGTTTTCAACCTTGCCAACAAAAGCCACTGTTTGAGAGTCTCCACCTTCTTTTAAAAGCACCAACTACTAAGAGCATGATTGTCATTCTGAGTGTAATGTGCATTGTCCCAAAGTAGCATTGTCTTTTGCATGATTGTGATATCGTTTATTCTGAAATCATTGTATCTAGTCATCACTTAAACCTTGGAGGTGCCCCTGCATTTATGTTTTGCTTCACTAAAGGGGGCAAGCTAGATATCACTTTATCATATTTGCACATCATGTTCATTGCAAATCTATTTGATGTTTCAGTATCATATTGTAAAACTTTCAGTCCTTTGTGATTTTCTCATGAGGCAACTTAATTACTATAGATTCATTGTCTCAGTAAGCTTTTGTCATATGACTATGAAAAAGTCCTATATGGTTAATAGCATGTCACCACAGAAATTATTCTTGTTATCATTTACCTACTCGAGGACGAGCAGGAATTAAGCTTGGGGATGTTGATACGTCCAAAACGTATCTATAATTTCGGCTTGCTCCATGCCTCTTTTGGGTGATATTGCTATGATATTTATACACTTCCATACACTTTTGATCATATTTGGACTAACCTATTAACTCAGTGCACCCTAGTGCCAGTTTCTGTTTTCGGCTGTTTTTGTATTTCAGATTTTCACGTTACGAGAACTGCCAGGAAAAATCCAGAAAAAATATATAAAAAATCAGCGTTCCAGAAACTACCGTGCGCCCGAAGGACAGCTGGGGGGGGGGGCACCAGGGCTCCAGACGCCCTGGCGGCGCCCCCCCTGGGCCGCGCCGGGGGGGGGGGGCGCCTGGCCCCCCGAGGCTCCTCCGATGCCCCCCTTGGCATATATTTAAAGCATCTCCCGAAACCCTTGAGGGAGGAACTCTTTTCGCGATCTCATATCTGTTCCGTCGCCGCCGCCGTTTCCAAGATCGGGAGCACCAGGAGAACTCTTCCCGGCACCCTGCCGGAGGGGAGGATCACCACCGGGAGCCTCTCCACCACCATGGACGCCTCCCGGATGAGTTGTGAGTAGTCTCCCTTGGACCATGAGTCCATGACCAGTAGCTATGTGATGTTCTCCTCCCGTTCTTGTGCTTCACTAATTAGTCCTCGTGAGCTGCCCTACATGATCGAGGCACATATGTAATCCTTCTGCTGTTGCTATGATGAGTTTGCTGGGATCCAATGGATTATGAGATTATGTTCAGATTGTGCTTGAGTAATATATTTGATCTACCTCTTTTATATTTATGTTCGTAAGTAATTATTGCATGTTCTCCGTTGTTATTTATTGCTTTGGCCAAGTAATAGGTAGTGACTCCAAGAGGGAACGTTATGCTTGATTGTGGGTTCATGCCCCTCGATGACTAGTTTGAGTGACAGAAACATGAGTCTAGGGGATCTGCTGTTGCCACAAGGGGGAAAACAACGGTGCTTGTGCCCGCGGGTGCAAGGATTGTTTACTTTACGCAAAGTTCTTTTAATGCAGTTGTCTGTTGCATTGAGTTTACACTATGGGTGGGACTCGCAACTTAATACCAGCGAGATGTTCTGGATAGATATCTCAAGGTGGATGATTAGTAGTAGATATTGATGGATTTCTGTCTACTTACTTTGGCGTACCGCCCATGCTTTGAACCTCAACCTTTCTTGCAATGTAATCAGCATTGGTTTGCGCACATGGTCCTGTCAATTGCCCAGCTGTAATTCGTTTACCTCACATAGCTGCTTTATCGTCTTTTGGGAGAGAGACATCACTAGTGAACATCATGAGACTCCGGTCCATATTACCATCATTGATCACATCCGCTATTTACTTTTCGCTTTTATTTACTATTGCAATTATATCTATCACTACTATCACTTGCGTTTAATCCTTTGTGAACTACAAGGCCGGAGGGATTGACAACCTCTCTGTACTCATTGGGAGCAAAGTTATTTGTATCTGTGTGCAGGTCCATGTTGATTGTTAATATTTGGCGCCGTAGCAGTTGACACCTTCTTGTTGAACCTAGGAGTCTCTGGGGATTCGATCCTTGGTATCTTTGCCAAGGGAAAAACTTCCGCAACACTACATCTCACACCTTCCACTTGGGGTAACCAACGAGGGGCGAGAAGCCTAGCACTCATCACTGTAGCCAAGGAAAACACACTCAACCGACTGAGCAGTCAGTTTGGTGCGTTCTCGCGGGGCAAGCAGGACATAGCACACACATCCAAACATACGAAGAGCTGAGTAGTCAGGAGATCGACCAGTGAGACACTCCATAGGAATACCACCCTGCAGAGCAGTCGGGGGCTGAATGTTAATGAGATAGGTGGATGCAGAGACAGCCTCAGCCCAAAAGTGGGGTGGAAGAGAAGCGGCAATCATCAGCGCACGAGCCGTCTCAAGCAGATGATGATGCTTCCGTTCAGCAATGCCATTCTGAGCATGAGCACAGGACATGAGAACTGGGCAAGAGTACCCTGTTCCACAAGAAAACCACGCAACCACTGGGAGATATACTCGCCAGCGGAGTCAGCACGAAACGTACGAATGGGCGTGGAAAACTGGGTGTGAACCATGACAGCAAATCGTTTGTATATAGAGAGAACCTCGCTACGAGATTTCATGAAGTAGAGCCAAGTGTAGCGAGAGAAATCATCAATAAACAAAACATAGTAATGATGACCACCTTTCGAATCAAAGGGAGCAGGACCCCAGACATCAGAATGAACTAAGTCAAAAGGATGCTGAGATACAGACTCACTGGTAGGATAAGGTAACTGGGTCTGTTTGCCAAGTCTGCAACCATTACAATGTAAGGAGACATCTCCAGATACAGACCCTAAAAGGCCCTGACGAACTAAAGAAGACAAGCGAGAGCCACAGATGTGACCAAGGCGATGATGCCACTGCTGGAAGGACGCAGACGAAGAGGCAGCAAGAGCATGGGAGCTGGCAGAAGAGGTGGCAGCGGAAGGAACACAAAGCCAGTCAACCTCCCAAAGGGCCTCTGACTCACGGCGCCGGGGGCCAGGACCAACCAAAGCCTTGGTGCGACGATCCTGAATGGAGCAGGAGTCGGTATCAAGAATGACACGACAACCAGAATCAGTAAGTTGGGAAGCGGAAAAAAGATTCATGGTAAGACGAGGAACATGAGAAACACTAGGAACAGAAAAACGTGGAGTAGAAAGAATGCCACGACTAGCAACAGGAAGAGGTGTGCCATCAGCAGTGAGAACATTGAGAGGAAAAGCAAGAGGTCGAAGGGAAGATAAAGCAGAAGAATCAGAGGACATATGAAAGGAAGCTCCAGAGTCCAGCACCCACGAGGATGTACCTGACTGAGTAGGCTCCGACGGGGGCGGAGTGGTGGTGGCAGTCACAGCAGCAACAGAACTCGTCGAGGAAGAACCAGAGGAGGCCAGCATGCGCTTGAGTCGCATAATATCCTGGTCAGTGAGTGACGGAGGCGAGGGGGACGCATGAGTCCCACTGGAAGAAGAACGCCTCTGGTCTCGCTGTTTCTGACGGCAATCAGACTCTGGGTGACCGTGCCTGGAATGGTAGCCACAGAAAGTGCCACAGCGCGATCTGCCCTTCTCAGCAGAAGGAGGACGACTCACCCCCCTGAAGGTGTGGGCAGAAGCGGTGGAGCGGTGAGACGAGCAGACGACACAGGATCTCGAGCAGCCAACACAGAGGGAACATCAAGCAACCCAGCAGAACGGAGACGGGTCTCCTCAGCACGAAGCTCAGCAAGCACCTCCGAGATAGGAACACGACCTCGAGCAAGCAAGTGAGCGCGTCGAGGCTCAAACTCGGAGCGGAGGCGAGATAAGAGCTCATGGACACGCTGAAACTCCAAATCTGACCTCATAGTCTGGCAGCAACGGCAAGTTCCACAAACAACTGTCCGAAGAGAGTCAAGCTGGCGCCAGATGGCAGAACTCTGTGTGTAGAACTCATCAACAGAAGAGTCACCCTGCTGAAGAGCGTGCTCCTAACACACCACAGATAAGTAGAGCGCATCACCTGAGGGCTGATAGCGCTGACAGAGGTAAGACCACATCGCTGCAACAGTACCGAGGCTCATGAACTCCGAAGCAAACTGAGGTAGGACACTAGCAGTGAGAACAGCAGCAGCCCGAGCATCATCATTGCACCACTGAGTGTAAGCAGACAGAGCATCCCGATAGAGAGAAAGAGCATCGGAATAGGCTGATACCTGCTGATCATAAGCATCCACCGCAGCATCATCGAGAGCCTTTGATGCATCCCGATCAGCCTGAGAAGCACCAGCAGCAAGAACAGGCGGCACCGGTGGGGTAGGAGCCACAGGAGCGACAGGGCAAGGTGGACAGGGGACCTCGCCAGAGAGAACGCCCCACAGGAGAAGGCCGCGCATGTGGATCCGCATGAAGCCCGCAAACTCGGCATAGTTGGTCCCATCGAAGTGTTGGGGAACGTAGCAGAATTCAAAAAAATTCTACGCTTTCACCAAGATCAATCTAAGGAGTCATCTAGCAACGAGCATACTGGGGTGCATCTACATACCCTTTTGTAGATCGCGTGCGGAAGCGTTCGAAGGAACGTGGATGAAGTAGTCGTACTCTTCGCGTTCTTTCTCACTGATGATCCTAGCGCCGAACGGACGGCACCTCCGCGTTCAACACACGTACGGTACAGCAACGTCACCTCCTTCTTGATCCAGCAAGGGGGGAGGAGAGGTCGTCGGAGATCCAGCAGCACGACGGCGTGGTGGTGGATGCAGCAGGAAATCCTGCAGGGCTTCGCCGGCGCCCTGCGGAGGAGTAGGAAGGGTGGCGGGAGGGGGGAGAGGCGCCATAGGCTTGGGGTGCGGCTGCCCTCTCCCCCCACTATATATAGGGGCCAGGGGGGTGCGTCGGCCCTGGGGAGATCAGATCTCCAGGGGGGCGGCGGCCAGGGGGGTATACTTGCCCCTCAAGGCATGGGGGCGCCCCCTCCCCCTAGGGTTTCAACCCTAGGAACATGGAGGGGGAGGCCCATGTGGTGCGCCAGCCCATCAGGGGCTGGCCTCTTCCCCCTTGCGGCCTAGGGGCCCACCGGGATGGGTGGCCCCACCCGATGGACCCTCGGGACCCCTCCGGTGGTCCCGGGACACTCCCGGTGACCCCCGGAGTTTACCCGATGGCCGAAACTGGACTTCCTATATATCATTCTTTACCTCCGGACCATTCCGGAACTCCTCGTGACGTCCGGGATCTCATCCGGGACTCCGAACAACATTCGGGTTTCCATGTGCATGCATCTCTACAACCCTAGCGTTACAGAACCTTAAGTGTGTAGACCCTACAGGTTCGGGAGACACGTAGACATGACCGAGGCGACTCTCCAGTCAATAACCAACAGCGGGATCTGGATACCCATGTTGGTTCCCACGTGTTCCTCGATGATCTTCATCGGATGAACCAATGTGTCAAGGATTCACTCAATCCCGTATGTCATTCCCTTTGTCTATCGATACGGTACTTGCCCGAGATTCGATCGTCGGTACACCCGATACCTTGTTCAATCTCGTCATGGCAAGTCTCTTTACTCGTTCCGTAATCCATCATCCCGTGACCAACTCCTTAGTCACCTTGAGCTCATTATGATGATGTCTTACCGAGTGGGCCCAAAGGTACCTCTCCGTCACACGGAGTGACAATATCCCAGTCTTGGTTCGTACCAACTCAACAGGCACTTTCGGAGATACCCGTTGCGTACCTTTATATTCACCCAGTTACGTTGTGACGTTTCGCACACCCAAAGTATTCCTACGGCATCCGGGAGTTGCACAACCTAATGGTCTAAGGAATAAATACTTGACACCGAAAAGCTTATGCATTACGAACTATACGATCTCGTGCTAGGCTCAGGATTGGGTCTTGTCCATCACATCATTCTCCTAATGATGTGATCCCGTTATCAATGACATCCAATGTCCATGGTCAGGAAACCGTGACCATCTGTTGATCAACGAGCTAGTAACTAGAGGCTTACCACAGACTCATTGTGGTCTATATATTCACACATGTATCGCTGTTTCCGTACAATACAATTCAAGCATGAATAACAAACAATTATCATGAACAAGGAAATATAATAATAATACTTTTATTATTGCCTCTAGGGCATATTTCCAACAGTCTCCCACTTGCACTAGAGTCAATAATCTAGTTACATTGTGATGAATCGAACACCCATAGAGTTCTGGTGTTGATCATGTTTTGCCCGTGGAAGAGGTTTAGTCAACGGGTCTGCGACATTCAGATCCGTATGCACTTTACAAATATCTATGTCTCCATCTTGAACATAATTCCGGATGGAGTTGAAACGGCGTTTGATGTAATTGGTCTTCTTATGAAACCTGGGTCCTTGGTAATGGCAATAGCACCAGTGTTGTCACAGAAGAGAGTCATCGGGCTTGACGCGCTTGGAATGACTCCTAGGTCGGTGATGAACTCCTTCATCCAGACTCCTTCTTGTGCTGCTTCGCAAGTAGCTATGTACTCCGCTTCACATGTAGAATGTGCCACGACGCTCTGCTTGCAACTGCACCAGCTGACTGCTCCACCATTCAAAATATACACGTATCCGGTTTGTGACTTCGAGTCATCCAGATCTGTGTCGAAGCTAGCATCGACGTAACCCTTTACGACGAGCTCTTCGTCACCTCCATAAACGAGAAACATATCCTTAGTCCTCTTCAGGTACTTTAGGATGTTCTTGACCGCTGTCCAGTGTTCCATACCGGGATCACTTTGGTACCTCCCTACCAAACTTATGGCAAGGTTCACATCAGGTCTGTTACACAGCATGACATACATGATAGAACCTATGTCCGAGGCATAGGGAATGACTGTGACGCCCGGATAGTTAAGCTACAGTAACCCTCTGCTAATGACGACACGTCACCGCAATTACTGTTGTTAATCTCGCATTAGTTCAAAACTGATTCGAAATCCTAATTCAAAAAACAATTCAAACAATTAAAGTTTTCAAAAGTCAAAAAACTAAAATGTCCTCATTGTGACAAAAAGAAATCAGAAGATATGTTAGTGGAGAAACCAAGTCTTTATAAGATGGTTAAATGCAATAAACTAATTAAATCAGTAGCTAAAACCATTAATTAAATGCCCTTTATGATTTGTAAAATACTAAACTATATAATTTTGGAATGATACTTTTGTGGTTGTGACATAATTTGTAACAACAATTTAGGTGCCACTCTGGTATTTTATTAAAACTAAAAATAATAGGAAACAAAACTAAAATAGAAAAGTAATAAAAAGTAAAGGGCAAAACTAAAAATAAAACAAAAGGAAACATAACAAAGAAACCCCCACCCCCTGGGACACGACCCAGTTGGCCTAGCGACCAGGTCGGCCCACCCACGCGGCCCAACCGGCCCACCCCGACTGGATAACCCCACTCCCACACCCAAACCCTAGCACACACCCCCACTCTCCCTCTTCCCCCGATCTAATCGGGATCGGGCTCGAACCCCGTCGCCGCCGCCCGGGGGACTACCTTGCATCGACGTCGTCGTCTTCGTCACCAAACCGCCCCAACCTCGTCGGCGCATCTTCGCCGGAGCTCGCGTCGTCTCCGTCCTTCTCCTCGACC
>LR738713.1:583938648-583981747 GCA_902687465.1 Secale cereale
GGGGGGTTTGCAGGGCATGAGGCAGTGGGGGTTGAGGAGGAGGACGGAGACGACGCGAGCTCCGGCGAAGATGAGCCGACGAGGTCGGGGCGGTTTGGTGACGAAGACGACGACATCGATGGCGTCCCGCAAGGTAGTCCCCCGGGCGGCGGCGACGGGGTTCGAGCCCGATCCCGATTAGATCGGGGGAAGAGGGAGAGTGGGGGTGTGTGCTAGGGTTTGGGTGTGGGAGTGGGGTTATCCAGTCGGGGTGGGCCGGTTGGGCTGCGTGGGTGGGCTGACCTGGTCGCTAGGCCAACTGGGTCGTGTCCCAGGGGGTGGGGGTTTCTTTGTTATGTTTCCTTTTGTTTTATTTTTAGTTTTGCCCTTTACTTTTTATTACTTTTCTATTTTAGTTTTGTTTCCTATTATTTTTAGTTTTAATAAAATACCAGAGTGGCACCTAAATTGTTGTTACAAATTATGTCACAACCACAAAAGTTTCATTCCAAAATTATATAGTTTAGTATTTTAAAAATCATAAAGGGCATTTAATTAATGGTTTTAGCTACTGATTTAATTAGTTTATTGCATTTAACCATCTTATAAAGACTTGGTTTCTCCACCAACATATCTTCTGATTTCTTTTTGTCACAATGAGGACATTTTAGTTTTTTGACTTTTGAAAACTTTAACTGTTTGAACTGTTTTTTGAATTTGGATTTTGAATCAGTTTTGAACTAACGCGAGATTAACAACAGTAATTGCGGTGACGTGTCGTCATTAGCAGAGGGTTACTGTAGCTTTACTATTCGGGCGTCACAATTCTCCTCCACTACAAGAAATCTCGTCCCGAGATTTAGGAGGGGAGTAGGGGGAAAGTTCTGGTTACGAAATTCTAACGGATCTTCTTGGTCTTGGTTGCCTTTCTCGAAGAGGTTGACTACATGTGTTGATGTCTTCATTTGCTCTGCTTCCGGTCACCATGATGAAGTTGTCATGCTTGCTCCGGGGTCTTCATCGTCCTACGAACGCGATAAGGGGATTTTTTGGAAGAACGCATCTCCACAAAGCTGGGCATCTGACGGTGAACTCAATGGGAAATACACGAGGTACCCCACGAGTTGTATTTCAGTGAATTCGTTGAGTGCAATAAACGATGGTACCAAAGTTTCAAAATGGGTAGGCAATCATTCGATGCCTAGACAGAAGCTGGAATGGGGGCTTGAACAACGAGAATAACATGGTGTTTGATTCCAGGATAAATAATGGTATAGAATTTTAGCTCGTGAATCACACACGAAGCCAAGTGCAAAGAATACATTAGAATCAGAGTTGTACATGAGAGTCAGGTTTCGATCCAGTGGACCTGTGGGTTATGGGCCCACCATGTGGGTTGAAAGTAGGAAGGGTGGTGACATCTTGCACAGCCACGACAGGGAGGCATGTGAGTGGATAGCTTGTCAGCTATGTCAGCAACAAAGTCGGTACCAAGGACGGGGAACGAAGAGAACTGTTTTCTTACTCGTTGAACGAGGCGAACCAATAGGCAAAGTTCTCGTCCATCGGTGGTTACCGAAATGTTATGAACAATAGTAACAGGTTCTTACTGACAGAGTTGAACACCAAGTTGTTTACATAAGCGGAAAATTATTACTGCCTAGATTATATGTAGATCAAAGAAAGGTTAAACAAACAAATGGAAAGGGAAATTGTGATTACACACAATTAATAGGAGTATATCCTTCCCATGGACAAGCAGAACATGGCATACAGGGTAGGGGAGAAAGTACCCAACCATTCAGATAAAGAGGCAAGGATTAATCAAGATGTTACCCATACAACGGTGTCTGGATAACTGACCAAGAAACATTTAGCATCACGCCTCCAATATTCTTGTTGATGAGCGGGGTATCATAGTCATGCTTCAAGGTAGCAATGATATGGTGTTTCAATCAAGGGACAGACCTTGGATACACAAATGATCCATCAAAAGCAACTTATAGAATAAGTGTTTCAATCTCCTCCTGGAAGAATGGCTATCCTTGTAAAAGAAATTATAATGATGGGTCCTCCAGCAAGGGGTGTTGGGCATGACATCATATTATCGGGTCATCAAAGGACCAACATTATAACTCTTGGAAAGTTGCCCCAACCATCATATCTGACCGAGATTCAGATCTGATTGGTGTCATGATACCTCAGACCCACAATGTTCGAGAAGAAAAGGTGCAACACAAATCGTCGAAATGACATTGCAAGATTCTCGGGAATGAACTATGGGAGCGGGTTCCCGAAACAATAGTTCATCATTAAACCAAGGAGAGGATGAAGCGGTGGCTGATGGGCTCAGCGACAATTCATCGAGAGTTCCAAACGGAGGGATTTCCACAATAATGTGAACAAGATTATGACACTTGTTAATTCAAAGGATATCATGTTGTATGCTTGAGGAAAACATACGCCATTAATCATTAGTTGAAACTTGAAAGGTGTGCCCGAAATATGACCTTAGGCAGCAAGATCAATGTTAGAGTGACGATTCTATAATCAACAGTCTAAGAATGAACTGTCGGTCGTTAACTTCATAGCAATAGGGTTGCTAGAAGTATAGAACTCAAACAACATCGTTAGTATATTGGTATCCCGGTTAAAGACAACACGGGGACCAAGGAAGAATGGTGATGGTGAGAAGTATCATCATACCGAGAATCTCTAAGAGGTGAAGCCATCCCTACCACATTCTCGACATAAAAGACAGTAATACATCAATGCAGAACACAACACTAGCTGGAAAGCAAGTTGTAATCATAACATGGACAAGTTCGCGATGAAAGGAAGTCAAGGGTGTTGCCGATGATAATAAAAATCATCGAGGGCAAGGAGGGTATTTCTCATCATGAACACAATTGACATCTCGGAAGAAGTGAAAGTGTTAAAGGTGATTCGACACATTTGTCGGGAGGTTTCAAGAGGATGCAATCAAACAACAACGCAACAAGCAAAAGAATGACGAAGTGGCAAGTTATAGGGTCAATATATAAGATGCAAGCTCGGAACCAAAGTTGCCTTTCAAGACAAGCAACATGATGTTGAGAGATCGACATAAGTCGTGCTCACACACTGAAGAATTCGTGCACCGGAGAAAGGACGAGGTAGCACGGTCAAAGATAGCAAGGCCAGGATGCAGCCGGTAGTCTAGGAATGACATATTGAGTTCAGAATTTCCCAGTAAAAATACTAGGGGTATTTGATCTGTAGTGCAGATTAATTTCACTAGTCGGTGTCCTGGGTTGACAATAACCCAGAACCCATAGAGTGATTACGACAAGGAAAGACATTACCTCATCAAAGTTAGTAAGATGTGGTGCAATGGCAAGACATCTTCGAGATACCAGGTGGTAATACTCGAAGGTAGAAAATGATATAAGTAGAACCGGTTCATTGAACTATGACAGTAGATACTTCAACCTTGTCAAAAATTGATGAGGCACTGGAATGAATTCCCATTAGATATATCAGATCAGGACAGCATGGTCGGAACCATAACTGTAAGGAATCAATTGAAGAATACCGAAAGAATCATACAACTGGATAATCATTTTGGAAGAAGCTTCCGAGACGGTCTACATCATTTTCATGGGCATGAACACAAAGTTCAAGGTCAACTCCCACTTCTTTAATGCATATCATTTCATTCACCTCTCGCTTTGATAAAACTGTAATGTTGGAATTTTATCTAATAGAACACCGGAAGAGTATGACTTGTGAAAACTTTCGGGTTCTCACGGATTAGGGAAATGCATAGGTTCAACCGATCGGGTATCTTAGTAACATATACCACAAGTTTCAGAAGTAAATACTCAAGCTCGAAAGCAGAGCATGGTTGGCCAAGCAGAGGATACAATTTACCAAAGGCATTATGTATCAGGGGAAGAACTCACAATGTGATTGAATATGAAGGACATTGTCGGATAACAATCCAACAATGGATCGGGCGATCCACAACGGAGCTAATGTGAGTATCGGTACTCACTCAGAGGAAGAAGGAATGCGGAGGCATCAGATTCAAGAATCACCTGATTAGTCTGATGCTTAAATAGAAAGAAATTGTGGTTTCCAAAACGAAGGATCAGAAGCAGACGCTCTGATCAAAGATGGATAAGTTGAAAACACTTAGTTGGACAATCAATAAAGGTTTGAATTACCGGGAACCAACTCATGTCCGGAATGATGGCTAAGCCGGGAAGATAATTTTAAAATGGATAACCTGATGACTGCGTGCATACACACACGTTGGATCAATAGGCTCAAAATGGCTAAGGCAAGGGATGTTAACGAAGACTACTAGTCATATGAAATTACTCGTAATGCAAGCAGGCAAGAATTTCAAGAGTAACAGTCTGCAGAGGATTTTTGAAACATCGAAAAGTATTCCGAATTTTTTTGGGAGACATATGAACAATCGAGAAGGATGGATCCTCCATAAATGTGAGGAAATAACCGTAAGGGTTTTCATGTGACATAAAACTGCAAGACAGTAAACTCAAATGATTCTCGGGACAACGAAGAATATTTCGAGGCCTCTTGTAACAGCAAGAGCAACGAGGAATGATCAAGAGAATGACAAGTGCATGAAAATATCCATAGGGATATATCGGTGGCAGTGAATTACAAAGACGATGAACACAAGTTCTCGGCCAAATATCGAGGGATATTCTCAGAATCTTCTGACGAAGCAGGTGATCTTCCGGAATGAGGGCTCTCCGGGAGAATTAGTTACGAGAACCTAGAGTCAGAGTTAGTAAAATCTTTTAACCCGAATAGAAGAGAGATCAGAGTCCTAGAGCATAGAAAGGAATAAAAGATCCTAACATCATCCATTGGTATTGTGGGCCCGTAAGCCACACAACAAGTTAGTAAAAAAAATTCAAAGACTAGACTCAACTTCGGCCAAGGAGTTGGAAATGGGGATTCCTACAGGCAGTCGGCTCTGATTCCAACTTGTGATGCCCCCGATTTGACCGTACACTAATCATGCACGCAAATGTGTACGACCAAGATCAGGGACTCACTGGAAGATATCGCAACACAACTCTAGACACAAATTAAAATAATACAAGCTTTATATTACAAGCCAGGGGCCTCGAGGGCTCGAATAGAAAAGCTCAAAAACACAAAAGTCAGCGGAAGCAACTATATCTGAGTACAGACATAAGTTAAACAAGTTTGCCTTAATAAGGCTAGCACAAAAGTAACAACGATCAAAAAGGGAAGGCCTCCTGCCTGGGACCTCGTAACTACTCCTCGAAGCCGAACTCCATGTAGAAACATCTTCGGGATCCTCTGGCTCCTGGACTCCACCATCTGGTTGCGTCATCCGAGAAGAAGGAACAAAAGGGGAAAAAGGGGGAGAGAAGCAACCGTGAGTACTCATCCAAAGTACTCGCAAGCAAGGATCTACACTACATATGCAATGATATATGTGTAAGGGGGGTAATATCTGTGGACTGAACTGCAGAATGCCAGAATAAGAAGGGGATAGCTAATCCAAACGAAGGCTACGCTTCTTGTCACCTCCATCTTGCAGCAGTAGAAGAGGGTAGCTGGAAAGTAACAGGTATCCACGCTTCTCGCAGCCTTCGTCTTGCAGCAGTAGAATAGGGTAGATGGTACGTTCACCAAGTAACAACGTATAGCATAATCCTACCCGGCGATCCTCCCGCACATCACCCTGTGAGAGAGCAACCACCGAGTTATATCTGGCACTTGTAAGGGTGTGTTTTATTAAGTATCCGGTTCTAGTTGTCATGAGGTCGGAATACAACTCCGGGTCATCCTTTTACCGAGGGACACGGCTATTCGAATAGATTAACTTCCCTGCAGGGGTGCACCACATATCCCAGCACGCTCGATCCCATTTGGCCGGACACACTTTCCAGGGTCATGCCCGGTCTCGTAAGATCAACACGTCGCAGCCCTACCTAAGCACAACAGAGAGGTCAACACGTCGGTCTAAATCCTAAGCACACAGTGTCGGTGTACTAAGGTAGGGGGTACCTCAGTACCCCAACTTGTGCACGGGCAGTTGCAGCTTCCCGCGGCAGGGTTTGCCGCGTGCTCGCCGGAGACCTTTCCTGCTCCCTAGTAAACCATTCAAAAACAAAGTATACAAGGAAGAAGACCAAGACCCCGGCAAGAGGAGCTTGCCGGGAAGGCTGTACCAGGCTCGAGACCGCCCCACTAACACAAGACCCTGGCAAGAGGAGCTTGCCAGGAAGACTAGAAGACAACGTCTCGGCGCTATATGCGCCCCGGCAAGGGGCCCGGGGAGCGACAAGCTCCCGGGCCCGGCAAGACAAAGGCCCCGGCAAGGTGCTTGCCGGGGAGGCTGCGCTGTGTGCCCGCGCTCCAGCTCATCGGCCCACGCGTCGCCCTGGGGCCTATCCGGGGACGCGTGGCGGATGGCTGTGCAGCCTGGGGTACACGGTGGCACTCCACGGTGATGGATCCATCGCCGTGGCGGACGGAGACGCTAAGGCGGGAGCTTTTGGGGTCGACGGCGACGGGCATTAAATGCCCTTGTCCCCCACTGTTAAAGTAGGTATAGACCACTGTTCTGTACTGTAGCTCCACTGTTCCCGCACTGTTGCAACTACCACCTCTTTTACATTTTTACCCCTTTCTCCTACGTTGACACCTGTCGGTGACCCCTTGCACTATAAAAGGAGGCCCATGCACAACGTGGAGGGGGTTCGGAACCTAGATCACTCTCGCGCTGGGTGTAGCTGCTTCTTCAAGCTCCCGAGCGCTCAAACTCAATACACAACCAAGCAGGAGTAGGGTTTTACGCGTCTACCGCGGCCCGAACCTGGGTAAAACTGCCCGCGTGCTCGCCACGATCTGCTCTTTGTGCTCCCTCCGCCCTCGTACCGCACAGACAAGGGGCTCCGGTCCCATAGGTGTTCGTGGCGGACAGTTTCCCCCGACATCTTTGGCGCGCCAGGTAGGGGGCGTCGAGGTTGTGCGAACCTGATCCGGCGTTCGCGCGGGCGCATTCTTCATCAACCTCTCCAGCTTCATCAGCAACTTCATCAGCGACAACTCCATGGCCCCGAAGAAGAAGGCTTCGGAGGTCGGAGGCCCGTCTGCGTCTCACCCGCTGCCACCAGAGCCGACGGTGGGCGGGGGAGATGCCGTCGGAAGGGTGGCCGCCGGTGAGGACACTCACGGCGCCACCAGATCCAAGAACAGAACGGATGACCGAACCTCGGTCTCCGTGGACGCGCCGCGTCCATCTCAGCACACGACGACCCAGCAGCGCCATACCACAGGAGGTGGTATCCGCTTGCTGGGGCAAGGCCAAACTGGAGGCTCGCGGGACGCCCCGGACCCCCGTCCGGGCACAAGCAAAGCGAAGGCGCCGGCGCGGGACCCCGCTCCTTCTAACGTTGTTAGAAGTCCGAGCGTATCCCGCTCCTCGCACCGCTCACCCGCGTTCCCCTCCACTCCAGCGGAAGCGCTCGCAAGAGCGCAACTGCTCCTCGACTTTCCTCCAGCGGTCGACAAGGCCGAAGAATGGAGGGCCACCATCCGGAGCCTGATAGACTTCGCCAACAATGACTCTCCACAGCAGCCGTCGACCTCACGGCCGCGGCAAGCTGAGAAGACGAAGGCTATCGGCGACAAGACCGCCGGGGGTGCGACAAGCGTGCACTCCCCGCCGCAGAAGCAGAAGACGCCGCCCCGCCGGAACAACCCCGACGACGGCTCCACAGCCTCGTCGGACCCGCGGGCCCGTCGGGACCAGCGCCAGGTCCTCGACGACCGGCGAGATGAAGACGCTCGGACCACAATCGAGCGCCGCCGAGAAGCTCGGCGACAATCCGACAAGAGAGCTGGGAACACTGTCGACGTGCACGCGCCCGGTGAACCAGGCGACTTGCCGTACGCGGCAGGCTGCCCTGCGTTCACCCGCGAGCTGCGGCGCGTCCAGTGGCCCAGCATGAAGAATTTCAAGCCCGACGTACCGGAGAAGTACGACGGCAAGACGCACCCCTCGGAGTTTCTCAGCGTCTACACCATCGCAGTACAAGCTGCCGGGGGGCGCGACGAGAAGATCTTGGCAAATTACTTCCCGCTCGTGCTAAAGCCGAACGTCCGTTCGTGGCTCATGCACTTGCCGGAAGGTTCCATCTCTTCTTGGGCCGACCTTTGCCACCAGTTTGTTGGCGCCTTCACCGGCGGCCACAAACCCCATGGCCAGGAGAGCGATCTCCATATCTTGGCCCAGAAGGAAGGCGAGCCCCTGCGCAAGTATATCCAACGCTTCAGCCGGGTGCAGCACAACATCCCTGACGTTCACCCTGCCGCGGTTATCAGCGCGTTCCATCAGAACGTGCGTAACCGCCGCATGCGTGAGGAAATGGCGATGACCAAGATTAGGGACGTCAGCGAGCTCTACGCTCTTGCTGACAAGTGCGCACGCGCAGAAGAGGGGAGGAAACTCCCCGGGGAGGATGCTGGCGCGGGAGGAAGCGACAGCGACGACGCCGCCCCGGCAAAGAAGAGCCGGCGGCGGAACAACAGAAAGAAGGGCAAGAAGGAGGTGTTTGCCGTCGAGAAGTCCGGCAAGGAGGCCCCCGCCAAACAAGCGCAGGCTGGCGGCTCCGGCAAGGAGCCTGCCCCTGCAGCGGCGGCCGACAAGCCGGGTAGCTCCGACAAGCAATACTTTAAGATTCACCGCACCAAGGGTCACGATCTCTCCAACTGCAAGCGCGTCGAGTACCTCGTCGAGCAGCAAAAAGCTGAGTACGAGAGGCGCGACAAGGAGAAGGCCCAAGGTGGCGGGGAAGAGCCCAGCAAGAAGCGGCCGTTCAACGGCCGGGGAGGACGCCGCGGCAAGGCTAAGCAGCGGCAAGGAGATCGACCTCCCCGGGGCCGCGACAACGACGAAGACGACGATGAAGACATGGAAGACGACGAGAACAGCGAGCAGGAGTTCCAGAAGGCCACGGAGGTCCTGTGCGTCGATGGTGGCGCCTCCCTGCATACCTCTCACCGCCAACTCAAGCAGTGGGTGCGTGAGGTAAACGCAGCGGAGCCGCCCGTGGAGTCGCGCAGGCTCCTCAAATGGTCCAGCACGCCCATCGTTTTTGACCTTGAGGATCACCCTGACCGCACCACCGCGGTCGGGTGCTTGCCGATGCTGGTTTCTCCCACCATCCGCAACCTCAAGGTCACCAAAATGTTGGTTGACGGCGGGGCCGGGCTGAACTTGATCTCCTCTGCTGTGATCAAGAAACTCCAGATTCAAGATGGCGAGCTCGAAGAGACCGGTTCATTCCAAGGAATCAACCCGGGAAGGAGCAAGCCCAAGGGAAAGATCACTCTGCCGGTGACCTTTGGCGGGGAGCTCAACTTCAGGACTGAGCGCATCACCTTTGACGTCGCCGATATTCCATTGCCCTACAATGGAATACTTGGCCGTCCTGCCCTCGCTAAGTTCATGGCAGCTTCCCACTATGCCTACAACATGCTGAAGATGCCGGGGCCGATAAGCGTCATCACTGTCCACAGCGACAAGAAGGATGCGCTTATTTGCGCCGACAAGATTTACCGGGATGCGGCAGCTGCGGCCGAGAAGGATACTCTTGCCGCTGAAGCTCCCGGGGGGAAGAAGACGAAGACCAAGTCCGGCAAGTGCTCTGGGACCCACTCCGGCAACCGCACCTCCTCGGAGTGCTGCGCTGCCGTCGAGGACGTTCCATCGAGCTCCACCGGCAAGAGTAAGAAAGGAATGGCTGCTCCTCCGGCAACAAAGAAGGTGTCCGCAAAGGAGGACGGCACTGGTGGTACCTTCACCATCAGTGCCACCCTTGACAGCAAATAGGAAAGCGCGCTCGTTGCCTTCCTGCGGGCGAATGTCGATGTGTTTGCCTGGCAACCATCTGACATCCCCGGTGTTCCCAGGAAGGTGATTGAGCACAAGCTTGCTGTCTGTCCTCATGCGCGGCCCATCAAGCAGAAAGTGAGGAAGCAAGCCGTGGAGCGCCAAGAGTTCATCAACGAGGAAATCAAGAAGCTAGAGGCGGCAGGCCTAGTTAGAGGTGTGATCCATCCGACGTGGTTGGCAAACCCAGTCGTCGTGCGCAAGGCCAACGGGAAGTGGAGACTGTGTATAGACTTCACCGATGTCAATAAAGCATGTCCCAAAGATCCATTCCCTTTGCCGCGCATTGACCAGATCGTTGACTCCACTGCCGGATGTGAGCTGCTCTGCTTTCTTGATGCATACTCAGGCTATCATCAGATTTTCATGGCCAAGGAAGATGAAGAGAAGACTGCATTCATCACTCCGTGTGGCACTTATTGCTTTATCCGCATGCCATTTGGATTGAAGAATGCAGGCTCAACCTTTGCAAGGGTAGTGTACACTGCTTTTGAGCCACAAATCCACAGAAATGTAGAAGCTTACATGGATGACATCGTGGTGAAGAGCAAGAGCAAGGAAACCCTGATTCAAGACTTGGAAGAAACGTTTCAGAACCTGCGCAGGATACAGCTCAAGTTGAACCCCGAGAAGTGCGTCTTTGGAGTCCCCTCCGGCAAGCTTCTCGGGTTCTTTGTATCACAGAGGGGGATTGAAGCCAACCCCGACAAGATCAAAGCCATTGAGCAGATAGAGGCCCCGAAGCGCGTCAAGGATGTCAGAAGGCTTGCAGGTTGTGTCGCTGCCCTCAGTAGGTTCATTTCAAAGTCTGCAGAACGCGCCCTACCTTTCTTCAAAATCTTGAAGAAGGCAGGTCCCATGAAGTGGACTCCGGAAGCGGAGGCGGCGTTGCAGGATTTGAAACGGTACCTGTCTTCCACTCCTATACTTGTCGCACCTAGACCACAGGAAAAGTTGTTGCTATACTTAGCGGCAACCAACCAAGTGGTTAGTGCTGCGTTAGTAGCGGAGAGGGAGTCCGACGAGGAGTCAGCATCACCGGCAAGCGAATCCAGCGACAAGCAGGGGGCTGCTCCGACAAGCTCTGGCCCCGACAAGGATGACTCTGCGCAGGAGCAAGGAGAAGTGCGGAAGAAGATGGTGCAGCGCCCAGTGTATTTTGTAAGTTCCCTTCTCCAGGGGGCTAGATCAAGATACTCTGGTGTGCAAAAGTTGCTTTTCGGCCTCCTCATGGCCTCGAGAAAGCTGCGCCATTACTTCCAAGCCCACGAGATAACAGTGGTCACTCGCTTTCCGTTGAAAAGGATATTGCACAATCCAGAAGCAACAGGCAGGATCGTCGAGTGGGCGCTGGAACTGTCAAGCTTTGGACTCAAGTTTGAAAGTACTTCAACCATACAGAGCCGAGCTTTGGCAGAATTCATAGCTGAGTGGACCCCGACACCAGAAGAAGAAGTTCAAGAAACAAGTGCACCCGTACAAGAAGCGACAAGTGAATGGGTAATGTATTTTGACGGTGCCTTCTCGCTGCAAGGCGCCGGTGCTGGCGTGGTACTCATCGCGCCCACCGGAGAGCACCTCAAATATGTTATGCAGATGCACTTTCCCAGGGAGCAAGCGACGAACAACACTGCAGAATATGAAGGCTTGCTTGCCGGCCTCAGGATTGCGGCCGAACTTGGGATCAGAAAGCTGATTGTGCGGGGAGATTCTCAGTTGGTGGTCCGACAAGTTAACAAGAGCTATCAGAGCCCTTTGATGGAAGCTTATGTCGATGAAGTGAGAAAGCTTGAAGAGCACTTTGAAGGTTTGCAGATGGAGCACGTCCCGAGAGCTCAAAATGAAATTGCAGATGGCCTTTCAAAGTGCGCCGCGATGAAGTTACCTGTGGAACCAGGAACCTTTTTGCTCAAGCTGACTCAGCCATCCGTTACACCATCAATTGGGCAGTCCAAGAAGAGAAAGTTGGTCTCCGGCGACTACTTGCCGGCGGATCTTCCTGAAACCGCCGCCAAGGTCCCCAAGATCAACAACCAGAACGCTGAGGAACAGTTTGCTCCTGCAAGTCCTCGGGCTTGTACAGTTGAAGCAAACGTTCCCGGCAAGCCTCGCCCCGGCGAGCTTGCCGGGGGACCGTCAGCTCCGGCAGAACCAGAGGTCCTTGCCGTAGAAGCTGAGGTTCCCGCAGCGGCCCTCGAGCCTTTAGTCCTTGCCGTCGAGCCTCGGGCTCCGGCATGGGCGCAGCAGATCGTCCGTTTTCTGCAAACTGGAGAACTTCCCGACGATCCTCAAGAGATAGAGAAGATAACCAGGCAGTCAAGTATGTATCAGTTCGTGGATAACGAGCTGTACAGAAGAAGACTCAACGGTGTCAGGTTGAAGTGCATCTCCAGAGAAGATGGACAGAAGCTGTTGGCGGAAATACACGGAGGCATATGCGGCCACCACATTGGCGCAAGGGCGCTTGCCGGGAAAGCTTTCCGGCAAGGGTTCTTTTGGCAAGAAGCCCTCCAAGATGCAACTGCACTAGTAACCAAGTGTGAAGCGTGCCAGTTCCATGCGAAGCAAATCCATCAGCCAGCTCAAGCTCTCCAAACAATCCCTTTGTCATGGCCCTTCTCGGTCTGGGGGCTCGATATCCTCGGCCCTTTCCCTCGTGCTGTCGGGGGCTTTGAGTACTTGTACGTCGCAATCGACAAGTTCACAAAGTGGCCAGAAGTAGAGCCGGTGAGGAAGGTGACAGCACAGTCAGCGGTCAGGTTCTTCAGGTCAATTGTTTGCCGTTTCGGGATCCCTAACAGGATCATCACCGACAACGGTACGCAATTTACAAGTCGCACCTTCATGCAGTACGTCCAAGACCTTGGCGCCAAGGTCTGTTTCGCTTCTGTTGCTCACCCGAGGAGCAACGGTCAGGCGGAGAGGGCAAATGCTGAAGTGCTGCGCGGACTCAAGACAAGGACCTTTGACAGGCTGCGCAAGTGCGGAAGAAATTGGATAGAGGAGCTCCCGGCGGCTCTTTGGTCAATCAGAACGACACCAAGTCGAGCCACCGGACAGACACCTTTTGCTCTAGTCTATGGAGCAGAAGCAGTTCTCCCCACGGAACTTGTATACGGATCTCCTCGAGTGCTCGCTTATGATGAGCTCGAGCAAGAGCAGCTGCGGCAAGATGACGCATTGCTCCTTGAGGAGGGACGTCTCCAGGCTGCTGTACGAGCTGCTCGATACCAGCAAGCTTTGCGCCGCTACCATAGCCGCAAAGTCAAGGCCAGGAGTCTCGAGGAAGGCGACCTTGTTCTTCGGCGTGTTCAGTCCGCCAAGAATTCCAACAAGTTGACGCCGAAGTGGGAAGGCCCTTATCGGGTGAGACAAGTTACGAGGCCCGGCGCTGTCCGCCTCGAGACCGAAGAAGGCTTACCGGTGAGCAACTCCTGGAACATAGAGCATCTTCGCAAGTTTCACCCCTAAGGCGCGGTTGCCGTGATCCGCTCCGGCAACCACCTTTTGTACAAGCTTTGCCGCTGTTGCATGTAACCCTTTGTACAAAGCCGGGCGCAGACCCCGTGCATCAGTAAAGCTTTCGTGTTTTTCGCATCGATTGCCTTTCGCATGCTTCTCTTTGCTGTTTGCATGTTCTGTTTGGCATTTGATGCAACACTCAAGCATACGGTAAGCATTAGCACGCCGAAAGGCCATATACTTGTTTCCCTCTCCCTTTTCTTTCCTCTTAAGCAGAAGGAACGTTCCTCGCGCACAAGTTTGCCGGGGGGGAAGGAGGTGGAGGAGGAACCAAGTGCTGTTCAAGAAAGAGAAGCCTTACCGGAAAGCAAGCGATATAAGCAAGCAGCATATGAAAGATAAGTTGTTAGAATTTGACCAGTTCAAATTTTAAATTTTGAAGTTGTCTCCCTTGAACGATCACATTTTGTATGGAAAACCTGTGCGCGGAGGAACCTACCCGTAGCTTGCCGCACCCTTATCTTGTTTTCGAGTTCACTCAACGATTTAAGTGAGCTGCGACAAGTGTCGCGCCCTTGCTTCGTTTCCGAGTACGCTCAGCAAGCTAAGTGCGCTGCGACCAGCTGCGGCAAGGTTGCTTGCCGGCGAGGACCTTGGCCAGCAGGCTGCTCAGAGTCCAGCACTCAGCGCTCGCGGCAAAGGCCCCTTACGGGCAAGCTCCCCGGGAGCGTAGGGTGAAAAAAAACATACAAAGTCAAAGATTGAGACAAGGAAGATAACATTGCACCGATTAATCAAAATAAAGTGAATATCTTACAAAGGATAAATTGTCGCGATGGACTAATAAGTTCATGACATAATGTGCAGCAACAAAAAGATAAAGATAATGGAGCCCTAGTCTACGCGGTCGCCTTCCTTCCTGCCAAGCTTTGCCACCTTGGCGATGATGTGGCCGACCTGCTCCTTCAGGGCCTCCGTGTCTGCATCAGCCGGCAAGCTGCGAAGAACGTTCGTGAGGTTGATTCCCGGGTTGCGGTACACGATCTTCGTCAGCACCCGTTCCAGAGTTCCCGCGCAGAGCAGGCGCGACTCCTCGGCCAGCTGCGCGGGGATGCGGTTCCGGAGACTTGCAAGGGCCGGCGCGATCCCTCTGAAGAAGAGGCTGAGCCTGGCGCTGTGCGGGAGATCCGGATCCGGCGAGTAGATGAGATGTTCGACCTTCAACGCCAGCAGCTCCTGGTCAATATTGGACGCAGAAGAAACCAGGTCTTCGGTCCACACTTCAATGGTCTGCCGGAAGAGCTCGGACGCCTTGTTGACGTTCTCCACCAAGGTCCGCTCCTTGCGGAGCTCATCCTTCAACTTGGTCTCCTGAGCCCGGGCAGCGTCGAGCGATTCCTTCAGAGTGGTGACCTTCAGCTCCAAGTCCTCAATGGAGTCCTTGGCGGCCTTCAGCTCGTCGCCCCTCTTGGAGAGACTCACCTGAAGCTCGGAGTTTGTGTGAGCATCCTTCTCGCACTCCAAGATGAGCGCGGCAACCTTCTCGGCGCTCACCTTCATCGCCTTCTCCAACTGTTCAACCTTGGCGGCGAGCTCTTTCTTGGCGTCTTCCGCGGCAACCGCGGCGGCTTTCGCCTCCTTCAGCTCCCCGCCAAGGGCAGCCTCGCGAGCGGTAAGGTCCTCCTCATGGGAGTCCAGCTCGACCTTCCGCTGCGCGAGCTCTCCTTCTCGCCGGGACATCTCCACCCCGGCGAGACGCTGCTGTTCTTCCGCTTCAGCTTTCTCGAGCACCCATTCCTGGTACTCGCCGGCGAGACGCTCCCGCTCCTCCGCCACCTCGCGGAGGGCTGCCTGATTGGCGGCGCTGAGCTCCGCCGCACGCTTCTCCATTTCCGCCGCGGCCTTGGCGGCAAGGGCCTCCCGGGAGGCCAGCTTCGCCTGCCTGGCCCGGTAAAGGGCCAGGAGCTGGTGGAGCAACCTCTCCTCCTCGGGCCCCTCACTCCCGCCGGGCGCCTCGACGATTTTCAGGCCTGCGGAGGCGAGGACTTCTCCGTCAAACGCCTCGCCCTCCGCAGGAGCTCGCGATGAAGACCCCCAAGGCATCTGGATGAAGACGCCGTTGGGGGCCTCGAGATAATACCCCTGCTCCTTGCTGGCGGAGGGGCCGGTGGCCGGTGCAGCATCTGATGCTCCCGCCGCCTCCGGGCCGGCGGTGTGGTCGCCGTCCCCCTCCCCAGCCGCTGCGTCCGCAGCTGGGGCAGTCTCCTGCGCGGCCGGCTCGGCGGCCTCGGCCATCTCCTCGACGACAGGAGCGTCGCCGCCGTCGCCCTGCGCGCCCTCCTCCTCAAGATCGATGACCTCCGTCTCCATGGGCGCAGGAGGAGGAAGATCTAAAAAGAAGAAGAAGAAAAAGAAGTTCAAGACTCAAGCAAATATCCAAAAAAGAGGCAAGCCAAGAAGACAAGTCACAAAACTTACCTTGGCGGACGTCCTCAGCGGCGGGCTCCCTCGCCGGGGAGCTCGGCCTCGGCGGAGTGGCCGCCCTCGCCGGGCTGCTTGCCCTTGGCGGGGTACTCTGCCTCGGCGGAGTACCCGCCCTCGGCGGAGCACTCTCCCTTGCCGAAGAGTTCTGCCTTGGCGGGGATGGCGGGGCCTGCGGCTCCTCAGCAGTGGTCTCCGGGCGCTCTTCCCGCTGGGGCTCCACCTCTGCACAGAACAAGACAAGAAACGTCAAGATATGAAGACAAAACCAAATCCTCAGGCGTTCCCCGACAAGCGAAAAGAGAGAACCCCAGACTTACGCTGGGGGCTGCGCTGCGGGCTACGCTGGGGGCTGCTCCTCGGAGCAGGGCTCGGGTCCGGCAGGCTCGGCTCCGGCACACCCTCTGTTGCCGCAGCTGCCGAGTCCTCCGCGACCTCGACCTCGGGCGCCTTGGCCTTCTTCGCCGCGCGATGGGCCAGGGTCCTGAAATCAGAGCAATAAACAGAGTCAACATTAACAAAAAATCAAGACAAAAATCAAGAAGATATAAAGTCTTGGATTCTTACTCCTGGTCCTCCTCGTCGTCCTCGCTCAGGGCGGAGAAGTCGTACTCCACCGTGGGCGCGTCGGCGCGAGGAGCGGAAGACGAAGACTCCCTCGCGCGCTTGGTGTTCACCGGGGCTGGGGGCTGCGAAGACCCAGCCCCTGTGGTTGCCGGCGCCCGAGGGGCGGGCGGAGCCGTTGCTCCGCTCCGAGAAGACCCTTGCCGGCTCGCTGCCGGCCTGCGAGGCACCTCCGTCGTGGTCCGCGCACGGGCCGCCTCCGCTGCGGCTGGTGCGCCGGACGGCCTTGGCGCAGCTTGGCTCCCCCGGGGAGCTGCCCGGCGAGGTGGCTGTTGCCGGGGCGCCTGCGCCCTTTCCCCCGTCGCCGCCTTGCGGAGGCGCTTCGCCGGGGACTGCCTCGGGCTTGCCGGGGGCGGGGAGCTCTCCGACGAGGAGAGGTCGTCGGCGTACAACTCCGTGGATCCGCCGGAGTCCTCGGCCTCCTCCTCCTCCTCCTCTGCCCCGGCCGGCTCACTGGGCCCAGCGTCCTGCGCTGCGGCCCCCTTTCCCTTGGCGCCTCCGCCCCTCGCGGCGCCTCTGCTCCCTCCGGCGGTGCCCTCCATTGCCGCGGCCTCCGCCGCGATCCCGTGGATCCCGGAGTGCCTCAGCGAGGGGACCCCGGCGAGCGCGTCGGGTGGAAGATTCAGCAACCTGCGGATCTCCGCCTCCTCCGCCTGGGTGGACGCGTCCTCAGCCTCCGCCTCCTCCGGCGAGAATCCGAAGACTCCTGCCGCCGCGGCTGCGGCGGCCTCCTCGGCCCGAGAAGCTATGTAGGCGATTTCCTGGTCGGTGGTGTCCCGCGTGTGCAGCTTGAGGTCCTCCTTGTTCTTCGCCACCTCGGCGAGGTTGTCGTAGAAGTTGAGGACATCGATGGGCTTCGGGGCGATCCACGTGCGGTCCAAGCCATGCGAGTCACACATGGGCATCATGGCGAGGATCCGATCCCTGACGGCGTTGTTGCAGAGCGGCACCACTTCCCGGGGAGTCCTGAACCACTCGGGGTGCGTCGGGTCATACTTGAAGAGTTCCCGTACCATTCCCCGCAGCTCCAGCGTGGTGAAGTTGAAATTGAGCCCGGGGCGCAGCCTCATGATGTCTGCCGGGCCGCCGTACTCCCAGGCCGGCCTCTTCCGGTCTTGGAGAGGGGCGATGCGCCGGCGGAGGAAATCTGCGCCCACCTCAGCAACTGACAGATTGGCCAACCGAAGACGAAGAATCCGGACGAGGGCGATGTTGAGCTTGACGTCGTCCGAGTCCAGCTCACTCCAGTCCCTGCCGCGCACGATGGGTGTTGTGCGCGGCGCGGTGAAGGCTTGCGGCTGGTCTTCTACGATCCAGCACCACTCCGCTCGCCATTCCTCCCACTTGCCGCGGAGCTCCCCCGGCAAGTACGCCCCTTTCTTATTCAGACGAAAGACCCAAGAAATTCCTCCGGAGAGGGGGGCATCGGCCTCGGCTCTAGGAGTGAAGAAGTGTCTAAAGAGGGCTACATTGGGGTGGACTCCTATGAAGTTTTCGCACATGTGTGCGAAAACGGCCATGGTGAGAATGGCGTTGGGGGTGAAGTCAAGCAGATGGAGGCCATATGTGTTCATGACGTCGCAGAAGAAGTTTGAGAAAGGAGGACAGAGACCACAATGAAAAAAGGCAGCAAAGAAGTAGTACCCGCCGGGATAGCTGTCCTTGGCGGCGGCCGGGTACGCTCGCGTGCGGGGATGCGCGTCGGTTCCCTTGGACCAGAACAAGTAGTACTTGTTCCAGAGCTCCCGCACGCCGAGCTTCGGCGGGAAGACGACGTGCCGCTTCCGGTACGCGATGAGCTTGGCCGCTTGCTCCGATTTCTCCCGCTTGGCCTTCTCCGCCTTCGCCTTGTCGGTCTTTGGGGCCATGGCGGACGCGGTGGAAGGAGGGGGACGAAGAGCTCGGCGGCGGCAGAGATGTGGAGGCAGAGCGCAAGAAGGAATCTTTGGAGGAGGAAGACGATGTAATGAGAGCGCAAGGAGGGGAACCGCGCCCGCTCCCTCTGCTTTTATGGGGGAGTGGGGGGCGTTTCGCCCTTTCCATTAAGAGATCGTGGGCACGTCCCATCCCACGGCGCCGCGATCGACGCGTGCCGTTACCGTGGGTTGCGGCGGATATGGAAGTGGATTCGGCGCGCCGCGGGCCGCGGGTGCCCGTGCACTGTTTTGGGCCTGGCCCAACAGCGCTCGGCACCGTGTGTGGCCCAGGCCCGGGGGCTCCTGTCGGTGTACTAAGGTAGGGGGTACCTCAGTACCCCAACTTGTGCACGGGCAGTTGCAGCTTCCCGCGGCAGGGTTTGCCGCGTGCTCGCCGGAGACCTTTCCTGCTCCCTAGTAAACCATTCAAAAACAAAGTATACAAGGAAGAAGACCAAGACCCCGGCAAGAGGAGCTTGCCGGGAAGGCCGTACCAGGCTCGAGACCGCCCCACTAACACAAGACCCTGGCAAGAGGAGCTTGCCAGGAAGACTAGAAGACAACGTCTCGGCGCTATATGCGCCCCGGCAAGGGGCCCGGGGAGCGACAAGCTCCCGGGCCCGGCAAGACAAAGGCCCCGGCAAGGTGCTTGCCGGGGAGGCTGCGCTGTGTGCCCGCGCTCCAGCTCATCGGCCCACGCGTCGCCCTGGGGCCTATCCGGGGACGCGTGGCGGATGGCTGTGCAGCCTGGGGTACACGGTGGCACTCCACGGTGATGGATCCATCGCCGTGGCGGACGGAGACGCTAAGGCGGGAGCTTTTGGGGTCGACGGCGACGGGCATTAAATGCCCTTGTCCCCCACTGTTAAAGTAGGTATAGACCACTGTTCTGTACTGTAGCTCCACTGTTCCCGCACTGTTGCAACTACCACCTCTTTTACATTTTTACCCCTTTCTCCTACGTTGACACCTGTCGGTGACCCCTTGCACTATAAAAGGAGGCCCATGCACAACGTGGAGGGGGTTCGGAACCTAGATCACTCTCGCGCTGGGTGTAGCTGCTTCTTCAAGCTCCCGAGCGCTCAAACTCAATACACAACCAAGCAGGAGTAGGGTTTTACGCGTCTACCGCGGCCCGAACCTGGGTAAAACTGCCCGCGTGCTCGCCACGATCTGCTCTTTGTGCTCCCTCCGCCCTCGTACCGCACAGACAAGGGGCTCCGGTCCCATAGGTGTTCGTGGCGGACAGTTTCCCCCGACACACAGGGGTCTGGGCCCATCGCCCAAAGCACACCTGCACGTTGCGAGGGCGGCCGGTGAGCAGACCTACCAACCTCCATTACTAAGGAAGTTACGTTACGCGGTCCAACCCGGCGCGCGCCACTATACCGCCGACGTCAAAAAGGCTTCGGCCGATACCACGACGTCGAGTACCCATAACTATTCCCACGTAGCTGGTTAGTGCGTATAGGCCAACGGCCAGACTCGGATCAAATATCCAAACTCGTTAAGTGTGTTATTATGAAATAACCGCGGACAACGACCAGGGCCAGGCCACCTCTCCACTGGGTGTCTCAACCTGCCCTGTCGCTCCGCCACAAAGATCCACTCGGGGGCCGTCAGGAACTCAGGCCCACCACTACCTGGATGGAGCCACCTGTCCTTTCAGCCCCCACATCGAATCACTTGCGGGTACTCAATGAGCCGACCCGACTTTAGTCACATCATGTATCATGTAAAGTGTACGTAGTATATACCCGTGATCACACCCAAGTGATCACGGGCCGATAGAATAGCGGGGCAGACGGACAAGGGTGTAGGGCCACTGATGGAATACTAGCATCCTATACTAAGCATTCAGGATTGCAGGTAAAGTATCAACAGTGGTAGCAACAATGACAGGCTATGCAACAGAATAGGAGTAATCGAACAGTAACATGCTACACTACTCTAATGCAAGCAGTAGAGAGAAGAATAGGTGATATCTGGTGATCAAAGGGGGGGCTTGCCTGGAAGCTCTGCAGACGAAAGGAATCTTCGGAAGCGTAGCCGTAGTCGAACACCGAAGCATCAATGGTCTCAGGGTCTATCACAGTATCGGAGTCTACCGAAAATAAGCAACGAAGGGGAAACAAATAAATAACAGAGCAAACAATAGCATCACAAAGCATAACATGGCAAAAGGCGGTGCTACGTGTGACCTAATGCGGTGCTCGGTGATACAGACGAAGAGGAAAAACATCCGGGAAAGTATTCCCGGTGTTAGGCATTTTCGGGCAGCTGAAACGGAGGGGAATGTTGCATGTTCGGTATGATAGAGATGTGTGGCGGACGAACGGACCGCTTTTTCGGATTCGTCTCGTCGTTCTGAGCAACTTTCATGTACAAAGTATTTTCATCCGAGTTACGGTTTAAAAGATATGATTTTCTAAAGTTTTTATTAATTTCTGGAATTTAATATTAATTAAATTAATTTTAAAAAGGATTTATGACATCAGCATGACATCATGCTGACATCAGCATGGTTGACTGGTCAACCTGACCAGTGGGTCCCACTGGTCAGTGACACAGTATAATTAGGTCTATACTTAATTAACCAATCCTGATTAGTTTAATTCGTTAAAGTTAATTAGATTAATCACAATTAATTAGTTCAATCTTAACATCATTTAATTTATTTAATTATCCATTAGGATAATTAAAGACATGATTAATTAGATTAATTATCTAGTTAATTAATTAATCAATTAATATTATTAATTATTTATATTTATTTATCCTCTTTTTTTTGTTCTGGGGCTTGGGGCCCACTTGTCATTGGCACATGGCCTTAACGGGTTTCAGGCGGTGGGGTGACGGTTGTCGCCCGAACGGGCGGGTGCCCGAGGGGCGCTGGGCGCTGCCGGGGCGGACCCGAGCGACGGCGGCAGCGGTGCCGGAGGTCGTGGCCGGGCGGCACGAGGCCGGAGGGCGGCCACAGCGACAGCGGCACCGTGCGGCTGCGGGCGAAGGCGGCCGGAGGAGGAAGGGCGCGGGGACGAGCGCAGAGCAGGGCAGCCGTGCGGGGCGAGGCCGACGCGGCGAGTGGGCGGCAGGGCGGCGGGCGCTGGGCTCCAGCGACCATGGCTGCGGCCGGAGCAGGGTGGCGGGGCTAGCCCGGGCGCGGGGCAGAGGCCCGGCGAGGCAGGAGAGTGCGGGGTAGGGGGCGAAGCCGGCGGGTAAGGGAGGCGGCGGTGCGTAGCAGCAGGGGCGAGCTGGGGCCTCGAGCGGGAGCGAGGCGGCTGCGGGGCGCGGCCGGCGAACGGCGACAGCAGCGCGCGTAGGGAGATGGGTGCTGGGCGCGGGCGCACGGCCTGGCGCCGCGGCACCAGCGTGTGTGGCCGTGGGGTGAGGTTGCCGATGCTGGGGCGGGGAGGCCGTAGCGAGGCGACGAGCAAGGACGCGGCTAGAGCGCGGGGAAGAGGAGAAGGAGGGGGGGTCTCACGGGGGGGTTTGCAGGGCACGAGGCAGTGGGGGTCGAGGAGGAGGACGGAGACGACGCGAGCTCCGGCGAAGATGAGCCCACGAGGTCGGGGCGGTTTGGTGACGAAGACGAAGATGTCGATGGCGTCCCGCAAGGTAGTCCCCCGGGCGGCGGCGACGGGGTTCGAGCCCGATCCCGATTAGATCGGGGGAAGAGGGAGAGTGGGTGTGTGTGCTAGGGTTTGGGTGTGGGAGTGGGGTTATCCAGTCGGGGTGGGCCGGTTGGGCCGCATGGGTGGGCCGACCTGGTCGCTAGGCCAACTGGGTCGTGTTCCAGGGGGTGGGGGTTTCTTTGTTATGTTTCCTTTTGTTTTATTTTTAGTTTTGCCCTTTACTTTTTATTACTTTTCTATTTTAGTTTTGTTTCCTATTATTTTTAGTTTTAATAAAATACCAGAGTGGCACCTAAATTGTTGTTGCAAATTATGTCATAACCGCAAAAGTTTCATTCCAAAATTATATAGTTTAGTATTTTACAAATCATAAAGGGCATTTAATTAATGGTTTTAGCTACTGATTTAATTAGTTTATTGCATTTAACCATCTTATAAAGACTTGGTTTCTCCACCAACATATCTTCTGATTTCTTTTTGTCACAATGAGGACATTTTTGTTTTTTGACTTTTGAAAACTTTAATTGTTTGAATTGTTTTCTGAATTTGGATTTTGAATCAGTTTTGAACTAACGCGAGATTAACAACAGTAATTGCGGTGACGTGTCGTCATTAGCAGAGGGTTACTGTAGCTTAACTATCCGGGCGTCACAATGACACTCATCTTTTCTCTATCTTCTGCCGTGGTCGGCGACTGAGCCTTGCTCAATCTCATACCTTGCAAAACAGGCAAGAACCCCTTCTTGGACTGATCCATATTGAACTTCTTCAATATCTTGTCAAGGTATGTACTTTGTGAAAGACCGATGAGGCGTCTAGATCTATCTCTATAGATTTTGATGCCTAATATGTAAGCTGCTTCACCAAGGTCCTTCATTGAAAAACTCTTATTCAAGTAGGCCTTTACACTTTCCAAGAATTCTATATCATTTCCCATCAGCAATATGTCATCCACATATAATATGAGAAATGCTACAGAGCTCCCACTCACTTTCTTGTAGATATAGGCTTCTCCATAAGTCTGTATAAAGCCAAACGCTTTGATCACATCATTAAAGCGAATATTCCAACTCCGAGATGCTTGCACCAGCCCGTAAATCGAGCGCTGGAGCTTGCACACCTTGTTAGCATTCTCTGGATCGACAAAACCTTCCGGCTGCATCATATACAACTCTTCCTTGAGGAAGCCATTAAGGAATGCCGTTTTGACGTCCATTTGCCATATCTCATAATCATAGAATGTGGCAATAGCTAACATGATTCTGACTGACCTCAGCATCGCTACGGGAGAGAAAGTCTCGTCGTAGTCAATCCCTTGAACTTGTCGATAACCCTTAGCGACAAGCCGAGCCTTATAGATGATCACATTACCATCCGCGTCTGTCTTCTTCTTAAATATCCATTTATTTTCTATGGTGTGCCTATCATCAGGCAAGTCCACCAAAGTCCATACTTTGTTTTCATACATGGATTCTATCTTGGATTTCATGGCTCCAAGCCATTTATTGGAATCCGGGCCAGCCATCGCTTCTTCATAGTTCGAAGGCTCGCCATTGTCTAACAACATAATTTCCATGACAGGGTTGCCGTACCACTCTGGTGCGGAACGTGCCCTTGTGTCCCTTCGAAGTTCAGTAGTAACTTGATTTGTATCTTCATGATCATCATCATTAACTTCCTCCCTTGTCGGTGCAGGCACCTCAGGAACAATTTCCTGCGCTGCGCTACTTTCCGGTTCGGGAGGGGTGACTGTCACCTCATCAAGTTCTACTTTCCTCCCACTCACTTCTTTCGAGAGAAACTCTTTCTCCAGAAAGGATCCATTCTTGGCAACAAAGACCTTGCCTTCGGATCTGTGGTAGAAGGTGTACCCAATCGTTTCCTTTGGGTATCCTATGAAGACGCATTTTTTCCGATTTGGGTTCAAGCTTCTCAGGTTGAAGTTTCTTGACATAAGCATCGCAACCCCAAACTTTCAGAAACGACAGCTTCGGTTTCTTGCCAAACCAAAGTTCATACGGTGTCGTCTCAACGGATTTCGACGGAGCCCTATTTAAAGTGAATGCGACAGTCTCTAAAGCATAACCCCAAAAAGATAGCGGTAAATCTGTGAGGGACATCATAGATCGCACCATGTCCAACAGAGTACGATTTCGACGTTCGGACACACCGTTACGCTGAGGTGTTCCGGGCGGTATCAATTGTGAAACAATTCCACAGTTCCTAAGGTGCGTGCCAAATTCATGACTTAAATATTCACCCCCACGATCCGATCGCAAGAATTTTATTTTTCTGTCACATTGATTCTCAACCTCATTCTGAAATTCCTTGAACTTTTCAAAGGTCTCAGACTTGTGTTTCATCAAGTAGATATACCCATATCTACTCAAGTCATCTGTGAGGGTGAGAACATAACGATAGCCTCCGCGAGCCTCAACACTCATTGGACCGCACACATCGGTATGTATGATTTCCAATAAGTTGGTTGCTCGCTCCATTGTTCCGGAGAACGGAGTCTTGGTCATCTTGCCTAAGAGGCATGGTTCGCACGTGTCAAATGATTCATAATCAAGAGACTCCAGAAGTCCATCAGCATGAAGCTTCTTCATACGTTTGACACGAATATGACCAAGGCGGCAATGCCACAAGTATGTGGGACTATCATTATCAACTTTACATCTTTTGGCATTCACACTATGAATATGTGTATCATCACGATCGAGATTCATCAAAAATAAACCATTGACCAGCGGGGCATGACCATAAAACATATCTCTCAAATAAATAGAACAACCATTATTCTCAGATTTAAATGAGTAGCCATCTCGCACAAGACGAGATCCAGATACAATGTTCATGCTCAAAGCTGGTACTAAATAACAATTATTAAGGTTTAAAACTAATCCCGAGGGTAGATGTAGAGGCAGCGTGCCGACGGCGATCACATCGACCTTGGAACCATTCCCGATGCGCATCGTCACCTCGTCCTTCGCCAGTCTCCGCTTATTCCGCAACTCCTGCTTAGAGTTACAAATATGAGCAACTGCACCGGTATCGAATACACAGGAGCTACTACGAGGGC
Source organism: Secale cereale (assembly GCA_902687465.1). Classification (NCBI taxonomy): domain Eukaryota; kingdom Viridiplantae; phylum Streptophyta; class Magnoliopsida; order Poales; family Poaceae; genus Secale; species Secale cereale. The sequence continues at coordinate 583,963,780 of LR738713.1, forward strand.
TGGTAATGTACACATCAATAACATGTATATCACATATACCTTTGACGTTGCCGACCTTCTTGTCCGCTAAGTATTTGGGGCAGTTCCGCTTCCAGTGACCCGTTCCCTTGCAATAAAAGCACTCAGTCTCAGGCTTGGGTCCATACTTTGGCTTCTTCCCGGCAACTGGATTACCGGGCGCGGCAACTCCCTTGCCGTCCTTCTTGAAGTTCTTCTTACCCTTGCCTTGTTGGAGATATGCCCTAGAGGAAATAATAAAAGCATTATTATTATATCTCCTTGTTCATGATAATTGTTTGTTATTCATGCTTGAATTGTATTGTACGGAAACAGCGATACATGTGTGAATACATAGACCACAATGAGTCCCTGGTAGGCCTCTAGTTACCAGCTCGTTGATCAACAGATGGTCACGGTTTCCTGACCATGGACATGAGATGTCGGTGCTAACGGGATCACATCATTAGGAGAATGATGTGATGGACAAGACCCAAACTTGAGCATAACACGAGATCGTATAGTTCGTAATGCATAAGCTTTTCGGTGTCAAGTATTTATTCCTTAGACCATGAGGTTGTACAACTCCCGGAAACCGTAGGAGTGCTTTGGGTGTGCCAACCGTCACAACGTAGCTGGGTGGCTATAAAGGTACACATCGGGTATCTCCGAAAGTGTGTGTTGAGTTGGTACGAACCGAGACTAGGATGTTGTCACTCCGTATGACGGAGAGGTACCTCTGGGCCCACTCGGTAAGACATCATCATAATGAGCTCAATGTGACTAAGTGGTTAGTCACGGGATGATGGATTACGGATCGAGTAAAGAGACTTGCCATAACGAGATTGAACAAGGTATCGGGAATACCGACGATCGAATCTCGGGCAAGTACCGTACCGATGGACAAAGGGAATAACATACGGGATTGGGTGAATCCTTGACACGGTGGTTCATCCGATGAATATCATCGAGGAACACGTGGGAACCAACATGGGTATCCAGATCCCGCTGTTGGTTATTGACCGGAGAGTGGTCTCGGTCATGTCTACGTGTCTCCCGAACCCGTAGGGTCTACACACTTAAGGTTCGGTAACGCTAGGGTCGTAGAGATAAATGCACGTGAAACCCGAAAGTTGTTCGGAGTCCCGGATGAGATCCCGGACGTCACGAGGAGTTCCGGAATGGTCCGGAGGTAAAGATTGATATATGGGAAGTCCAGTTTCGACCAACGGGTGATCTCCGGGGGTCACCGGGAGCGTCCCGGGACCACCGGAGGGGCCCCGGGGGTCCACCGGGTGGGGCCACCCATCCCGGTGGGGCCCCTAGGCCGCGAGGGGATGTGTCCAGCCCTCTGGGCTGGCGCACCACTAAGGGAGGCCCACCTCCCCTGCGCTTAGGGTTCAAACCCTAAAGGGGAGGGGGGCTCCACTTGCCTTGGGGGGCAAGGAACCCCCCTTGGCCGCCGCCCCCTTGCAGATTGGATCTGCAGGGGGTCCAGGCGCCCCCCCTGGCCCCTATATATATGTGGGGGGTTGAGGGCAGCCGTACCTCAGCCCTGGCACCTCTCCCCCTCCCGTCACACCTCCCAACTCCCACGCAGGGCGCCCGACGAAGCCCTGCTGCGATCTCCACTGCATCCGTCATCACACCGTCGTGCTGCCGGATCTCTGACGACTTCTCCTCCCCCCTTGCTGGATCAAGAAGGAGGTGACGTTGCTGCACCGTACGTGTGTTGAACGCGGAGGTGCCGTCCGTTCGGCGCTGGATCATCGGTGACGAAGAACGTGAAGAGTACGACTACTTCAACCTTGCTTCGTTGAAAGCTTCTGCACGCAATCTTCCTAACGGTATGTAGATGCACTCTTAGTTACTCGTTGCTAGATGTCTCCATAGTTGGATCTTGGTGAAGACGTAGAAATTTTTTGAATTATGCTACGTTCCCCAACAGTGGCATCTGAGCCTAGGTTTTATGCGTAGCATCTTGCACGAGTAGAACACAAAGCAGTTGTGGGCGTATGATCTTGTTCAACTTTCTTACCGTTACTAGTCAATCTTGATTCGGCGGTATTGTGGGATGAAGCGGCCCGGACCGACCTTACACGTACGCTTACGTGAGACTGGTTCCACCGACAGACATGCACTAGATGCATAAGGTGGCTGGCGGGTGTCTGTCTCTCCTACTTTAGTCGGATCGGATTCGATGAAAAGGGTCCTTATGAAGGGTAAATAGAAGTTGACAAATCACGTTGTGGTTTTGGCGTAGGTAAGAAACGTTCTTGCTAGAAATCCTATAGAAGCCACGTAAAACTTGCAACAACAATTAGAGGACGTCTAACTTGTTTTTGCAGCATGTGTTTTGTGACGTGGTATGGCCAAGAACGAAGATGTGATGAATGATATATGTGATGTATGAGATTGATCATGTTTTTGTAATAGGGAATCACGACTTGCATGTCGATGAACTTGACAACCGGCAGGAGCCATAGGAGTTGTCTTAATTATTGGATGACCTGCGTGTCACTAAATAACGCCATGTAATTACTTTACTTCATTGCTAAACGTTAGCTATAGTAGTAGAAGTAATAGTTGGCGTGACGACTTCTTCAAGACACGATGATGGAGATCATGATGATGAAGATCATGGTGTCGAGCCGGTGACAAGATGATCATGGTGCCCCGAAGATGGAGATCCAAGGAGCAAGATGATATTGGCCATATCATGTCACTTTAATTGATTGCATGTGATGTTTATCATGTTTTTGCATCTTGTTTACTTAGAACGACGGTAGTAAATAAGATGATCTCTCACTAAAATTTCAAGTAATGTGTTTCCCCTAACTGTGCACCGTTGCTAAAGCTCGTTGCTCCGAAGCACCACGTGATGATCGGGTGTGATAGGTTCTAACATTCGCATACAACGGGTGTAAGACAGATTTACACACGCAATACACTTAGGGTTGACTTGACGAGCCTAGCATGTACAGACATGGCCTCAGAACACGGAAGACCGAAAGGTCTAACACGAGTCGTATAGAAGATACGATCAACATGAAGATGTTCACCGTTTTTGACTAGTCCGTCTCACGTGATGATCGGACACGGACTACTCGATTCGGATCGTGTATCACTTAGATGACTAGGGAGATGTCATTCTGAGTGGGAGTTCATTATAATTTGATTAAGATGAACTTAATTATCATGAACTTAGTCTAAAATTCTTTACAATATCTCTTGTAGATCAAATGGCCCACGCTCAGTTTTCCCTCAACTTCAACGCGTTCCTAGAGAAAACCAAACTGAAAGACGATGGTAGCAACTATACGGATTGGGTCTGTAACCTGAGGATCATCCTCATAGCTGCCAAGAGATCATATGTCCTAGAAGCACCGCTAGGTGATGCACCTGCTCCCGATGCTGACCAAGACGTTTTGAACGTCTGGCAGTCACGTAGTGATGATTACTCCCTGGTTCAGTGTGGCATGCTTTACAGTTTAGAATCGGGGCTCCAAAAGCGTTTTGAGCACCATGGAGCATATGAGATGTTCGAAGAGCTGAAAATGGTTTTCCAAGCTCATGCCCGAGTCGAGAGATATGATGTCTCTGACGCATTCTACAGCTGTAAGATGGAGGAGAATAGTTCTGTCAGCGAGCACATCCTCAAGATTTCAGGATTGCACAACCGCTTGTCTCAGCTGGGAATGAATCTCCCAGATGAAGCGGTCGTTGACAGAATCCTCCAGTCGCTCCCACCAAGCTTCAAGAGCTTCGTGTTGAACTTCAATATGCAGGGGATGGAGAAGTCCATTCCCGAGGTGAATTCGATGCTGAAATCAGCAGAGGTAGACATCAAGAAAGAACATCAAGTGTTGATGGTTAATAAAACCACTAAGTTCAAGAAAGGCAAGGGTAAGAAGAACTTCAAGAAGGACGGCAAGCAAGTTGCCGCGCCTGGCAAGCCTGTTGCCGGGAAGAAGCCAAAATATGGACCCAAGCCTGAGACAGAGTGCTTTTATTGCAAGGGAACGGGTCACTGGAAGCGGAACTGCCCCAAATATTTAGCAGACAAGAAGGCCGGAAACGTCAAAGGTATATATGATATACATGTTATTGATGTGTACCTTACCAGCACTCGTAGTAGCTCCTGGGTATTCGATACACGTGCAATTGCTCACACTTGTAACTCAAAACAGGAGCTGCGGAATAAACGGAGACTGGCGAAGGATGAGGTGACGATGCACGTCGGGAATGGTTCCAAGGTCGATGTGATCGCCGTCGGTACGCTGCCTCTACATCTACCCTCGGGATTAGTTTTAAACCTGAATAATTGTTATTTAGTACCAGCTTTGAGCATGAACATTGTTTCTGGATCTCGTCTTATGCGAGATGGATATTCTTTCAAATCGGAGAATAATGGTTGTTCTATTTATTTGAGAGATATGTTTTATGGTCATGCCCCGCTGGTCAATGGTTTATTTTTGATGAATCTCGAACATAGTGATACACATATTCATAGTGTAGATGCCAAAAGATGTAAAGTTGATAACGATAGTCCCACATACTTGTGGCATTGCCGCCTTGGTCATATTGGTGTCAAACGTATGAAGAAGCTCCATTCGGATGGACTTCTAGAGTCTCTTGATTATGAATCATTTGACACGTGCGAACCATGCCTCTTGGGCAAGATGACCAAGACTCCGTTCTCCGGAACAATGGAGCGAGCAACCAACTTGCTGGAAATCATACATACCGATGTGTGCGGTCCAATGAGTGTTGAGGCTCGCGGAGGCTACCGTTATGTTCTCACCCTCACAGATGACTTGAGTAGATATGGGTATATCTATTTGATGAAACACAAGTCTGAGACCTTTGAAAAGTTTAAGGAATTTCAGAATGAGGTTGAGAATCAACGTGACAGAAAAATAAAATTCTTGCGATCGGATCGTGGGGGTGAATATTTAAGTCATGAATTTGGCACACACCTTAGAAGCTGTGGAATTGTTTCACAATTGACACCGCCCGGAACACCTCAACGTAACGGTGTGTCCGAACGTCGAAATCGTACTCTGTTGGACATGGTGCGATCTATGATGTCCCTTACCGATTTACCGCTATCTTTTTGGGGTTATGCTTTAGAGACCGCCGCATTCACTTTAAATAGGGCTCCGTCAAAATCCGTTGAGACGACTCCATATGAACTTTGGTTTGGCAAGAAACCGAAGCTGTCGTTTCTGAAAGTTTGGGGTTGCGATGCTTATGTCAAGAAACTTCAACCTGAAAAGCTCGAACCCAAATCGGAAAAATGCGTCTTCATAGGATACCCAAAAGAAACTATTGGGTACACCTTCTACCACAGATCTGAAGGCAAAGTCTTTGTTGCCAAGAATGGATACTTTCTAGAAAAAGAGTTTCTCTCGAAAGAAGTGAGTGGGAGGAAAGTAGAACTTGATGAGGTGACAGTCACCACTACTGTACCGGAAAGTAGCGCAGCACAGGAAACTGTTCCTGAGGTGCCTGCACCGACAAGGGAGGAAGTTAATGATAATGATCATGAAGAAACATATCAAGTTACTACTGAACTTCGAAGGTCCACAAGGGCACGTTCCGCACCAGAGTGGTACGGCAACCCTGTACTGGAAATCATGTTGTTAGACAACGGTGAACCTTCGAACTATGAAGACGCGATGGCGGGCCCAGATTCCAATAAATGGCTTGGAGCCATGAAATCCGAGATAGAATCCATGTATGAAAACAAAGTATGGACTTTGGTGGACTTGCCTGATGATAGGCACGCCATAGAAAACAAATGGATATTTAAGAAGAAGACAGACGCGGATGGTAATGTGACCATCTATAAAGCTCGGCTTGTCGCTAAGGGTTATCGACAAGTTCAAGGGATTGACTACGATGAGACTTTCTCTCCCGTAGCGATGCTGAAGTCAGTCAGAATCATGTTAGCTATTGCTACATTCTATGATTATGAGATATGGCAAATGGATGTCAAAACAGCATTCCTTAATGGCTTCCTCAAGGAAGAGTTGTATATGATGCAACCGGAAGGTTTTGTCGATCCAGAGAACGCTAACAAGGTATGCAAGCTCCAGCGCTCGATTTACGGGCTGGTGCAAGCATCTCGGAGTTGGAATGTTCGCTTTGATGAGGTGATCAAAGCGTTTGGCTTTATACAGACTTATGGAGAAGCCTGTATTTACAAGAAAGTGAGTGGGAGCTCTGTAGCATTTCTCATATTATATGTGGATGACATATTGCTGATGGGAAATGATATAGAATTCTTGGAAAATGTAAAGGCCTACTTGAATAAAAGTTTTTCAATGAAGGACCTTGGAGAAGCTGCTTACATATTAGGCATCAAAATCTATAGAGATAGATCGAGACGCCTCATTGGTCTTTCACAAAGTACATACCTTGACAAAATATTGAAGAAGTTCAATATGGATCAGTCAAAGAAAGGATTCTTGCCTGTTTTGCAAGGTATGAGATTGAGTAAGACTCAGTCGCCGACCACGGCAGAAGATAGAGAAAAGATGAGTGTCATTCCCTATGCCTCGGCAATAGGTTCTATCATGTATGACATGCTGTGTACCAGACCTGATGTGAACCTTGCCATAAGTTTGGTAGGGAGGTACCAAAGTGATCCCGGTACGGAACACTGGACAGCGGTCAAGAACATCCTGAAGTACCTGAAAAGGACTAAGGATATGTTTCTCGTTTATGGAGGTGACGAAGAGCTCGTCGTAAAGGGTTACGTCGATGCTAGCTTCGACACAGATCTGGATGACTCTAAGTCACAAACCGGATACGTGTATATTTTGAATGGAGGGGTAGTCAGCTGGTGCAGTTGCAAGCAAAGCGTGGTGGCAGCATCTACATGTGAAGCGGAGTACATAGCTGCTTCTGAAGCAGCGCAGGAAGGAGTCTGGATGAAGGAGTTCATCACCGACCTAGGAGTCATTCCAAGCGCGTCAAGCCCGATGACTCTCTTCTGTGACAACACTGGTGCTATTGCTATTACCAAGGAGCCCAGGTTTCACAAGAAGACCAAGCACATCAAGCGCCGTTTCAACTCCATCCGGAATTATGTTCAGGATGGAGACATAGATATTTGTAAAGTGCATACGGATCTGAATGTAGCAGACCCGTTGACTAAACCTCTTTCACGAGCAAAACATGATCAACACCAGAACTCTATGGGTGTTCGATTCATCACAATGTAACTAGATTATTGACTCTAGTGCAAGTGGGAGACTGTTGGAGATATGCCCTAGAGGCAATAATAAAAGCATTATTATTATATCTCCTTGTTCATGATAATTGTCTGTTATTCATGCTTGAATTGTATTGTACGGAAACAGCGATACATGTGTGAATACGTAGACCACAATGATTCCTTGGTAGGCCTCTAGTTACCAGCTCGTTGATCAACAGATGGTCACGGTTTCCTGACCATGGACATGAGATGTCGGTGATAACGGGATCACATCATTAGGAGAATGATGTGATGGACAAGACCCAAACTTGAGCATAACACGAGATCGTATAGTTCGTAATGCATAAGCTTTTCGGTGTCAAGTATTTATTCCTTGGACCATGAGGTTGTACAACTCCCGGATACCGTAGGAGTGCTTTGGGTGTGCCAACCATCACAACGTAACTGGGTGGCTATAAAGGTACACATCGGGTATCTCCGAAAGTGTCTGTTGAGTTGGTACGAACCGAGACTGGGATGTTGTCACTCCGTATGACGGAGAGGTACCTCTGGGCCCACTCGGTAAGACATCATCATAATGAGCTCAATGTGACTAAGTGGTTAGTCACGGGATGATGGATTACGGAACGAGTAAAGAGACTTGCCATAACAAGATTGAACAAGGTATCGGGAATACCGACGATCGAATCTCGGGCAAGTACCGTACCGATGGACAAAGGGAATAACATACGGGATTGAGTGAATCCTTGACACGGTGGTTCATCCGATGAAGATCATCGAGGAACACGTGGGAACCAACATGGGTATCCAGATCCCGCTGTTGGTTATTGACCGGAGAGTGGTCTCGGTCATGTCTACGTGTCTCCCGAACCCGTAGGGTCTACACACTTAAGGTTCGGTAACGCTAGGGTCGTAGAGATAAATGCACGTGGAAACCCGAAAGTTGTTCGGAGTCCCGGATGAGATCCCAGACGTCACGAGGAGTTCCGGAATGGTCCGGAGGTAAAGATTGATATATGGGAAGTCCAGTTTGGGCCAACGGGTGATCTCCGGGGGGTCACCGGGTGCGTCCCGGGACCACCGGAGGGGGCCCAGGGGTCCACCGGGTGGGGCCACCCATCCCGGTGGGGCCCCTAGGCCGCAAGGGGATGTGTCCAGCCCTCTGGGCTGGCACACCACTAAGGGAGGCCCACCTCCCCTGCGCCTAGGGTTCAAACCCTAAAGGGGAGGGGGGCTCCACTTGCCTTGGGGGGCAAGGAACCCCCCTTGGCCGCCGCCCCCTTGCAGATTGGATCTACAGGGGGTCCAGGCGCCCCCCCTGGCCCCTATATATATGTGGGGGGGGGAGAGGGCAGCCGTACCTCAGCCCTGGCGCCTCTCCCCCTCCCGTCACACCTCCCAACTCCCACGCAGGGCGCCCGGCGAAGCCCTGCTGCGATCTCCACTGCATCCGTCATCACGCCGTCGTGCTGCCGGATCTCTGACGACTTCTCCTCCCCCCTTGCTGGATCAAGAAGGAGGTGACGTTGCTGCACCGTACGTGTGTTGAACGCGGAGGTGCCGTCCGTTCGGCGCTGGATCATCGGTGACGAAGAACGTGAAGAGTACGACTACTTCATCCTTGCTTCGTTGAAAGCTTCCGCACGCAATCTTCATAACGGTATGTAGATGCACTCTTAGTTACTCGTTGCTAGATGTCTCCATAGTTGGATCTTGGTGAAGACGTAGAAATTTTTTGAATTATGCTACGTTCCCCAACATGCCTTTCTTGAACTTAGTGGTTTTATTGACCATCAACACTTGATGTTCTTTCCTGATATCCACCCCCGCTGATTTCAGCATTGAATACACCTCGGGAATGGACTTTTCCATCCCCTGCATATTGAAGTTCAACACGAAGCTCTTGTAGCTTGGTGGGAGCGACTGGAGGATTCTGTCAACGACCGCTTCGTCTGGGAGATTCATTCCCAACTGAGACAAGCGGTTGTGCAACCCAAAAATCTTGAGGATGTGCTCACTGACAGAACTGTTTTCCTCCATCTTACAGCTGTAGAATGCGTCGGAGACGTCATGTCTCTTGACTCGGGCATGAGCTTGGAAAACCATTTTCAGCTCTTGGAACATCTCATATGCCCCGTGGTGCTCAAAACGCTTTTGGAGCCCCGATTCTAAGCTGTAAAGCATGCCGCACTGAACCAGGGAGTAATCATCACAATGCGACTGCCAAGCGTTCATAACATCTTGGTTTGCCGGGGTGGGAGCGTCACCTAGCGGTGCTTCTAGGACATAAGTTCTCTTGGCTGCTATGAGGATGCTCCTCAGGTTACGGACCCAGTCCGTATAATTGCTACCATCGTCTTTCAGCTTGGATTTCTCTAGGAACGCGTTGAAGTTGAGGGTGACATTAGCGTGGGCCATTTGATCTACAAGACATTTTGTAAAGAATTTTAGACTAAGTTCATGATAATTAAGTTCATCTAATCAAAATTTAATGAACTCCCACTCAGATTGACATCTCTCTAGTCATCTAAGTGATACATGATCCGAATCGACTAGCCCGTGTCCGATCATCACGTGAGACGAACTAGTCATCAACGGTGAACATCTTCATGTTGATCGTATCTTCTATACGACTCATGTTCGACCTTTCGGTCTTCCGTGTTCCGAGGCCATGTCTGTACATGCTAGGCTCGTCAAGTGAACCCTAAGTGTATTTCTTGTGTAAATCTGGCTTACACCCATTGTATGCGAACGTTAGAACCTATCACACCCGATCATCACGTGGTGCTTCGGAACAACGATCCTTAGCAACGGTGCACAGTTAGGGGAAACACAATTCTTGTAATTTTAGTGAGAGATCATCTTATTTACTACCGTCGTTCTAAGTAAACAAGATGCAAAAACATGATAAACATCACATGCAATCAATTAAAGTGACATGATATGGCCAATATCATCTTGCTCCTTCGATCTCCATCTTCGGGGCACCATGATCATATTTTGTCACCGGCTCGACACCATGATCTCCATCATCGTGTCTCCATGAAGTCGTCACGCCAACTATTACTTCTACTACTATGGCTAACGTTTAGCAATAAAGTAAAGTAATTACATGACGTTATTCAGTGACACGCAGGTCATACAATAATTAAGACAACTCCTATGGCTCCTGCCGGTTGTCAAAATTCATCGACATGCAAGTCGTGATTCCCTATTACAAGAACATGATCAATCTCATACATCACATATATCATTCATCACATCTTCTTGGCCATACCATATCACATAGCACATGCTGCAAGAACAAGTTAGACGACCTCTAATTGTTGTTGCAAGTTTTACGTGGCTTCTATAGGTTTTCTAGCAAGAACGTTTCTTACCTACGCAAAAGCCACAACGTGATTTGTCAATTTCTATTTACCCTTCATAAGGACCCTGTTCATCGAATCCGATCCGACTAAAGTGGGAGAGACAGACACCCGCCAGCCACCTTATGCATCTAGTGCATGTCTGTCGGTGGAACCAGTCTCACGTAAGCGTACGTGTAAGGTCGGTCCGGGCCGCTTCATCCCACAATGCCGCCGAATCAAGATTGGACTAGTAACGGTAAGAAAATTGAGCAAACTCAACGCCCACAACTTGTTTGTGTTCTACTCGTGCAAGATGCTACGCAAAAGACCTAGCTCAGATGCCACTGTTGGGGAACGTAGCAGAATTCAAAAAAATTCTACGCTTTCACCAAGATCAACCTAAGGAGTCATCTAGCAACGAGCATACTGGGGTGCATCTACATACCCTTTTGTAGATCGCGTGCGGAAGCGTTCAAAGGAACGTGGATGAAGTAGTCGTACTCTTCGCGTTCTTCGTCACCGATGATCCTAGCGCCGAACGGATGGCACCTCCGCGTTCAACACACGTACGGTACAGCAACGTCACTTCCTTCTTGATCCAGCAAGGGGGGAGGAGAGGTCGTCGGAGATCCAACAGCACGACGGCGTGGTGGTGGATGCAGCAGGAAATCCTGCAGGGCTTCGCCTGCGCCCTGCGGAGGAGTAGGAAGTGTGACGGGAGGGAGGAGAGGCGCCAGAGGCTTGGGGTGCGGCTGCCCTCTCCCCCCCCCCACTATATATAGGGGCCAGGGGGGTGCGCCGGCCCTGGGGAGATCAGATCTCCAGGGGGGCGGCGGCCAGGGGGGTATACTTGCCCCCCAAGGCATGGGGGCGCCCCCTCCCCCTAGGGTTTCAACCCTAGGCGCATGGAGGGGGAGGCCCATGTGGTGCGCCAGCCCACCAGGAGCTGGCCCCTTCCCCCTTGCGGCCTAGGGGCCCCACCGGGATGGGTGGCCCCACCCGGTGGACCCCTGGGACCCCTCCGGTAGTCTCGGGACATTCCCGGTGACCCCCGGAGTTCACCCGATGGCCGAAACTGGACTTCCTATATATCATTCTTTACCTCCGGACCATTCCGGAACTCCTCGTGACGTCCGGGATCTCATCCGGGACTCCGAACAACATTCGGGTTTCCATGTGCATGTATCTCTACAACCCTAGCGTTACCGAACCTTAAGTGTGTAGACCCTACGGGTTCGGGAGACACGTAGACATGACCGAGACGACTCTCCGGTCAATAACCAACAGCGGGATCTGGATACCCATGTTGGTTCCCACGTGTTCCTCGACGATATTCATCGGATGAACCACTGTGTCAAGGATTCACTCAATCCCGTATGTTTTTCCCTTTGTCTATCGGTACGGTACTTGCCCGAGATTCGATCGTCGGTATACCCGATACCTTGTTCAATCTCGTCATGGCAAGTCTCTTTACTCGTTCCGTAATCCATCATCCCGTGACCAACTCCTTAGTCACCTTGAGCTCATTATGATGATGTCTTATCGAGTGGGCCCAGAGGTACCTCTCCGTCACACGGAGTGACAATATCCCAGTCTTGGTTCGTACCAACTCAACAGGCACTTTCGGAGATACCCGTTGCGTACCTTTATAGTCACCCAGTTACGTTGTGACGTTTGGCACACCCAAAATATTCCTACGGCATCCGGGAGTTGCACAACCTCATGGTCTAAGGAATAAACACTTGACACCGAAAAGCTTATGCATTACGAACTATACGATCTCGTGCTAGGCTCAGGATTGGGTCTTGTCCATCACATCATTCTCCTAATGATGTGATCCCGTTATCAATGACATCCAATGTCCATGGTCAGGAAACCGTGACCATCTGTTGATCAACGAGCTACTAACTAGAGGCTTACCAGGGACTCATTGTGGTCTATATATTCACACATGTATCGATGTTTCCGTACAATACAATTCAAGCATGAATAACAGACAATTATCATGAACACGGAAATATAATAATAATACTTTTATTATTGCCTCTAAGGCATATTTCCAACACGAAGGTCACCGAGCACCGAGGAACAGCAACGTAGCCTGAAGCGGACATGAGGAGCTCTCTATTTTTTTGGAACAGTAACTGCTACAGGACCCGATCTGGATCGGAATCCAGCTCACCGGCTGGGCGCGGCTGGGCGCAGGCCAGCCAGCCGCGAGGCACCAGCAGCCAGGCGCAGGCCAGGCGCGCCGGGTAACAGGTCGGGCGGGGTTCAGGGAGCCGGCGGCGGCCGGAGAAGAGGTCGGGCACGGCCGGCCGCAGCGGCAGCGGGCGGGGACGGCTCCGGCTCGGGGCGGCGCAGGCTGGGCGTGGCCGGCGGGCGATGGTGGGCGTGGGCGCGGAGTGGCGGGGAGCAGCAGTGGCGGCGGTTGCGGCTTCAGCGCGGGGGAGGTGAAGGAGCAGCCAGCGGGAGCAGCAGCTGCGGGGAGCAGCAGCAACGGCTTCGGCCGGGCGCGAGGGATGCGCGGACGGGGCGCAGACGGCCGGCGGCTGGGGAGGAGGTGGCCGGAGACGGGGACGGAGATGGCCGGCGACGAGGTGCACGGAGCTGCGAGCGTGCGGGAGCGGGAGAGGAACCTAAGCATCTGATACCATGTTAGGAATGAGCAACTACATTCTCAGGAGGGCCAAGGGCCAGTACATATACATGTGTACAATGGGGATCAACCGAAAAGAGAGACTATGCACACACATCTAATACATCTAACAAGATCGTCGCAAGTTGATGCCGGCAATTTAAAGACGCTCATTATATAAGTCGGAATTGCCTGCGTCACAGATTTAATCAATGTTTCTTTCACTCCTGATGATGATTGTTTTCCTCCCCAGTCAACAAACTTCTTACTCAGTGTTGCCTCCAAGGATTGAAACTTTCCCTTATTCATGCGCCCCTCAGGCACTGGAAGGCCCAGGTATCTATCCTCAAAGTGCTCACTTGTCACTCCTAGAATCTGCTTCACTTCCTGTCAGCGGGCCAAAAGGCAAGACTCACCAAACATGATACTACACTTCGCTTGATTTATAAGCTGACCGGTGCCCCTTGCATAGCGTGAAATAATGTTGCCAACAATTCCCGCTTGCTCCTCAGTCGCCTGGAAGAACAATAAAGTGTCGTCGGCGAACATAAGATATGAAACCACCGGCGCCGAACGACATACCAGCACCGGCCTTAAACCCCGGTTCTGCACCGCTTTCTGGATCAAACTCGACACCGAGTCAGCAACAAATAAAAACAAGAACGGCGACAACAGATCACCTTGTCGTAGTCCCCTTGTTGGCGAGAATAATTCCAATAACTTCCCATTCAAATTGACCGCAAAGCGTACCGTAGTGACACATTCCATTACCCATTTAATCCACTTGGCAGCAAAGCCTAACTTCTTCAGAGCCTTCTCGAGGAAACACCAATCTACTCGGTCATATGATTTTGAAAGATCTAGCTTATATGCACAGCTTGCCATCTTCAGATTACGCTCCTGCTGAATATGATGCATCACTTCAAATGCCACTGTAGCATTGTCCGAGATCAATCGTCCGGGTACAAAAGCACTCTGACTTTCAGAAATAATTGTTAGGATTGATCTCCTCTTCTTTGGGCCCAACGACCCATAGACCCTTAGATCCGCGCCCTGATCGGGGGCGCACAACCCATTATGGTTGTTGGGCCCCTGTGACCCGCGCTATATAAAGAGAGGTGGGGGGTCGGAGCACGTATCACGAGGTTGAACGTCGCCACAAACCCCACCTACAAACCCTACCGATCTAGGGTTAGCGTCGTGCTCACGGGAAGCACCACCACCGCCGCCATCTCGACCTCATCTCCGGCCCCTACAACACCATGGCCCGAGCTGGATCGAGTTCATCCGGTCACCAAGAAGGTAGGATACCGGGTTTCATCTAGCCTACAAGATCCAAGGGGTCTATCAATGGTTTCAGAGCCATCTAGGCTTGATGTTTTCGGTACAAAGATAATCATAGAGAAAGAAAAAGATCCCTCCCCAAAGAACTTCATTGAAAGGCAAAGTAAAAATCCATCTCGATGGAAAAAGTTGCGCCGCCGCACGGCCGCGCCGTTCCTCTCGATCCCGAATCGCATCGGCAAGCCGAGGATTCGGGAAGAAGAACCACCGGAGCCCCAAAAGCTCATCGGAAAAGAAAAGACAAAAAAAGGGGTGGGTAACCACCGCGGCCAAATCCCTCGACGACGACGCGCTCACCGCAGAGGGAGGACGCGCGACCGGCGAGGAGGATGGCCACGGCGCAGAGTGCCACGCCCCTCTTCCTCCTTCTCTGGATAGAAAGGAAAAAAAAATGGACCTCTCTCTCATAAGAACAGAGAAGGAAGGGAACGGGGAGTGAAGGCGCGCGCGGTCCGGTGGCTATCAGCCCCGAGCCGGCGGCCGGCCTGCTGCCGCGGCGCGGCGTGCAGGACAGCTTCGCCCGAAGAGAGCCCTCGAGGGAAAGAGGAACCCCGCTGCATCTCTCTGCCTTTTTTTACGGGAACGGAGAGAGGAGACGAAGAAGAAGCGGATGGCTCCCCGAGCTGGCGCTCTGACTCGCCGCTCCGCCCTGGCTCGTATCGCCGGCGGGAACCGAGCGGGCGAGCGAGAGAGGAACCAGCGAGAGAGAGGCCTCGACGGGAGAGGGACAGAGAGCGACAGAGGCTGCGAGCGGCGCGGGGGGAGAAGTGACGATCGATTCGGTCGAAGCGATCGCTAGCTTCGTTTTTGTTCCAGCGAGGAGCGCGGATGACCGTCCGATTTGGATCGACGGCCAGGAAAGAAACCCTAGCCGAGCTGGGCCATATGGGCCGAAAGTGGCTGCGGGCGCCAGCCGTGGCCAGCTGGGCCGAGCCGCCGCCGCGGGCGCGCGAGCTGGGCGCCAGCCGCCGCAGGCGAGCTGGGCCGAGCCTGCAGGGCGCGGGCGCGCGCGCTGGGCCGAGGCTCCAGCCGCCGCGGGCGCTGGGCCGGCCTTGCTGCTGCCTTTTTTTATTCATTTTCTATTATTTCTAAATACAGTTTTAATCAAAAGACAGAAAATGGAAAAGGCAAAGAATTGTTCTAAAAAGTTCACGAATTTTTTATTCGTGTTTTCCGCTGCGTAAAAGTAATAGTGCTCTTTTTTAACACAGAAAATAAAAGTACTGTATTTTCTCTAAGAGCATGTTTTGTGAATATGATTATGTTATTATATATAACCAACGTTATAAATAGCATGACCATATTTCAGTATTAAAAAATTAAAGAAGCATTTAATTCTTATATTTTCCCAACGGTAATATAGTTTTTTAAATGCTTAGACATTTATGTGTTTAAATTTAACCAACGTTAGATTCATACATGTAATTGTTATATTGACATCACTTCATTGTGATTTCAGAAGGGTACCTCCTCATGAGTTGCTTAAAAGATGTTCCGACACTCAGGGGTGACAACTACACTGAGTGGAGGAAGAAAGTGGACATGGCATTCATCTGTGCCGATGTTGACTGGGTTGTGGAACAAGCACAACCAGTCAGACCTACAGAACCAGTAAGAGAAACTACTGATGATGACGCTGCATGGGCAAGAAAGAAGAGGGATTATGCCCCTCTGGAATTGTCATATTCCATAGACAATCAAAAGTGGGTTAATGCGAATAAAAAGTGCATGGCCTTTGTAAAGAACACAATTGAGAACGCAATCGTGGGCTCAATTGCAGAGTGCACAGCTGTTGGAGAGCTGCTGACAAAAGAATAAAGATAGTAAGGTCCGACCGGGGGGGGAGAGTACTACGGTCGGCACACTCCATATGGCCAAGTCCCTGGACCTTTTGCAAAGTTCTTGCAGGAGACTGGCATAGTCGCCCAGTATTCAATGCCGGGCGAGCCTCAGCAAAATGGAGTAGCTGAAAGGCGTAACCGTACCCTTATGGATATGGTGCGTGGCATGATGAGTTACTCCACCTTGCCATTGGGATTATGGATGGAGGCACTTAAAACCGCCATTCACATTCTCAATAGAGTACCAAGCAAGTCGGTGCCCAAAACACCGTACGAGCTATGGACTGGAAAAGTTCCCTCCCTTCAACACTTCAGGGTGTGGGGGTGCCCCGCAGAGGCCAAAATGTTTAATCCAAACATTGCAAAGTTAGATCCAAAAGCAGTAAGTTGCCACTTCATTGGCTACCCAGATAGATCAAAAGATTTTCGTTTCTACTGTCCAGACAGATATACAAAGTTTGTAGAAACAAGACATGCAGTCTTCTTAGAGGACGAAATGATGAGGGGGAGCTTGGTAGCTCGGAAAATTGATCTTGAGGAGAAGAGGGTGCATGCACCTAATCCGATCATTCAGGAACCATTTTTCTCACTGCCAGTTGCAACTCCACCCATGACAACTTTGGGAGAAGACCCGGAACCTGTCCATCAGGAGCCGACTGAACCCGTTGTTGAGCATGAAAGGGAGGTGCAGCAGCAAATTTTAGAAGAAGTGCCAGACGTTGAGGCACAGAATGTGCCAGAAACTGAGGCCCTTAGAAGGTCTACAAGACCAAGAAAGTCAGCTATTTCTACTGACTTTAAAGTTTATAACACAGAAATGGTTCAAATGGAAAAAGATCCCACCTCATATGAAGAAGCCATGAGAAGCTCTCATTCATCGGAATGGATGAAGGCTATGGAAGATGAAATGAAATCAATGAGTTCCAAAGATGTTTGGGACTTAGAGGAAATTCCTAAAGGAGCCAAAACAGTAGGCTGTAAATGGGTCTACAAAATTAAGTATGACTCTAAAGGGAATATAGAAAAGTATAAAGCTCGTCTCGTGGCAAAAGGATTTACACAAAGAGAAGGGATAGATTACAATGAGACATTTTCTCCGGTCTCATGTAATGATTCCTTCAGAATCATAGTGGCATTAGTTGCTCATTTTGACTTAGAGTTACATCAAATGGATGTAAAGACGGCATTTCTCAACGGAGATTTAAAAGAAAATGTCTACATGAAACAACCCAAGGGTTTTATCATGGAAGGCAAGGAAGATATGGGATGCCGCCTAAAGAAATCCATTTATGGATTAAAGCAAGCCTCTAGACAGTGGTATCTAAAGTTTAATGAGACAATTACAAGTTTTGGATTTAAAGAAAATGTTGAGGATAATTGCATTTATGCAAGGTTCAAGAATGGGAAATATATTTTCCTCATCTTGTATGTGGATGATATCCTGCTTGCTAGCAGTGATGTTAGTCTACTACAAGAAACAAAGAAGTTTTTATCCTCAAATTTTGACATAACAGATCTTGGTGAAGCATCATATGTTTTGGGCATAGAAATTCACCGAGATAGGAAAAATGGA
>LR738713.1:583981847-584002709 GCA_902687465.1 Secale cereale
CAAAAGTTGTGACGTGCTGTCCAGGAAACAGATTCTGTCCTTGGACAGAAAAATTCGTATAAAATCACCATATCATCTTTTTGGTCTGAATTTTTTCGACAGCGTGCTCTATACAATTGTCTTTCGGGCGTCTGTTCTGAGTTTTTTGATTTGAGTTGCAGAAGTGCCCCGAAAAAATCATTTACTACCTGCTGGTCTGTTTTTCACAGATTCTGTCCTGTTTTGCCTTTCCTTCATTTTGCAAACCTTGAGCTTACTTTTTCTTTGCAAAAACCTTTTGGCAATCTTGAGAAACAGTATACCTTCAAGAATATCCTTATTTCCAGCAAGGAACAATTATTTTATTATGGGTACTAACCTCGCTAATCAGATTATGATGAGTTATGTATGAAGGGAGTTTTCAAGTGTGCGAGGGAAGATGATAAAAAGATTCAGGAGTGTCAAACGCTCAAGCTTGGGGATGCCCCCATGCACCCCCAAGAAATATTCAAGAAGACTCAAGCGTCTAAGCTTGGGGATGCCCCCGTGCATCCCCTTCTCCATCAACAATTATCAGTTCGTCTTTCGTTCCACTATATTTTTATCACTTCATGTGTTTGCTTGGAGCGTCTTGCTTTTAGTTTCCTTTTTAGTTTTCTTTAGCTTTGCTTGCTGTTCATAACGAGTCGGAACTCAGCCTTCTTTGTGTGGGAGAGAAACACGCTCCACTTCAACCTAGAACATAACATAGAATTTTCATGTCTATCCTTGCTGTGTGTGTTCTTTGTCTTTCAATAGCTACTATCATGTTCAGCTCTTAGTTGTCATGCTTATCTTTTTAAAGAGCTTTTGTTTAGTTGGTCGCTGGAACTCTCTTTAGTTATCATGCTTATCTTATTAAGAGAGTTGGCTTCTGTTGCACTGGTCGATATGTCTATGATAAAAATGCTATGTGCATAATGATGCTTAGTAGTTCATGTTTTCTTACGGTTAGTCTCAAATAGCTGGGGGGTTCTTAATGTGTTAATGGAGTACCAACATGATTTGTTTGCCTATGATGTGGTATGGTTTAGTGGTATCTTCCTTCAAGAATTTATTTTGATTGACTTGGCATATGCTCACGCATATTTAAGACTGTAAAGAAAGTCTATCAAGCCTTGATGATCTTTAATTTCTGAGTAGCGATATAACTTCCATGCCTGATTCAATGTTGCTTTGTCGCTCTGCATGATTATGACCGTCATTGCTCTTTTAGTTGGTCGCTCCCAGTATTTTGCTAACCTTCGCCTGTACTAAGCGGACTGACTGCTTGTGCATCCAAAATCCTTTAAACCAGTTATGCCATATGAGTCCACCATACCTTCCTATACATGGTATTTACCTGCCATTCCTAACGAAGACTTTCATGTACCATCTCGAAATTATTCAAAAAAGCATTTCTCTTTTGTGCCTCTGTTTTGGCTCATGAGGAAGTAGTACTTAATTCATGATCTTTTTAAGTTGGACAAGCTTCACCCCGGGATTGCATGTCTAATGTGCAAACCCATAATACGAGAAGGAACTGGCATAGAGTGCGCCCGGCTCATTAAAAAATTATACAACAAACAAACCCGCCTTCACGCTTTGTTCATGAGAAATCGGAAAACTTTGGCAGTGATAAACAAAGGAGATTAAGAGGATGTGATCGTCCTCATTCGGGAGCCGTTCCTCGAAACTTGTCCAGCTCAAGAAGTAATTGAGTTATCTGCTAGCATTCGTTGACGAAATATGCATATTCTAAAAAATAATTATTACCTCTGTTTTTAAAACCAAGCGCTCTGGTACATGTTTAGTTTTTGTTTCCGACCACGGGTTTTCAACCTTGCCATCAAAAGCCACAGTTCGAGAGTCTCCACCTTCTTTAAAGCACCAACTATTGAGAGCATGATTGTCATTCTGAGTGTAATGTGCATTGTCCCAAAGTACCATTGTCTTTTGCATGATTATGATATCGTTTATTCTGAAATCATTGTATCTAGTCGTCACTTAAACCTTGGAGGTGCCCCTGCATTTATGTTTTGCTTCACTAAAGGGGGCAAGCGAGGTACCACTTTATCATATTTGCACACCATGCCCATTACAAATATTTTGAGTATTTCAGTATCATATTGTAAAACTTTCAGTTCTTTGTGATTTTCTCATGAGGCAACTTAATTACTACAGATCCATTGTCTCAGTAAGCACTTGTCATGTGACTGTAAAAAGTCTTTATATGGTTAATAGCATGTCACCACAGAAATTATGCTTGTTATCATTTACCTACTCGAGGACGAGCAGGAATTAAGCTTGGGAATGTTGATACGTCCAAAACGTATCTATAATTTCTGCTTGCTCCATACCTCTTTTGTGTGATATTGCTATGATATTTATACACTTCCATACACTTTTGATCATATTTGGACTAACCTATTAACTCAGTGCACCCCAGTGCCAGTTTCTGTTTTCTGCTGTTTTTGTATTTCAGGTTTTCCCATTACGTAAACTGCCAGAAAAATTCCGGGAAAAATATATAAAAAATCAGCGTTCCGGAAGCTTCCATGCGGCCAAAGTGGGGCCGGAGGGGGGCCACCAGGGCTCCAGGCGCCCTGGGGGCGCGGCCCCCCTCCTGGCCGCGCCGGGGGGGCGCCTAGCCCCCCAGGCCTCCGCTGATGCCCCCCTTTGGCATATATTTACACTGCGTCCCGAAACCCTCGAGGACGGAACCCTTTTTCGCGATCTCATCTCTGTTCCGCCGCCGCCGCGCTTCCAAGATCGGGAGCACCAGGAGAACTCTACCCGGCACCCTGCCGGAGGGGAGGATCACCACCGGGAGCCTCTCCACCACCATGGACGCCTCCCGGATGAGTTGTGAGTAGTCTCCCTTGGACCATGGGTCCATGACCATTAGCTATGTGATGTTCTCCTCCCCTCTTTGTTCTTCACTAATTAGACCTCGTGAGCTGCCCTACATGATCGAGGCACATATGTAATCCTTATGCTGTTGCTATGATGAGTTTGCTGGGATCCGATGGATTATGAGATTATGTTCAGATTGTGTGTGAGTAATATATTTGATTTACCTCTTTTATATTTATGTTCTTGAGTAATTCTTGCATGTTCTCCGTTGCTGTTTATTGCTTTGGCCAAGTAGTAGGTAGTAACTCCAAGAGGGAACGTTATGCTTGATTGTGGGTTCATGCCCCTCGATGACTAGCTTGAGTGACAGAAACATGAGTCTAGGGGATGTGTTGTTGCCACAAGGGGGAAAACAATGGTGCTTGTACTCGCGGGTGCAAGGATTGTTTACTTTATGCAAAGTTCTTTTAATGCAGTTGTATGTTGCTTTGAGTTTACACTATGGGTGGGACTCGCAACTTAATACCAGCGAGATGTTCTGGATAGATATCTCAAGGTGGGTGATTAGTAGTAGATGCAGATGGATTTCGGTCTACTTACCTTGGCGTACCGCCCATGCTTTTGAGCCTCTACCTTTCTTTGTAGCATAGTTAGCATTGGTTTGCGCACATAATCCTGTCAATTGCCCAGCTGTAATTTGTTTACCTCACATAGCTGTTTTATCGTCTTTTGGGAGAGAGACATCACTAGTGAACATCATGGGACCCCGGTCCATATTACCATCACTGATCACATCCGCTATTTACTTTCAGTTCTTACTTACTAGTTGCAATTATACCTATCACTATTATCTCTTGCGTTTGATCCTTTGTAAACGACAAGGCCGGAGGGATTGACAACCTCTTTGTACTCGTTGGGAGCAAAATTATTTGTATCTGTGTGCAGGTCCGGTTGATCGCTAGTTGCGCCGCTAGCAGTTGACACCTTCTTGTTGAACCTTGGAGTCTCAGGGGAATTCGATCCTTGGTATCTTTGCCAAGGGAAAACTACCGCTACACTGCATCTCAAACCTTCCACTTGGGGTAACCAACGAGGGGCGAGAAGCCATCACCACCGTCTAGACAACAAAAATGTCGTTACTTCTATCCAAATGATAAAGGGATGCTGATAGTCTGAGCCTAGTAGCAAACAGACCTCGTAGCCAAACCTAACATCCGAGATCTGAGGTCCCAACCAGGACGCCTCTTGGGTATGGGGCACCTACCAGTCTAGCACACTCCTCAACCAGGACGCCTCTCGGGTATGAGGCCGCCGCAGCCACCTACCACCAATCCATCCTCAGTGTTATATTGTTGCATCTACCTTGCCCGGCCTAACTGTCGTCGACGCCACCACGACGCCAAACAACACCACCATCCTACGCAAGTCCATCTCCGCGCATCGGGCGCTGAGTCTCCACTACGCCACGCCGCCGCGATACGCCACCATAAATGGGCAAGATGAAACACCGCTCTTCCTCTTGTCCCCTCCAGCCAGCACTTGCTCCAAAACGATGCCCCCGGGAGGGAGAACGACACCGAAAGTGTTGTCATCGTCCGATCCGGTAGACCCAGATCTAGGGTTTCCCCTGGAACATCCGGATCAGGTTAACGTGACCTGCAACGACGATGCTTCGAGAAGGGTACGACGTCCGAGACGCCACCATCGTCCGCCAAGACCGCGGTCAGGCGCGATTTTCACCGGAAGCCACGTCATCCCGATCTCTCTCGGCTGGCTGGAACCGAGCGGAGCCTCGCCACAAAGACGTACGCCGCCGTCGGTACTCCGGCGGAGATCCGTCATCTCCTCACCGGTCCCTCCACGCGCCGTCGGTTGGCGCAAGGCCGCCCCGCGACGGATCCGATCAGGGCGTTGGATCCGCAGCTACCGCCGTCACCATGTCCGCACAAATCAACCCCCGCCGGATGGGGCGCTGCCATCGCCGCCGTCCATCTCGGGGCCGCCACTCCGCTGGCCATGGAACTGCGGCCACTGCCGCGTGGCATAGGGTCGCCGCCCTCGGACTCCCACGAGAGGTGCCGCCCCTGCTGCCTTAGATGGGATCACGCAGCCTCCGCCCGCCCATGTGCCTTCGGGGCCGGGCCCGTCGCCAACACGACCCACGCCGGCGGCTGATGCCTACACACGCTTCTACTCTTGTAGACTATGTTGGGCCTCCAAGCGCAGAGGTTTGTAGGACAGCAGCAATTTCCCTCAAGTGGATGACCTAAGGTTTATCGAACTCAGGGAAGTAGAGGTTGAAGATGGTCTCTCTCAAGCAACCCTGCAACTAAGATACAAGAAGTCTCTTGTGTCCCCAACACACCTAATACACTTGTTAGATGTATAGGTGCACTAGTTCGGCAAAGAGATGTTAAATCGCAAGTGATATGGATGGCAAAACAAAGTAATATAAATCTGTAATAAAAAGTGCAGCAAGCAAACAAGTCGTAAACGTGAGCACAAATGGTATTGCAATGGTGGAAACAAGGCCTAGGGTTCATACTTTCACTAGTGGCAACTCCCAACAACATTAACATAATCGAATCACATGATATTTCCCATAAAACATGCAATGGAGACGCACCCGGAGGTCATTCCTTCGTGGTCAAGAGAGGACGAGAATTATGTAGGGCTACAAAAGCACACCTCAAAGTTCGTAGTTCTCAATCTAAGGATTTCCCAATGTCACCGCGGCCATCCAAGGAGAGTCCCACAATCACCACAACATATCTAAAGGATAGTCAAAGACAAGCACCAAGAGACTCTCAATATTCAATCAACACACAAGAGAGGAAATCACTCATGAAAATATTGTTCTAATCCATGTCCAATAGACCGCTGTCACCTTGGTCTCGGGGATTATACTAGATAAAGACAAGTGAGTACATCAATCCAATACATAGAGGAAGGGGAAATATCATGGGATCACCCTAGATTAACATAGCCTATGATCACAACGAAGATCACATCATGGGAGAGAGAATTGACCACATAGCTACTGGTAAGAACCTCAGCCCCGAGAAGGAACTACTCCCGCATCATGGAGGGAGGAAGCAACGTCGATGGAGATGAATCCGGGGGCACTTCCCCGTCCTGGCAGGGTGCCGGCGCAGGAATTCTGGTCCCCCGAAGCTTGATGGCGATGGCGGCGGATCGGAATCGCGTCTGGAGAAAAGGGGTCTGGAATCAGGGTTTCCGCGACACGGTGTAAATATATGCCAAAGGGGGGCATCAGAGGGGGTCAGGGATGCCCAGGCGCTCCCCCGGCGCGGCCAGGGGGGGCGCGTGGGCAGGCCGCCTGGAGCCCCTGTGGGTCCCCTCCGGCCCTACTTTGGCCGCATGGAAGCTTCCGGAACGCTGATTTTTTATATAATTTTTCTGGATTTTTTCTGGCAGTTCTCGTAATGTGAAAACCTGAAATACAAAAACAGCCGAAAATAGAAACTGGCACTGGGGTGCACTGAGTTAATAGGTTAGTCCAAATATGATCAAAAGTGTATGGAAGTGTATAAATAACATAGCAATATCACCCAAAAGAGGCATGGAGCAAGCAGAAATTATAGATATGTTTTGGACGTATCAACATCCCCAAGCTTAATTCCTGCTCGTCCTCGAGTAGGTAAATGATAACAAGAATAATTTCGGTGGTGACATGCTATTAACCATATAGGACTTTTTCATAGTCATATGACAAAAGCTTACTGAGACAATGAATCTATAGTAATTAAGTTGCCTCATGAGAAAATCACAAAGAACTGAAAGTTTTACAATATGATATTGAAACATCAAATAGATTTGTAATGAACATGATGTGCAAATATGATAAAGTGATATCTAGCTTGCCCCCTTTAGTGAAGCAAAACATAAATGCAGGGGCACCTCCAAGGTTTAAGTGATGACTAGATACAATGATTTCAAAATAAACGATATCACAATCATGCAAAAGACAATGCTACTTTGGGACAATGCACATTACACTCAGAATGACAATCATGCTCTCAGTAGTTGGTGCTTTTAAAAGAAGGTGGAGACTCTCGAACCGTGGCTTTTGTTGGCAAGGTTGAAAACCCGTAGTCGGAAATAAAGACAAAACATGTACCAGAGCTCTTGGTTTTAAAACAGAGGTAATAATTTCTTTTAGATCATGCATGTTTCGTCAACGAATGCTAGCAGACAACTCAATCACTTCTTGAGATGGACAAGTTTCGAGGAACGGCTTCCGAATGAGGACGATCACATCCTCTTAATCTCCTTTGTTTATCACTGCCAAAGTTTTCTGATTTCTCATGAACAAAGCGTGAAGGAGGGTTTGTTTGTTATATTATCTTTTTGAGCCGGGCGCACTCAATGCCAGTTCCTTCTCGTATTATGGGTTTGCACATTATACATGCAATCCCGGGGTGAAGCTTGTCCAACTTAAAAAGATCATGAATTATCTACTACTTCCTCATGAACTTAAAACAGAGGCACAAAATAGGAATGCTTTTTCTTTGAATAATTTCGAGATGGTACATGCAAGTCTCCGTTAGGAATGGCAGGTAAATACCATGTAGGAAGATATGGTGGACTCATATGGCATAACTGGATTAAAAGGATGTGGATGCACAAGCAGTCAGTCCGCTTAGTACAGGTGGAGGTTAGCAAAAGACTGGGAGCGACCAACTAAGAGAGCAATGACGGTCATAATCATGCAGAGCGACATAGCAAAATTGAATCAGGCATGGAAGTTATATCGCTACTCAGAAATAAAAGATCATCAAGGCTTGACAGACTTTCTTTACAGTCTTAAATATGCGTGAGCATACGTCAAGTCAATCAAAATAAATTCTTGAAGGAAGATATTACTAAACCATACCACATCATAGGCAAACAAACAATGTTGGTACTCCAATAACACATTGGGAACCCCCCAGCTATTTGAGACTAACCATAAGAAAACCTGAACTACTAAGCGCCATCATGCACGTAGCATCTTTATCATAGACATATCAACCAGTGCAACAGAAGCAAACTCTCTTAATAAGATAAACATGATAATTAAAGAGAGTTCAAGCAACCAACTAAACGAAAGCTCTTTAAAAAGATAAGCATGAAAGTTAAGAGCTAAGCATGATAGTAGCTATTGAAAGACAAAGAACACACACAGCAAGGATAGACATGAAAATTCTATGTTATGTTCTAGGTAGAAGTGGAGCGTGTTTCTCTCCCACATAAAGAAAGCTGAGTTCCGACTCGTTATGAAAAGCTAAAGGAAATTAAAAGGAAACTAAAAGCAAGACGCTCCAAGCATAGCACATAACAAATGAAGTGATTAAAATATAGTGGAACGAAAGACGAACTGATAATGTTGATGGAGAAGGGGATGCACGGGGGCATCCCCAAGCTTAGACGCTTGAGTCTCCTTGAATATTTCTTGGGGGTGCACGGGGGCATCCCCAAGCTTGAGCGTTTGACACTCCTGAATCTTTTTATCATCTTCCCTCGCACACTTGAAAACTCCCTTCATACATAACTCATCATAATCTGATTAGCGAGGTTAGTACCCATAATAAAATAATTGTACCTTGCTGGAAATAAAGATATTCTTGAAGTTATACTGTTTCTCAAGATTGCCAAAAGGTTTTTGCAAAGAAAAAGCAAGCTCTAGGTTTGCAAAATGAAGGAAAGGCAAAACAGGACAGAATCTGTGAAAAACAGAACAGCAGGTAGTAAATGATTTTTCCGGGGCACTTCTGCAACTCTAATCAAAAAACTCAAAACAGACGCACGAAAGACAATTATATAGAGCATGCTTTCGAAAAAATTCAGATCAAAAAGATGATCTGGTGATTTTATACGAATTTTTCTATCCAAGGACAGAATCTGTTTCCTGGACAGCACGTCACAACTTTTGAACTTTCTTGCAATCAGAGGCTAAACTTGGCACAAAGCTGAAAAATAAAGATACAATGATATTGCTACAGTAGTAACAAACATCAAGACCACTAAAACTGAAAGTAAACATAACAAGGGTTGTCTCCCTAGAGCTCTTTCTTTATAGCCATAAAGATAGGCTTAAGACTTTAATGATGCTCTCGTAGGAATAAGAGCTGAAGAACAAAAGAGAGCATCAAGAAGCAAATACCAAACACATTTAAGCCTAACATGCTTCCTATGCATAGGAATATTGCAATATAATAATTCATTGAAGCACAAAGCAACTAGCATAGGAAGGCAAAACAAGCATAACTTCAAAATATTCACCATAAAGAGAGGAAACTTCTTATTATTAAGATATTTAGAACCAAGTCTCCCTCTCTCATTATAAATTTCAGTGGCATCATGGATGAACTCAACAATATAAGCATCACGTAAAGCATTGTTACCATGATCCACATGCAAAAAGGTACTCTTACTCTCCACATAAGCATAATCTTTCTCATTGGTAATAGTGGGAGTAGGACTATCATAAACAACTTGAACACTATAGATTACTTGTGTATTAGGAGGGTGGTGTTCAACAAGGGAGTAATTCCCTCCATGATTATGACAAGTTTCATAAGGATAATTTCTCCTTACATCATAGGTACCTTTATAATCACTATAGGTTGGAGTTATGACATCATCATAGTAGAGAAGAGCATTATCATTGCTAGCAACTATATTTGTAATCATGTTGTCTTTATTCTTACTAGCAAAAGAATTATCAATTATCACATCACTAGTGGGTAAAGGGTTTGCAATCCTATCATCCCCAAGCTTAGAGCTTCCCATATCATCACTTTCAGAGTTGGTACCAAAAAGATTTTCAAGATCATAAGTAGCATTATCATCATTTTCCCAATCACAATAAGTAACAGGCATATCATAATCAAAATCATCTTCAATAGTACCTACGGACGTATCATCAAGATGATAATTAAGGCAATAAACTTCACCTTCTTCTTTAAACTTACAATCGTTGGGATAAAAGTAGATGGGAGGAATATGCTCAGGCCAGGTTGATACCCATTCTTCTTCTTTCTTGCTCCTCCTCCTCCTCCTCTTCTTTTTCTTCTTCTTAACCTTAGGAGGGAGTGGTTGGAGATGAAGCTTCTCCACATATCCTGGTTTATCATTAGAAACAATAGGGGAAACTTGGGAGAAACTCTCCTTTTTATTAGCAGAAATATAAGAGACATTTTTATACTTTGGTAAAGTTCCCTCCTTTATAATCTTACCTATGTAATCATTTTCATGGCAATTAACAACACAATAGAGATGGCAATTTTGCAAAGTGTTTTTTATTCCTATGGCATTAACATCTAGCCATGAAGTCTTTTCTGATAACTCTTCACACATCAAAAATAACATAAGCTCATCATAAAGATCAGAGGTGATCATGTTATCACACAACCGGTTAACAGTTATGTTTTGAAAGTTCATGCATTGAAATTAAAGTGACCCTCTATACGGCAAAGTTCACAAGTAAAAGGATAAAGGTCACACAATTCTCTAGCAATTTCATTTAAATCTCTGACCCAAGTGATTGTTCTTTCATGCTTATGTTGCTTACAATACTTTTCTTCTTCAATCATAGACCTTTCACAAGGTCTATCCACTCCACAAAAATTAACATGCTTATATAAAACTTCATTTTTAGGAATTGGATCATGCATGTTGCAATCATCATGAACAATTTCATTTTCTTTGCAAGTCTCTTTAAAAGGTTTATGATACTTGATCCAATCCTCCTTAGGCATATTAAGATGTGAAGCAAAAGATTTGAGGAAATCAACAAGGAGTTGAGAATCAAGCCCAAACTTAGCACTAAACTTATTAAAACTTGTAGTTTCAACAAAGGACTTAATGCAATCATACTCATAAATTATACCTGACTCTTTACCTTTGTCGATCTCCCAATCTTCAGTGTTGCGTTGAATTCTTTCAAGGAGTTCCCATTTAGCATCAATCTTTTTGTTTGTGAAAGAACCCATAGAGGAAGCGTCGAGCAAATCTTTATCCTGTCGAGAAAGCCTCGCATAGAAATTAGTAATAATCATATCTTTGGGGAGCCCATGGTTAGGACATTTTAGCATTAACGTTTTCAGTCTCCCCCAAGCTTGAGCTATGTGTTGGGGAACGTAATATTTTAAAATTTTCCTACGATCACGCAAGATCTATCTACCAGATGCATAGCAACGAGAGGGAAGAGTGTGTCTACGTACCCTCGTAGACCGGGAGCGGAAGCGTCAAGTGACGCGGTTGATGTAGTCGAACTTCTTCGCGATCCAACCGATCAAGCACCGAACGTACGACACCTCCGCGTTCAGCACACGTTCAGCTTGATGACGTCCCACGAGCTCTTGATCCAGCTGAGCTTCATGGGAGAGTTTCGTCAGCACGACGGCGTGGTGCCGGATATGATGTATTTACCGGCACAGGGCTTCGCCTAAGCACTGCGACGGTATGACCGAGGTGTGTTTCTGTGGAGGGGGGCACCGCACACGGCTAGAACAATTCAACTTGTGTGTCTTTGGGTGCCCCCCTGCCCCCGTATATAAAGGAGCAAGAGGGGAGGCCGGCCGGCCCTTGTTTGGTGCGGCTAGGGTTGCAATCCTACTAGGAATAGGATTGCAATCGTATTCCTAGTAGGAATCACCAAAAGAAGGAAGAGAGGGAAAGGAAAAAGGAGAGGTGGCGCCCCCCCCCAATCCTAGTCCAACTAGGAACCCTAGGTGGGGCGCCGGCCAGCCCTATGGGCTGCCTCTCTCTTTCCCTTAAGGCCCACTATGGACTATCCCCCCTCGTAGGGGGTTCCGGTAACCCCCTCCGGCAATCCCGTTAAATCCGAAACTTTTCCGGAACACTTCCGGTGTCCGAATATAGTCGTCCAATATATCAATCTTTATGTCTCGGACATTCCGAGACTCCTCGTCATGTCCGTGATCTCATCCGGGACTCCGAACTACCTTCGGTACATCAAAACTCATAAACTCATAATACCGATCGTCATCAAATGTTAAGCGTGCGGACCCTACGGGTTCGAGAACTATGTAGACATGACCGAGACTCATCTCCGGTCAATAACCAATAGCGGAACCTGGATGTTCATATTGGCTCCTACATATTCTACGAAGATCTTTTATCGGTCAAAACCGCATAACAACATACGTTGTTCCTTTTGTCATCGGTATGTTACTTGTCCGAGATTCGATCGTCGGTATCTCTATACCTAGTTCAATCTCGTTACCGGCAAGTCTCTTTACTCGTTCCGTAACACATCATCTCGTGACTAACTCATTAGTCTTTTGCTTGCAAGGCTTATTATGATGTGTGTTACCGAGAGGGCCCAGAGATACCTCTCCGACACTCGGAGTGACAAATCCTAATCTTGATCTATGCCAACACAACGAATACTTTCGGAGACACCTGTAGAGCATCTTTATGATCACCCAGTTACGTTGTGACGTTTGATAGCACACAAGGTGTTCCTACGGTATTCGGGAGTTGCATAATCTCATAGTCATAGGAACATGTATAAGTCATGAAGAAAGCAATAGCAGTAAAACTAAACGATC
Source organism: Secale cereale (assembly GCA_902687465.1). Classification (NCBI taxonomy): domain Eukaryota; kingdom Viridiplantae; phylum Streptophyta; class Magnoliopsida; order Poales; family Poaceae; genus Secale; species Secale cereale. The sequence goes on from LR738713.1 coordinate 583,994,282, forward strand.
ATAGTGCTATGCTAACGGATGGGTATTGTCCATCACATCATTCCCCTAATGATGTGATCCCGTTGATCAAATGACAACTCATGTCTATGGCTAGGAAACATAACCATCTTTGATCAATGAGCTAGTCTAGTAGAGGCATACTAGGGACATATTGTTTTGTCTATGTATCCACACATGTACTAAGTTTCCGGTTTATACAATTCTAGCATGAATAAAAGACATTTATCATGATATAAGGAAATACAAATAACATCTTTATTATTGGCTCTAGGGCATATTTCCTTCAGTCTCCCACTTGCACTAGAGTCAATAATCTAGCTCACATCGCCATGTGATTTAATACCGATAGTTCACATCGTTATGTGAATAACACCCATAGTTCACATCGCCATGTGACAAACACCCAAAGGGTTTAATAGAGTCAATAATCTAGTTCACATCGCTATGTGATTAATACCCAAGAGTAATAAGGTGTGATCATGTTTTGCTTGTGAGAGAAGTTTAGTCAACGGGTCTGTCACATTCAGATCCGTATGTATTTCGCAAATTTCTATGTCTACAATGCTCTGCATGGAGCTACTCTAGCTAATTGCTCCCACTTTCAATACGCATCCAGATTGATACTTAGAGTCATCTGGATTTAGTGTCAAAGCTTGCATCGGCGTAACCCTTTACGACGAACTCTTTATCACCTCCATAATCGAGAAACATTTCCTTAGTCATCCAGTTACTAAGGATAATTTTGACCGCTGTACAGTGATCTACTCCTGGATCACTATTGTACCCCCTTGACAAACTCATGGCAATGTACACAACATGTTTGGTACACAGCATGGCATACTTTATAGAACCTATGGCTGAGGCATAGGGAATGACTTTCATTCTCTCTATATTTTTCTGCCGTGGTCTGGCTTTGAGTCTTACTCAACTTCACACCTTACAAGTCAGGCAAGAACTCCTTCTTTGACTGATCCATTTTGAACTACTTCAAAATCTTATCAAGGTATGTACTCATCGAAAGTCTTATCAAGCGTCTTGATCTATCTCTATAGATCTTGATGCCCAATATGTAAGCAGCTTCACCAAGGTCTTTCTTTGAAAAACTCCTTTCAAACACTCCTTTATGCTTTCCAGAAAATTCTACATCATTTCTGATCGACAATATGTCATTCACATATACTTATCAGAAAGGTTGTAGTGCTCCCACTCACTTCTTGTAAATACAGGCTTCACCGCAAGTCTGTATAAATCTATATGCTTTGATCAACTTATCAAAGCGTATATTCCAACTCCGAGATGCTTGCACCAGTCCATAGATGGATCGCTGGAGCTTGCATATTTTGTTAGCACCTTTAGGATTGACAAAACCTTCTGGTTGCATCATATACAATTCTTCTTTAATAAATCCATTAAAGAATGCAGTTTTGTTATCAATTTGCCAGATTTCATAAATGCGGCAATTGCTAACATGATTCGGACAGACTTAAGCATCGCTACGGGTGAGAAAGTCTCATCGTAGTCAACTCCTTGAACTTGTCGAAAACCTTTCGCAACAAGTCGAGCTTTGTAAACAGTAACATTACCGTCAGCATCGTTCTTCCTCTTGAAGATCCATTTATTTTCGATGGCTTGCCGATCATCGGACAAGTCAACCAAAGTCCACACTTTGTTCTTATACATGGATCCATCTCAGATTTCATGGCCTCAAGCCATTTTGCGGAATCTGGGCTCATCATCGCTTCCTCATAGTTCGTAGGTTCATCATGGTCTAGTAACATGATTTCCAGAACTGGGTTGCCGTACCACTCTGGTGCGGAACGTACTCTGGTTGATCTACGACATTCAGTAGAAACTTGATCTGAAGTTTCATGATCATCATCATTAGCTTCCTCACTAATTGGTGTAGGAATCACTGGAACTAGTTTCTGTGATGTTCCACTGTCCAATTCGGGAGAAGGTACAATTACCTCATCAAGTTCTACTTTCCTCCCACTCACTTCTTTCGAGAGAAACTCTTTCTCTAGAAAGGATCCACTCTTAGCAACAAAGACCTTGCCTTCGGATCTGTGATAGAAGGTCTACCCAACAGTTTCTTTTGGGTATCCTATGAAGATTTACTTCTCCGATTTGGGTTTGAGCTTATCATGTTGAAACTTTTTCACATAAGCATCGCAGTCCCAAACTTAAAGAAATGACAGCTTAGGTTTCTCGTCAAACCACAGTTCATACGGTGTCATCTCCACGGATTTAGATGGTGCCCTATTTAACGTGAATGTAGCTGTCTCTAATGCATAACCCCAAAAGCGATAGTGGTAGATCGGTAAGAGACATCATCGATCGCACCATATCTAATAAAGTACGGTTATGACGTTTGGACACACCATTACACTGTGGTGTTCCAGATGGCGTGAGTAGTGAAACTATTTCACATTGTTTTTACTGAAGGCCAAACTCGCTAACTCAAATATTTTACCTCTACGATCATATTGTAGAAACTCTTATTTTCTTGTTACGATGATTCTCCACTTCACTCTGAAATTCTTTGAACTTTTCAAATGTTTCAGACTTGTGCTTCATTAAGTAGATATACCCATATCTGCTCAAATCATCATTGAAGGTCAGAAAATAACGATACTCGCCGCGAGCTTCAACACTTATTGGTCCACATACATCTATATGTATGATCTCCAACAAATCTGTTGCTCGCTCCACAGTTCCGGAGAACGGAGTTTTAGTCATCTTGCCCATGAGGCATGGTTCGCAAGCACCAAGTGATTCATAATCAAGTGATTCCAAAAGTCCATCACTATGGAGTTTCTTCATGCGCTTTACACCAATATGACCTAAACGGCAGTGCCACAAATAAGTTGCACTATCATTATTAACCTACATCTTTTGGCTTCAATATTATGAATATGTGTATCACACGATCGAGATCCAACAAACTATTTTCATTGGGTGTATGACCATAGAAGATTTTATTCATGTAAACAGAACAACAATTATTCTCTAACTTACATGAATAACCGTATTGCAATAAACATGATCAAATCATATTCATGCTCAACACAAACACCTAATAACACTTATTTAGGTTCAACACTAATCCCGAAAGTATAGGGAGTGTGCGATGATGATCATATCAATCTTGGAACTGCTTCCAATACACATCGTCACTTCATCCTTTAACTATTTTTTGTTCATTATGCAACTCCCATTTCGAGTTACTACTCTTTAGCAACTGAACCAGTATCAAATACCGAGGGGTTGCTATGAACACTAGTAAAATACACATCAATAATCTGTATATCAAATATACCTTTGTTCACTTTGCCATCCTTCTTATCCGCCAAGTATCTAGGGCAGTTCCACTTCCGGTGACCATTTCCTTTGCAGTAGAAGCACTTAGTTTCAGGCTTGAGTTTAGCTTTGGGTTTCTTCATGGGAGTGACAACTTTCTTGTCATTCTTCTTCAAGTTCCCCTTCTATCCCTTTGCCCTTTGCTTGAAACAAGTGGTCTTATTAACCATCAACACTTGATGTTCTTTCTTGATTTCTACCTTCGCCGATTTCAGCATTGCGAAGAGCTCGGGAATTACCTTCGTCATCCCTTGCATATTATAGTTCATCACGAAGTTCTACTAACTTGGTGATAGTGACTAGAGAACTTTGTCAATTACTATCTTATCTGGAAGATTAACTCCCACTTGATTCAAGTAATTGTAGTACCCAGACAATCTGAGCACATGCTCACTGGTTGAGCTATTCTCCTCCATCTTGTAGGCAAAGTACTGTCAGAACTCTTATACCTCTCGACACGGGCATGAGTATGAAATACTAATTTCAACTCTTGGAACATCTTATATGCTCCGTGGCGTTCAAAACATTTTTGAAGTCCCGGTTATAAGCCGTAAAGCATGGTGCACTAAACTATCAAGTAGTCATCATACCGAGCTTTTGTCAAAACGTTCATAACGTCTACATCAGCTCCTGCAATAGGTCTGTCACCTAGCGATGCATCAAGGACATATTTCTCTGTGCAGCAATGAGGATAATCCTCAGATCACGGAACAATTCCGCATCATTGCTACTAACATCTTTCAACTTAGTTTTCTGTAGGAACATATAAAAAATAAACGGGGAGCAACATCGTGAGCTATTGATCTACAACACAGATATGCTAATACTACCAGGACTAAGTTCATGATAAATTAAAGTTCAATTAATCATATTACTTAAGAACTCCCACTTAGATAGACATCCCTCTGGTCATCTAAATGATCACGTGATCCAAATCAACTAAACCATGTCCGATCATCACGTGAGATGGAGTAGTTTCAATGGTGAACATCTTATGTTGATCATATCTACTATATGATTCACGCTCGACCTTTCGGTCTCCAGTGTTCCAAGGCCATATCTGCATATGCTAGGCTCGTCAAGTTTAACCCGAGTATTCTGCGTGTGCAAAACTGGCTTACACCCGTTGTATTTGAACGTAGAGCTTATCACACCCGATCATCACGTGGTGTCTCGGCACGACGAACTTTCGCAACGGTGCATACTCAGGGAGAACACTTATACCTTGAAATTTAGTAAGGGATCATCTTATAATGCTACCGTCGTTCTAAGCAAAATAAGAAGCATAATAAGATAAACATCACATGCAATCAAAATATGTGACATGATATGGCCATCATCATCTTGTGCTTTTGATCTCCATCTCCAAAGCACCGTCATGATCACCTTCGTCACCGGCGCGACACCTTGATCTCCATCGTAGCATCGTTGTCGTCTCGCCAACTATTGCTTCTACAACTATCTCTACCGCTTAGTGATAAAGTAAAGCAATTACATGGCGATTGTATTTCATACAATAAAGCGACAACCATATGGCTCCTGCCAGTTGCCGATAACATTACAAAACATAATCATCTCATACAAAAACCGTATAACTCATCATGTCTTGACCATATCACATCACAACATGCCCTGCAAAAACAAGTTAGCCGTCCTCTACTTTGTTGTTGCAAGTTTTACGTGGCTGCTACGGGCTTAGCAAGAACCGTTCTTACCTACGCATACAAAACCACAACGATGTTTCGTCAAGTATGTGCTGTTTTAACCTTCACAAGGACCGGGCATAGCCACACTTGATTCAGCTAAAGTGAGAGAGACAGACACCCGCCAGTCACCTTTAAGCAACGAGTGCTCGTAACGGTGAAACCAGTCTCGTGTAAGCGTACGCGTAATGTCGGTCCGGGCCGCTTCATCTCACAATACCGCCGAAGCAAAGTATGACATGCTGGTAAGCAGTATGACTAGTATCGCCCACAACTCATTGTGTTCTACTCGTGCATATCATCTACGCATAGACCTGGCTCATGATGCCACTGTTGGGGAACGTAATATTTTAAAATTTTCCTACGATCACGCAAGATCTATCTACCAGATGCATAGCAACGAGAGGGAAGAGTGTGTCTACGTACCCTCGTAGACCGGGAGCGGAAGCGTCAAGTGACGCGGTTGATGTAGTCGAACTTCTTCGCGATCCAACCGATCAAGCACCGAACGTACGGCACCTCCGCGTTCAGCACACGTTCAGCTTGATGACGTCCCACGAGCTCTTGATCCAGCTGAGCTTCACGGGAGAGTTTCGTCAGCACGACGGCGTGGTGACGGATATGATGTATTTACCGGCGCAGGGCTTCGCCTAAGCACTGCGACGGTATGACCGAGGTGTGTTTCCGTGGAGGGGGGCACCGCACACGGCTAGAACAATTCAACTTGTGTGTCTTTGGGTGCCCCCCTGCCCCCGTATATAAAGGAGCAAGAGGGGAGGCCGGCCGGCCCTTGTTTGGTGCGGCTAGGGTTGCAATCCTACTAGGAATAGCATTGCAATCCTATTCCTAGTAGGAATCACCAAAAGAAGGAAGAGAGGGAAAGGAAAAAGGAGAGGTGGCGCCCCCCCAATCCTAGTCCAACTAGGAACCCTAGGTGGGGCGCCGGCCAGCCCTATGGGCTGCCTCTCTCTTTCCCTTAAGGCCCACTATGGACTATCCCCCCTCGTAGGGGGTTCCGGTAACCCCCTCCGGCAATCCCGTTAAATCCGAAACTTTTCCGGAACACTTTCGGTGTCCGAATATAGTCATCCAATATATCAATATTTATGTCCCGGACATTCCGAGACTCCTCGTCATGTCCGTGATCTCATCCGGGACTCCGAACTACCTTCGGTACATCAAAACTCATAAACTCATAATACCGATCGTCATCAAATGTTAAGCGTGCGGACCCTACGGGTTCGAGAACTATGTAGACATGACCGAGACTCATCTCCGGTCAATAACCAATAGCGGAACCTGGATGTTCATATTGGCTCCTACATATTCTACGAAGATCTTTTATTGGTCAAAACCGCATAACAACATACGTTGTTCCTTTTGTCATCGGTATGTTACTTGCCCGAGATTCGATAATCGGTATCTCTATACCTAGTTCAATCTCGTTACTGGCAAGTCTCTTTACTCGTTCCGTAACACATCATCTCGTGACTAACTCATTAGTCTTTTGCTTGCAAGGCTTATTGTGATGTGTGTTACCGAGAGGTCCCAGAGATACCTCTCCGACACTCGGAGTGACAAATCCTAATCTTGATCTATGCCAACACCACGAATACTTTCGGAGACACCTGTAGAGCATCTTTATGATCACCCAGTTACGTTGTGACGTTTGATAGCACACAAGGTGTTCCTACGGTATTCGGGAGTTGCATAATCTCATAGTCATAGGAACATGTATAAGTCATGAAGAAAGCAATAGCAGTAAAACTAAACGATCATAGTGCTATGCTAACGGATGGGTCTTGTCCATCACATCATTCCCCTAATGATGTGATCCCATTGATCAAATGACAACTCATGTCTATGGCTAGGAAACATAACCATCTTTGATCAATGAGCTAGTCTAGTAGAGGCATACTAGGGACATACTGTTTTGTCTATGTATCCACACATGTACTAAGTTTCGGGTTAATACAATTCTAGCATGAATAAAAGACATTTATCATGATATAAGGAAATACAAATAAAATCTTTATTATTGCCTCTAGGGCATATTTCCTTCACTATGCTCTCTCCGTCATGAGGATAAAAATTATAAACATAATTCCTATTCTCATGGACTTCATGAAGAGGATAAAACTTGGAGTAAAAGAGAGACTGGATCTCTTCCCACTCCAGCAGGTGAGAGTCATTTAGTAGCCTATACCATTCCAATGCTTTTCCTTTCAGTGACAAGGCAAATAATTTCCTCATGACAAACTCCCTTGATACACCTGCAAGCTTAAATAACGAACATAGTTGTGACAGATATAGCAAGTGTTCACCGGGATGTCTGTCTCCTGCATAACGATCAGCCAAAACATAATCGATAATACCAGCTGGTATTTTATAGGGCACAATTTCAGTAGGGGAAGGAGCAACCACCACATGTGTGGGGCGTCTTCCCGCAAGCAACGATCCAATAGCAAGGTTGTCCATAAGCATAACTAGTGAAATAAAAACAAGAAACAAAAAGATTTAATTGCAAGATCTAAAGATATACCTTCAAGCGCTCACCTCCCCGGCAACGGCGCCAGAAATAGCTTGATGTCTACACACGCTTCTACTCTTGTAGACTATGTTGGGCCTCTGATGGGCCTCGAACCCCTCGTTGGTTACCCCAAGTGGAAGGTGTAAGATGCAGTATTGTAGAAGTGTTTTCCCTTAGCAAAGATGCCAAGGATCGAATCCCCAGAGACTCCTAGGTTCAACAAGTAGGTGTCAATTGCTACGGCGCCAGATTAGTAGCAATCAACATGGACCTGCACACAGATACAAATAACTTTGCTCCCAACGAGTACAGAGAGGTTGTCAATCCCTCCGGCCTTGTAGTTTACAAAGGATTAAAAGCAATGATAGTACTGATAGATAGTGTTTTGCAATAGTAAGTAAATAGCGCAAAGTAAATAGTGGATGTGATCAATGATGGTAATATGGACCGGAGTCTCATGATGTTCACTAGTGATGTCTCTCTCCCAAAAGACGATAAAACAACTATGTGAGGTAACAAATTACAGCTGGGCAATTGACAGGACCACGAACGCAAACCAATGCTGACTACATTGCAAGAAAGGTTGAGGTTCAAAGCATGGGCGGTACGCCAAAGTAAGTAGACCGAAATCCATCAATATCTACTACTAATCATCCACCTTGAGATATCTATCCAGAACATCTCGCTGGTATTAAGTTGCGAGTCCCACCCATAGTGTAAACTCAATGCAACAGACAACTGCATTAAAAGAACTTTGCGTAAAGTAAACAATCCTTGCACCCGCGGGCACAAGCACCGTTGTTTTCCCCCTTGTGGCAACATCACATCCCCTAGA
>LR738713.1:584002719-584032863 GCA_902687465.1 Secale cereale
AGCATAACGTTCCCTCTTGGAGTCACTACCTATTACTCGGCCAAAGCAATAAATAACAACGGAGAACATGCAAGAATTACTTATGAACAAAAATATAAAAGAGGTGAATCAAATATATTACTCAAGATCAATCTGAACATAATCTCATAATCCATCAGATCCCAGCAAACTCAACATAGCAACAGCATAAGGATTACATAGGTGCCTCGATCATGTAGGGCAGCTCACGAGGACTAATTAGTGAAGCACAAGAACGGGAGGAGAACATCACATAGCTACTGGTCATGGACTCATGGTCCAAGGGAGACAACTCACGAGTCATCCGGGAGGCGTCCATGGTGGTGGAGAAGCTCCCGGTGGTGATCCTCCCCTCCGGCAGGGTGCCGGGAAGAGTTCTCCTGGTGCTCCCGATCTTGGAAGCGGCGGCGGCGGCGGAACAGAGATGGGATCGCGAAAAGAATTCCTGTTCTGAGGGTTACGGAGGGTCCTTTAAATATATGCCAAAGTAGGGCACCGGGGGAGCTTCGGGGGGCCCAGGCGCCCCCCGGCGCGGCCCAGGGGGGGGCGCCACCAGGGCGCCTGGAGCCCTGGTGGCCCCCCAGGCTGCCCTTCGGACGCAGTGTTGTTTCCGGAACGCTGATTTTTTATATAATTTTTCTGGATTTTTCTGGGCAGTTCTCGAAACGTGAAAACCTGAAATACAAAAACAGCCGAAAACAGAAACTGGCACTGGGGTGCACTGGATTAGTAAGTTAGTCCAAATATGATCAAAAGTGTATGGAAGTGTATGAATATCATAGCAATATCACCCAAAAGTGGCATGGAGCAAGCAGAAATTATAGATACGTTTTGGACGTATCAACATCCCCAAGCTTAATTCATGCTCGTCCTCGAGTAGGTAAATGATAACAAGAATAATTTCTGTGGTGACATGCTATTAACCATATAGGACTTTTTCATAGTCATATGACAAAAGCTTACTGAGACAATGATTCTAAAGTAATTAAGTTGCCTCAAGAGAAAATCACAAATGACTGAAAGTTTTACAATATGAAACTGAAACATCAAAAGGATTTGTAATGAACATGATGCGCAAATATGATAAAGTGATATCTAGCTTGCCCCCTTTAGTGATGCAAAACATAAATGCAGGGGCACCTTCAAGGTTTAAGTGATGACTAGATACAATCACTTCAGAATAAACGATATCACAATCATGCAAAAGACAATGCTACTTTGGGACAATGCACATTACACTCAGAATGACAAGCATGCTCTCAGTAGTTGGTGCTTTAACATAAAGGTAAAAGAATGGTTAAGTGCTAGAGCTTTTTATTTTGAAAACATGGAAGCAATTGTGTCAACGGTAGTAGTACTTCATATGTGTCATGCATAAAACATCCTATAAGTTGCAAGCCTCATGCATCGAATACCAATAGTGCTCGCTCCTTGTCCTAATTAGCTCGGATCTCCATGGGTTATCATTGCATTACATATGTTTTAACCAAGTGTCACAAAGGGGTACCTCTATGCCACCTGTACAAAGGTCCAAGGAGATAAATCGCATTTGATTTCTCGTTTTTGATAGATCTCAACTTGAGGACATCCATACTGGGACACCATAGAAAATAGATGATGGACTCCTCTTTAATGCATAAGCATATTCTCATAAGAGATTGAGGATTAAGGTCCAAGCTAAAACTTCCACCATGATACATGGCTTTGGTTGGCGGCCCAATGTTCTTCCCTAACAATATGCATAGTCATTCAACCCACGGTAAATCACCCTTACTTCAGACAAGACGAACATGCATAGCAACTCACATGATATTCAACAAAAGTGTGACAGTTGATGGCGTCCCCAGAAACATGGTTACCGCTCAGCAAGCAACTTATAAGAAATAAGATACATAAGCAACATATTCTTTACCACAATAGTTTTTACGCTACTTTCCCATGAGCTATGTATTGCATGGTTAGTTTGCTTAGTACAGGTGGAGGTTAGCAAAAGACTGGGAGCGACCAACTAAGAGAGCAATGACGGTCATAATCATGCAGAGCGACAAAGCAATATTGAATCAGGCATGGTAGTTATATCGCTACTCAGAAATAAAAGATCATCAAGGCTTGACAGACTTTCTTTACAGTCTTGAATATGCGTGAGCATACGCCAAGTCAATCAAAATAAACTCTCGAAGGAAGATATTACTAAACCATACCACATCATAGGCAAACAAACCAAGTTGGTACTCCAATAACACATTGGGAACCCCCCAGCTATTTGAGATTAACCATAAGAAAAACTGAACTACTAAGCACCATCATGCAAGTAGCATCTTTATCATAGACACATTAACCAGTGCAACGGAAGCAAACTCTCTTAATAAGGTGAGCATGGTAATTAAAGAGAGCTCAAGCAACCAACTAAATAAAAGCTCTTTGAAAAGATAAGCATGAATATTAAGAGCAGAGCATGATAGTAGCTATTTAAAAGACAAAGAACACACACAGCATAGATAGACATGAAAATTCTATGTTATGTTCTAGATAGAGGTGGAGCGTGTTTCTCTCCCACATAAAGGAATGCTGGGTTCCGACTCGTTATGAAAAACTAAAAAGAAAACTAAAAGCAAGACGCTCCAAGCATAGCACATAACACATGAAGTGATAAAAATATAGCGAAACGAAAGACGAACTGATAATGTTGATGGAGAAGGGGATGCACGGGGGCATCCCCAAGCTTAGACGCTTGAGTCTCCTTGAATATTTCTTGGGGGTGCACGGGGGCATCCCCAAGCTTGAGCGCTTGACACTCCCGAATCTTTTTTATCATCTTCCCTCGCACACTTGAAAACTCCCTTCAAACACAACTCATCATAATCTGATTAGCGAGGTTAGTACCCTTAATAAAATAATTATACCGTTCTGGAAATAAGGATATTCTTGAAGTTCTACTGTTTCTCAAGATTGCCAAAAGGTTTTTGCAAAGAAAAAACAAGTTCTTGATTTGCAAAGTGAGGGAAAGGCAAAACAGGACAGAATCTGTGAAAAACAGAACAGCAGGTAGTAATTGATCTGTTCGGGATACTTCTGCAACTCAAATCAAAAAACTCAGAACAGACGCACGAAATACAATTATATAGAGAACGCTGTCGAAAAAATTCAGACCAAAAAGATGATCTGGTGATTTTATACGAATTTTTCTATCCAAGGACAGAATCTGTTTCCTGGACAGCACCTCACAACTTTTGAACTTTCTAGCAATCGGAGGCTATACTTGGCACAAATATGAAAAGCAAAGATACAATGATGATGCTACAGAAGTAAACAACATCAAGACACAACAAAAGCAAAAACATTATTCATGTGGGCTGCCTCCCAAAAGCGCTTTCTTTTATGCCTTTAAGCTAGGCATAATGCATAGAGGAGTCAATAACCATCATAATAATCGGAGTTATAAATTGATTCAAATGGTTCCTCAACAAGTTCATTCTTGTTCCTTCTAGGAAAGGGGTACACACCTTTTGCCTTCCCGCGTAAGCAGATTTGTCCCTTACCTATATCGATGAAGCCTTTAACTGCTCGGAGGAAGTCCCTTCCAAGCACTATATTTCCTTGGTTTGGCTCCATGATGAAGAAATCAATCATTGCAATCCCTTTAAGGAATTTAACTGGCACGTCTTTTATTTTTCCCTGGATTTCAGAAATATCTCCATTAGTGTGTTCATGATAAGATGGTAATCTATCCATGTTAAACTTTAAAGAATCATGAACAATTTTTGGCATAGTAGAAATCATAGATCCAATATCACAATAAGCAAGGAAGTCTTGATTAGAGATGCTAATCCTAACAAAAGGCTCCCAATCATTGTCTATTTCCAAAATGTCTCTCTTATTGGGTTTAGGTTTCTCTACCTTCATTAAGCCTAGAGCAACCATTCTCTTTTCAATAGTAGCAAGTCTATCTATGACAGTATCAAAATTATGATCATAAACAAAGTAACTAGATAGACCATGTATAATTTCAAGAGCTCTAGCTTCATCACATTCTAGGAAATCTCCCTCGGCTATAATGTCAAGGGAGTGTTTACACCATTTAAAAAGACCATGGTAAAAATTCCTAAGCACAATTTTTATAGGTATCCAAGGCATAATTCTCCTATGTGCATCAGAAATTCTGTCCCATGCCTTCTTCATATTTTCTCCATCCCTTTGATGGAAATCTAGAACTTCTGATTCCCTCAAGGCACCAAATCCTAACATGTTTGGCTAAACAGAAAGGGCTACTAACAGAAAGGTAAATAATTTTTTGTGATTTTATAAAAAGGAACTAAAGCAAAAATGAAAGGTAAACTAACAAGACTAAAAAGCAAAGGTAAAAGATAGCATGCAACTCCCCTATCCTGAAGAGTGGAGTCCCCGGCAACGGCGCCAGAAAATACTCCTTGATGGGCCTCGAACCCCTCGTTGGTTACCCCAAGTGGAAGGTGTAAGATGCAGTATTGTAGAAGTGTTTTCCCTTAGCAAAGATGCCAAGGATCGAATCCCCAGAGACTCCTAGGTTCAACAAGTAGGTGTCAATTGCTACGGCGCCAGATTAGTAGCAATCAACGTGGACCTGCACACAGATACAAATAACTTTGCTCCCAATGAGTACAGAGAGGTTGTCAATCCCTCCGGCCTTGTAGTTTACAAAGGATTAAAAGCAATGATAGTAGTGATAGATAGTGTTTTGCAATAGTAAGTAAATAGCGAAAAGTAAATAGTGGATGTGATCAATGATGGTAATATGGACCGGAGTCTCATGATGTTCACTAGTGATGTCTCTCTCCCAAAAGACGATAAAACAGCTATGTGAGGTAACAAATTACAGCTGGGCAATTGACAGGACCACGAACGCAAACCAATGCTGACTACATTGCAAGAAAGGTTGAGGTTCAAAGCATGGGCGGTACGCCAAAGTAAGTAGACCGAAATCCATCAATATCTACTACTAATCATCCACCTTGAGATATCTATCCAGAACATCTCGCTGGTATTAAGTTGCGAGTCCCACCCATAGTGTAAACTCAATGCAACAGGCAACTGCATTAAAAGAACTTTGCGTAAAGTAAACAATCCTTGCACCCGCGGGCACAAGCACCGTTGTTTTCCCCCTTGTGGCAACCGCACATCCCCTAGACTCATGTTTCTGTCACTCAAGCTAGTCATCGAGGGGCATGAACCCACAATCGAGCATAACGTTCCCTCTTGGAGTCACTACCTATTACTCGGCCAAAGCAATAAATAACAACGGAGAACATGCAAGAATTACTTATGAACAAAAATATAAAAGAGGTGAATCAAATATATTACTCAAGATCAATCTGAATATAATCTCATAATCCATCGGATCCCAGCAAACTCAACATAGCAACAGCATAAGGATTACATAGGTGCCTCGATCATGTAGGGCAGCTCATGAGGACTAATTAGTGAAGCACAAGAACGGGAGGAGAACATCACATAGCTACTGGTCATGGACTCATGGTCCAAGGGAGACTACTCACGAGTCATCCGGGAGGCGTCCATGGTGGTGGAGAAGCTCCCGGTGGTGATCCTCCCCTCCGACAGGGTGCCGGGAAGAGTTCTCCTGGTGCTCCCGATCTTGGAAGCGGCGGCGGCGGCGGAATAGAGATGGGATCGCGAAAAGAGTTCCTGTTCTGAGGGTTATGGAGGGTCCTTTAAATATATGCCAAAGTAGGGCACCGGGGGAGCTTCGGGGGGCCCAGGCGCCCCCCCAGCGCGGCCCAGGGGGGCGCGCCGCCAGGGCGCCTGGAGCCCTGGTGGCCCCCCCAGGCTGCCCTTCGGACGCAGTGTTGTTTCCGGAACGCTGATTTTTTATATAATTTTTCTGGATTTTTCTGGGCAGTTCTCGAAACGTGAAAACCTGAAATACAAAAACAGCCGAAAACAGAAACTGGCACTGGGGTGCACTGGATTAGTAAGTTAGTCCAAATATGATCAAAAGTGTATGGAAGTGTATGAATATCATAGCAATATCACCGAAAAGTGGCATGGAGCAAGCAGAAATTATAGATACGTTTTGGACGTATCAGCCTCCAAGCGCAGAGGTTTGTAGGACAACAGCAATTTCCCTCATGTGGATGACCTAAGGTTTATCGAACTCAGGGAAGTAGAGGTTGAAGATGGTCTCTCTCAAGCAACCCTGTAACTAAGATACAAGAAGTCTCTTGTGTCCCCAACACACCTAATACACTTGTTAGATGTATAGGTGCACTAGTTCGGCGAAGAGATGTTAAATGGCAAGTGATATGGATGGCAAAACAAAGTAATATAAATCTGTAATAAAAAGTGCAGCAAGCAAACAAGTGGTAAACGTGAGCACAAATGGTATTGCAATGGTGGAAACAAGGCCTAGGGTTCATACTTTCACTAGTGGCAACTCCCAACAACATTAACATAATCGAATCACATGATATTTCCCATAAAACATGCAATGAAGACGCACCCGGAGGTCATTCCTTCGTCGTCAAGAGAGGACGAGAATTATGTAGGGCTACAAAAGCACACCTCAAAGTTCGTAGTTCTCAATCTAAGGATTTCCCAATGTCACCGCGGCCATCCAAAGAGAGTCCCACAATCACCACAACATATCTAAAGGATAGTCAAAGACAAGCACCAAGAGACTCTCAATCTTCAATCAACACACAAGAGAGGAAATCACTCATGAAAATATTGTTCTAATCCATGTCCAATAGACCGCTGTCACCTTGGTCTCGGGGATTATACTAGATAAAGACAAGTGAGTACATCAATCCAATACATAGAGGAAGGGGAAATATCATGGGATCACCCTAGATTAACATAGCCTATGATCACAACGAAGATCACATCATGGGAGAGAGAATTGACCACATAGCTAATGGTAAGAACCTCAGCCCCGAGAAGGAACTACTCCCGCATCATGGAGGGAGGAAGCAACGTCGATGGAGATGAATCCGGGGGCACTTCCCCGTCCCGGCAGGGTGCCGGCGCAGGAATTCTGGTCCCTCGAAGCTTGATGGCGATGGCGGCGGAGATCGGAATCGCGTCTGGAGAAAAGGGGTCTGGAATCAGGGTTTCCGCGACACGGTGTAAATATATGCCAAAGGGGGGCATCAGAGGGGGTTAGGGGTGCCCAGGCGCCCCCCCGGCGCGGCCAGGGGGGCCGCGTGGGCAGGCCGCTTGGAGCCCCTGTGGGTCCCCTTCGGCCCTACTTTGGCCGCATGGAAGCTTCCGGAACGCTGATTTTTTATATAGTTTTTCTGGATTTTTTCTGGCAGTTCTCGAAATGTGAAAACCTGAAATACAAAAACAGCCGAAAACAGAAACTGGCACTGGGGTGCACTGAGTTAATAGGTTAGTCCAAATATGATCAAAAGTGTATGGAAGTGTATAAATAACATAGCAATATCACCCAAAAGAGGCATGGAGCAAGCAGAAATTATAGATACGTTTTGGACGTATCAGCGGCAGCGGCGACAGGAGGAGGCGCGAGGGGTAGCCTGCGGCGCTAGGGTTCAGGGGCCCCTGGCGTCGCCCAGGGGAGGCGACGCGAGGGGTGAGGTGAGGCGGTATTGTCAGGGTAAACATATGTAATCTACATGTAATGTTACTTCAGCTAGCAGATGCCGGATCTCCACTGACACTGATACAAAAAAGCACCACTTCTCGAGGTACCTGCCATGCTACTAGGAAGCTCGAGTGCATGATGCTCTTTAGCCTGAAGAAACAAGTAACTAATTTGATTTTGATTATCAGTTGAAATAAAATGTTATATGGAGTACAGTTTAACATGCATAAGCCAGAAATTGTCCTTTAAGGTTGCCATGAACTCTGTTGTTTTGCAGAGCCTCACCGGGCATTAGAATTTGTCGCCTTTGTTGATGTTAGATAGTCTCTATATTGCCACCCTTCTCAATGCTGAAGTTACCTTATCTAATTTCACCTTCAACAGGCTGAAATAGATAATCAAATCAAGGAGCTAAAGCTAATACAGAATGAGCTTTAGGATATATTTTTCTTGATGCTGTACTAATACTCATGAGTAAACTGAGAACTAAAATCAAATGCATGATGGTACATTGAGTTTTCTAAATAGAGTACTAATTTGTAAATCAAGGATTGCTATTCAAATAATTATTTTAACATGTGTATAGTGCACCATTAGATTTTAGGGACATTTTCAGTTGAATTCCATGCAAAAACATTCATTATGTATCGAGAGTAAGAGTTTTTCCTCCCAACTCCACATCGCAGATGCACACAACACATGAATTTGATTTCTTATATCTGTTGGTGACACAATCATCACTAAGAGGATAGGATTAAATTATCGTTGGAAATTAGTCACTGCAAATGCATTACAAATTTACAATCGATAACATCGTTGGTGCCGATTTTGTCAAATACTCCATGAACTGCAAAAACATCTTGCATTTAATTACAAGGGGAGTATATATGAAGGTCGAGACTAACACTGTCAACACTGATACGTAATATGGTGCGTATGAACAATTTTAATATATGGCCTTGGCCTCCTCGCAAAAATATATATTTATATATACTTACTAGCACATATGCACGTGCGTTGCAACGGAAGAGAAAATTGAGATGTCTACCAAAACACCCATCGGTGCAACGCAATGTGGTAGGGATGTGCATGCTGAGGAATAGAAGAAACGCAAATCATCCTTTAATGTCCATTACTACCGAGCATGGATGTGTGGCCACAGAATAAATAGGGAAGGTTACTTGAATCGGTCAGTTTCGCCTTAACCATGACAAGCAACATCTGATTGGATGGCTAAGGCTACTTCCAATGCATTGGTGCTTACATGAGGTGCTAAGCACATTAAAAACTTTAGCAACTAAAGCCCCAATGCATATGTGCTTAACTTGTTGATGCTAAGCATCCATCATTTAATGATTTTGCAACTGAAGTTCTTCATGCATTGGTGGGATTATTCTCGTTAAATGTTTTGCCTAGGTTCTTGCGCTTGGCATTGTTTCTTCCTGGGGTCACCACACTCATCTCTCTCCTCTTAATTACCTTGCCACATCAGACTTTTTGCCTATATGGCAGCCTTAGCACCTGTACAAGGTGGAGCATTGGGAGGAGCCTAATAGGGTAGTGGTACCCCCAATGCAACCAGGGATTAAACCCCACGTCTGACACTTTGGTGTCTCATTAAGGCAGAATATTTTCAGTTGAAAGCGACGTTCTCGTCGATAGTGAGGCGCTTGTGATGATTTATCAATTTCAAAACCCGTCGGTGTAGTCTCTCGGTGCTTGGGTATGATAAGTGCTCGACATCTATACTGTGTTTTAAAAAATATCACTTAAACCTTTGCATGCATTCATGTCCTTCGATGAAGTCTCATTCAGCTTCGCACTATCATCGGGAAAGAGTAGTGGTAGATCGAAGTGGAATTGTTTCTATAAATTTTATTATATTCGAACGAAAGTGGGGTTTTATATAATGCCCAGGATGGGACTATACCTCCTACGTGTCGAGGCACGACTTAAAGGTATAAGCCCATCCTAGAATGATCTCAAGTTTGGTATCTTTGCACGACTCATGTAAAAGAGGGATTAAATTGCAAAAGGAGATAGTTGGCTTACACTCGCCACTTCACACAATACATTACATAAGCATAACATCATTCCAAACATCACAACCCGACTACGGGCGAAGATCAAAAGAAAGATACCAAAACAACATAAAGCCACAGGTCAGGATCGAATCCTAGTAGAAACCACTACTGATCGTCGAAACGTCACAAGCATATGGCCAAACTTCATCGAGCTCCCGGTGAAGTACTTGAACCAGCTCCTGCATCAAACTGGGCTGAACCTGCATCTGGTGTGGTGAAGTAACTGTGAGCCACAGAGGACTCAGCAATCCCGTTCCCGGGTAACACGACTATTTAAGCCTTGGGTGTGGATAAGGCTGAAGAAAGAATAAGAGGTGAAGGCAAAACAAGAGTCTGCAGCAGCAACTAGCACTAGCTTACGTAATAGAGAGCGAGAAGAGAAGTGCATCGGTCGAAAGATGATCAAGAAGTGATCCTAACTAAAGCACGTCAAACATAACCCCACCGTGTTCATCTCCCGAAACCCTTTCGGAAAATGACAGTCACGGTACGCACGCTGGTAGTGTATTGGAACATTGTGTCAAGTTATCTACAACCGGATATTAACAAGCTCCCATCTGCCACATAACCGCGGGCACGGCTTTCGAAAGTTCAAACCCTGCAGGGGTGTTCCAACTTGACCCATTACAAGCCCACGATCCGCGGAGTCGCAACTCCAAAGTGGGAAGACCCGAGTATTCTCGGAATCCCGTGCTCAAGTTAAACCGAACTAAGGTAAGGCTAATCCAGCAAATCCTCCCGGCGTGTCGACACCCTGATAGTAGCCGCGCGTATCTAAGTCTCAGGACACGACCGGATGGGCGATTCTACAGGACCCAATCCTCGAGTTTCCCCGAGGTGGTTCCCGCAGACTCCCCGTTTGGGACCAACACCATCAGCACTGGCCCCCCCTGCTATGTAGAATTAAGAACCCGAGGGTGCGACCCCCTATGCAAATTTAATTAATTAATTAAGTTGTTATTATGAGGCAAATAGTACCAAATGTTGGGACTTGCTGGAAAAGACTTAGCACTTAGCGGTTTATCAAGGGGGTCCCATACACCCCAACCATGTTAGGAACGCATAATCAAGGAACATAACACCAGTTTATACAGTTCCTAACGGCATGAGTGGAACAAATCACCAAGCAAAAGGCTTAGCCTTCCACCCTTGCCAGTATATAGATGATTTCATTTTTAAGCATATATATAGTGTGATATAACCCAACCAAACTTCAACATGAAGCAAGCATCTTCAATCTTCACCTGCAGCTAACAAAGCTATAAGAGGGGCTGAGCGAAGCGTACATAGCCATTCAACGGTTTGCATAGGTAGGGTGGTTAGACAAGATCATGGTTACAATAGGAGGCTGACAGGAAAACATGGGCATCGAGGCAATATACTAAAGAGCGATACTCTAGCAATAGGCAAAGATAGTAATGTTATCGAGGTTCGGTCATCTTGCCTGGGAAACCACAAGGGAGAAGAACGGATCCATGAAGTAGACGGATCAACACAGACGAGCGAATCCTCACAACTCCGGAACGAAACCGAAGCTAACAAGAGAAGCAACCAGAAAGAAGCAAACAACACGGTAAACACGCAAGCATAAACATGGCATACGATGCACAACAAGTATGATGCATGTCCGGTTTAATTATGCATGGCAATGGCAAAGTGCACAAACAACACTACAAGTTAAGTGGAGCTCAATATGCAACGAGTTGCATATTGACGAAACACCACATTTAATTATTTAATTGACTCTCGTTTATTTACAAGACAAGATTAAATGTTTTTAACATGGCAAGAGGTGAAGCTTAAAAAAACTATACTAACTAGGCAATTTAAATGAGGCAGGAAATAACAACAACATATCCGGAAAATCCCCATGAGCATGTTTAATAATTATAAAGCAACAACAATTCACACATATAATGTTGTTAACATGATGCGGATGACATGATCAAGTTTATGCAAATTTTAGTTAAAGGTTAACAAGAAGATGATATGAAGCATCGTTACCGTGGTGGAAGGAAAAAAAGGTGCCACGGCAACAATCCGAAAATGATGCAACGCATCATATCGGTTCCGGTATCTCGTTGAGAGTCCGGAGCAAAAGGAAAGAAGGCGTGAGCGAGTCAAATGAGATGAAAGGTGGGGCGATCCCGTTACCGGGTTCCCACGAGTCGGTGACGAGGCAACCGAGGAACATGACAAACGGACGAAACGGGCACGGAGCACACACGGGAAACATTTCATACAACCACAACAAGCATTCCACGAGTCATCCACGGGGTCGTCTCGTTATACCTTTGAAGCGTGCGTTTCGGGGCGGTTCGAGACGTAGAGGAAGAAGGCGTTCACGTTCGGAGAGGAAGTAGTCGTTCCGAGGCGATAGTTGTACTCGGGCGACGGTAGCGGAAGTAGTGGTACACGTTCGTTTTTGGAGAGGGACTTGATGAACCCAACATCTTCGGGGCGTTGGTAGTGGAACTCGTTCCGTAGTAGGAAGTAGTTGTTCCGGCGACGGTAGTTGTTCACGTTCGTGTCGTGGTACTTGGTGGGTCGCCGTGTAGTCGTACTTGATGCTCCATGGAACTTGAAGATCCGACGGCGTTCACGGTGTAGTGGTACTTGACGCTTCAAAACGTTCGTCGGTCCGATCTCGGTGTAGATGTACTTGGCGCATCCATCTTTTCCGGGCGACGGTAGTGGAACTCGTTCCGTAGTTGTTCATGTCATCGATGTCGGGGTACTTGGTCGGGTCGCCGTGTACTCGTTCATGTAGTCGTAGAAGTTCAAGTCATCGTAGCCGTTCGGTCGTCGTGGACGTAGTGGAACTTCTTGAAGAGGAACTTGACGTTCGGAGACCGGGTCTTGCCTGCGGTGCACTTGGCGGAAAAACAACAGCAACAAACAACAACCAAAGAGAACAAGGCGGTCTCGGAACTTGGACAGCAGCAAAACAACCACGGCACGGAGGATGCTCGGGCGACTCTTGGCGACGAGACTTGCGGTCTTGCGGGAGGTGAGGCAGCAGCAGCAGCATGCACGGGCGATCCGGGCCGAAGGGCGCGGTGGCTCGGCGCGTACTGGTCGGAGGGAGGTAGGGGCCTCGGCGCTGTAGCAGAGGAGGGCCAGAGGCGAGGAGGCGGGGGCCTCGCCGGCCGGAGGATGCTGCTCGGGGCAACCATGGAGAGCTGGGGACGGAGCAGAGGAGGCAGAGGCGCGGCGGCCCGATCCGGCGCGGAGGAGGCGAGGAGGATCCAGGCGGGGCCGGCCCTGGAGGGTGCGCTCGGGGCGCTGTGGTGCTCGCACCTTGGCGATGGAGGGGGGCCTCGGGGCGGCCTCGCGGAAGAAGGGAGCGGGGCGCGGGGCGCTGCCGCTTGGAGAGGAGGGTCGCCACGCGGGGCTTCGGTCTCTGGCACGCATCGGGAGGAAGAGGGGAAGGGGCGATGGATGAGAGCGAGCGAGGGACTCGGGCGAGAAGGAAGAGGGAGGCGAGCGAGGTCGCGCTGGGAGAGTTGGGGTCGCGAGGGAGACAGGGAGCGAGGAAAACGGGAGAGAGATCGAGATGGGGACGAGGGGAAGGAGCGGGGTCGAGGGGTTCGGGCATCCTGGCGGCGGAGGGAGTTCGAGATGAGGGAGCGAGGGAGAGTCGCTAGCTAGGGTTCGGTGGGGGAAGTATGGGCCGGAGGGATGGCCTTGGGCCAGGAGGTGGAGGCCTAGAGGGAAGCTAAGAAAGGCAGGCTGCACTTCTTATTTCCCTTATAAAACAAACTAGAAAAAGAGAAAGAAAAGAAAGAGAAGGTAGGGGAGGAATTTGTGCATGGGGATAAATTCCCTAGACTCGCAAAAATGCAAGGAATTTAAATAAAATGGCTGGAGGGTTTTTGGAAGGACCTCGAAAAACGGGAAAAGAAATATTGGCAAGGTTTGGAAAGAGAAGCTCGAAGTGAAAAATAGACATGGGGAAAAAATATACAAGTGTGTTGGGTAAGTTCCAACGAATGGAATATTTATCATATAGCTCCCTAACTATTGAGAGACTTTTATATGTTTTAAAGAGAAGACATTCTTCCCTCGATTTAAATGGACCGAAGGTCCACACAATTTATTTAGGTTGAGATGCAAAATAAAATATGTCATGATGGCATGATGACATGATGCGATGCAAAAAAAAATAACACAAGCAGAACTGAAATACACGGGCAACCCGGAACATCTGGAATCTTCTGGAATCTTCTGGGACGTCGGTCTCGGGCGTCACATTTTACATTGTTGATTTTATTGGAGAATGTTGGTTGCTTGGTTTACAAGATTATATTCTTTTTTTTTACACTACTTGGACTTGATCCAAAGTCCCAACTCCCAAACATAAACATTTCACATACACACACATCTTCCCGTTCCCATTTGTTAATTCCCACAACAGCTAGCTAGCAGGAGTCGACGGAGGAGCTATATGGCGCCATCCTCGCCCACATCCCCGACTCCAACGTCGTCCGGCAGGTCGAGCTCGCGGCCGATCGATTGCCTCGCCTCCGCGCCGAGCTTTGAGCCCTCGGAACCGGCGCTGGCCAAGTCGCGCGACCAAATCGCCAACCATAGGGCTCCCCCACGCGCGGTGACCCGGCATCTACAACACCCAAGAGGTCCCCAAATCCGGGCACGTCGCCCAGACATTTGTCCGGCTCTCTATTGAGCGCCACCTCCATCGTCGCGCCTAGATCATCCGCCACATCGGCCTAGGCATCGTCGGCGACGCCCTCGAGCATCAATCACCACCAGTGCGCCTGGGTCCTTTTTTCCCTTCTCTTGCATCACCATGTGCACCTCAGCTTATTAATTTCTGTGGCCGCAATCATTCGGCCGTAGTTCTCTATTTGTCCTTCATACCCTGCTTTTTTTCCTTTCCTTCCTTCTCTTCTTCGGTAAGAAGGACATCTATATATCATACTCAGCACCTCTGCTTGTTAATTTTCATGGTCGCTTGGTGAATCACCAGGGAATATGCATATATAAACCGATGATCGTAGATGTAAAGAGGCAATGTGGGATTATGAATTGAAGGAAGAATATGCAACTTCGTCCACGTGAGTCAACGCATGAACTGATGTTGGGCAGCCCACTACCGCTAACATAAAAAACAAATCTTTTTCCGACAGAGTGGGCCGTGTATTGCTGCTGACAGCCCAATACGGTGAATGAAAACACGCCTTAGGCGTACAGATGAAAATATTAGTACCACCATGAATATGTTTTAAATTCAAACTGAAAGCGTAAAATTACGGGAAGAAGCGTATTGTTACGGTGAACCCACGGAGCCAATCTGTGCTTTATTATTATTATTATTATTATTATTATTATTATTATTATTATTATTATTATTATTATTATTATTATTATTATCTGATACCAACTTGTAATGCCCAGGATGGAGCTATATCTCCTACGTGTCGAGGCACGACTTAGAGACATAACCCCATGCTGGAATGATCGCAAGTCTGGTATCTTTGCACAACTCATGTAAAAGATGGGGATGGAAAACAAAAAAAATAGTTGGCTTACACTCGCCACGTCACACAAATACAATACATGTCTCAATCATCATACAATAAAACATCACAGCCCTCTAAGGGTAAAATCCAAATAGCAAGATACCAAACATAACTTAAAACCACAGGTCGGATCGAATCCTAGTAGAAGTCTCCACTACTGATCCTCAGGATAACGAACATAGTATCGACTACGCTCCTCGTCGTACTCCCAGTCAAGCTCGGTGCCATCACCTGGATAGCTCACAACTGGACCTGCATCTGCTGTGGTGAAGTAACTGTGAGCCACAGAGGACTCAGCAATCCCGTTCCTGGGTAACAAGACTATTTAAGCCTTGGGAGAGGATAAGGCTGAAGAAAAGAATAAGTGTCTGCAGCAGCAACTAGCAACTAGCTTACGTGAAAGAGTGTGAGAAGAGAAGTGCCTCGGTCGAGAGATGATCACGAAGTGATCCTAGCTACAGCTCAACAAACATAACCCCACCGTGTTCAACTCCCGAATCCCTGTTCGGAAATTGACAGTCACGGTACACACGCTGGTAGTGTATTGGAACATTGTGTCAAGTTATCTACAACCGGATATTAACAAGCTCCCATCTGCCACATAACCACGGGCACGGCTTTCGAAAGTTCATAACCCTGCAGGGGTGTTCCAACTTGGCCCATTACAAGCCCACGATCCGCGGAGTCGCAACTCCAAAGTGGGAAGACCCGAGTATTCTCGGAATCCCGTGCTCAAGATACTCCGAACTAAGGTAAGGCTAATCCAGCAAATCATCCCGGCGTGCCGACACCCTGATAGTAGCCGCGCGTATCTCGTCTCAGGCCACGACCGGATGAGACATCCTACAGGTGTATGCCAGATACCTCGGGTTTCCCCAAGGCGGCCCCGCAGTCTGCTCGTTTCGGACCAACACTCATGTGGAGCACTGGCCCGGGGTTGTTGATTAAGAAAAAGGGTTTATAACTCCCTATGCAAGTTTAATTTGTTATTAGGCAAATAGTACCAATATTGGGACTTGCTGGAAAAGACTTAGCACTTAGCGGTTTATCGAGGGGGTCCCATACACCCCAACCGTATTAGGAACGCATAATCAAGGAACATAACACCGGTTTAAACGGTTCCTAACGGCATGAGTGGAACAAACCACCAAGCAAAAGGCTTAGCCTTCCACCCTTGCCAATATATAGATGATTTCATTTTAAGCATTTATATAGTGTGATATAACCCAACAAACTTTAACATGAAGCAAGCATCTTCGATCTTCACCTGCAACTAGCAATGCTATAAGAAGGGCTGAGCGAAGCGTACTTAGCCAAGCAACGGTTTGCATAGGTAGGGTGGTTAAACATGTTCATGGTTACAAGTAGGAGGCTGACAAGAAAGACATGGGCATCGAGGCAAAACGATAGAGCGGAACTACTAGCAAGTGCAGGCAAAGCTCCGTTTGAAATCCTCTATGGCAGGAAGTGCCGTACCCCTCTCAACTGGTCTGAAACAGGCGAACGTCAACTTCTTGGCAATGACTTGATCTCAGAAGCCGAAGAAATGTGCAAAGTCATACGTGGGAATCTCAAGGCCGCTCAGTCGCGTCAGAAGAGCTACTATGACGGCAAGCATCGTGATTTGGCCTTCAACGTTGGTGATCATGTCTATCTCCGTGTGTCTCCGATGAAAGGCACACAAAGATTCGGTATCAAAGGAAAGCTTGCTCCTAGATACGTCGGGCCTTTCAAGATTCTTGGAAAAAGAGGCGATCTAGCCTATCAACTTGAGCTCCCTTCCAACTTCGCCAATGTTCATGATGTGTTCCATGTGTCTCAACTCCGCAAATGCTTCAAGGCACCTGAGCGCATGATTCCGTTTGAGGAGATTGATCTTCAACAAGACTTGTCCTACCGAGAGCATCCCGTTGCTATTCTCGAAGAAACCGAACGCAAGACCCGCAACAAGTCCATCAAATTCTTGAAAGTCAAGTGGTCACATCACACCGACCGAGAAGCTACGTGGGAACAAGAAGATCATCTTCGTTCTGAGTACCCTTCCTTTTTCTAGTCCTAGATCTCGGGACGAGATCTTTTTGTAGTAGAGGAGAGTTTGTAATGCCCCGGATGTAATACTTTCCCTTTTGGGCATATAATATATCTCCGGCTTCATCTATTCCATTCCGGGTTCTTTGTCTTTTGGGTTTTCGTCGTTTTGTTGTGTGCGTGTGTGGCATTCATTCATATCATGTAGTCATGTGCATCGCATTGCATTTGTGTTGTCGGTTGCTTCCGGTTCCACGCGTTCCTTCCCGTTGTCCGTTTCGCGTTCCGGAGCTCCCTCACGTGTCCGTGGCATCCCGTAGGCCTACTTTGTTGTTTGGTCGTGTAACGTTACCGGTTTGGCGCGAGACTTGTCGTGTGTTGTTGTTTTGTTGTGTGTAACCCGCCTGTCAAATCTCGTCACGTTTCGAGTCCGTTTGCTACCCCCAACAGTTATTCGTGTGGGCTCAAAGTGCCTCCACTTTGAGGCCCAAGGCACCCCTCCAACAGCCCACTTCCCTCCTCTTGGCCCATCCTAACTCCCCTCGCGATCGGATCCGTCGGATCGCGATCGGAGGGCTCTAAAACCCCCAAAACCCCTAACCCTAGCAAAAACTGATATATTTAGACCCCCCCCCCATGTCTATTTTTGGGCATCCCTAGCTTCTTCCCTAACCTCCCCCTCATTTTTAGTGCCTGGCCAGATCCAAACTGCCACTTGGTTCCACCTTCACGAGTCCCCGCCGCCAGGCTCCCGAGGAGCCATCGACCGCCGCCGATCTGGATCGATCGGGGAATCAATCCCGATCGGATCCTGCCGCCTGGGTCAACGCATCGCTGCTTCGCCCGTGGACCGCATCGCCTCACCAGGCCCATCCCGCCTGGCTCCATCGCCCCTTCGCCGTCGCGGGCCACCGCGCCTCCCCATCACCAGGCCGTCTCGCCTTCTCCAGCTCCAGGTCGGCCCGCCACTTCATTCCCCGGGCTAGATCCGCCGCCATCCGGCCCGCATCACCAGATCTGAAGGTTGACTTCAAAAAAAAAACCTAGATCTAGTCCCAGTTTTTATCTGTCTGATGCTATATTAGAACTGTGATAACTTCTTGTGTGATGCTTCGTTTTCCGTTTTGCTCTGGGTATTACGTTACTAGCAAAAGAGCCCGTGCGTTGCAACGGGAGACGAAAATATCAAACGGCCCTCACCCAATAACCATGGCATGGGTTTTATCGTGCGTATTCGAGAAAAAATATGACATAATTTTTAAAACCTATTTTCGAAAACATGTAGAATAAAAGAAGAAGCTCTGCGATCGGCCCAGCAGGCCTATCTAATTCTTCCTAATCCTAGCTCGGTCCCATCTCCACTCTCGTCCCCCCTCCCCCGCATCCTCGATCCGCCCCTCCCTCGTTGCTCTCTAGCGCCGGCTCCAGGAGAGAAGCGTCGCGCGCCCGCGCTTCCTGCCAGTGCCGCCTCCCATGGCCGGCCACTGAGCACCGCCGTCGTCCCTCTGTTCCGCTCCACTCTGGCATCCCTCCTCTTAGCTCTTGCCCTTGCACCTCGATCATCAAGAGTAGATCATGCTATTTTTTTCCACCAAGAAGTATATCTAAGCATAAAAGGAAGCGCATCGATCAAGATTAAGCAAATCTCACAATATCAATTTCTAGCTCACAATAGCACGCAAAACCATGCAGTTTAAACACAGAGGTGAGTGCTACCCCCATATGCTACTTCGTCTACCTGTAATTTCCCCTTTCCTATGAAGTGATGGAAACAGAGGAGGGGCAGACTGTATGCACATATGCACGTACTGTAGTTTGACGTGCATCTTCACTTTTCCATTCTTAGTTTTCAATCACACGAGCGCAAGACTACATTGAACTGGAAAACTAAATCATGGAGGAATAACCAGCAACTAATTCGTATTCATATATATCATTATTTGAGCTTGAAACTATCAGTTAGCAGTTTGAATTCATAGAAATTATGGAAATCATGCAAAACGATACTTTGAAACTGAATACACAATTATATTTTCTACGGGCTACCATTCTAAAACCGAGACATACCTTAGAACAATGAACAATGAGTATCAAAACCAACTGTACTTTTACAAGCACTCATTTAGTAGACAACAAGCATGGATGGTAATACAACTGCATTTTACACAGAATACTATTATATCATGGTAATGCTTTTTATATAATACGTACAAACTGTTAAAACAAATTCAAAGGCTTCACCTCGGTGTTAGCCGTTAGTATAAGATGCTGAGATGACAAAAAAAAGGTAAAAAAAAGGTTGAGATGACAAAACAAAATATTGTAGCTTGGAATATAGCTGAGAATATATAAATCTTAGATAATCAGTAAATAACAATGCAACTTTTTATTGGAAAAATGTACCTTGTGGAAAATCATCTTAACTATAATTGATTATTGTCTCCCCTTGGAACTACTGTACAAAACCTGAAGAAATCATATACTATAGTGAAGCACTAAACACATGCATATACACGAGGCATGTTCGAAACATGAGGCCGCTCCTTGCTATATGTATACGTGAGGCATGTTTGAAACTGATTCTGTTGATGCGCATGGCTGCTTGTGTGGCATGCCCGCGATCATCACTCCCAGAATTATAATGTAATTCTGAAGGATTAATTTGCACGCCCATGATCACTCCCCGAGCTTTTTCTGTAATTTGCATGTCATAGATTAAACACTTTGTTTGTTTTATTCTTATCTCCTCTGTATGACAAGAGGGTCTATAATTTGTAGATTCAAGGCGCAACAACGTAGCTATGGATGATGAAGTGCCAGGAGCTGCTTCCATGCTCAAGAACACAGTGGATGCATGCTGATCCACGGAGAGAGCAATTTTCTAGCAATCCTGATCTATTCTCATGTGATCTAGGGGGCAACATTGACAATGTAGTAGATGGGCAGGAGAGAAAAAAAGTGTTTTGCTGATTAATCTGGAATAAATTAGAGAGGTACGCTGATTATGCATGCTCAAGAATCCTTTAACACGTGCATGTGGATTGAACCACACGGGAATCCCTTTAATAATTTCCTTCAGTTAGAGATTTCATTGTTCCTCCCTTCCTCCTTTGATTATATAGAAGATGATCAGGAATTCCTTCATAATTTCCTTCCTTATTTCTCTGCCACTATTTCCCTTCCTTGGTTAATTTCCTTCCTTATTTCTCTCGCAAAGTCACTCAAATTCCTTCCCTTCCTGGTTAATTTCCTTCCTTATTTCTCTGCGAGAGACACTCAATTCCTTCCCTTCTTTGGTTAATTTCCTTCCTTATTTATTTGCGAGAGTCAATCAATTCATTCCGTTCCTTATTCCTTGCACACTTTAGTTCTCACACCCTTCGCTCGTTAACTCCTGAGACGGCTCCTTGATACGGAAAAAAACATAAAAGTGTATTTAAATTGGGAGGATTTAATGGTAGAGAGCGAGGTGAGACTATTCTGCACAAGAGGAAGAGGGAAGATAGCTCTGCGGGTCGTTTTCCATATATGGCCAGGCTGGAAGTTGTTTTCATATTTGTGATGCAGGCCCAGCCGAGGCCCAGTTTAGCGAATCAGCCATGTACGGAAGAACAAAAATCGGACGCAGAGAAACAGTTAGGGCGAAAATTTAGTACCACCTCGAATATGTTTTAAATTTAAACTAAAAGCGTAAATGACATAAGAAGAAAGCGTATTGTGACGGTGAACCCGACAAACTCGTTCTGTGCTTTATTATTAGGTAAAGATTATTATTATTATTATTATTATTATTATTATTATTATTATTATTATTATTATTATTATTATTATTATTATTATTATTTTTATTATTATTGTTATGGAGGAAGGCGGGCAACATATTTTAATTACAGAAGGACGTGGGATCGATGTAGGCCGCAGAATCGTTTTATTTAATACTGCGTTGGCAGAATCTTGAACTGAAGACCTCTTAACTCTGATACCATGTTGGAAGGGAGAGAAAGGATTTGATGGAATAGTTGATGTATTGCTTAAGCCTCGTGGGCATATATATATAGGAGTACAATGATCAACTAGGAGTACAAGACATGGCATGACAAATCTTAATCTATCTTATGTTTCCTAATTAATCTATATACTCAACAATTATTATTATTATATATATTATTATACACACACACACACACACACACACACATATATATATATATATATATATATATATATATATATATATATATATATATTATGGAAAGATAAAAAAACTTTAAGATTCATGTGTCGCTCTTTCCTTCCTTCAACCTATGTTCTCCCTCTCCCTCCAACTTTTGAAACCCTCCCTCCCGCTCTCATCTCTGGTTTTTCTTCCATGGTTTTTTCTCTCTAAAAACACAACAACCGTCCCAAGTCTTATTCACTTTCTGTTTATCTATATGTATATATACCACTTCAAAACCACACAAGGTTTCTGTTCCGCTCTTTCCCTCGTCCATACCTATATCTAGATATCTATCTATAAATATGCCTAGATACAACTGTATCAAGACAAATCTAAGACAATTAATTCGGCGCAAATGTAAGACAATTAATTCGGCGCCAAGATCCGAAGCAACATAGGCTGTTGAATCGATGTGGGTGGACGGGTGAGATCTATTGGATGTAGATATGGATTTATATTAATATAGATATTGATATGGATATGATAACCCAATGATCTCCAAATACTAGATAGATAGCGTTGAAATAGGCGCACACCTGAAGCCTATATATAGACTGCCAAAGGAAAGGGTACGTGCACTTGGTTTAGAAGACCTATTCAAGCGTCAAGATGGTTCATCAGGATCAGGGAAAGCTGGTGCAGGTGGTGGCCGCGGACGTTGGACTTGTGGCGCCGCCGATCAGGTATGTCCTAAGGGAGGAGAACCGTCCGGCCACCATCGCACAACAAGCCAAGCTGGTCATCCCCATCGTGGACTTGAGCCGTCTGGCCATGCCCGACGATGTTGAGGAGGCGGCCAAGCTTCGCTCTGCGCTCCAATCATGGGGCCTCTTTGTGGTGACCGGCCATGGCATGCCAAAGGAGTTCCTCGATGAGATCCTCGAGGCGACGAGGAAGTTCTTCCACCTGCCTCTGGAGGAGAAGCAGAAGTGCGGCAACGTGATCGACGGCGTCAAGTTCCAGAACGAAGGGTACGGCATCGACCGCATCGACTCCGACGAGCAGGTCCTGGACTGGTGTGACCGGCTCTGGCTCCAGCTCCAGCCGGAGGACGAGAGGCGGCTCCAGTTCTGGCCACAGAATCTAAGGTACTCGACCTACACATTAATTTTTGCCCCCAGTGATTTAAAATCTTCTTTTTTATTTGCATTTATATTGGAGATCGTATATAATCTGCAGGGATCTCCTACACGAGTACACCTTAGAGAGTGGGAGAGTGACCATGGATGTGCTGAAGGCCATGGCAAAGCTTCTGAACCAGGAGGAGGGCTTCTTCATCAACATGGTGGGTGAGAGGTTCAAGTCATACTCGAGGTTCACCTACTACCCTCCCTGCCCACGGCCGGACCTCGTCAACGGGCTCAAGCCACACACCGACAACTCCGTCATCACACTCCTCCTCATGGACAAGGACGTCGGCGGCCTCCAGGTGCTCAAGGACGGCCACTGGGTTGATGTCCCCGTGCTCGGTAATGACCTGCTGGTCGTCGTAGGCGAGGGCATGGAGGTAATGGGCACATGCATATAACTACTCATTAGCAAGATCATGATGAACGAGTGTATCTCATTTCTATGCATACAGATCGTCAGCAATGCAATCTTCAAGGCGCCGTGGCACCGTGTGGTGACGAGCGCCAACAAGGAGAGGCTCTCACTGGCGATGTTCTACCAGCCGGAGCCGGAGAGGATCATAGGGCCGCCGGGGGTGCTGGTTCACGAGAAGCGCCCGGCGATGTTCAAGAAGTGCTTGGTCCAGACCTTGGCCGATGGATACTGGGATGCTTTTGCAGCGGGAGATCGCACCGTCGACTTCCTCAATGTCAGGATCAATGCTGAGGCCGACGCCGAACTGGAGGGTCGCGCAGTCGTTGCAAACAACTGAATAATTTGCAGTAGGGAGTGAGTGCATGATGTTCCTCTTTCAGTCTCCCATAAGTGTAGTGTGATGTGAATAGGAGTTGATCGATTCGCTTCATGTATGATCACCTCCATGAAATAAAATAAAATAAAGAGTCAAGTGCACCACCGATGCTTAAATTTGATGAAATTATCATTTTAGTACTAAAACTTGCGGCATACGTAGGCGTGCAAATACAGTGCTAATCACGATTGGATACGACATTGACTAGCGGGGTTTGGGGCTTTTTTGTGAACCTTTATATTTTACAAGTGTGTAGCCATCCCAATCATTACCATCTCTTGTCCAAGAGCATCTAGAGTCGCGCGTCCCAAACAAGACTCAAACGCCATGGCCGTGGTGAATCAAAGCTAAGCTTGAGATGCACGCGACCAAATCCGAAGCTTGAACTGACTCGGAGCGCATTCCGATTTCTCCACGGATCACTCACAGCAGCACACGGCTTCGATCTCATTGCGGATCACTTCACAAGTTAAAAGGCCTTGCTTGGCTTGCCATCTTCTTTCCCATCATCTCCTCTCTCTCTTCCACCGCATCCTCTCGCATCTTCCACCCCAGCGCCGCCGTCCGCTGTTCCCATGGAGATCGCCCACCGGAACCGGGAGCCCTTCAGCACCATGTCCGGCCACGGCCGGAAGCGCCCGCTGGAGATCCTTCGCCAGCGATTCCAGTCAGAGCTCGTCGCGGCCCGTCGCCTCCTCGCCGAGGCGGCCGCCGTGCTTCCCACCTCGTCCCCGTCGGCTCCCCGCGTGCGCGTCAAGGACAGTCGTCCAGCCGAGGCGCCGCCAGCCAAGAAGAGGAAGGCGTCCCCCTCTCCCGTTCCCGTGAAGAAGATGACGCCCAAGCAGCGGAGCCAACTCTACGCGGACCTCACCAAGCTAGCCAAGCTCTCTGAATCTCATGTGCTCCCTGCTCACATCTTGGAGCTGCTGAAGAAGCACAGCCGCCGCGGCATCTGCGACGACTACATCGAGATCGAGATGCACGCCGTCCAAGACGCGGCCCTTGTGGAGATGAGGAAGCAGCTGGACAAGTTCCTTGGAGAGAGCAAGAATCCGTCGACGCATCATCAACACAAACAGATGATGGCCCAAGACGAGGAGGACGAAGATGTCGACATCGTCGGCGGCGTCTCCCCTTTGCCGGTCAGGTCGACACCATTGCAGCTCGTGGAAGAGCACGAGGAGTACGTGGACATCTGCGGCGACGCCTCACCGGTGAAGAATCTTGGCCAGGGTGCAACCATCAGCGGCAGCAGCGGTTCATCTCACCAGAGCGTTGACAATCGTCTAGCTCCGGCAGAGCGCGCCGCCAACACCACCCTTCCAACGCGCGACCTGATCGCCCGTGCCAGCGAGATTCTGGAAAGGCGGCGAAAGGAGGCGACGTCCCGGGCGAGGGAGAAGGCACGCCAGGAGCTGCTCGAGACAGAGAGGACGGCCATGTTCAACGACACCCTAGACGAGGACATGAAGGCCCTCGGCATCGATCAGCACAACACGGCCAGTCCGGACAACTTGTTGCGACGGATGGGACTCTTCCTCAAGGTTGACGATGATGACGACGACGACGACCTGAAGCAGCAGCAGCAGCAGCAGCAGCAGCATCAAAGCTGCCAAGAAGATTTAGAGGAAGGCGAGATTCGGTTGTGATGGTCGTTTTCTTTTTTTAGAAGTGATCGTCGTTGCTAGTAGGAAAGCTTGTAATAGTTCTCTTCTGCTGCTGGACGTGATTGAAAATGTATGAAATTAACTGATCTTTTTGTATGTACACAAGTTTGTGGTGTGACGACGGCAGCTCACTGATTTGGTTGCCATCTTGTCTAGCAACATGCTGACACTTGATGCTGTTCTTGAGGCCTCACAGAAGGCGTGTAAGCATGATTGAATGAGAAAGTTGTGCTTGTGTGGCCATGTAGGTACACGTCTTATCTAACCCTATAATCGATTTTACAGAGTGCAATTTGGCCAAATAATGATCCTTAGCCCTTGAGACGTTTGCTTCTTAGCCTAAACCTCATCAATCATCTGGATATGTCACTTGGTGCTTGGTGGAAAAAGAAAAATCTCTTAGAATCGAGATGCAGTAAGAATGCAACAAATCAAGGATAACACATTGATCATCTACTCAGGTGTGCATCTTCACCATTGCCGGTTGTTCTTTCAGAGTTACAAAGCAGGATCTGCAGTATTCTGTGGAATCGTGTCCAGTCTTTGCTTCTTGACGACTACAGATGATGATGTTTCGGGTGGTGTCACGGTGACTTTTGTTTTCCTCGCGGCGATGAATGCCACTCTCTTCCTTGAATCAGGCTTGACATCTCTGCGTGGAGCCGACGCGGCACCGGGCGTGCCAAGAAGAGAGCCCGGAGCATTTTGATCGCTTGGTAGTTGCCTCCTGCTGTGAGAATCTCCAGCATCGCCGCAATGGGTGGCTTCATCTGGGTGGTCAGCCAGAGAAGTATGCTGTTGCTTGGCTGGGGTGTTTGCTCCATCAAGGTTTTCCATCTCTGATATGTCACAGGTGCCGCATTAGAACTTATAAGGACTTATTTTAAGTATGACACTATAAAAGCATAAACGAGCATTCATGTTCTATTAGATACGTAACAAACAACTGATAACAATAAGTACAGCGTTTTTTGCAACACCTGCACTTTCACACTTTTTTAGTTTAGATTATTTAACAGAAAATAATTTTCCATTTGCATGCCTTAGGATACAATTGCATGTGATTGTCTTAGTACCAGTAGGCAGTCATGTATAACTTTCAGAAAAATGCAACAGTGAACTGCAGATGTTCATATATTATGGATCGGAGAAGGTAAAGTGTTCCAACCTTCACTAACAAGTCCAAGGGTCTCGTACTGGATTGATGATGAATCTGGAGTGCACGACTTCAGATCCTCATCTTGTGTTTTCTGACTGCTAGCTTTGGTCTTTTCATGCAAAACAAATTTATCTTTCACCCATACACACTCCAGGATAGTAATGGGATCATTGCTCGAGGGGTAGTACTCTCTGAAAGCCTGTGAAATGCAAAGGAAAAACCAAGGAGTTATGTAGCGAGGTAACAGCAAGGTCCAGCAACTGCACTTTTGTGTGAAAGCATGATCTTACGCAATACATATTTTTCCATGATCAACAAGGATACAGAGTGCTAGTGTGGAAGCAAAAAATACCTGTACTTTATCAATACTGATCTTAACAGCCTGCTTTTTATCCGTAAGATCAGTAATCTTGTTGTATACTGATACAACATCAAGTAACATCTGCAAACATAATATCAGAGGGTAAGCATCTTAGGCAAAATCTGCGCATAAAGAGACAAAGAAGATAATTGGCACGCATATCATTCCAAGTTGACATTTCTTCCTTTTCGAAAAAAGAAGTTGACATTTCTTAGATTCCTAATTAATACACATAACAGTTTGACTACCAAGTTAGTTGCTGCATAAATATATGGCTGGTTATTTACTGAATTTAATTGATACAATCATTCATAGCCATGCCTGTAGACTATGTGGCTCACCTGTTGGGTCAGGACCCTCACTCTTGCAAGCAAAGCAAGCACTGCAGTGCAAAGTTCTACAAAAAAGGATCTAGCAAGTAAAAAGCTGATCTGACTGTAGTATGGATTAAGGAATTTTGGATAGGTAGCAATCAACTCCGAATGAAAGTTACTACGAGATTTGTTTCCTTTTTGATGGTAAGCCAAGTGTGGGTGTACCCTTATTTTATTTCTGCTATAAGAAAATAACAGAACCAAAAAAAAGGATACACTGCTCCCTTCATAACAGGTTCAGCCATCTGCACAAAATACATAAAGCATTAGCGTTTTTCCTCTGATGTGCAACCAACTTGGCTATCTCCGGTTTCAAAGTTGATCAAGAATGATCTGTAAACTACAACGACTCATCCAGAAGTATGCATCATGCAGTTACAAAATATAGAATTTCTCAGGTAATGAGC
The DNA here is from genome assembly GCA_902687465.1 of Secale cereale. Taxonomy (NCBI): domain Eukaryota; kingdom Viridiplantae; phylum Streptophyta; class Magnoliopsida; order Poales; family Poaceae; genus Secale; species Secale cereale. The sequence continues at coordinate 584,030,098 of LR738713.1, forward strand.
TTCATGTACCATATAAGAGTTTATACTAAATACATCAGAAACCTTGCAAAGATGCAGGGATAATCACAACACTTTGCTGCTATATCCTTAGTTAGCTAAACAAAAGAAGTAAAACAACCGGGCAATATTGGTAGACTACCACAGATTCAAATTTCAATATTGTGTAACTCGTTACTTGAAAACAAGTACAAGGAACTCATTGCATTTATGATTCCACCAAAATATTTGATTCAGTTGCAACAGGATAGTTTGCAAAAACGCAACCAGTGTCAACAGACAACAAAACGCACCTGGGACAGCAAACGGGCAACCCCCAAAAGCCTCTTATAGTGGCTATGGTTTGCACCAGGCTTCCTCTTACCCTGCCTATAAAAGAAAACATTAAGCAATGACCTGAATAGCAGACTACTAGTATAACTATAGCATCATTTTACCAAGAATAAAAGCAAATGAAATAATCTGAACTGCCAATAAATTAAGCACTGTCCATAGAAGTGAAAACTTCTGGCTAAGCTTGCAGTCATTAGTGAATACATTTTTCTATGTTATCTCCTAGGATCAATATAAGGACCACAAATATCATCACAAAACCACACCATGTCCCCAACATGAAGGATTTGTGTAAGGACATTACTTCAGCCACGGTGTACCATACACATAATTCTATTATATTTTTGCGATTGACATACACATAATAAATGACAAAGATTGTTTTACAGAGGAGCGCAACAGCACCAGGGATGCGAAACCTGACGAACCTGTTCGGAACAAGAATACTGTTGGCCGGCTTACGACAGCTGATGACCGGGAACACGGCATTGATGACCACCGCAAGATTGGCACAAAGCAGCAGCTTCAGGTCCCTCCGCACCTACGCGCCCAACCGAGACACATACAAATCACACTCATCAGTGCAGAGCCACTCGCCGGAAAAAAAATGGGGGAAGGGGGTAGTGGTACTGTGGTAGGCGTACCTTGAGGAGGTACTGGAAGTACGCGGCACCGCGGTGCTGGTTCCGGTGCTTGTAGACCAGGCGCTCGAGCACTCCAGCCTCCGCTTGCAGGTGGCGCAGCGCTGCCCGCATCCGATGCTCCTCCACCTCCTCCGCCGAACCCTCCTGATGCTGTGCCATGGCGGCCACCCCCGGCTTGGTAGCTACCATGCCTAGGTCGTGGATGAATGTAGAATTTAACCTCAATGCTCAACTATCCAACAAAGTACATAAAACATGACAAATACTAGAAGGGTCTGTCTATATCACATCCAACTCCCACATCCTTGATTTTCCTTTTTAAGTCTCCGATAGATTTTAAGGTTGAGAGAGTTAGATGCGAGATAGCAAACCCGATACTAGAAATGATAGTGCGTGAATTGGTAGCAAAATCCATCAACTTAAGCTAACAAATCGATAACAAAAATACACTGCTCCCCGGCGTCGGATGTCGGCGCCTGGCCAGCGGAAGCAGGGCGGCGGTCCTGGTACCAGGCGGCACTGCGGCAGGAGCCCGGCGGACGGGGCCAAAAATGACCGCCGCGAAGGCGGGCTGCCGAGGGGCCGGGGAACGGCGGCAGGGAACGGTTGAGCGAAGCGGCGGGGCAGACCAGGCAGGACGGCGTGATGAGGGCACAGGGCTCCGGGGAAGGGCGGCGGCCGGCGGAGGACAGGACAGCGAACAGGCGGCGCAGCGAGGAGACCTCCTTCGGGCCTTCTTCTTCGTATTTTGCGCCTTGGTGGGTTGCTACTGTCCGGGCTGAACACCTAGGGAGCTGCTCTTGTTTATCGCTCGTAGCGAGGGCAAATCCTATACGAGGCCCTTTTGCTTCGGTTCGTTGAGCAAGCACACAGACCGAGCGAGCGACTATACGAGGTCATTTTTTTGTTTTGTTTTTCCTGTTGTTTCTTTTATCGGTGCTCATTGGTGTCCATATTTTTTCCCTTTTTTCTTTTTAAAAATGTTTACTTATCAAAATGAAAAAGGTCATCATTTTTTAATAGAAATACGTTTTTAAAAAATATACCTATTTTTTCAAATAAAATGTTTCTGTTTTAAAATATTGTAGGGAACGTCAAAAAATATTCTCATTTTAAAAAGTTGTTCACAAATTCAAAAAATGTTCGTATTTTCAAAAAGTATCAGGAAATACCAAAAAAATGTATTTTAAAAGATTGATCAGAATTTTAGAAATTGTTCTCATTTTCAAAAAGTGTCCGTGTTTAAAAAAAATCAAGCAACAGCGAACTGATTATTTTTAGGGGTAAAGCTAAGTTTTTTTTAACATAGTCCATATGTGGTGGGACACAATTCCGATCGTGGAGATGAGCCAACCAAATGTGGCGTCTCGGACCAAGAGCATGCGAGTACTTAGAGCATCTCCAGTCGCGTCCCCAAACGCCCTCCTCACGTGATTTTTTCACGCCGGCGCATAAAAATAGACCCAGCCGCGCCCCCAGAAGCCCATTTTTTGCCGCTCGGGCCGAATTTGGCGTCGGCGGACCCAAGCCAAACCCGGCGTGCTAGGGGGCGCTCGTGGGCGCCGGGCGGAACGGTTTTGGCGCGAAAGAGCCGCGGGCCCATCGAGTCAGCGACACTCGCCTCGTCGTCCTCAGAACGCATCGGTTTCCCGCGAGGAATCAATGCCAAGGCTGTCGCCGGTCAGCCTTCCATTGATTCCTCACCACGGGGTGGCTCTTCATGGGCGGCGCGGTGACGCCTCACTCCCCACCACGCGTACACACGTCTCCACGGCGGCTACAAAATGCGACG
>LR738713.1:584045393-584071587 GCA_902687465.1 Secale cereale
CCCACCCGATCCGATCGGGATCGATCCCGCTGCGTCCTCGTCGTCGCCGTGCGCCACCACCGCCGCCCCGCCTCTACCTCGCCGGCGCCACTTCCCCACCGGACCGCCCCATCCACAACTCCTCCCCGCCGGCCCCCTCTCCCCTCCAGCGCCCGTGAGCTCCCCCTCTCCTCCTCTCTCCCCCGCGGCCCGCGCCCACCCGCCGTTCGTCCGGCCCCCGCTCACCCCCATCGTCGTCCGCGGCCACCTCCACCCGCGCCCGACCTCGGCCTCACACCCGCGCCGCCGCGCGCTGCCACTGCCGCCCGCCGCCGCCGAGACCGCGGCCCTCCCCGTGCTGCTCCCGCCCGTGCAGCCTGCTCCGGCCGCCGGCCCTCTTCGCGCCTCGGCCGACACCCCGCCGTGGCCTCCCGTGGGCGCGCCGCACCTCCTGCCCGTCTCGGCTTCGCGCCACCGGCCGCCCTCGCCGGCTCCAGCCGCGGGCCCCGTCCCCAGCGACCCCCTGGCCGCCTCCGCCCGGCCACTCTGGCTTCGGCCGCCGCCCGCATCACCTCGGCGCGTCCCCGGCCTGCGCCGGCCTCCTGCCGCCGCCGTGAGCCGGTGGCCGCCCTCATGCCCGATCCCTGGGGCTGGATGTGTCCGGCCACTGGATGGGCACGGCCGGACATGTCCGCCTAGACAATGTCCAGTGGCAGATGCCCAATGCCACTGTTTAAAAAAAATAAAACATTATAAAAAAATATATATAATAATAATAATAATAACTAAATATATTAATTAATTAATTAATTAACAAATTAATTAAGTTAATTAATCACCTTAGATTAATCTAGCCATTAATTAACCTAATCTGTAATTAACTAAAACCTAATTAAATTAACTAAACTGTTAGTTAGTTTACTGCCTATGACACACGGGCCCCACTGGTCAGTTTGACCAGTCAACCATGATGACGTCAGCATGATGTCATGCTGATGTCATAAATCATTTTTCGATTTAAGTTAATTAATATTAAATTCCAGAAATTAATAAAACCTCTAGAAAACCATATCTTTTAAACCGTAACTCGGATGAAAATAATTTATATATGAAAGTTGCTCAGAACGACGAGACGAATACGACTACGCGGTCCGTTCGTCCACCACACACCCCTAACATACCGAACCCGCAGCTTTCCCCCTCCGGCCCCTCTGCCCGAAAACGCGGAACACCGGGAATACTTTCCCGGATGTTTTCCCCTTCGTCGGTAACATCCGACACTGCACTAGAACACACCTGGCACTGTCTATCGCCATGCTATGCTTTGTGTTACATTGTGTGCTTTGTATTTATTGTTTCTTCCCCCCTCCTTCTCTCTCGATAGACCCCGAGACCGCCGCCGACGCTGCCGTGTACGACTACAGTGTTGACAATCCCTTCTTCCCAGCAGAGCTTCCAGGCAAGCCCCCCCTTTGATCACCAGATATCGCCTACTCTTCTCTCTACTGCTTGCATTAGAGTAGTGTAGCATGTTACTGCTTTCGATAATCCTATTCTGCTGCATAGCCTGTCATTGTTGCTACCACTGCTGATACTTTACCTGCAATCCTAAATGCTTAGTATAGGATGCTAGTATTCCACCAGTGGCCCTACACCCTTGTCCGTCTGCCCTGCTATTCTATCGGGCCGTGATCACTTGGGTGTGATCACGGGTATATACTATATACATACTTTACATACACATGTTGATGATTCGGAGATGGGGGCTGAAGGGGCAGGTGGTTCCACACAGGTAGTGGTGGGCCTGGGTTCCCGACAGTCCCCTGATGGTTACTTTGTGGCGGAGCGACAGGGCAGGTTGCGACCACCTAGGAGACAGGTGGGCCTGGCCCTGGACGTTGTCCGCGGTTATTTCATAATAACACGTTTAACGGGATCTTGGTATTTGATCTGAGTCTGGCCATTTGGTCTATACGCACTAACCAGCTACGTGGGAATAGTTATGGGTACTCGACGTCGTGGTATCAGCCGAAGCCTTCTTGACGTCAGCGACTTAGCGGCGCGCGCCGGGTTGGACCGCGTAACGCAACTTCCTTAGTAATGGAGGTTGCTAGGTCTGCTCACCGGCCGCGTACGCAACGTGCAGGTGTGCGTTGGGCGATGGGCCCGGACCCCTGCGCACCTAGGACTTAGACCGGCGTGCTGACCTCTCTGCTGTGCTTAGGTAGGGCTGCGACGTGTTGATCTTCCGAGGCCGGGCATGACCCTGGAAAGTGTGTCCGGCCAAAGGGGATCAAGCGTGCTGGGTTATGTGGTGCACCCCTGCAGGGAAGTTAATCTATTCGAATAGCCGTGTCCCTCGGTAAAAGGACGACCCGGAGTTGTACTCGGACCTCATGACAACTAGAACTGGATACTTAATAAAACACACCCAGACAAGTTCCAGATATAACTCGGTGGTTGCTCTCTCACAGGGTGATGTGCGGGAGGATCGCCGGGTAGGATTATGCTTTACGATGTTACTTGGTGAACTCTTCTGCTACTCAAGACGGAGGCTGCCAGAAGCTTTGATAGTTGTTACTATTCCATCTACTCCCTTCTTCTGCTGCAAGATGGAGGTTACGAGAAGCGTAGTCTTCGATTGGATTAGCTATCCCCATCTTATTCTGCTTTCTGCAGTTCAGTCCACATATATTACCCCCCTTTACACATATATCATTGCATATGTAGTGTAGATCCTTGCTTGCGAGTACTTTGGATGAGTACTCACGGTTGCTTTTCTCCCCCTTTTCCCCTCTTGTACCTTCTTCTCGGATGATGCAACCAGATTGATGGAGTCTAGGAGCCAGAAGATCCCGAGGATGTTTCTACTTGGAGTTCGGCTTCGAGGAGTAGTTAGGAGGTCCCAGGCAGGAGGCCTTGCCTTTTCGATCGTCGTTACTTTTGTGCTAGCCTTCTTAAGGCATACTTGTTTAACTTATGTCTGTACTCAGATATTGTTGCTTCCGCTGACTCTTGTGTTTCCGAGCTTTTGTATTCGAGCCCTCGCGGCCCCTGGCTTGTAATATAAGGCTTGTATTATTTTTAATTTGTGTCTAGTGTTGTGTTGTGATATCTTCCAGTGAGTCCTTGATCTTGGTCGTACACATTTGCGTGCATGATTAGTGTACGGTCAAATCGGGGGCGTCACACAAGGACAGCTTCAGCAACGACAGCGATTTCCTCCACATTTCTACAACCCAGTTTGACACGTGCAGAGCTAGGTCTATGAAGTGTCACAGCGTCAATTTCCAAAGGAACACCCACCAACGACGTAACATAGGCCAAGTTCTTCTCACTTCTCTTATCCAAAGGCACATTGCTCACTCTGACCCAAGCCACTTCCATAACCCCCTTAGCACCTACTGCAGAGGACCATTGAGTAGCGTGAATCACTGCTCCACTTTTCTTAAGTGTGACTCTCCCTACATAGCATATTTGTGCAACTGCTCTAGGGTTAGGGAATCTCACAACAAAAACTCCAGGGCCAATAGCATGAGCAGAACATCGCCAACCCGTAGCCACGCCCATCCGCCGCCATGGATGGAGAGGCCGCTACGGTAGCGAACGATGGGGAATCTCCGCCCACCTTCCCTCTCCACCACCCAAACGAATCTGAAGCTCTAGATCTAGGTTCCCTCGCCGCCGCCCAGAAGTGGGAGAAGGAGGACTCTAGGTCAAGCACGGGGCGGGGATGGGATTTTATACCTGTATCACGGAGCTGGGGTGGGGGGAATGAAGGTCCGTATCTCTACCCACGTGTCGCACACCCGCCATTGGCGGGCGGTTGATGCGCCATGGGGCCGTCTCGTGACAGGTCGCACCGTGCACCACTCCTCCCCCGTGTACCGCGCCCGTGTGCGGCGTCATTCCCGGCCACGCCGTGTCCGTCGTCGGCAGACGGTTTCGAACTCTGGCGAAGTGGCACGGGAACGCCACCATGTCGTCGATGTCGATGGATTCCGCCTCCCGCAGAAAACGCGCGTCCACCGTGATCCCACGCGCATCCATGAGGACCAGCCGTAGAGCCTCTCGACGTAGGAGGAGTACGCCGTCGTGGAAGGTCAGCGTGCGCGCTTTGAGATCGGCGGCGAAGGAGACTCACTATCGTATGTCCGAGTCGCCGCTCGTGGTTCCGCTCGACTCACTCGCCATCAAAACATGTTGCACTGAACCCCGGTAGGAAGCGGGGATGCATGTGGGATCGAGGATTCTAGTCGACCATATATATCTTGAAGGTGGAGTTTTCGAGTAGAACAGAACTATCATAGAAGCTTTAGAAGTAGGTAAAGAGATGCAAAAAGAATGACAATATATGAACTTGGGCTTAATGGTTAGACTTCATAGAGTCTGTTGATTGACATTTCTGACCATCCTAAATTTTTGTTGTTCGATCTGGCGCAGAGACAATCCACCCTTAAGGGATCATCTGGAAACCATGGAGAACAAGTTTGGCGGCATTCCTCTTAAATTCTGCCAAGTTGATAATGGACGCATTAGCTTTCTCTCCTTGGACAGAGTTACACTTCCTACTTTGCCCTGATAGGTAGATAGCAGCAGGAATGTTTTTCAGTTTTCACCTGTTCTGGTCCTGTAAGCTGCTGTTAGCTAAGCCTGCATCAGGGTGTATGCTTCGGCTCCGGTTGTCCACACTCTTGCCAGGACCAAGAAAGGCACCGGCTATATCTTCAGGTTCTTGAGTTGCTTCGTTACTACTGATGATGTTGTTTCGGCTGTGATATGGCCGTGGCTACACCTAGTATTGATACTGTTCGTATTGATTTATTAGACGCATCAAAGTTGCAAGTTAAAGGTAACCACGTGTCAAAGTACATAGTTTTTAATCTGAAGTATGGAGTGGAAGTTGAAGCATTAGTAGCTGCAACTCGTACATGCATGTTGCTTTTATGGATGGTTTAACATACAAGAATAAAAGACAAGCATCCATGGAAACTATGGGTGCGTTTGGTTGCTGGGCTATCCCACCCTGGGACAGGGATAGCCATTTTTTTCTGGATGCCAGTCGTTTGGTTCATGGGCGAGCAGGGATAAGGCTAGCCAGATGCTGGGAATATTCCTTCAAAAAGAGGCTCCGCCTGTCCGCGAAAATCTCACGGACCTGGGTATCCCGCGTGCGCCGACGCGAAGGCAACCGTGAACCGTTTTTTTGGGACCCCTTTTCTGTTCACCTCTCCCCCAACCCTATCCCCTCCCCCTTCCATCTATGTTCTCTTCTATGGCGGCGGCGGCGGCAGAAATCGAAGCACGGCTACGGAGATGATTGCATGGTGGAATGGATCTCCTCTTCCGGTATCTTCTAATTGTCGTGTCCTCTCTCCTTCGTTGGTCATTTCTTCCTGCGGATGGAGGCGGATCTCTTCGGCTGGGTGTGTTGCGCGCTGGCCGGGCGGGCCGGTCGGGCGTGTGGGCTGCGCGCTTGGCATGCTTCCGGCGTGCCTGCTGCGTTCGTTGTACGCTGGGCGTGCTTGCCGGCCGGTGATGTGTGTTGCCTTTGCCGTTCTTGTGTGGGTGTGCGTGCGCTATACTGATGTGTGCGTGATGTACTATGGTTCTTCCCTTGATTATCTCCCCTACTGATCCATTGATTAATTCCTGCAGTAGCTGAAAGGGGAAAATAAACTCAGAGGCTATATTCATCCTTCAAACCAAACAAAATATGGGATAACTTCACCCATCAACCAAACAGAATAAATGGCTATCCCTAGCCAGCTGGATAGGGATATCCATAACATAGCATGCATGCGTGTACACATATATGCATGTGTATACAACCCTTCATGCAGGATACGGATAATCCTTTTCAAGAGGTAATGTGGTTTTCGGTTCAGTTAAAGACGACCAGATAGTTAATTCAAATGCTATGACAGGGTGCATATCCGGATACTACTTTGCATGTTGGAGACCACCAGATGGCAAGGAAACATATGTTCGATATACACTAGTGGCTGGGGCGCCACCGGTGGCGCCACGTAAGAGTAAGTTGGGGCGGTGCCAGGTGGGAGGTGTCCTTTCCTCTCCCCTATTTATGCTGAAACAATCATGGTTGGTATAAAGATTCAGACAAATGATCCAACGGACTTCAACAAAATATTCGAAGCTAATTCAACATTGATCAGTCACTGGTTTAGTAAAGTAATTATACTTCCGAATTAAAATATAATATATTTTTTAGTAATATTGTGGTGAGCCTTTTATGTTATAGTGGTTGGGCACCACCCTGTGGCGCCGCCTGAGAGATAGGGTGGTGCTAGGTCAGAGGCGCCCTCGCCACGATGTTGGGTGTAGTTCACAATGTTATTGCATGGTCTTGACTGAAAAAAGAGAACAGTGGAAATGCAACACACCACAGGCGGAGCTCCCGGTAGGGCGAGGCAGGGCGCCCGCCCTACCTTGATTTTGTGCAGAAATATTTGTATACGTACGTATACGCTGTCGCTGGCCGGGTCTATGTGTATGGAGACTCATGGTTGCTAGGAAAATGGAAAATGAGAGGGCCTAGTCGCTCATGCAGCTTCGGTACATGCTAAGCGGAACTGCCAAGGCAGTCAAAGTCAATCCCAATTGATCCAGCGCACGGACCACTACCATGCCGACCCACAGAGAGCTATATATTTCTACATTTTCATGTTGTGACTTTATGATCTAATTTTTAGAAAATAGCTTGGCAATCTAAATGACATTAAAGCTTCATTATCCGTATGTTTTCAGACCATTTTCCTATTTGAATATGCTTGCATTTCCATTTTATTTAATTATTCAGTTTAGAATCACGTAAAAAATTAGAGTGTGTTGTTAGTTTGTACATGCTATTTTGATATTGCATCAAATCATTTTTTTCGGCTTTAGGCTTCGCCCCACCTTAATACTTTTTCGTCCTCCGCCACTGCAACACACTCATACCATGGATCAGCCCGAGGAGCCGCGGATATTAATGTCCTTATACATGACCGACGACATAAACGACAATGGTTCAAAAGCATCTCGCGCGGCACAAAAGCGAAGGTACAATACGAGCATTTTCATCTCTTGTTGTGAAAAAGAATTCCTGACCAAAGAATTTCCTAAAGGGAAGATATTGTAACATGTACTCCACGCGAACCTCCAGTGAAGTGGCTTAATTCAGCTGATGATACTTGTCTTGTCATATATATTTGATGGAATTAGATATGAGGCTCACTAATTGTCTGAAAATACATGCACAGAAGCCAAATCAGTTCATAGTGCTTGATGGTTCATGATAAAGCTTATTCCAACTTGCATTGAATAATCATCTCGGAGGCAACTTTCAGATAATTAAAATAAAATAACTTGTCTTGCCAACTTTAAATAAAATGAAGGAATGTATCTGACATGATCACAAAGGGGCATCATTTCAGCCAATATAAAAATATAAGTATCTGCTGCAAACACAAACAGTTACAGATTCACTTGTTGAAATTATATCTGGAAAAAAATCCAATAATCTTAGCTAAAGTACATCACCAAATAAATAGAGTATCCGTCAAGATTCACATCACTGGTCATCACTTTGAAAAAAGTAGTATACTAAAGAGTAAACACGTAACTATATTCTAAATTTATTATAAATATAAAAGGCAACATTAAAGCGAGCCGAAAAATAGCGAAGCCAACCTGAACGTATTGACCATCTGAATGAGCTCGAACCAGTCCCATCTGAATCACACTAAGCCCAGTCTTGCTGGACAAACACTTGTGGAGTGCACCTCTAGAATAACTTCCATGAAACCGACTCACACTGTGTAAGGAACAATGTATAAAAAAAGAAAGACAAAGGTATCAGATCAAAAGGAAATATAAGGAATCCATCTATCATGCCTCATGGATTTGTGTGTAACTTCTCATAGTGAAGAAATACCTGACAGAAAATCTTCAGGATAGCAAGGGAGACCAAGCAAACACAGAAGGAGGAACACCCTAATGACTACTAATCCAGGAAATTATCAATTCCAGACTTTTGTTTCAATAGGAACATCGCCATCTTCATGAACCAAAAAAAGAGGGCAAAAATGATGAGCTATATATATATTTAGGAATGATGCTCATGCATACAGTAATGAAGCAAATCACCATAGAAAAGAAATCCTTCTAGGTTCATTGATCATGCGCAAGCAGCAATGAAATGTGAATCTTCTGTGCTTATGTCCATGATCAAACCTCTTGCACATAAAAGCTACAACGAGACCTAAAACGAGGGCGGCTGGAGAAGTAGAAAGGAGAGAAAGATGACCTGCGCCGTGAGCCTCCTATAGTTCAAGTGGTCGTCGTGGCACACTATAACACTATAGCTAGTGTTCAGAGTACTCTCAACTCATCATGCGATAATTGCTCAGAGTAATCCAAGCTCCTAAAATAAGTGCCCAGAGCAATCCAAACTCCTACAAAACAATACATAAATTGTTTGATTCAGTTTGTGAAGAGTTTAAAATTATTATATTAATCCTTGCAAAACAAATCCCATGAGAAGAACAGTGATTGCTTTAGAAGTTCAAGCTGAAACTCTGTCGACGCAAATAAATTTTTAATGAAGAAGTCAGTATAGATGTCTACAAATAGCATATTCAAAGTTGATTGGTTGCTAGTCCTTACCAGCATCTTTAATGCAAAGGAATATGTGATCTACAATAAAGGATATGAAGGAAGATCCTGCTGCTTCTGCATGCTGTTCAAAATAGGTGAAGACGACAAAATTCAGCGAACTACCATGTCAATCAGTCAACAAAATAGCAGATACACTACCATGTCGAAACCACATATAGATATAGATATAGTAAAGGCAAAATTCTGTAAGTAAGACAAGACCCTCACCGAAATACTGCACCCTCGCGATGATCTCAAGCACGAAGAACTTGGCATAGTCGCGGTCACAGTACAATGCATCGAGTATCGGGATGACCGTATCCTATGGACATACCAAGATGTAAGATAACCACATGTTCAGCTGGACACCAAAGAACTTGGAAGTGGATCGTTGAATTAGCCAAAGTAGTAATGATATGGCAACACTGATTTTGATAATGACTATGCGGACTGAAATGACAGCAGCATAGAACATTAGTATCGCTATTGGATACCTCATAAGATATATAGCATGGTATTTGGAGGGGGGGGATTAACAGAATGGGAATGTGTCAGAAAATAAAGAGTATATATGATACAATTAAGTTCATCTTCAGAAAATATACATCAGTACAAAGTATCATTTGAATCTGGAAGAACTAATGCACATTTATACACCTCTGAATCCGGCAGAACTAATACACCAATACATAGTACCTCTGTAGTTTCCATGCCAAATTTTGGGTGGTCGAACAATTAAAAGGCAAGATCGTGAGAACAACATCAGTTTCAAAGACATTATAATTCCTCCTGGTAACAAATATTCCTTCATCTACTCAACTGTAGATACCTGGGAGTAACAAAACTGCACAAGCTTGCCAATAATGTTTTATTTGTGCTTCGCAAGGACCAACTCCTAAACTGAACACACAAAACTGTGAGCACATCTGCAATTTGTAAAAGAGAACGGTGCAACGCTCAAAAAAACTATCAAACTAACAGATCCATCAATCAGTTACGCACTTCTTACATCTATCATGGGCAATCTCAGAGTTTTTGGTAGACTTCGCAAACTGACAATTAGGCAGGATTGAACTTTAACTGGACACATAGGGCGAGGACATCAGCAAATCGACCAATCAAATCTTAGAAGCAACCATGCCAAATTATGGTTCCACCATACAAGCTGCAACTCAATAGAATGACCTGAAAAGCATAAGTGTACAGATGCAAAGCTAACCAAACTACATCCATACTACTTCCTGAAAAGTGTGAACAACGAAAGGGATAAGGCCCAATAGAGAAAACATCATATTTCAGGACACACCTATCTAGCCTGTTCGATTCAAGGGTAGGGGAAAGATGAGGGGGGTGGCGCCCGACAGAACCCGCGGCCGGGGTGTCGGCGGTCTGGCCGAGCTGTCTTCCTATACCTGATCCCCACCTCCTACCCCTATAGACGACCTTCTCCTCTCCTCTTTTGTTTTCTTTTCGAGAAAGATCAAAATTGTTGAAAAACCTCTCTTGACGAAATTTAAACATCACGCCCAACCGAATGAAACATAATCCAACCTAATATAGATTTTAATGCGGAAGGTTTGAGGAAGATATATCACCTCGTCCTCCTGGACGGACACACGAGAACAAGAATCGGAGGTGGTGGTTGTCGCTCCGGCAGTGGCGGCTTCCATCTTAATCCCGTTCGCCACGGCGAACGCCATCTTGATTGGTCTCGACGACGATGGGCGGCGAAGCCGGCGATGGCCGAGGAAGACGAGACGACAGGGGCAGGGGCAAGAGCGCCTCCATGCGGTGGTGGGGTGGGAAGAGAAGCGCAGAATGGGTGTGATCCCGTCCTCCGCGGGCTTGCGCGACCACCATCGCCCGCTGGCTCTCCAGATCGCGCCCGACCACGCCGCCGCCGCCAGATCGGCACGTCGCAGGAGTGGGCACGGCCGCCATCACAGGCAGAGCAGAGCGGAGACCGCGGGGCGCCACGGAGACGCGAGCGAAGCAGGGCGAGCTGAGTTGCTAGCGACGGTGGCGTTTTGGGGGAGAGGAGAGGAGAGAAATTGCGTGTGGAGGAAGAGCAAAGAGGAATAGGATCTGAGGAGGGGAGGGGAGGGGCGGGCGTACCTGGGAAAGAAGGACCTAGCCAATACGCTCGCAGCCCACAATCAATCGCGAAGGAACGGGCGAACAGTGCAGGCTGCCGACGTGTACAACGCGAGAGAGCGCCCTTGTAGCGACTGTTAAAGGGTTTAATTAGAAACTTGGGATTTCAGGTCCTTGCATGAGATTGGATGGGGCCCACCAACAGTAGACGTACATCAGACAACGCCGTACAGAATCATCTAGCTAGAGACCTTGTTTAGCCGGTTTACTATTTTTATTATAAAACTAGATGTTCGCCGGGATGTAAAAGGCAACATCAATTAAATAGAGTCCAGGTTTTTTCTTTCTGTTTAGACATAACGTGTTGCTTGGTGTCCAAGCTAGCTTAGGTTGTGCAGCCACAATATAAGGCCAAGTCTCGGCATCGTGTGAGGAGGTTATTTTGAGATGAATTAGACACGTGTGTGTTTTTCAGTCGTCGGCCATTACCGAGTTTAGAGAATTCTTGTGAAAATCTCTACTGGCGTGTGATTTCCTGCGACGCAACGCGTACGAGATGACAAGCTGAGCATATATGGTTCGTCCACGTTATTCCTTCGGATCGAGGGGTTGGCGTGTTGTTTTGCGAGGTTTGTGAACATCTTTGTAAACCCGCATCTTGTTCTTGCTGCGATGGAGGTTAGTGCCGTGAAAGATCGGGCCGACAAAGGATCGACCCTTGTCTCGAGGTTCGCTCCTCATCAAGCTGGTGCAACAGGAAATTTGGTCTTCCGAGTGCGATGAATGACGCTCTTTTCCTTGTCTCTTGCTTGAGGTCTGGGTGCTGTGGAGTTTGAATGCTCACGAGTAGCGTGGGTGCCCGAAGCGAAACCGCAATGCTATATCAAATTTGCAGTCTAGAAAATATGTTGTGTTCCAGCAAGAGATCATTATACCATTGTCATTGGGCCAGGCTAGCTCATGTTTTGTCAGTATTTTAAAGACCGTTTGTCAATGAGGCGATTTGGCATATGTGTTGGAGTATAATGTCTGACCCTCTCTCTCAGATCGGTCTTTTGGTTGCATTGGCTAGAGCGTGCACTTCTACATGGTATCAGAGCCAAGAGGTCTTGAGTTCAAGACCCTGCCAACGCAGTATTAAATAAAATGATTCTGCGGCCTACATCGATCCCACATCTAAGGACTAAAATAGCCTAGACGTGAGGGGGAGTGTTGAAATATATTGCCCACCTCCCTCCATCAGTTCGGAATTTTGGATGAGTTGGCTGGAGCATGAATTCAATAATATGCATACAGATAATGTTTTTTATTTTAGAAATGGAGGAGGACCCCCGGCCTCTGCATCTGGATGATGCGTGCAGCCACTTTATTAATTATTCACAAAAGACCTTACAAAGTCATACAACAATAAGACTGAAGCCACCTGATACGTCCAAAACGTATCTATAATTTCTGCTTGCTCCATGCCTCTTTTGTGTGATATTGCTATGATATTTATACACTTCCATACACTTTTGATCATATTTGGACTAACCTATTAACTCAGTGCACCCCAGTGCCAGTTTCTGTTTTCTGCTGTTTTTGTATTTCAGGTTTTCCCATTACGTAAACTGCCAGAAAAATTCCGGGAAAAATATATAAAAAATCAGCGTTCCGGAAGCTTCCATGCGGCCAAAGTGGGGCCGGAGGGGGGCCACCAGGGCTCCAGGCGCCCTGGGGGCGCGGCCCCCCTCCTAGCCGCGCCGGGGGGGCGCCTGGGCCCCCCAGGCCTCCGCTGATGCCCCCCTTTGGCATATATTTACACCGCGTCCCGAAACCCTCAAGGACGGAACCCTTTTTCGCGATCTCATCTCTGTTCCGCCGCCGCCGCGCTTCCAAGATCGGGAGCACCAGGAGAACTCTTCCCGGCACCCTGCCGGAGGGGAGGATCACCACCGGGAGCCTCTCCACCACCATGGACGCCTCCCAGATGAGTTGTGAGTAGTCTCCCTTGAACCATGGGTCCATGACCGGTAGCTATGTGATGTTCTCCTCCCCTCTTTGTTCTTCACTAATTAGACCTCGTGAGCTGCCCTACATGATCGAGGCACATATGTAATCCTTATGCTGTTGCTATGATGAGTTTGCTGGGATCCGATGGATTATGAGATTATGTTCAGATTGTGTGTGAGTAATATATTTGATTTACCTCTTTTATATTTATGTTCTTGAGTAATTCTTGCATGTTCTCCGTTGCTGTTTATTGCTTTGGCCAAGTAGTAGGTAGTAACTCCAAGAGGGAACGTTATGCTTGATTGTGGGTTCATGCCCCTCGATGACTAGCTTGAGTGACAGAAACATGAGTCTAGGGGATGTGCTGTTGCCACAAGGGGGAAAACAACGGTGCTTGTACTCGCGGGTGCAAGGATTGTTTACTTTACGCAAAGTTCTTTTAATGCAGTTGTCTGTTGCTTTGAGTTTACACTATGGGTGGGACTCGCAACTTAATACCAGCGAGATGTTCTGGATAGATATCTCAAGGTGGATGATTAGTAGTAGATGCAGATGGATTTCGGTCTAGATACCTTGGCGTACCGCCCATGCTTTTGAGCCTCTACCTTTCTTTGTAGCATAGTTAGCATTGGTTTGCGCACATAATCCTGTCAATTGCCCAGCTGTAATTCGTTTACCTCACATAGCTGTTTTATCGTCTTTTGGGAGAGAGACATCACTAGTGAACATCATGGGACCCCGGTCCATATTACCATCACTGATCACATCCGCTATTTACTTTCAGTTCTTACTTACTAGTTGCAATTATACCTATCACTATTATCTCTTGCGTTTGATCCTTTGTAAACGACAAGGCCGGAGGGATTGACAACCTCTCTGTACTCGTTGGGAGCAAAGTTATTTGTATCTGTGTGCAGGTCCGGTTGATCGCTAGTTGCGCCGCTAGCAGTTGACACCTTCTTGTTGAACCTTGGAGTCTCAGGGGAATTCGATCCTTGGTATCTTTGGCAAGGCAAAACTACCGCTACACTGCATCTCAAACCTTCCACTTGGGGTAACCAACGAGGGGCGAGAAGCCATCAAGCAAAGATTTATGGCGCCGTCGCTGGGGACTCCACTCTTCAAGATAGGGGAGTTGCACGCTATCTTTTACCTTTGCTTTTTAGTCTTGTTAGTTTACCTTTCAGTTTTTGCTTTAGTATCCTTTATCAAAAATCACAAAAATAGTTATCTTGCTTGCTTGCTGCTATGGGTTCCACCGAGAACACCAAGTTATGTGACTTCACTAGTCATAACAACGATGACTTTATCTGCACACCTATCACTACACCTGCCACTTCAGCACCTTCTTATGAAATTAAACCTGCTTTACTGAACTTAGTTATGAAAGATCAATTCTCTGGTGCTGGAGATGATGCTGCTTTACACTTAAACAATTTTGTTGAACTCTGTGATATGCAAAAGTACCGAGAAGTAGATAGTGATATTGTTAAGCTTAAGCTTTTTCCTTTCTCCTTGAGAGGAGGAGCTAAAATTTGGTTTCAATCTTTGCCTAGAAATAGCATAGATTCTTGGGACAAGTGCAAAGATGCTTTTATTGGAAAGTACTATCCACCTGCTAAAATTATCCAACTAAGGAGTAACATAATGAATTTCAAACAATTGGATAATGAACACGTTTCCCAAGCTTGGGAACGCATGAAATCTCTTGTCAAGAACTGCCCTACTCATGGTTTGACTACTTGGATGGTTATCCAAACTTTTTATGCAGGCTTGAACTTTACCTCGCGGAACTTGTTAGATTCGGCCGCGGGAGGAACCTTTATGTAAACTACACTTGGTGCTGCCACGAAGCTTCTCGATGAGATGATGACCAATTATTCCCAATGGCACACCGAACGCGCTCCAACAGGTAGGAAGGTAAACTTTGTCGAGGAGATTTCCTCCCTAAATGAAAAAGTTGACTTGATCATGTCTCTACTTTCGAAGCAATCTTCTATTGATCCTCGTGATGTTCCTTTAAATTCTTTGATTGCTCAAGAACAAGTAGATGTGAACTTTATCTCTAGAAACAATTTTAATAATAATGCTTATAGGAGTAATTTTGGTAGCAATCCTAGACCGTTCCCCTCTAATTCCTATGGGAACAACAATGCTTATCCTAGCACCAAGAACTCCACTTCTGAACTAGAGAGTATACTTAAAGATTTCATCACTACCCAAAAAGCCTTCAATAAGAGTGTAGAAGAAAAACTAAACAAACTAGATAATCTCTCTTCGAAGGTAGACAATTTAGCCCATGAGGTTGAGTTGCTCAAAATTAGAACTTCCCCTCTTGAGGAGAGGAAGACCACTCCTATGAATGCTATTCAAGTGCAAATTAATGAAAACATTAGGATGTTGGCTAAACTTAAAGAGAGATGGGCTAGAGAAAAGGAGGAAGAAGATAGAATTAAGAACCCTCCTACCCACCACACTATTGCTACTATCCAAGTTGTTGAGGATATCCAAACTCTTAGCACCCAATGCACTCCTCGTCCCGTTGGACCTATTAATGGTGATGCTATGACCATAGAAACAACCAAACAAGTGAGCCTAAAGGACACCACTACCACTTTACTTCATAGTAGTGACCTTGATTTTGATAATTGCACCCTTACCGAAGTTATTGATTTCCTTCACAAGATGTCTAGAGATCCCCGCACTAGCACGCTTAACCTTGCTTTCACAGAGCATATCACTAATGCTCTCATCAAAGCTAGGGAGGAGAAACTCAGGGTAGAAGCCTCCATACCTAGAAAGCTAGAAGATGGTTGGGATCCTATGATTAAAATTAAGTTGAATAACTTCTCTTGCTATGCATTATGTGATGTTGGAGCTAGTACCTCCGTTATGCCCAAAAGAATATATGATATGCTTAAATTGAAACCTTTTGATTCTTGTTCTTTTGGTGTTCGTCTTGTTGATTCTTCCATAAAGAAACCCTTGGGGAGGATCAACGATGTTCTTATCATTGTCAATGACAATTATGTTCCCGTTGATTTTACTATTATGGATATTGAATGTGAACCTTCATGTCCAATTATTTTGGGACGTCCTTTTCTTCGCACCTTTGGTGCCATCAATGACATGAAAGAGGGGAATATAAAATTCCAATTTCCTCTCAAGAAAGGGATGGAACACTTCCCTAGAAAGAAGATTAAGTAACCTTTTGAGTCCGTTATACGGGCTAGCTATTCTTTTACTCTTGATAAAACTTGATCTCTTTGCATTATGCCTAGCTTAAAGGCATAAAAGAAAGCGCTTTTGGGAGGCAGCCCACAATGAATAAAATTTTATTTTGCTTTTGTTGTGTCTTGATGTTGTTACTACAGTAGCATCATCATTGTATCTTTACTTTTCAGCTTTGTGCCAAGTGTAGCCTCTGATTGCAAGAAAGTTCAAAAGTTGTGACGTGCTGTCAAGGAAACAGATTCTGTCCTTGGACAGAAAAATTCGTATAAAATCACCAGATCATCTTTTTGGTCTGAATTTTTTCGACAGCGTGCTCTATACAATTGTCTTTCGGGTGTATGTTCTGAGTTTTTTATTTGAGTTGCAGAAGTGCCCCGAAAAAATTATTTACTACCTGCTGGTCTGTTGTTCACAGATTCTGTCCTGTTTTGCGTTTCCTTCATTTTGCAAACCTTGAGTTTGCTTTTTCTTTGCAAAAACCTTTTGGCAATCTTGAGAAACAGTAGACCTTCAAGAATATCCTTATTTCCAGCAAGGAACAATTATTTTATTATGGGTACTAACCTCGCTAATCAGATTATGATGAGTTATGTATGAAGGGAGTTTTCAAGTGTGCGAGGGAAGTGATAAAAAGATTCAGGAGTGTCAAACGCTCAAGCTTGGGGATGCCCCCATGCACCCCCAAGAAATATTCAAGAAGACTCAAGCGTCTAAGCTTGGGGATGCCCCCGTGCATCCCCTTCTCCATCAACAATTATCAGTTCGTCTTTCGTTCCACTATATTTTTATCACTTCATGTGTTTGCTTGGAGCGTCTTGCTTTTAGTTTCCTTTTTAGTTTTCTTTAGCTTTGCTTGCTGTTCATAACGAGTCGGAACTCAGCCTTCTTTGTGTGGGAGAGAAACACGCTCCACTTCAACCTAGAACATAACATAGAATTTTCATGTCTATCCTTGATGTGTGTGTTCTTTGTCTTTCAATAGCTACTATCATGTTCAGCTCTTAGTTTTCATGCTTATCTTTTTAAAGAGCTTTTGTTTAGTTGGTCGCTGGAAATCTCTTTAGTTATCATGCTTATCTTATTAAGAGAGTTGGCTTCTGTTGCACTGGTCGATATGTCTATGATAAAAATGCTATGTGCATAATGATGCTTAGTAGTTCATGTTTTCTTATGGTTAGTCTCAAATAGCTGGGGGGTTCTTAATGTGTTAATGGAGTACCAACATGATTTGTTTGCCTATGATGTGGTATGGTTTAGTGGTATCTTCCTTCAAGAATTTATTTTGATTGACTTGGCATATGCTCACGCATATTTAAGACTGTAAAGAAAGTCTATCAAGCCTTGATGATCTTTAATTTCTGAGTAGCGATATAACTTCCATGCCTGATTCAATGTTGATTTGTCGCTCTGCATGATTATGACCGTCATTGCTCTTTTAGTTGGTCGCTCCCAGTCTTTTGCTAACCTTCGCCTGTACTAAGCGGACTGACTGCTTGTGCATCCAAAATCCTTTAAACCAGTTATGTCATATGAGTCCACCATACCTTCCTATACATGGTATTTACCTGCCATTCCTAACAAAGACTTTCATGTACCATCTCGAAATTATTCAAAAAAGCATTTCTCTTTTGTGCCTCTGTTTTGGCTCACGAGGAAGTAGTAGTTAATTCATGATCTTTTTAAGTTGGACAAGCTTCACCCCGGGATTGCATGTCTAATGGGCAAACCCATAATACGAGAAGGAACTGGCATAAAGTGCGCCCGGCTCATTAAAAAATTATACAACAAACAAACCCGCCTTCACGCTTTGTTCATGAGAAATCAGAAAACTTTGGCAGTGATAAACAAAGGAGATTAAGAGGATGTGATCGTCCTCATTCGGGAGCCGTTCCTCGACACTTGTCCAGCTCAAGAAGTAATTGAGTTATCTGCTAGCATTCGTTGACGAAATATGCATATTCTAAAAAATAATTATTACCTCTGTTTTTAAACCCAAGAGCTCTGGTACATGTTTAGTTTTTGTTTCCGACCACGGTTTTTCAACCTTGCCATCAAAAGCCACGGTTCGAGAGTCTCCACCTTCTTTAAAGCACCAACTATTGAGAGCATGATTGTCATTCTGAGTGTAATGTGCATTGTCCCAAAGTACCATTGTCTTTTGCATGATTATGATATCGTTTATTCTGAAATCATTGTATCTAGTCGTCACTTAAACCTTGGAGGTGCCCCTGCATTTATGTTTTGCTTCACTAAAGGGGGCAAGCGAGGTACCACTTTATCATATTTGCACACCATGCCCATTACAAATCTTTTGAGTATTTCAGTATCATATTGTAAAACTTTCAGTTCTTTGTGATTTTCTCATGAGGCAACTTAATTACTACAGATCCATTGTCTCAGTAAGCACTTGTCATGTGACTGTAAAAAGTCCTTATATGGTTAATAGCATGTCACCACAGAAATTATGCTTGTTATCATTTACCTACTCGAGGACGAGCAGGAATTAAGCTTGGGGATGTTGATACGTCCAAAACGTATCTATAATTTCTGCTTGCTCCATGCCTCTTTTGTGTGATATTTCTATGATATTTATACACTTCCATACACTTTTGATCATATTTGGACTAACCTATTAACTCAGTGCACCCCAGTGCCAGTTTCTGTTTTCTGCTTCTTTTGTATTTCAGGTTTTCCCATTACGTAAACTGCCAGAAAAATTCCGGGAAATATATATAAAAAATCAGCATTCCGGAAGCTTCCATGCGGCCAAAGTGGGGCCGGAGGGGGGCCACCAGGGCTCCAGGCACCCTGGGGGCGCGGCCCCCCTCCTGGCCGCGCCGGGGGGGGCGCCTGGCCCCCCCAGGCCTCCGCTGATGCCCCCCTTTGGCATATATTTACACTGCGTCCAGAAACCCTCGAGGACGGAACCCTTTTTCACGATCTCATCTCTGTTCCGCCGCCTCCGCGCTTCCAAGATCGGGAGCACCAGGAGAACTCTTCCCGGCACCCTGCCGGAGGGGAGGATCACCACCGGGAGCCTCTCCACCACCATGGACGCCTCCCGGATGAGTTGTGAGTAGTATCCTTTGGACCATGGGTCCATGACCAGTAGCTATGTGATGTTCTCCTCCCCTCTTTGTTCTTCACTAATTAGACCTCGTGAGCTGCCCTACATGATCGAGGCACATATGTAATCCTTATGCTGTTGCTATGATGAGTTTGCTGGGATCCGATGGATTATGAGATTATGTTCAGATTGTGTGTGAGTAATATATTTGATTTACCTCTTTTATATTTATGTTCTTGAGTAATTCTTGCATGTTCTCCGTTGCTGTTTATTGCTTTGGCCAAGTAGTAGGTAGTAACTCCAAGAGGGAACGTTATGCTTGATTGTGGGTTCATGCCCCTCGATGACTAGCTTGAGTGACAGAAACATGAGTCTAGGGGATGTGCTGTTGCCACAAGGGGGAAAACAACGGTGCTTGTACTCGCGGGTGCAAGGATTGTTTACTTTACACAAAGTTCTTTTAATGCAGTTGTCTGTTGCTTTGAGTTTACACTATGGGTGGGACTCGCAACTTAATACCAGCGAGATGTTCTGGATAGATATCTCAAGGTGGATGATTAGTAGTAGATGCAGATGGATTTCGGTCTACTTACCTTGGCGTACCGCCCATGCTTTTGAGCCTCTACCTTTCTTTGTAGCATAGTTAGCATTGGTTTGCGCACATAATCCTGTCAATTGCCCAGCTGTAATTCGTTTACCTCACATAGCTGTCTTATCGTCTTTTGGGAGAGAGACATCACTAGTGAACATCATGGGACCCCGGTCCATATTACCATCACTGATCACATCCGCTATTTACTTTCAGTTCTTACTTACTAGTTGCAATTATACCTATCACTATTATCTCTTGCGTTTGATCCTTTGTAAACGACAAGGCCGGAGGGATTGACAACCTCTCTATACTCGTTGGGAGCAAAGTTATTTGTATCTGTGTGCAGGTCCGGTTGATCGCTAGTTGCGCCGCTAGCAGTTGACACCTTCTTGTTGAACCTTGGAGTCTCAGGGGAATTCGATCCTTGGTATCTTTGCCAAGGGAAAACTACCGCTACACTGCATCTCAAACCTTCTACTTGGGGTAACCAACGAGGGGCAAGAAGCCATCACCACCGTCTAGACAACAAAAATGTCGTTACTTCTATCCAAATGATGAAGGGATGCTGATAGTCTGAGCCTAGTACCAAACATACCTCGTAGCCAAACCTAACATCCGAGATCTGAGGTCCCTACCAGGACGACTCTCGGGTATGGGGCACCTACCAGTATAGCACACTCCTCAACCAGGACGCCTGTCGGGTATGAGGCCGCCGCAGCCACCTACCACCAATCCATCCTCAGTGTTATATTGTTGCATCTACCTTGCCCGGCCTAACTGTCGTCGACGCCACCACGACGCCAAACAACACCACCGTCCTACGCAAGTCCATCTCCACGCATCGGACGCTGAGTCTCCACTACGCCACGCCGCCGCGATACGCCACCATAAATGGGCAAGATGAAACACCGCTCTTCCTCTTGTCCCCTCCAGCCAGCACTTGCTCCAAAACGATGCCCCCGGGAGGGAGAACGACACCGAAAGTGCTGTCATCGTCCGATCCGGTAGACCCAGATCTAGGGTTTCCCTTGGAACATCCGGATCAGGTTAACGTGACCTGCAACGACGATGCTTCGAGAAGGGTACGACGTCCGAGACGCCGCCATCGTCCGCCAAGACCGCGGTCAGGCGCGATTTTCACCGGAAGCCACGTCGTCCCGATCTCTCTCGGCTGGCTGGAACCGAGCGGAGCCTCGCCACGAAGACGTACGCCGCCGTCGGTACTCCAGCGGAGATCCGTCATCTCCTCACCGGTCCCTCCACGCGTCGTCGGTTAGCGCAAGGCCGCCCCGCGACGGATCCGATCAGGGCGTTGGATCCGCAGCTACCGCCGTCACCATGTCCGCATAAATCAGCCCCCGCCGGATGGGGCGCTGCCATCGCCGCCGTCCATCTCGGGGCCGCCGCTCCGCTGGCCATGGAACTGTGGCCACTGCCGCGTGGCATAGGGTCGCCGCCCTCGGACTCCCACGAGAGGTGCCGCCCCTGCTGCCTTAGATGGGATCCCGCAGCCTCCGCCCGCCCATGTGCCTTCGGGGCTGGGCCCGTCGCCAACACGGCCCACGCCGGCGGCTGATGTCTACACACGCTTCTACTCTTGTAGACTATGTTGGGCCTCCAAGCGCAGAGGTTTGTAGGACAGCATCGATTTCCCTCAAGTGGATGACCTAAGGTTTATCGAACTCAGGGAAGTAGAGGTTGAAGATGGTCTCTCTCAAGCAACCCTGCAACTAAGATACAAGAAGTCTCTTGTGTCCCCAACACACCTAATACACTTGTTAGATGTATAGGTGCACTAGTTCGGCGAAGAGATGTTAAATGGCAAGTGACATGGATGCCAAAACAAAGTAATATAAATCTGTAATAAAAAGTGCAGCAAGCAAACAAGTGGCAAACGTGAGCACAAATGGTATTGCAATGGTGGAAACAAGGCCTAGGGTTCATACTTTCACTAGTGGCAACTCCCAACAACATTAACATAATCGAATCACATGATATTTCCCATAAAACATGCAATGGAGACGCACCTGGAGGTCGTTCCTTCGTGGTCAAGAGAGGACGAGAATTATGTAAGGCTACAAAAGCACACCTCAAAGTTTGTAGTTCTCAATCTAAGGATTTCCCAATGTCACCGCGCCCATCCAAAGAGAGTCCCACAATCACCACAACATATCTAAAGGATAGTCAAAGACAAGCACCAAGAGACTCTCAATCTTCAATCAACACACAAGAGAGGAAATCACTCATGAAAATATTGTTCTAATCCATGTCCAATAGACCGCTGTCACCTTGGTCTCGGGGATTATACTAGATAAAGACAAGTGAGTACATCAATCCAATACATAGAGGAAGGGGAAATATCATGGGATCACCCTTGATTAACATAGCCTATGATCACAACGAAGATCACATCATGGGAGAGAGAATTGACCACATAGCTACTGGTAAGAACCTCAGCCCCGAGAAGGAACTACTCCCGCATCATGGAGGGAGGAAGCAACGTCGATGGAGATGAATCCGGGGGCACTTCCCCGTCCTGGCAGGGTGCCGGCGCGGGAATTCTGGTCCCCCGAAGCTTGATGGCGATGGCGGCGGAGATCGGAATCGCGTCTGGAGAAAATGGGTCTGGAATCAGGGTTTCCGCGACACGGTGTAAATATATGCCAAAGGGGGGCATCAGAGGGGGTCAGGGGTGCCCAGGCGCCCCCCCCCCCCCCGGCGCGGCCAGGGGGGCCGCGTGGGCAGGCCGCCTGGAGCCCCTGTGGGTCCCCTCCGGCCCTACTTTGGCCGCATGGAAGCTTCCGGAACGCTGATTTTTTATATAATTTTTCTGGATGTTTTCTGGCAGTTCTCGTAATGTGAAAACCTGAAATACAAAAGCAGCCGAAAATAGAAACTGGCACTGGGGTGCACTGAGTTAATAGGTTAGTCCAAATATGATCAAAAGTGTATGGAAGTGTATAAATAACATAGCAATATCACCCAAAAGAGGCATGGAGCAAGCAGAAATTATAGATACGTTTTGGACGTATCAACATCCCCAAGCTTAATTCCTGCTCGTCCTCGAGTAGGTAAATGATAACAAGAATAATTTCTGTGGTGACATGCTATTAACCATATAGGACTTTTTTATAGTCATATGACAAAAGCTTACTGAGACAATGAATCTATAGTAATTAAGTTGCCTCATGAGAAAATCACAAAGAACTGAAAGTTTTACAATATGATATTGAAACATCAAATAGATTTGTAATGAACATGATGTGCAAATATGATAAAGTGATATCTAGCTTGCCCCCTTTAGTGAAGCAAAACATAAATGCAGGGGCATCTCCAAGGTTTAAGTGATGACTAGATACAATGATTTCAAAATAAACGATATCACAATCATGCAAAAGACAATGCTACTTTGGGACAATGCACATTACACTCAGAATGACAATCATGCTCTCAGTAGTTGGTGCTTTTAAAAGAAGGTGGAGACTCTCGAACCGTGGCTTTTGTTGGCAAGGTTGAAAACCCGTAGTCGGAAATAAAGACAAAACATGTACCAGAGCTCTTGATTTTAAAACAGAGGTAATAATTTTTTTTAGATCATGCATGTTTCGTCAACGAATGCTAGCAGACAACTCAATCACTTCTTGAGATGGACAAGTTTCGAGGAACGGCTCCCGAATGAGGACGATCACATCCTCTTAATCTCCTTTGTTTATCACTGCCAAAGTTTTCTGATTTCTCATGAACAAAGCGTGAAGGAGGGTTTGTTTGTTATATTATCTTTTTGAGCCGAGCGCACTCAATGCCAGTTCCTTCTCGTATTATGGGTTTGCACATTATACATGCAATCCCGGGGTGAAGCTTGTCCAACTTAAAAAGATCATGAATTAACTACTACTTCCTCGTGAACTTAAAACAGAGGCACAAAATAGGAATGCTTTTTCTTTGAATAATTTCGAGATGGTACATGCAAGTCTCCGTTAGGAATGGCAGGTAAATACCATGTAGGAAGATATGGTGGACTCATATGGCATAACTGGATTAAAAGGATGTGGATGCACAAGCAGTCAGTCCGCTTAGTACAGGTGGAGGTTAGCAAAAGACTGGGAGCGACCAACTAAGAGAGCAATGACGGTCATAATCATGCAGAGCGACATAGCAACATTGAATCAGGCATGGAAGTTATATCGCTACTCAAAAATAAAAGATCATCAAGGCTTGACAGACTTTCTTTACAGTCTTAAATATGCGTGAGCATACGCCAAGTCAATCAAAATAAATTCTTGAAGGAAGATATTACTAAACCATACCACATCATAGGCAAACAAACCATGTTGGTACTCCAATAACACATTGGGAACCCCCAGCTATTTGAGACTAACCATAAGAAAACCTGAACTACTAAGCGCCATCGTGCACGTAGCATCTTTATCATAGACATATCAACCAGTGCAACGGAAGCAAACTCTCTTAATAAGATCAACATGATAATTAAAGAGAGTTCAAGCAACCAACTAAACGAAAGCTCTTTAAAAAGATAAGCATGAAAGTTAAGAGCTAAGCATGATAGTAGCTATTGAAAGACAAAGAACACACACAGCAAGGATAGACATGAAAATTCTATGTTATGTTCTAGGTAGAAGTGGAGCATGTTTCTCTCCCACATAAAGAAAGCTGAGTTCTGACTCGTTATGAAAAGCTAAAGGAAATTAAAAGGAAACTAAAAGCAAGACGCTCCAAGCATAGCACATAACACATGAAGTGATTAAAATATAGTGGAACGAAAGACGAACTGATAATGTTGATGGAGAAGGGGATGCACGGGGGCATCCCCAAGCTTAGACGCTTGAGTCTCCTTGAATATTTCTTGGGGGTGCACGGGGGCATCCCCAAGCTTGAGCGTTTGACACTCCTGAATCTTTTTATCATCTTCCCTCGCACACTTGAAAACTCCCTTCATACATAACTCATCATAATCTGATTAGCGAGGTTAGTACCCATAATAAAATAATTGTACCTTGCTGGAAATAAAGATATTCTTGAAGTTCTACTGTTTCTCAAGATTGCCAAAAGGTTTTTGCAAAGAAAAAGCAAGCTCTAGGTTTGCAAAATGAAGGAAAGGCAAAACAGGACAGAATCTGTGAAAAACAGAACAGCAGATAGTAAATGATTTTTCCGGGGCACTTCTGCAACTCTAATCAAAAAACTCAAAACAGACGCACGAAAGACAATTATATAGAGCACGCTGTCGAAAAAAGACCAAAAAGATGATCTGGTGATTTTATATGAATTTTTCTATCCAAGGACAGAATCTGTTTCCTGGACAGCACGTCACAACTTTTGAACTTTCTTGCAATCAGAGGCTAAACTTGGCACAAAGCTGAAAAATAAAGATACAATGATGTTGCTACAGTAGTAACAAACATCAAGACCACTAAAACTGAAAGTAAACATAACAAGGGTTGTCTCCCTAGAGCTCTTTCTTTATAGCCATAAAGATAGGCTTAAGACTTTAATGATGCTCTCGTAGGAATAAGAGCTGAAGAACAAAAGAGAGCATCAAGAAGCAAATACCAAACACATTTAAGCCTAACATGCTTCCTATGCATAGGAATATTGCAATAGAATAATTCATTGAAGCACAAAGCAACTAGCATAGGAAGGCAAAACAAGCATAACTTCAAAATATTCACCATAAAGAGAGGAAACTTCTTATTATTAAGATATTTAGAACCAAGTCTCCCTCTCTCATTATAAATTTCAGTGGCATCATGGATGAACTCAACAATATAAGCATCAAGTAAAGCATTGTTACCATGATCCACATGCAAAAAGGTACTCTTACTCTCCACATAAGCATAATCTTTCTCATTGGTAATAGTGGGAGTAGGACTATCATAAACAACTTGAACACTATAGATTACTTGTGTATTAGGAGGGTGGTGTTCAACAAGGGAGTAATTCCCTCCTTGATTATGACAAGTTTCATAAGGATAATTTCTCCTTATGTCATAGGTACCTTTATAATCACTATAGGTTGGAGTTATGACATCATCATAGTAGAGAAGAGCATTATCATTGCTGGCAACTATATTTGTAATCATGTTGTCTTTATTCTTACTAGCAAAAGAATTATCAATTATCACATCACTAGTGGGTAAAGGGTTTGCAATCCTATCATCCCCAAGCTTAAAGCTTCCCATATCATCACTTTCAGAGTTGGTACCAAAAAGATTTTCAAGATCATAAGTAGCATTATCATCATTTTCCCAATCACAATAAGTAACATGCATATCATAATCAAAATCATCTTCAATAGTACCTACGGACGTATCATCAAGATGATAATTAAGGCAATAAACTTCACCTTCTTCTTTAAACTTACAATCGTTAGGATAAAAGTTGATGGGAGAAATATGCTCAGGCCAGGTTGATACCCATTCTTCTTCTTTCTTGCTCCTCTTCCTCCTCCTCTTCTTTTTCTTCTTCTTAACCTTAGGAGGGAGTGGTTGGAGATGAAGCTTCTCCACATATCCTGGTTTATCATTAGAAACAATAGGGGAAACTTGGGAGAAACTCTC
>LR738713.1:584071597-584087268 GCA_902687465.1 Secale cereale
TTTTATTCCTATGGCATTAACATCTAGCCATGAAGTCTTTTCTGATAACTCTTCACACATCAAAAATAACATAAGCTCATCATAAAGATCAGAGGTGATCATGTTATCACACAACCGGTTAACAGTTATGTTTTGAAAGTTCATGCATTGAAAATTAAAGTGACCCTCTATACGGCAAAGTTCACAAGTAAAAGGATAAAGGTCACACAATTCTCTAGCAATTTCATTTAAATCTCTGACCCAAGTGATTGTTCTTTCATGCTTATGTTGCTTACAATACTTCTCTTCTTCAATCATAGGCCTTTCACAAGGTCTATCCACTCCACAAAAATTAACATGCTTATATAAAACTTCATTTTTAGGAATTGGATCATGCATGTTGCAATCATCATGAACAATTTCATTTTCTTTGCAAGTCTCTTTAAAAGGTTTATGATACTTGATCCAATCCTCCTTAGGCATATTAAGATGTGAAGCAAAAGATTTGAGGAGATCAACAAGGAGTTGAGAATCAAGCCCAAACTTAGCATTAAACTTATTAAAACTTGTAGTTTCAACAAAGGACTTAATGCAATCATACTCATAAATTATACCTGACTCTTTACCTTTGTCGATCTCCCAATCTTCAGTGTTGCGTTGAATTCTTTCAAGGAGTTCCCATTTAGCATCAATCTTTTTGTTTGTGAAAGAACCCATAGAGGAAGCGTCGAGCAAATCTTTATCCTGTCGAGAAAGCCTCGCATAGAAATTAGTAATAATCATATCTTTGGGGAGCCCATGGTTAGGACATTTTAGCATTAACGTTTTCAGTCTCCCCCAAGCTTGAGCTATGCTCTCTCCGTCATGGGGATAAAAATTATAAACATAATTCCTATTCTCATGGACTTCATGAAGAGGATAAAACTTGGAGTAAAAGAGAGACTGGATCTCTTCCCACTCCAGCAGGTGAGAGTCATTTAGTAGGCTATACCATTCCAATGCGTTTCCTTTCAGTGACAAGGCAAATAATTTCCTCATGACAAACTCCCTTGATACACCTGCAAGCTTAAATAATGAACATAGTTGTGACAGATATAGCAAGTGTTCACCGGGATGTCTGTCTCCTGCATAACGATCAGCCAAAACATAATCGATAATACCAGCTGGTATATTATAGGGCACAATTTCAGTAGGGGGAGGAGCAACCACCACAGGTGTGGGGCGTCTTCCCGCAAGCAACGATCCAATAGCAAGGTTGTCCATAAGCATAACTAGTGAAATAAAAACAAGAAACAAAAAGATTTAATTGCAAGATCTAAAGATATACCTTCAAGCGCTCACCTCCCCGGCAACGGCGCCAGAAATAGCTTGATGTCTACACACGCTTCTACTCTTGTAGACTATGTTGGGCCTCTGATGGGCCTCGAACCCCTCGTTGGTTACCCCAAGTGGAAGGTGTAAGATGCAATATTGTAGAAGTGTTTTCCCTTAGCAAAGATGCCAAGGATCGAATCCCCAGAGACTCCTAGGTTCAACAAGTAGGTGTCAATTGCTACGGCGCCAGATTAGTAGCAATCAACGTGGACCTGCACACAGATACAAATAACTTTGCTCCCAACGAGTACAGAGAGGTTGTCAATCCCTCCGGCCTTGTAGTTTACAAAGGATTAAAAGCAATGTTAGTAGTGATAGATAGTGTTTTGCAATAGTAAGTAAATAGCGAAAAGTAAATAGTCGATGTGATCAATGATGGTAATATGGACCGGAGTCTCATGATGTTCACTAGTGATGTCTCTCTCCCAAAAGACGATAAAACAGCTATGTGAGGTAACAAATTACAGCTGGGCAATTGACAGGACCACGAACGCAAACCAATGCTGACTACATTGCAAGAAAGGTTGAGGTTCAAAGCATGGGCGGTATGCCAAAGTAAGTAGACCGAAATCCATCAATATCTACTACTAATCATCCACCTTGAGATATCTATCCAGAACATCTCGCTGGTATTAAGTTGCGAGTCCCACCCATAGTGTAAACTCAATGCAACAGACAACTGTATTAAAAGAACTTTGCATAAAGTAAACAATCCTTGCACCCGCGGGCACAAGCACCGTTGTTTTCCCCCTTGTGGCAACAGCACATCCCCTAGACTCATGTTTCTGTCACTCAAGCTAGTCATCGAGGGGCATGAACCCACAATCGAGCATAACGTTCCCTCTTGGAGTCACTACATATTACTCGGCCAAAGCAATAAATAACAACGGAGAACATGCAAGAATTACTTATGAACAAAAATATAAAATAGGTGAATCAAATATATTACTCAAGATCAATCTGAACATAATCTTATAATCCATCGGATCCCAGCAAACTCAACATAGCAACAGCATAAGGATTACATAGGTGCCTCGATCATGTAGGGCAGCTCACGAGGACTAATTAGTGAAGCACAAGAGCGGGAGGAGAACATCACATAGCTACTGGTCATGGACTCATGGTCCAAGGGAGACTACTCACGAGTCATCCGGGAGGCGTCCATGGTGGTGGAGAAGCTCCCGGTGGTGATCCTCCCCTCCGGCAGGGTGCCGGGAAGAGTTCTCCTGGTGCTCCCGATCTTGGAAGCGGCGGCGGCGGCGGAACAGAGATGGGATCGCGAAAAGAGTTCCTGTTCTGAGGGTTACGGAGGGTCCTTTAAATATATGCCAAAGTACGGCACCGGGGGAGCTTCGGGGGGCCCAGGGGGGGCGCCGCCAGGGCGCCTGGAGCCCTGGTGCCCCCCCCCAGGCTGCCCTTCGGACGCAGTGTTGTTTCCGGAACGCTGATTTTTTATATAATTTTTCTGGATTTTTCTGGGCAATTCTCGAAACGTGAAAATCTGAAATACAAAAACAGCCGAAAACAGAAACTGGCACTGGGGTGCACTGGATTAGTAAGTTAGTCCAAATATGATCAAAAGTGTATGGAAGTGTATGAATATCATAGCAATATCACCCAAAAGTGGCATGGAGCAAGCAGAAATTATAGATACGTTTTGGACGTATCAACATCCCCAAGCTTAATTCCAGCTCGTCCTCGAGTAGGTAAATGATAACAAGAATAATTTCTGTGGTGACATGCTATTAACCATATAGGACTTTTTCATAGTCATATGACAGAAGCTTACTGAGACAATGATTCTAAAGTAATTAAGTTGCCTCAAGAGAAAATCACAAATAACTAAAAAATTTACAATATGAAACTGAAACATCAAAAGGATTTGTAATGAACATGATGTGCAAATATGATAAAGTGATATCTAGCTTGCCCCCTTTAGTGATGCAAAACATAAATGCAGGGGCACCTTCAAGGTTTAAGTTATGACTAGATACAATCATTTCAGAATAAACGATATCACAATCATGCAAAAGACAATGCTACTTTGGGACAATGCACATTACACTCAGAATGACAATCATGCTCTCATTAGTTGGTGCTTTAACATAAAGGTAAAAGAATGGTTAAGTGCTAGAGGTTTTTATTTTGAAAACATGGAAGCAATTGTGTCAACGGTAGTAGTACTTCATATGTGTCATGCATAAAACATCCTATAAGTTGCAAGCCTCATGCATCGAATACCAATAGTGCTCGCTCCTTGTCCTAATTAGCTCGGATCTCCATGGGTTATCATTGCATTACATATGTTTTAACCAAGTGTCACAAAGGGGTACCTCTATGCCACCTGTACAAAGGTCCAAGGAGATAAATCGCATTTGATTTCTCGTTTTTGATAGATCTCAACTTGAGGACATCCATACTGGGACAACATAGAAAATAGATGATGGACTCCTCTTTAATGCATAAGAATATTCTCATAAGAGATTGAGGATTAAGGTCCAAGCTAAAACTTCCACCATGATACATGGCTTTGGTTGGCAGCCCAATGTTCTTCTCTAACAATATGCATAGTCATTCAACCCAGGGTAAATCACCCTTACTTCAGACAAGACGAACATGCATAGCAACTCACATGATATTCAACAAAAGTGTGACAGTTGATGGCGTCCCCAGAAACATGGTTACCGCTCAGCAAGCAACTTATAAGAAATAAGATACATAAGCAACATATTCTTTACCACAATAGTTTTTAGGCTACTTTCCCATGAGCTATGTATTGCATGGTTAGTTTGCTTAGTACAGGTGGAGGTTAGCAAAAGACTGGGAGCGACCAACTAAGAGAGCAATGACGGTCATAATCATGCAGAGCGACAAAGCAATATTGAATCAGGCATGGTAGTTATATCGCTACTCAGAAATAAAAGATCATCAAGGCTTGACAGACTTTCTTTACAGTCTTGAATATGCGTGAGCATACGCCAAGTCAATCAAAATAAACTCTCGAAGGAAGATATTACTAAACCATACCACATCATAGGCAAACAAACCAAGTTGGTACTCCAATAACACATTGGGAACCCCCCAGCTATTTGAGATTAACCATAAGAAAACCTGAACTACTAAGCACCATCATGCAAAGTAGCATCTTTATCATAGACACATTAACCAGTGCAACGGAAGCAAACTCTCTTAATAAGGTGAGCATGGTAATTAAAGAGAGCTCAAGCAACCAACTAAATAAAAGCTCTTTGAAAAGATAAGCATGAATATTAAGAGCAGAGCATGATAGTAGCTATTTAAAAGACAAAGAACACACACAGCATAGATAGACATGAAAATTCTATGTTATGTTCTAGGTAGAGGTGGAGCGTGTTTCTCTCCCACATAAAGGAATGCTGGGTTCCGACTTGTTATGAAAAACTAAAAAGAAAACTAAAAGCAAGACGCTCCAAGCATAGCACATAACACATGAAGTGATAAAAATATAGCGAAACGAAAGACGAACTGATAATGTTGATGGAGAAGGGGATGCACGGGGGCATCCCCAAGCTTAGACGCTTGAGTCTCCTTGAATATTTCTTGGGGGTGCATGGGGGCATCCCCAAGCTTGAGCGCTTGACACTCCCGAATCTTTTTTATCATCTTCCCTCGCACACTTGAAAACTCCCTTCATACACAACTCATCATAATCTGATTAGCGAGGTTAGTACCCTTAATAAAATAATTATACCTTGCTGGAAATAAGGATATTCTTGAAGTTCTACTGTTTCTCAAGATTGCCAAAATGTTTTTGCAAAGAAAAAACAAGTTCTTGATTTGCAAAGTGAGGGAAAGGCAAAACAGGACAGAATCTGTGAAAAACAGAACAGCAGGTAGTAATTGATCTGTTCGGGATACTTCTGCAACTCAAATCAAAAAACTCAGAACAGACGCACGAAAGAAAATTATATAGAGAACGCTGTCGAAAAAATTCAGACCAGAAATATGATCTGGTGATTTTATACGAATTTGTCTATCCAAGGACAGAATCTGTTTCCTGGACAGCACCTCACAACTTTTGAACTTTCTAGCAATCGGAGGCTATACTTGGCACAAATATGAAAAGCAAAGATACAATGATGATGCTACAGCAGTAAACAACATCAAGACACAACAAAAGCAAAAAATTTATTCATGTGGGCTGCCTCCCAAAAGCGCTTTCTTGTATGCCTTTAAGCTAGGCATAATGCATAGAGGAGTCAATAACCATCATAATAATCGGAGTTATAAATTGATTCAAATGGTTCCTCAACAAGTTCATTCTTGTTCCTTCTAGGAAAGGGGTACACACCTTTTGCCTTCCCGCGTAAGCAGATTTGTCCCTTACCTATATCGATGAAGCCTTTAACTGCTCGGAGGAAGTCCCTTCCAAGCACTATATTTCCTTGGTTTGGCTCCATGATGAAGAAATCAATCATTGCAATCCCTTTAAGGAATTTAACTGGCACGTCTTTTATTTTTCCCTGGATTTCAGAAATATCTCCATTAGTGTGTTCATGATAAGATGGTAATCTATCCATGTTAAATTTTAAAGAATCATGAACAATTTTTGGCATAGTAGAAACCATAGATCCAATATCACAATAAGCAAGGAAGTCTTGATTAGAGATGCTAATCCTAACAAAAGGCTCCCAATCATTGTCTATTTCCAAAATGTCTCTCTTATTGGGTTTAGGTTTCTCTACCTTCTTTAAGTCTAGAGCATCCATTCTCTTTTCAATAGTAGCAAGTCTATCTATGACAGTATCAAAATTATGATCATAAACAAAGTAACTAGATAGACCATGTATAATTTCAAGAGCTCTAGCTTCATCACATTCTAGGAAATCTCCCTCGGCTATAATGTCAAGGGAGTGTTTACACATATTTAAAAAGACCATGATAAAAATTCCTAAGCACAATTTTTATAGGTATCCAAGGCATAATTCTCCTATGTGCATCAGAAATTCTGTCCCATGCCTTCTTCATATTTTCTCCATCCCTTTGATGGAAATCTAGAACTTCTGGTTCCCTCAAGGCACCAAATCCTAACATGTTTGGCTAAACAGAAAGGGCTACTAACAGAAAGGTAAATAACTTTTTGTGATTTTCGAAAAAGGAACTAAAGCAAAAATGAAAGGTAAACTAACAAGACTAAAAAGCAAAGGTAAAAGATAGCATGCAACTCCCCTATCCTGAAGAGTGGAGTCCCCGGCAACGGCGCCAGAAAATACTCCTTGATGGGCCTCGAAACCCTCGTTGGTTACCCCAAGTGGAAGGTGTAAGATGCAGTATTGTAGAAGTGTTTTCCCTTAGCAAAGATGCCAAGGTTCGAATCCCCAGAGACTCCTAGGTTCAACAAGTAGGTGTCAATTGCTACGGCGCCAGATTAGTAGCAATCAACGTGGACCTGCACACAGATACAAATAACTTTGCTCCCAACGAGTACAGAGAGGTTGTCAATCCCTCCGGCCTTGTAGTTTACAAAGGATTAAAAGCAATGATAGTAGTGATAGATAGTGTTTTGCAATAGTAAGTAAATAGCGAAAAGTAAATAGTGGATGTGATCAATGATGGTAATATGGACCGGAGTCTCATGATGTTCACTAGTGATGTCTCTCTCCCAAAAGACGATAAAACAGCTATGTGAGGTAACAAATTACAGCTGGGCAATCGACAGGACCACGAACGCAAACCAATGCTAACTACATTGCAAGAAAGGTTGAGGTTCAAAGCATGGGCGGTACGCCAAAGTAAGTAGACCAAAATCCATCAATATCTACTACTAATCATCCACCTTGAGATATCTATCCAGAACATCTCGCTGGTATTAAGTTGCGAGTCCCACCCATAGTGTAAACTCAATGCAACAGACAACTGCATTAAAAGAACTTTGCGTAAAGTAAACAATCCTTGCACCCGCGGGCACAAGCACCGTTGTTTTCCCCCTTGTGGCAACAGCACATCCCCTAGACTCATGTTTCTGTCACTCAAGCTAGTCATCGAGGGGCATGAACCCACAATCGAGCATAACGTTCCCTCTTGGAGTCACTACCTATTACTCGGCCAAAGCAATAAATAACAACGGAGAACATGCAAGAATTACTTATGAACACAAATATAAAAGAGGTGAATCAAATATATTACTCAAGATCAATCTGAACATAATCTCATAATCCATCGGATCCCAGCAAACTCAACATAGCAACAGCATAAGGATTACATAGGTGCCTCGATCATGTAGGGCAGCTCACGAGGACTAATTAGTGAAGCACAAGAACGGGAGGAGAACATCACATAGCTACTGGTCATGGACTCATGGTCCAAGGGAGACTACTCACGAGTCATCCGGGAGGCGTCCATGGTGGTGGAGAAGCTCCCGGTGGTGATCCTCCCCTCCGGCAGGGTGCCGGGAAGAGTTCTCCTGGTGCTCCCGATCTTGGAAGCGGCGGCGGCGGCGGAACAGAGATGGGATCGCGAAAAGAGTTCCTGTTCTGAGGGTTACGGAGGGTCCTTTAAATATATGCCAAAGTAGGGCACCGGGGGAGCTTCGGGGGGCCCAGGCGCCCCCCCGGCGTGGCCCAGGGGGGGCGCGCCGCCAGGGCGCCTGGAGCCCTGGTGCCCCCCCCCCGGCTGCCCTTCGGACGCAGTGTTGTTTCCGGAACGCTGATTTTTTATATAATTTTTCTGGATTTTTCTGGGCAGTTCTCGAAACGTGAAAACCTGAAATACAAAAACAGCCGAAAACAGAAACTGGCACTGGGGTGCACTGGATTAGTAAGTTAGTCCAAATATGATCAAAAATGTATGGAAGTGTATGAATATCATAGCAATATCACCCAAAAGTGGCATGGAGCAAGCAGAAATTATAGATACGTTTTGGACGTATCAGCCTCCAAGCGCAGAGGTTTGTAGGACAGCAGCAATTTCCCTCAAGTGGATGACCTAAGGTTTATCGAACTCAGGGAAGTAGAGGTTGAAGATGGTCTCTCTCAAGCAACCCTGCAACTAAGATACAAGAAGTCTCTTGTGTCCCCAACACACCTAATACACTTGTTAGATGTATAGGTGCACTAGTTCGGCGAAGAGATGTTAAATGGCAAGTGATATGGATGCCAAAACAAAGTAATATAAATATGTAATAAAAAGTGCAGCAAGCAAACAAGTGGTAAACGTGAGCACAAATGGTATTGCAATGGTGGAAACAAGGCCTAGGGTTCATACTTTCACTAGTGGCAACTCCCAACAACATTAACATAATCGAATCACATGATATTTCCCATAAAACATGCAATGGAGACGCACCCGGAGGTCATTCCTTCGTGGTCAAGAGAGGACGAGAATTATGTAGGGCTACAAAAGCACACCTCAAAGTTCGTAGTTCTCAATCTAAGGATTTCCCAATGTCACCGCGGCCATCCAAAGAGAGTCCCACAATCACCACAACATATCTAAAGGATAGTCAAAGACAAGCACCAAGAGACTCTCAATCTTCAATCAACACACAAGAGAGGAAATCACTCATGAAAATATTGTTCTAATCCATGTCCAATAGACCGCTGTCACCTTGGTCTCGGGGATTATACTAGATAAAGACAAGTGAGTACATCAATCCAATACATAGAGGAAGGGGAAATATCATGGGATCACCCTAGATTAACATAGCCTATGATCACAACGAAGATCACATCATGGGAGAGAGAATTGACCACATAGCTACTGGTAAGAACCTCAGCCCCGAGAAGGAACTACTCCCGCATCATGGAGGGAGGAAGCAACGTCGATGGAGATGAATCCGGGGGCACTTCCCCGTCCCGGCAGGGTGCCGGCGCAGGAATTCTGGTCCCCCGAAGCTTGATGACGATGGCGGCGGAGATCGGAATCGCGTCTGGAGAAAAGGGGTCTGGAATCAGGGTTGCCGTGACACGGTGTAAATATATGCCAAAGGGGGGCATCAGAGGGGGTCAGGGGTGCCCAGGCGCCCCCCCCCCCCGGCGCGGCCAGGGAGGGGCCGCATGGGCAGGCCGCCTGGAGCCCCTGTGGGTCCCCTCCGGCCCTACTTTGGCCGCATGGAAGCTTCCGGAACGCTGATTTTTTATATAATTTTTCTGGATTTTTTCTGGCAGTTCTCGTAATGTGAAAACCTGAAATACAAAAACAGCCGAAAACAGAAACTGGCACTGGGGTGCACTGAGTTAATAGGTTAGTCCAAATATGATAAAAAGTGTATGGAAGTGTATAAATAACATAGCAATATCACCCAAAAGAGGCATGGAGCAAGTAGAAATTATAGATACGTTTTGGACGTATCAGCGGCAGCGGCGACAGGAGGAGGCGCGAGGGGTAGCCTGCGGCGCTAGGGTTGAGGGGCCCCTGGCGTCGCCCAGGGGAGGCGACGCGAGGGGTGAGGTGAGGCGGTATTGTCAGGGTAAACATATGTAATCTACATGTAATGTTACTTTAGCTAGCAGATGCCGGATCTCCACTGACACTGATACAAAAAAGCACCACTTCTCGAGGTACCTGCCATGCTACTAGGAAGCTCGAGTGCATGAGGTATTACTCTTGATATAAACTGATATATATATGATGCTCTTTAGCCTGAAGAAACAAGTAACTAATTTGATTTTGATTATCAGTTGAAATAAAATGTTATATGGAGTACAGTTTAACATGCATAAGCCGGAAATTGTCCTTTAAGGTTGCCATGAACTCTGTTGTTTTGCAGAGCCTCACCGGGCATTAGAATTTGTCGCCTTTGTTGATGTTAGATAGTATCTATATTGCCACCCTTCTCAATGCTGAAGTTACCTTATCTAATTTCACCTTCAACAGGCTGAAATAGATAATCAAATCAAGGAGCTAAAGCTAATACAGAATGAGCTTTAGGATATATTTTTCTTGATGTTGTACTAATACTCATGAGTAAACTGAGAACTAAAATCAAATGCATGATGGTACATTGAGTTTTCTAAATAGAGTACTAATTTGTAAATCAAGGATTGCTATTCAAATAATTATTTTAACATGTGTATAGTGCACCATTAGATTTTAGGGACATTTTCAGTTGAATTCCATGCAAAAACATTCATTATGTATCGAGAGTAAGAGTTTTTCCTCCCAACTCCACATCGCAGATGCACACAACACATGAATTTGATTTCTTATATCTGCTGGTGACACAATCATCACTAAGAGGATAGGATTAAATTATCGTTGGAAATTAGTCACTGCAAATGCATTACAAATTTACAATCGATAACATCGTTGGTGCCGATTTCGTCAAATACTCCATGAACTGCAAAAACATCTTGCATTTAATTACAAGGGGAGTATATATGAAGGTCGAGACTAACACTGTCAACACTGATACGTAATATGGTACGTATGAACAATTTTAATATATGGCCTTGGCCTCCTCGCAAAAATATATATTTATATATACTTACTAGCACATATGCCCGTGCGTTGCAACGGAAGAGAAAATTGAGATGTCTACCAAAACACCCATCGGTGCAACGCAATGTGGTAGGGATGTGCATGTTGAGGAATAGAAGAAACGCAAATCATCCTTTAATGTCCATTACTACCGAGCATGGATGTGTGGCCACAGAATAAATAGGGAAGGTTACTTGAATCGGTCAGTTTCGCCTTAATCATGACAAGCAACATCTGATTGGATGGCTAAGGCTACTTCCAATGCATTGGTGCTTACATGAGGTGCTAAGCACATTAAAAACTTTAGCAACTAAAGCCCCAATGCATAGGTGCTTAACTTGTTGATGCTAAGCATCCATCATTTAATGATTTTGCAACTAAAGTTCTTCATGCATTGGTGGGATTATTCTCTTTAAATGTTTTGCCTAGGTTCTTGCGCTTGGCATTGTTTCTTCCTGGGGTCACCACACTCATCTCTCTCCTCTTAATTACCTTGCCACATCAGACTTTTTGCCTATATGGCAGCCTTAGCACCTGTACAAGGTGGAGCATTGGGAGGAGCCTAATAGGGTAGTGGTACCCCCAATGCAACCAGGGATTAAACCCCACGTCTGACACTTTGGTGTCCCATTAAGGCAGAATATTTTCAGTTGAAAGCGACGTTCTCGTCGATAGTGAGGCGCTTGTGATGATTTATCAATTTCAAAACCCGTCGATGTAGTCTCTCGGTGCTTGGGTATGATAAGTGCTCGACATCTATACTGTGTTTTAAAAAATATCACTTAAACCTTTGCATGCATTCATGTCCTTCGATGAAGTCTCATTCAGCTTCGCACTATCATCGGGAAAGAGTAGTGGTAGATCGAAGTGGAATTGTTTCTATAAATTTTATTATATTCGAACGAAAGTGGGGTTTTACATTGTTGATTTTATTGGAGAATGTTGGTTGCTTGGTTTACAAGATTATATTCTTTTTTTTGCACTACTTGGACTTGACCCAAAGTCCCAACTCCCGAACATAAACATTTCACATACACACACATCTTCCCGTTCCCATTTGTTAATTCCCACAACAGCTAGCTAGCAGGAGTCGGCGGAGGAGCCGGTGAGCCATCTGGCACCATCCTCGCCCACATCCCCGACTCCAACGTCGTCCGGCAGGTCGAGCTCGCGGCCGATCGATTGCCTCGCCTCCGCGCCGAGCTTTTAGCCCTCGGAACCGGCGCTGGCCAAGTCACGCGACCAAATCGCCAACCATAGGGCTCCCCCACGTGCGGTGACCCGGCATCTACAACACCCAAGAGGTCCCCAAATCCGGGCACGTCGCCCAGACATTTGTCCGGCTCTCTATTGAGCGCCACCTCCATCGTCGCGCCTAGATCATCCGCCACATCGGCCTAGGCATCGTCGGCGACGCCCTCAAGCATCAATCACCACCAGTGCGCCTGGGTCCTTTTTTCCCTTCTCTTGCATCACCATGTGCACCTCAGCTTATTAATTTCTGCGTCCGCAATCATTCGGGCGTAGTTCTCTATTTGTCCTTCATACCCTGCTTTTTTTCCTTTCCTTCCTTCTCTTCTTCGGTAAGAAGGACATTTATATATCATACTCAGCACCTCTGCTTGTTAATTTTCATGGTCGCTTGGTGAATCACCAGGGCATATGCATATATAAACCGATGATCGTAGATGTAAAGAGGCAATGTGGGATTATGAATTGAAGGAAGAATATGGAACTTCGTCCACGTGAGTCAACGCATGAAATGATGTTGGGCAGCCCACTACCGCTAACATAAAAAACAAATCTTTTTCCGACAGAGTGGGCCATGTATTGCTGCTGACAGCCCAATACGGTGAATGAAAACACGCCTTTGGCGTACAGATGAAAATATTAGTACCACCATGAATATGTTTTAAATTCAAACTGCAAGCGTAAAATTACGGGAAGAAGCGTATTGTTACGGTGAACCCACGGAGCCAATCTGTGCTTTATTATTATTATTATTATTATTATTATTATTATTATTATTATTATTATTATTATTATTATTATTATCTGATACCAACTTGTAATGCCCAGGATGGAGCTATATCTCCTACGTGTCGAGGCACGACTTAGAGACATAACCCCATGCTGGAATGATCGCAAGTCTGGTATCTTTGCACAACTCATGTAAAAGATAAGGATGGAAAACAAAAAAAAATAGTTGGCTTACACTCGCCACGTCACACAAATACATTACATGTCTCAATCATCATACAATAAAACATCACAGCCCTCTAAGGGTAAAATCCAAATAGCAAGATACCAAACATAACTTAAAACCACAGGTCGGATCGAATCCTAGTAGAAGTCTCCACTACTGATCCTCAGGATAACGAACATAGTATCGACTACGCTCCTCGTCGTACTCTCAGTCAAGCTCGGTGCCATCACCTGGATAGCTCACAACTGGACCTGCATCTGGTGTGGTGAAGTAACTGTGAGCCACACAGGACTCAGCAATCCCGTTCCCGGGTAACAAGACTATTTAAGCCTTGGGAGAGGATAAGGCTGAAGAAAAGAATAAGTGTCTGCAGCAGCAACTAGCAACTAGCTTACGTGAAAGAGTGCGAGAAGAGAAGTGCCTCGGTCGAGAGATGATCACGAAGTGATCCTAGCTACAGCTCAACAAACATAACCCCACCGTGTTCAACTCCCGAATCCCTGTTCGGAAATTGACAGTCACGGTACACACGCTGGTAGTGTATTGGAACATTGTGTCAAGTTATCTACAACCGGATATTAACAAGCTCCCATCTGCCACATAACCGCGGGCACGGCTTTCGAAAGTTCATAACC
The DNA here is from genome assembly GCA_902687465.1 of Secale cereale. NCBI lineage: Eukaryota > Viridiplantae > Streptophyta > Magnoliopsida > Poales > Poaceae > Secale > Secale cereale. The sequence goes on from LR738713.1 coordinate 584,085,248, forward strand.
CTGCAGGGGTGTTCCAACTTGGCCCATTACAAGCCCACGATCCGCGGAGTCGCAACTCCAAAGTGGGAAGACCCGAGTATTCTCGAAATCCCATGCTCAAGATACTCCGAACTAAGGTAAGGCTAATCCAGCAAATCCTCCCGGCGTGCCGACACCCTGATAGTAGCCGCGCGTATCTCGTCTCAGGCCACGACCGGATGAGACATCCTACAGGTGTATGCCAGATACCTCGGGTTTCCCCAAGGCGGCCCCGCAGTCTGCTCGTTTCGGACCAACACTCATGTGGAGCACTGGCCCGGGGTTGTTGATTAAGAAAAAAGGTTTATAACTCCCTATGCAAGTTTAATTTGTTATTAGACAAATAGTACCAATGTTGGGACTTGCTGGAAAAGACTTAGCATTTAGCGGTTTATCGAGGGGGTCCCATACACCCCAACCGTGTTAGGAACGCATAATCAAGGAACATAACACCGGTTTAAACGGTTCCTAACGGCATGAGTGGAACAAATCACCAAGCAAAAGGCTTAGCCTTCCACCCTTTCCAATATATAGATGATTTCATTTTAAGCATTTATATAGTGTGATATAACCCAACAAACTTCAACATGAAGCAAGCATCTTTGATCTTCACCTGCAACTAGCAATGCTATAAGAAGGGCTGAGCGAAGCGTACTTAGCCAAGCAACGGTTTGCATAGGTAGGGTGGTTAAACATGTTCATGGTTACAAGTAGGAGGCTGACAAGAAAGACATGGGCATCGAGGCAAAACGATAGAGCGGAACTACTAGCAAGTGCAGGCAAAGCTCCGTTTGAAATCCTCTATGGCAGGAAGTGCCGTACCCCTCTCAACTGGTCTGAAACAGGCGAACGTCAACTTCTTGGCAATGACTTGATCTCAGAAGCCGAAGAAATATGCAAAGTCATACGTGAGAATCTCAAGGCCGCTCAGTCGCGTCAGAAGAGCTACTATGACGGCAAGCATCGTGATTTGGCCTTCAACATTGGTGATCATGTCTATCTCCGTGTGTCTCCGATGAAAGGCACACAAAGATTCGGTATCAAAGGAAAGCTTGCTCCTAGATACGTCGGGCCTTTCAAGATTCTTGGCAAAAGAGGCGATCTAGCCTATCAACTTGAGCTCCCTTCCAACTTCGCCAATGTTCATGATGTGTTCCATGTGTCTCAACTCCGCAAATGATTCAAGGCACCTGAGCGCATGATTCCGTTTGAGGAGATTGATCTTCAACAAGACTTGTCCTACCGAGAGCATCCCGTTGCTATTCTCGAAGAAACCGAATGCAAGACCCGCAACAAGTCCATCAAATTCTTGAAAGTCAAGTGGTCACATCACACCGATCGAGAAGCTACGTGGGAACGAGAAGATCATCTTCGTTCCGAGTACCCTTCCTTTTTCCAGTCCTAGATCTCGGGACGAGATCTTTTTGTAGTAGAGGAGAGTTTGTAATGCCCCGGATGTAATACTTTCCCTTTTGGGCATATAATATATCTCCGGCTTCATCTATTCCATTTCGGGTTCTTTGTCTTTTGAGTTTTCGTCATTTTGTTGTGTGCGTGTGTGGCATTCATTCATATCATGTAGTCATGTGCATCGCATTGCATTTGTGTTGTCGGTTGCTTCCGGTTCCACGCGTTCCTTCCCGTTGTCCGTTTCGCGTTCCGGAGCTCCCTCACGTGTCCGTGGCGTCCCGTAGGCCTACTTTGTTGTTTGGCCGTGTAACGTTACCGGTTTGGCGCGAGACTTGTCGTGTGTTGTTGTTTTGTTGTGTGTAACCCGCCTGTCAAATCTCGTCGCGTTTCGAGTCCGTTTGCTACCCCCAACAGTTATTCGTGTGGGCTCAAAGTGCCTCCACTTTGAGGCCCAAGGCACCCCTCCAACAGCCCACTTCCCTCCTCTTGGCCCATCCTAACTCCCCTCTCGATCGAATCCGTCGGATCGCGATCGGAGGGCTCTAAAACCCCCAAAACCCCTAACCCTAGCAAAAACTGATATATTTAGACCC
>LR738713.1:584087410-584089910 GCA_902687465.1 Secale cereale
AGCTTCTTCCCTACCCCCCCTCATTTTTAGTGCCTGGCCAGATCCAAACTGCCACTTGGTTCCACCTCCACGAGTCCCCGCCGCCAGGCTCCCGAGGAGCCATCGACCGCCGCCGATCTGGATCGATCGGGGAATCAATCCCGATCCGATCCTGCCGCCTGGGTCAACGCATCGCTGCTTCGCCCGTGGACCGCATCGCCTCGCCAGGCCCATCCCGCCTGGCTCCATCGCCCCTTCGCCGTCGCGGGCCACCGCGCCTCCCCATCACCAGGCCGTCTCGCCTTCTCCAGCTCCAGGCCGGCCCGCCACTTCGTTCCCCGGGCCAGATCCGCCGCCATCCGGCCCGCATCACCAGATCTGAAGGTTGACTTCGAAAAAAAAAACCTAGATCTAGTCCTAGTTTTTATCTGTCTGATTCTATATTAGAACTATGATAACTTCTTGTGTGATGCTCCGTTTTCCGTTTTGCTCTGGGTATTACGTTACTAGCAAAAGAGCCCATGCGTTGCAACGGGAGACGAAAATATCAAACGGCCCTCACCCAATAACCATGGCATGGGTTTTATCATGCGTATTCGAGAAAAAATATGACATAATTTTTAAAACCTATTTTCGAAAACATGTAGAATAAAAGAAGAAGCTCTGCGATCGGCCCAGCAGGCCTATCTAATTCTTCCTAACCCTAGCTCGGTCCCATCTCCACTCTCGTCCCCCCTCCCCCGCATCCTCGATCCGCCCCTCCCTCGTTGCTCTCTAGCGCCGGCTCCAGGAGAGAAGCATCGCGCGCCCGCGCTTCCTGCCAGTGCCGCCTCCCATGGCCGGCCACTGAGCACCGCCGTCGTCCCTCTGTTCCGCTCCACTCTGGCATCCCTCCTCTTAGCTCTTGCCCTTGCACCTCGATCATCAAGAGTAGATCATGCTATTTTTTCCACCAAGAAGTATATCTAAGCATAAAAGGAAGCGCATCGATCAAGATTAAGCAAATCTCACAATATCAATTTCTAGCTCACAATAGCACGCATAACCATGCAGTTTAAACACAGAGGTGAGTGCTACCCCCATATGCTACTTCGTCTACCTGTAATTTCCCCTTTCCTATGAAGTGATGGAAACAGAGGAGGGGCAGACTGTATGCACATATGCACGTACTGTAGTTTGACGTGCATCTTCACTTTTCCATTCTTAGTTTTCAATCACACGAGCGCAAGACTACATTGAACTGGAAAACTAAATCATGGAGGAATAACCAGCAACTAATTCGTATTCATATATATCATTATTTGAGCTTGAAACTATCAGTTAGCAGTTTGAATTCATAGAAATTATGGAAATCATGCAAAACGATACTTTGAAACTGAATACACAATTATATTTTCTACGGGCTACCATTCTAAAACCGAGACATACCTTAGAACAATGAACAATGAGTATCAAAACCAACTGTACTTTTACAAGCACTCATTTAGTAGACGACAAGCATGGATGGTAATACAACTGCATTTTACACATAATACTATTATATCATGGTAATGCTTTTTATATAATACGTACAAACTGTTAAAACAAATTCAAAGGCTTCACCTCGGTGTTAGCCGTTAGTATAAGATGCTGAGATGACAAAAAAAGGTAAAAAAAAAAGGTTGAGATGAGAAAACAAAATATTGTAGCTTGGAATATAGCTGAGAATATATAAATCTTAGATAATCAGTAAATAACAATGCAACTTTTTATTGGAAAAATGTACCTTGTGGAAAATCATCTTAACTATAATTGATTATTGTCTCCCCTTGGAACTATTGTACAAAACCTGAAGAAATCATATACTATAGTGAAGCACTAAACACATGCATATACACGAGGCATGTTCGAAACATGAGGCCGCTCCTTGCTATATGTATACGTGAGGCATGTTTGAAACTGATTCTGTTGATGCGCATGGCTGCTTGTGTGGCATGCCCGCGATCATCACTCCCAGAATTATAATGTAATTCTGAAGGATTAATTTGCACGTCCATGATCACTCCCCGAGCTTTTTCTGTAATTTGCATGTCATAGATTAAACACTTTGTTTGTTTTAGTCTTATCTCCTCCGTATGACAAGAGGGTCTATAATTTGTAGATTCAAGGCGCAACAACGTAGCTATGGATGATGAAGTGCCAGGAGCTGCTTCCATGCTCAAGAACACAGTGGATGCATGCTGATCCACGGAGAGAGCAATTTTCTAGCAATCCTGATCTATTCTCATGTGATCTAGGGGGCAACATTGACAATGTAGTAGATGGGCAGGAGAGAAAAAAAGTGTTTTGCTGATTAATCTGGAATAAATTAGAGAGGTACGCTGATTATGCATGCTCAAGAATCCTTTAACACGTGCATGTGGATTGAACCACACGGGAATCCCTTTAATAATTTCCTTCAGTTAGAGATTTCATTGTTCCTCCCTTCCTCCTTTGATTATATAGAAGATGATCAGGAATTCCTTCATAATTTCCTTCCTTA
>LR738713.1:584092410-584098700 GCA_902687465.1 Secale cereale
TTTTTATTTGCATTTATATTGGAGATCGTATATAATCTGCAGGGATCTCCTACACGAGTACACCTTAGAGAGTGGGAGAGTGACCATGGATGTGCTGAAGGCCATGGCAAAGCTTCTGAACCAGGAGGAGGGCTTCTTCATCAACATGGTGGGTGAGAGGTTCAAGTCATACTCGAGGTTCACCTACTACCCTCCCTGCCCACGGCCGGACCTCGTCAACGGGCTCAAGCCACACACCGACAACTCCGTCATCACACTCCTCCTCATGGACAAGGACGTCGGCGGCCTCCAGGTGCTCAAGGACGGCCACTGGGTTGATGTTCCCGTGCTCGGTAATGACCTGCTGGTCGTCGTAGGCGAGGGCATGGAGGTAATGGGCACATGCATATAACTACTCATTAGCAAGATCATGATGAACGAGTGTATCTCATTTCTATGCATACAGATCGTCAGCAATGCAATCTTCAAGGCGCCGTGGCACCGTGTGGTGACGAGCGCCAACAAGGAGAGGCTCTCACTGGCGATGTTCTACCAGCCGGAGCCGGAGAGGATCATAGGGCCGCCGGGGGTGCTGGTTCACGAGAAGCGCCCGGCGATGTTCAAGAAGTGCTTGGTCCAGACCTTGGCCGATGGATACTGGGATGCTTTTGCAGCGGGAGATCGCACCGTCGACTTCCTCAATGTCAGGATCAATGATGAGGCCGACGCCGAACTGGAGGGCCGCGCAGTCGTTGCAAACAACTGAATAATTTGCAGTAGGGACTGAGTGCATGATGTTCCTCTCTCACTCTCCCATAAGTGTAGTGTGATGTGAATAGGAGTTGATCGATTCGCTTCATGTATGATCACCTCCATGCAATAAAATAAAATAAAGATTCAAGTGCACCACCGATGCTTAAATTTGATGAAATTATCATTTTAGTACTAAAACTTGCTGCATGCGTGCAAATACAGTGCTAATCACGATTGGATACGACATTGACTAGCCGGACTTGGAGCTTTTTTTGTGAACCTCTATATTTTAAAAGTGTGTAGCCATCCCAATCATTACCATCATCTCTTGTCCAAGAGCATCTAGAGTCGCGCGCCCCAAACTCGACTCAAACGCCATGGCCGTGGTGAATCAAAAGCTAAGCTTGAGATGCACGCGACCAAATCCGAAGCTTGTACTGACTCGGAATGCATTCCGATTTCTCCACGGATCACTCACAGCAGCACACGGCTTCGATCCCATCACGGATCACTTCACTAGTTAAAAGGCCTTCGCATTGCCCATCCCATCTTTCCCATCATCTCCTCTCTCTTCCACCGCATCCTCTCGCATCTTCCACCCCAGCGACCGCCGTCCGCTGTTCCCATGGAGATCGCCCACCGGAACCGGGAGCCCTTCAGCACCATGTCCGGCCGGAAGCGCCCGCTGGAGATCCTTCGCCAGCGGTTCCAGTCAGAGCTCGTCGCGGCCCGTCGCCTCCTCGCCGAGGCGGCCGCCGTGCTTCCCGCCTCGTCCCCGTCGGCTCCCCGCGTGCGCGTCCGTCCAGCCGAGGAGCCGCCAGCCAAGAAGAGGAAGGCGCGGGCGCCCCCCTCTCCCGTTCCCGTGAAGAAGATGACGTCCAAGCAGCGGAACCAACTCTACGCGGACCTCACCAAGCTAGCCAAGCTCTCTGAATCTCATGTGCTCCCTGCTCATATCTTGGAGCTGCTGAAGAAGCACAGCCGCCGCGGCATCTGCGACGATTACATCGAGATCGAGATGCACGCCGTCCAAGACGCGGCCCTTGTGGAGATGCAGAAGCAGCTGGACAAGTTCCTTGGAGAGAGCAAGAATCCGTCGGCCAAAGAGGAGGAGGACGAAGACGTCGACATCGTCGGCGGCGTCTCCCCTTTGCCGGTCAGGTCGACACCCGTGCAGCTCGTCGAAGAGCCCGAGGAGTACGTGGACATCTGCGGCGACGCCTCACCGGTGAAGAATCTTGGCCAGGGTGCAACCATCAGCGGCAGCAGCGGTTCATCTCACCAGAGCGTTGACAATCGTCTAGCTCCGGCAGAGCGCGCCGCCAACACCACCCTTCCAACGCGCGACCTGATCGCCCGTGCCAGCAAGATTCTGGAAAGGCGGCGAAAGGAGGCGACGTCCCGGGCGAGGGAGAAGGCACGCCAGGAGCTGCTCGAGACAGAGAGGACGGCCATGTTCAACGACACCCTAGACGAGGACATGAAGGCCCTCGGCATCGATCAGCACAACACGGCCAGTCCGGACAACTTGTTGCGACGGATGGGACTCTTCCTCAAGGTTGACGATGATGACGACGACGACGACCTGAAGCAGCAGCAGCATCAAAGCTGCCAAGAAGATTTAGAGGAAGGGGAGATCCGGTTGTGATCGTCGTTTTCTTTTTTAGAAGTGATCGTCGTGGCTAGTAAGAAAGCTTGTAATAGTTCTCTTCTGCTGCTGGACGAGATTGAAAATGTATGAAATTAGCTGATCTTTTTGTATGTACACATGTTTGTGGTGTGACGACGGCAGCTCACTGATTTGGTTGCCATCTTGTCTAGCAACATGCTGACACTTGATGCTGTTCTTGAGGCCTCACAGAAGGCGTGTAAGCATGATTGAATGAGAAAGTTGTGCTTGTGTGGTCATGTAGGTACAAGGTCTTATCTAACCCTATAATCGATTTTACAGAGTGCAATTTGGCCAAATAATGATCCTTAGCCCTTGAGACGTTTGCTTCTTAGCCTAAACCTCATCAATCATCTGGATATGTCACTTGGTGCTTGGTGGAAAAAGAAAAATCTCTTAGAATTGAGATGCAGTAAGAATGCAACAAATCAAGGATAACACATTGATCATCTACTCAGGTTGTTCTTTCAGAGTTACAAAGCAGGATCTGCAGTATTCTGTGGAATCGTGTCCACTCTTTGCTTCTTGACAACTACAGATGATGATGTTTCGGGTGGTGTCACGGTGACTTTTGTTTTCCCCACGGCGATGAATGCCACTCTCTTCCTTGAATCAGGCTTGACATCTCTGCATGGAGCCGACGCGGCACCGGGTGTGCCAAGAAGAGAGCCCGGAGCGTTTTGATCACTTGGTAGTTGCCTCCCACTGTGAGAATCTCCAGCATCGCCGCAATGGGTGGCTTTATCTGCTTGGTCAGCCAGCGAAGCATGCTGTTGCTTGGCTGTGGTGTTTGCTCCATCAAGGTTTTCCATCTCTGATATGTCACAAGTGCAGCATTAGAACTTATATAAGAACCTTTTTCAAAGTATGACACGATAAACACATAAATAAACAAGCATTCATGTTCTACTCCCTCCGTTCCTAAATATATGACGTTTTGGTAGTTCAACTTGAACTACCAAGACGTCATATAGTACTCCCTCTGTAAACTAATATAAGAGTGTTTAGATAACTAGAGTAGTGATCTAAACGCTCTTATATTAGTTTACGGAGGGAGTATTTAGGAATGGAGGGAGTATTAGATACAAAAACAAACAACTGATGTTAAAAAAAAAAGTACAGCATTTTGGCAGCACGTGCACTTTAGTTTCCAAGTTGGAGCAGGCAGCCTAAAATAGTATGTATTAAAATTGCAACAGAAATAATAGCAAATAAGACCATAGTGGCAATTCACATTGCGTTATCTTCCACTAAGCACAATCCCTGCCATCATCCAGCTAGGCTAACTGGCTAACTGTTGTTTTCGTTGTAAAAACTGTCAGCCATATAGAGATATATGGCTACTATACCAAAATATCATGCTAAACAACAGTAGTCCACCATAAGTTACTAATCCCAAACGCATACTCTTGAGAGTTTGTCAAATGCCATCTAACATAAGAGCCATGGAGATGGTATCAGAAAACATACTTAAGTGTCATCATTACTTCCAGATAGTCAACTGGAGGTGAATTTAATAGCGCCACCAAGGCCCTTCATCTCCATTCATACTCATTCCATATCACTTCCTACCACTTCCTACTACATATATTTGTTATTAATACATACTTCATTTTCAGTTTATAGATTACTTAACAGAAAACAATTTTTCATTTGCATACCTCTAGGATACAATTGCATGGGATTCTTTTAGTATCAGCAGGAACTCATGTATAAGTATTGCAGAAAATGCAACGATGAACTCCAAATGCTCATATATCATGAATCATAGAAGGTAAAGTGTTCCAACCTTCACTAACAAGTCCAAGGGTCTCATACTTGATTGATGAATCTGGAGTGCACTTCAGATCCTCATCTTGGGTTTTCTGACTGCTAGCTTTGGTCTTTTCATGCAAAACAAATTTATCTTTCACCCATACACACTCCAGGATAGTACTGGGATCATTGCTTGAGGGGTAGTACTCTCTGAAAGCCTGTGAAATGCAGAGGCAAAACCAAGGAGTTATGTAGCGAGGTAACCGCAAGGTCCAGCAACTGCCCTTTTGTGTGAAAGCATGATCTTACGCAATACATATTTTTCCATGATCAACAAGGATACAGAGTACTAGTGTGGAAGCAAAAAAAGTACCTGTACTTTATCAATACTGATCTTAACAGCCTGCTTTTTATCCGTAAGATCAGTAACCTTGTTGTATACTGATACAACATCAAGTAACATCTGCAAACATGATATCAGAGGGTAAGCATCTTAGGCAAAATCTGCGCATAAAGAGACAAAGAAGATAATTGGCACGCATATCATTCCAGGTTGACATTTCTTCCTTTTCGAAAAAAGAAGTTGAAATTTTCTTCCATTTCAAGCCACTACTTTCCCTTCCTAATTAATACACATAACAGTTTGACTACCAAGTTAGTTGCTGCATAAATATATGGCTGGTTATTTACTGAATTTAATTGATACAATCATTCATAGACATGCCTGTAGACTATGTGGCTCACCTGTTGGGTCAGGACCCTCACTCTTGCAAGCAAAGCAAGCACTGCAGTGCAAAGTTCTACAAAAAAGGATCTAGCAAGTAAAAAGCTGATCTGACTGTAGTATGGATTAAGGAATTTTGGATAGGTAGCAATCAACTCCGAATGAAAGTTACTACGAGATTTGTTTCCTTTTTGATGGTAAGCCAAGTGTGGGTGTACCCTTATTTTATTTCTGCTATAAAAAAATAACAGAACCAAAATAAAAAAATAGGATACACTGCTCCCTTCATAACAGGTTCAGCCATCTGCACAAAATACATAAAGCATTAGCGTTTTTCCTCTGATGTGCAACCAAGTTGGCTATCTCCGGTTTCAAAGTTGATCAAGAATGATCTGTAAACTACGACAACTCATCCAGAAGTATGCATCATGCAGTTACAAAATATAGAACTTCTCGGGTAATGAGCTTCATGTACCATATAAGAGTTTATATTAAATACATCAGAAACCTTGCAAACATGCAGGGATAATCATAACATTTTGCTGCTATATCCTTAGTTACATAAACAAAAGAAGTAAAACAACCGGGTAATATTGGTAGACTACCACAGATTCAAATTTCAATATTGCGTAACTCGTTACTTGAAAACAAGTACAAGGAACTCATTGCATTTATGATTCCACCAAAATATTTGATTCAGCTGCAACAGGATAGTTTGCAAAAACGCAACCAGTGTCAACAGACAACAAAACACACCTGGGACAGCAAACGGGCAACCCCCAAAAGCCTCTTATAGTGGCTATGGTTTGCACCAGGCTTCCTCTTACCCTGCCTATAAAAGAAAATATTAAGCAATAACCTGAATAGCAGATTAATATAATTATAGCATCATTATACCAAGAATAAAAGCCAATGAAATAATCTGAACTGCCAGGAAATTAAGCACTGCCCATACAAGTGGAAACTTCTAGCTAAGATTACAGTCATTAGTGATTAAACTTTTCCTTTGTTATCTCCTAGGATCAATATAAGGACCACAAATATCATCACAAGACCACAACATGTCCCAACATGAAGGATTTGTACAAGGACATTACTTCTGCCAATGTGTAGCATACACATAACAAAAAAATTGCGATTGACATACACATAATAAATGACAAAGATCGTTTTACAGGGGCGTGCAACAGCACCAGGGATGAGAAACCCGACGAACCTGTTTGGAACAAGAATAGTGTTGGCCGGCTTACGACAGGTGATGACCGGGAACACCGCGTTGATGACCTCCGCGAGATTGGCACTGAGAAGCAGCTTCAGGTCCCTCCGCACCTACGTGCCCATCACAAACACATACAAATCACACTCGTCAGCTGTCAGTGAATAGCCACTCGCCCGAAAAAGGTGGGGGGG
>LR738713.1:584098771-584285046 GCA_902687465.1 Secale cereale
GGGGGGGGGGCGAGCAGGTCGTAGTAGTAGGCGTACCTTGAGGAGGTACTGGAAGTAGGCGGCGCCACGGTGCTGGTTCCGGTGCTTGTAGACGAGGCGCTCGAGCACTCCGGCCTCCGCCTGCAGGTGGCGGAGCGCCGCCCGCAGGCGATGCTCCTCCCCCTCCTCTGCCGAACCCTCCTGACGCTGCGCCATGGCGGTCGCTCCCAGCTTGGTATCTGCCATGTCTAGGCCGTGGATGCATGTATAATTTAAACTCAATGCTCAATGATCCAATAAAGTGCATGAAACATGAAAAATACTACAAATAATAGTGCGTGAATTGGCAACAAAATCCATCAACTTAAGTTAAAAAATTGAAAATAAAAGTACACTGCTCAAGAGGTATGGTATATCGAGCGGCAGTGGCGGATCTAGGATTTTCAAACAGGGTGGTATACCCAAAAAAATAACAATAAATATGACATGCCAATATCACAATAGGAACTGATCAATATGATCTACAAATATATAAAAAATTCTCAAATAAGTCTTGATTTTGCATTTAAAAAGCCTACATGCCTTGCAAAGTTCAAAGAAGACTATGTGCATGTGTTCATTCTTCCACATTTGATACATATATGTAATCATGTGGACCTAGTTAACATTCTGTTCTTCAATATGACAGTGACATTTATTGATTCCAAAAATGAGAACAATGTATCAATTGTTTGACCCAAACTGAAACAATTCAGTAGTAAGTAGTAACATTTCTGAAAATTACAGCTCAAGATCAGGGCCGGGTCGGCAAAATCCGGTGCCCTGTGCGAAACTAAGAAATGAGGCCATCTCCCGTTAAAACATAAACTAACAAGCAATTATAACGCAGTGGTGGAGGTCGGATTTTTCTTGAGGTGGGGTGGAATCTAAGCACATAACACATTTGATGCACAATGTAAGTAGTCCACCCAATTAACAATGCGCACCAATACTTTCATGTGAGATCATAAGTATACTAATAAAATGTAATGAAAATTAGAACACATTTAAATGGAAAATACCAACACAAATCTCTGTGTAAAATCAATGATAAAGTACTTAGATATGAAATAATTATGGCATATCTACATGTGCTTTAGCAAAACTGTTTAAACAAAAACAACAGAAAAACATAGCGATAATGAATCTAATGGCATCTAGAAAATCAGGCAAAATGAAAGCTCCCATCTATTTCCACCGGCGGCAAGCACAGCATCAAGCAGTCAATCACACAGCAAGAACCAAGCATCAAGCAGTAGCCCACACATACGTCGGCAGCAAGCAGCCAAGTACGCACGGACGGGGTCAATTACCTCGTATTGATGACGACGGGCGGCGGCGGCGGAGACGACTGGAGTCACTCGAGGCGGCTGCTAGGCGAGTTGCGACGACGGCGAGGTGAGTGGCGGCAGCGGGCGCGGTGGCGAGCCACTCTAGGGGGCGGCGGCGGCGGCGGCGGCGTGAGCTCGTGCGTGCGGTCGAACAGAGAAAGACAGAGCGCAAGGTACGACCCAAACAGGTGCTGCTCACGGCCCAACAACACAAAGACCACTAGGCCTTTGCGAACAGTTTATTTTTTTAGAAATACTAGAACTATATAAAAAAATTGGGGCCCCAAAAATTATGGGCCCGGCCCTGCTCAAGATGCCACGTGGATTCAGAATATGGATCCAAACTGAAGCAATTCAGTAGTACGTAGTAACATTTCTGGTGACGGTTAGGTCAGGAGCGGCGATCACGGAGGTGATTGATTCCCTCCCTGGTCCTTGCCGGTGTTCGTCCTAGCCAATCCAGATCTTCGCCGCCAGTTCGCCGGAGGGCCAGGCCGCCGTGCTCATGCCTCGGGCGAGTCAGCGTTTCTCCTGCCCACCACCATAGGCCTCTCGCGTGCGTCCTAGGGCATGCGACCGTAAAACACTTCTTCTAGGGTTCTCCAGTCCGGGGGGCTAAGGGCGGAGGAGAATGGAGAGGATGGCCGGTCTGTTGGATAGTCTGAAGCTCTCAGAGGAGGAGCAGAAGGGGGTCAAGATCCGATGGACGACGAGGGCGAAAGCGAAGGAAGGGGAAGTCCAGGCGATCGGGAAGGTGATGTCAGATCGGCCGGCGCACCCGGAGGCGATAAGCTTCTCCCTGGGGCGGGTTTGGTGCCCACTGAAGGGGGTGGACTGCAAGGAACTGGGGGACAACATCTTCCTCTTCACCTTCAAGCAGGAGATGGGGAAAAGGAAGGCTCTGGAGGACGGACCATGGATGTTTGACAATGACCTAGTAGTCATGGTCGATTTCGTGCCAAGTAAGCGCATTGAGCAGTACGTGTTTGACGAAATCCCAGTCTGGATCCGAGTGTTTGGGCTGCCGCTGGGGAAGATGGATGAGGACACGGCGGTAGACATTGGAAATCTTGTGGGCAAGTTCGTGGAAATGGGCACGGGAGCTGATGGATCGGCAATGGGGAGATTCCTACGTATCAAAGTGCGCATGCTCATCACCAAACCTATTATGAGGGGGATCTATTTGGAAGAGGAGATAGAAAGTGATGAGGAGAGGATGGTTGAAGAGGAGCAGAGGAGGGAGAAAATAAGACCGTTCTGCAACTTTGAATATGAGTTTCTTCCAGACTTCTGCTATGTCTGCGGCATGCTCAGGCACGTAGACAAAGGATGCTCGTTGAGGCTGAAGAAGGGGGAGAAGGCGCAGTATGGGAAGTGGCTGAGAGCGAATGTGGGCAGGCGTAGAGGAGAGGAAGGGAGGTCTTGGAGAACATATGGTAATGGAGGTGGAAGTGGAAGTGGCTCAGGTGGTGGGAGAGCGCATGGGGGAGGTAGGGCTGGAGGTAGATCGAGGAGTGATAGCCTGTCATGGCGTAAAACTGATTCCCGATCTAGTGGGGGTCATACGGAGGAAGGGGAGGAGGTGACAAGCCCTGGAAGGATCGTCAAAGCTCGGGGAGGGACGGTACAACCAAAGAGGCTAGGCTTTGGGGAGGGTAGTGGTGGTGCTGATACAGAAAAGGCAGTTGTGGGGGTCGATGTCTCAGCTAGTGGAGAGAAGGACGGGCCATCCATGCCGCCCGAAGAACTGAAGAAAGGAAAGCAGCCTGATGGAGGGGAGGAGGAGGTGCAAAAGGAAAGCTCTAAAGGAGAGGAGCCTACGGTGGTGAGGGGTCAGGAGGAAGAACGAGGAAAGAGAGGAGGGTATGTACCGAAAACCTACAAGAAGATCCGGAGGGAAGGAAAGGGAGAGGGGGAGCAGCGGACTGAGTCGGGCAGTGTGAGCGGACAAAAGAGAGGTGGGGATATACAGGAGGACGACGAAGTCACAAAGAGGGGGAGGATTGACATGGCGGGAGGGAGTAAGGGGGTGGAGGAGGCAAACAACATAATATCGGCCGGGCTGTTAGTGCAGCCCCGCCGGGAACAATGAGGATTGTAAGTTGGAACTGCCGGGGGCTCGGGAACGGCCCGGCAGTTCGAGGCCTCTTGGACCTCAAGAGGGTGGAGGATCCCGATGTGGTTTTCTTATGTGAAACGAAGTTGTCTGAAAAGGGGATGGAGCAGTATCGGTGGAAAACGGGGCTGGTGAACATGTGTGTTAGGAATCCGGAGGGAAGAAGCAGAGGGCTTGTTATCATGTGGAAGCGAGGAGTAGATCTATCTCTAAGATCTCTAGGGAGGAGACATATTGATGTTGATATTACAGAGGAGAATGGGGCGGTGTGGAGGATGACGGGCATATATGGGGAGTCTCAAGCTAGTCGAAAGAAGGAAACATGGCGAACTATGCATCTCCTCCAACAACAGCATCAAGATGGAAGGCCTTGGCTTTGCATGGGAGATTTCAACGAGATACTTAGCAATGATGAGAAGAGGGGAGGTGTGGATAGAGCTGAAGGGTGCATGGCCTCGTTTCGGGAGGCGTTGGAGGGCTGTAGGCTGAGTGATCTGGGCTTTGAAGGAGACACATTCACATGGTGGAATAACTGCACAAATGCGGAGGGGTACATCTGCGGATGGCTGGACAGGGCAGCTGCCAATATGGAATGGTGTGCGGCCTTCCCAGAATTCCGTGTGCGTAATGAGGTGCCGAGGCACTCGGATCATAGGCCCATTGTGGTGGACACAACTGAGACCGAAGGCAGGAGCCGTGGGACGGGAAGGGGCTTCAGGTTTGAGGCGCGCTGGTTGCGGGAGGAAGGCTGTGATCTGGTAGTGGAGGAGGCCTGGAGAAGGGTGAAGGAGGGAGGAGCAGGAGATATAAGCGTAGCGCTGAAGGACGTAGCCGCTGACCTGACAAAGTGGAGCAGGACGGTTCTGGGAGACTCTGAGAGAAAACTCAAGGAGGCGAAACGGGAGCTGGAGGAGTGTAGGAGGAAGGACGTCACCCCGGAGAAGGTGGCCGAGGAATCGAGACTGCGGTGCTTGGTGGATCATCTTGAAGAGGTAGTGGATATAAAGTGGAAGCAGAGGGCACACGTATGGTGGCTGAAGGAGGGGGACAGGAACACTAAGTTCTTTTTCCGGTACGCATCGGCGCGGAGGAAAGCCAATCGGATCAGGAGGCTTACGCGGGAGGATGGGGTGGTGCTGGAGGAAGGGAGAGACCTTACTAACTATGTTCAGTCTTACTTTCAGGGCTTATTCACCACGAACGGCAACAACCAGTATGAGGAGCTTCTTCGCTCTGTCCCAGCAAAGCTAACCCAAGCGATGAATGACTCTCTGATGGGTGAGTTCACTGACATGGAGATAAAGGCTGCACTGGACCATATTGGGGACCTCAAAGCTCCAGGGCCTGATGGAATGCCAGCAGTGGTGTTCAAACAATATTGGCAGTTAATGGGGAAAAGCATAGCCGAGGAAGTAATGAAGGTGCTCAAGGGAGGAGAGATGCCGCATGGGTGGAATGACACAACAGTCGTGCTAATACCCAAAGTTAAGAACCCCTCGAGAATAAAAGACCTGAGACCAATCAGCCTTTGCAATGTGCTGTATAAGATCATATCCAAAGTCCTGGCAAATCGCCTCAAACTTGTTTTACCGCAGATAATCTCAGGAAATCAAAGTGCGTTTGTACCCGGAAGATTGATCACAGACAACATACTGATGGCATATGAGATCTCGCACTTTCTGTTGAACAAAAGGGGTGGGAAGGACGAGTTTGCAGCGGTAAAGGTGGACATGAGTAAAGCATATGATCGAGTTGAATGGTCGTTCCTTGCAGCAATGATGTTAAAGCTAGGGTTTGACAGGCGGTGGGTGCAGCTTGTGATGAGATGTGTGACGTCGGTCAGATACCAAATCAAGGTGAACGACGTTCTGTCCGAACAGTTTGTGCCATCTCGAGGACTCCGACAGGGCGACCCACTCTCGCCGTACCTCTTTGTGATCTGCGCAGAGGGCTTGTCAGTGCTGCTCAATGATGCCCAACGGAGAGGAGTTTTGAGTGGTATACAAATATGTCAAGGAGCGCCTGCTATATCGCACTTGTTCTTCGCTGACGATTCTGTCATGCTTATGAGAGCAACTGTGAATGAAGCTGAGGAACTGCAACGGTTACTGCATGTGTATGAACAATGCTCGGGACAGTGCATTAACCATGAAAAGTCGGCGATTATGTTCAGCAAGAACTGTCTACCACAGTCAAAAGATGCGGTGAAGGCCACCCTGGACATAACAAGTGAGGCTTACAATGAAAAGTACTTAGGCCTTCCGGTGTACATTGGTCGGTCTAAGAAGAGAGCTTTCACATATTTGAAGGATACCATTTGGAATAGAATGCAAGGTTGCAATGAGAGGACTCTATCAAGGCAAGGCAAGGAGATTCTGGTGAAAGGGGTGGCGCGGGCGATTCCCACCTTTGCTATGTCCGTCTTCTACTTGACCAAAACGCTGTGTGATGATATTAGCGCCATGATTGCTCGATATTGGTGGAGTCAGCAGGATAAGGAGAACAAAATCCATTGGATTGGGTGGCCGAAACTCACAAAATCTAAAGGACGGGGCGGACTCGGCTTCAGGGATATTCATGACTTCAATGTCGCTATGTTAGCTCGCCAGGTATGGAGATTAGTCCAGGAACCACACAGCCTTTGTGCCCAGCTCTTAAAAGCCAAATACTACCCCCATAGCTCCATTCTGGAAGCAAGAGGAAGCCCAAACATGTCCTATGCCTGGAGAAGTATCTGCCATGGTATCGAGCTGGTGAATCAGGGGGTAATCTGGAGAGTCGGAGATGGGGCAAATATTAGGATCTGGGAGGACCCATGGATCCCGAGGGCCTGGTCTAGGCGAGTGATCACTCCGAGGGGGGGCAGCCTGCTCACCAGAGTTTCCGAGCTGATTGATCCAGGCACGGGCCAATGGGATGACGAGCTTGTCCGCGACACTTTTTGGGAGGAAGATGCAGCTTTAATTCTACAGATGCCCCTCCGCGATGGGGCGGTCGACTTTGCGGCATGGCACTTTGACTCTAAAGGAGTGTTCTCGGTCAGGCAAGCATACAAACTGAAAAGAGCATTGGCGGAAGCAGAAGCAGGAGGCGTGGGAAACTCCCTAGATGAGGCTGGCAACCTGAGCGACGGTGGACAAGAGAAGTGGAAGCGCATCTGGCGCATGTCTTGCCCGGGGAAAATCAAACATTTAGTGTGGAGGATGGCGCACAATACTTTAGCAACCAAGGACATCTTATGCAGAAGAGGCATGACCATCGAGGACCACAAATGTCTCCTCTGCAACACGAGGAACGAAACGGGCAAACACCTCTTTGTCGAGTGCCGGGAGATCAAGCAGGTGTGGAGGAATCTGCGCCTTGAGCATGTCCGGCAGCAAATGGGAGCATGCGAGTCTGTGGAGGCGACACTGGATATCCTGTGGCAATTGAAGGAGGAGGACAGAATGCTCGTCGTTGTCCTATGGTGGCAATGGTGGGCGCAGCGAAACAAAGTGAGGGAGGGGGAGAAACCACTGGAACATAGCCAATTCGCCTGCAGGGTTGCATGCACGATGGAGGAGTTTCAGGGCTACTTTGGCAAACATGCAAAAGCACAGGTAACGCCCCAGCCTTGGCACCCACCTCCGATCGACGTACTCAAGCTAAATGTCGACGGAGCGCACATTCCAGGAGCTCAGTCAGGAGCGTGGGGAGTGATCGTCCGGGACTGGGAGGGCACTGTGGTTGTTTCCCGCGCGGGACGGAGTGACTATGTGATGGATGCCTTTGGAGCTGAACTGATAGCTGTCCACCATGCACTTGATGTAGCAGCGGAGATCGGCGCGCTCCGAATAATTGTAGAGACTGATGCTCTCCTGATAGAACAAGCCCTCAACAGACGAAGCTTGGACTGCTCTAAACAGGCACATATGATAGAGGACCTCAAGATCCAAATGAAGCTATGGTTTGCTTCATGTCAGGTCATCCACTGCAGAAGGGAAGCTAATATGCCGGCGCACCATCTTGCCAAGCTAGGTTTATCTCTCCCTAATGGAGAAATTCTTGTATCTGATGATGATGTACCAGCCTCTGTGGCTGAAGCTGTAATGGGCGATCTAGCCCATAACGTTGCGTAATAAAGCTAAGTGCTTGCTCTCAAAAAAAAAAGAATTGTACTCCCAAACTGCGGCGACCAAATTGAGAGCGGCGAGCCTAAATTGTTTCAGTTTGAACAGGGATACAAATTGAGTACAGCGAGCCTAAATTCAGAAGGAGCACGGCGAGCCTAAATTCGTAACTAGAAGTGCTGGCAGGTGGCAGCACGACGAACAATGAGTATAATGAGCAAACAGAAGTTGGGGAACAAGCAGAAATCTCGGCAAACATACCTCAAACGTGGCAGGTCGCTGCTTGGCTTCTGCAGCTGCACAACGCCGGGCGTCGGGCGTTGACTGCCGAGTGCGATCTCGGCGGCTGCGGGCTGCCGTCCGGGCGCGGTGGCGCGGGGCAGGGGCAGGGGCAGGGGCGGGTAAAGTAGACGGCGAGGCACAGAACCAGGCGGCGAGCGAGGGCGGCGAGGTCGGCGGGAGCGCAGAGGGGAGTCCGGAACGGGAGGCAGCGCGCAGCGGCTACCGCGGGCCGCGGCTGTGCGACGAGTCGACTCGAGGCTTCCGGCAAGTGGCCCGGCTACCGCGGGCCGTGCCTGTGCTTGCCTAGGCCCGGCACGCCTAGAATATGGGCTGGCACGGCACGCACGGCTCGTCTGACACGTTAGCGAGGGGAGGAGCTAAATTAGTCCAAAAATATCAACCGGCATACCCCTCTCATTTCTTACACTCAAACCCCCTCTCATTTCCCACACTTAAACATGGACGATCTCAACCGGTTCCACTACCCACAATACCACCACCTATCCTTCTTCCGATGAGAATACACAATCACCATCTGGCCCCCATTCCACTGTTGCAAGCACTACACCACCACCGGTACAAGAAGGGTTCGTCGCAAAACCTCGAAGTGTTGGGACTACTTTGATGAAGAAATTTGTGTGAAGAGTGATGTCAATGTTGTATTATTATTTTTGCGGGGATGTCAATGTTGTATTAGGGGGAGGGGCAAAGAGGAACATCCACCGTAAATACGCACAAATTGGCACACATCAAGAAGGATGACGTGATTGCGGGAAGGAAGACAAGCCACGCTCAAGTTCAACCCCGACGGTTGGGTACGCAATTTTATATATGATGTTAATGTCCAAAGAGAAAACATTTGTCGTTTAATTGCTTCTAATGATTTACCATTAAGTTTTGGTGAGTTTGAAGGTTTTACCGAACATATGCAAACTACTTTTCCATCACAAACTGATGGAAAATGCTAGCGTTGACTTTGGTTTGGTCAATGTTGGTGTTGAAGTTCTTTTCTATGGAAATGCCAGTGTTAACATTGTCAAAACTGTTTTAGGTTCGTCAATCTATAAAACATGTGGTTTTAAGTTTTTCTTTTCTTTCTAAAATCGCTTGTTACTATACTTAAACTCAATAACCATTACAATACAATGCTTTAGATACCCCCCCCCCCAAGAAAAATATATATATATATATATATATAGCTCCTATGACTAAGAATTACTCCGAGACCTGTTCTCTGTGGTAATAATCTTTGCATATTACCGAGGCTTTAATAAAAATACTTCAATCAAATCGGAGTACATGCGTCGCCACATGCATATCTACACAAACTTGACTACATTTAGAAGTTTTCTAAAGTACCATGAGTCGTTCATCCAAAAAAAGGGATGCCTTGAGCGTTTCGCACTTGGGGCGGGAGTCCTCCAGAAGTACAGGTCAATGGATCACAAAATCTTCACCAAAACTGCAGAGAAATAAGTGAAAACCGCCACAAAAGATCACATAAAAAATCATCAGCCACAAACACAATCCCATCGGATCCGCATGAACGCATCTGCGAAGACAAAAATCTAAATTTTGCAAGATCAAACCTACAAAGAGAAGACATATCTGGCTTCATGGTGTTGCCTAGTAGGTATCGTATGACAAGAGAAAAACCAAAGAAACTTTATTCGTAAAGGTGTTGTACTCTTCGCTTGAGCTTCCCCTATGAAGACCCTAAACCTCATATTAATGTAGACTTATGAACATGCCTAGCAGGATTCAAGGTCTCCCACTTTGCCACATGCGCCCGGAGGCAAGGGAATCAACGAGATCACAACAAGCGCTTAAAGCCTCAAACCCTAGTTGGTGTATGTCTTTCACGTACCTCTAGGGTTTCAAGTCTGACAACATTACACATGTGAAGCGTTATAATAGATTATGCCCGAGCTTCTAGAGCTATGCCTGGCGTGAATCCTCGAAAGCTACCACAAAAGATCACATAAAAAATCATCAGCCACAAACACAATATCATCGGATCCGCATGAACGCATCTGCGAGGACATAAACCTAAATTTTGCAAGATCAAACCTACAATGAGAATATCTGGCTGCATGGTGCTACATAGTGGGTATCGTATGACAAGAGAAAAAACAAAGAAACTTTATTCGTAAAGGTGTGGCACTCTTCGCTTGAGCTTCCCCGACGAAGACCCTAAACCTCGTGTTAATGTAGACTTCTGAACAAGCGTAGCAGGATTCAAGGTCTCCACTTTGCCACATGCGCCGGAGGCAAGGGAATCAACGAGATCACAACTACAGCTCAAACCCTAGTTGGCGTATGTCTTCCACGTACCTCTAGGATTTTAAATCTGACAACATTACACATGTGAAGCATTATAATAGATTATGCCTGAGCTTCTAGAGCTATGTCCAGGCCCTGCTTTGCCTTTGTCAATGGGTCATATGAAGGTGGACTCGACGGTAACCTCGTGCGAGGGACAAGCTTCGCATTTGTCATGTCAGCAACCGGAGGTGAACTCGCATGGGCCCTCGTATGTTCTTGGCGCCCACTTCTCCCCCCGCCGGCACATCATCCTGGTGCCCTCTTTGCAAAAGATCTTTGTGACATGCTCGCCAACCTAGAGGCTTCTAGCCCTGGATTTGGAAGGGTGGTTGCTTGCCTCCTTACAAGGACGACAATCAAGGGCAAAAGCAAAGAAGGTAGGTATTGCCCTCGGACCAGCATCCTGAAGGAGAAGTCACTCAAACTGCAAGGGCAAGAAGAGTGTGTCATAGGAAATGCGTCCGCAGCTACTTGATGGAAGATCTTTGGTCCCTCGGCTCGTCCTCAAGACCTCAAGGTTGCATTCGTTATTGTGGTTTTGCTGTCACATTTCCTTTCGTTGATGTGTTCTTGTCAGCATCCTATTGTGTTGTACAAGTGTTTGAAATTGCGGCTGTTGTGTGTTTGAAGAGTTTGATGGGTTGTGTGTGTGCGGTCATGGGGTTTCACACCTTGTGAGTAGTCCACTTATGGTTTGATTGTATTGGTTGTCGCACGATTTTTTATAAATTAACTCGGTAATTCTCTTCATAATTAATAGAAGAGGCAAAACTTTTGCCTTCATTTAAAAAAGGGATAAGTATATTTTTCGTCCTCGAACTCTTCCGAAAGTTTGGAAACCGTCCCTCAACTTTAAAACCACTAAAACTAAGTCCCTCAACTATTCAAACCGGATATTTTTCGTCCCTCAAAACATTTAAGGTGGTTTTGGTATGAAGTGGTCACTGTTTTGCCGGGTTTACGTCCAGTTGAGACAAACATGTCAAAAAATAGACAAACTGCTATGACCTAACTGGACAAACAAGGGACCCAAATTTTCATACATCACGTATGTCAGATTACATAGCACATTCAGTTCTCATATAAATCCCCGCCGAGGGATTTACTGTTGGACATTCAGTACAGCGTACAGCAAACAACAAACATCATTTGCTGGCCAGCCGAGGGATTAACCGTCGGTCCCCCACCTGAATCGCCATTGTCACCGCCGTACCAAGGTAGCCGCCATCGTGCTTACCTAGCAACCTTAGGGCGTAAATCCCCGCCAGGCCACGCCGTCACCACCGCCGTCGCCACGCCTCACCGCCTGCTGCTGCTGCCCATGGCGAATCCCCGTCACCGCCGCCGTGCTTGGCCAGCAACCGCCGCAGCTCAATCACCACCAGGCCACGCCGCCACCACCATCGTATCCACACCTCACTGTCGGTCGCCGACGCCCATGGGAAATCGCCGTCGTCGCCGCTGCTCCAGGGTTCATGAACGAGAAAGGGGATCGAGAGAAATAGGGAGAGCGAGAAAGACATAGGGTGCGCTAGCGACTTAATCGACCTGGAGGTCAAAACCAGGCCAACGTGGCTTGTTTTAGTCAAAACAGGGTACCAAAACCATCTAAAACATTTTGAGGGACGAAAATTATCTGGTTTCAATAGTTAAGGGACTGAATTTTAGTCAAAACAGGGTACCAAAACCATCTTAAACATTGAAAATGGATAATGCCCACACCCCTCCTCCCTCCCTCGTCGCCCCCGCGTGGTGACGGGGAGGGAACTGATAACCCACAAGTGTAGGGGATCGCAACAGTTTTCGAGGGTAAAGTATCCAACCCAAATTTGTTGATTCGACACAAGGGGAGCCAAAGAATACTCTTAAGTATTAGCAACTGAGTTATCAATTCAACCACACCTGGAAACTTAATATCTGCAGCAAGGTAGTTTGGTAGCAAAGTAATATGGAGATAGCGGTGGCAGCAATAAAAGTAACGGTAGTGTTTTTGTAATAGTATCAACGGAAAAGTAAATAAGAAACTAGCAATATGTGAAAAGCTCGTAGGCATTGGATCGGTGATGGGGAGTTATGTCGGATGCAATTCATCATGTAAAAATTATAACCTAGGGTGACACATAACTAGCTCCAGTTCATCAATGTAACGTAGGCATGTATTCCGAATATAGTCATACGTGCTTATGGAAAAGAACTTGCATGACATCTTTTGTCCTACCCTCCCGTGGCAGCGGGGTCCTATTGGAAACTAAGGGATATTAAGGCCTCCTTTTAATAGAGTACCAGACCAATGCATTAACACATAGTGAATACATGAACTCCTCAAACTAAGGTCATCACCGGGAGTGGTCCCGATTATTGTCACTTCAGGGTTGCCGGATCATAACACATAGTAGGTGACTATAGACTTGCAAGATAGGATCAAGAACACACATATATTCATGAAAACATAATAGGTTCAGATCTGAAATCATGGCACTCGGGCCCTAGTTACAAGCATTAAGCATAGCAAAGTCATAGCAACATCAATCTCAGAACATAGTGGATACTAGGGATCAAACCCTAACAAAACTAACTCGATTACATGATAGATCCCATCCAACCCATCACCGTCCAGCAAGCCTACGATGGAATTACTCACGCATGGCGGTGAGCATCATGGAATTGGTGATGGAGGAAGATTGATGATGATGGTGGCGACGATCTCCACTCTCCGGAGCCCCGGACGGACTCCAGATCAGCCCTCCCGAGAGAGATTAGGGCTTGGCGGCGGCTCTGTATCGTAAAACGCGATAATTCTTCATCTCTAATTTTTTTTTTCTCCCCGAAAGTGAATATATGGGGTCTGGAGATATGTCGGTGGAGTGTCAGGGGGCCCACGAGGCAGGGGCGCGCCCAGGGGGAGGGGGCGCGCCCCCCACCCTCGTGGACAGGGTGTGGGCCCCCTGGTCTGGATCTTTCCGTAGATATTTTTTATATTTTCCAAAATAATTCTCCATGGATTTTCAGGTCATTCCGAGAACTTTTTATTTCTGCACAAAAACAACACCATGGCAATTCTGCTGAAAACATCGTCAGTCCGGGTTAGTTCCATTCAAATCATGCAAGTTAGAGTCCGAAACAAGGGCAAAAGGGTTTGGAAAAGTAGGTACGTTGGAGACGTGTCAACTCCCCCAAGCTTACACCTTTGCTTGTCCTCAAGCAATTCAGTTGATAAACTGAAAGTGATAAAGAAAAACTTTGACAAACTCTGTTTGCTCTTGTTGTTGCAAATATGTAAGTCACCATTCAGGTTTTCAGCAATGATCATGAACTAACCACATTCACAATAACTTTCACGTCTCATGTCTACTCACATCAATGGCATAATCAACTAGCGAGCAATAATAATAAACCTCGGATGACAACACTTTCTCAAAATAATCATGATATGATATAACAAGATGGTATCTCGCTAGCCCTTTCGGAGACCGCAAAACATAAATGCAGAGCACCTTTAAAGATCAAGGACTGACTAGACATTATAATTCATGGTAAAAGAGATCCAGTCATGATCATACTCAATGCAAACTAATAGTAATGCATGCAAATAACAGAGGTGCTCTCCTACTGGTGCTCTTTTATAAGAGGATGATGACTCTGCATAAAAGTAAATAGATAGGCCCTTCGCAGAGGGAAGCAGGGATTTGTAGAGGTGCCATAGCTCAATTTTTAAATAGAGATGAATAACATTTTGAGCGGTATACTCTCATTGTCAACATAACAACCAAGAATCTCGATATCTCCCATGCTACGCGCATTATAGGCGGTTCCCAAACAGAATGGTAAAGTTTATACTCCCCCAACCACCAACAAGCACACTCCACGGCTGGTCCGAAACAACATGTACCGTCCAAACCAACAACAGCCCTGGGGGAGTTTTGTTTAATTATTATGATTTTGAGCATGGGGCTGGGCATCCCGGTTACCAGCCATTTTCTCGTGAATGATGAGCGGAGTCCACTCATCGTGAGAATAACCCACCTAGCATGGAAGATATAGACATCCCTAGTTGATACATGAGCTGTTCGAGCATACAAAACAGAATTACATTTGAAGGTTTAGAGTTTGGCACATATAAATTTACTTGGAACGGCAGGTAAATACCGCATATAGGAAGGTATGGTGGACTCATTGGGATAACTTTGGGGTTTATGGAAGTGGATGCACAAGCAGTATTCCCGCTTAGTACATGTGAAGGCTAGAAAGAGACTGGGAAATGACCAGCTAGAGAGCGACAACGGTCATGAACATGCATTAAAATTGATCAACAATGAATGCAAGCATGAGTAGGATATAAATCACCATGAACATAAATATCATGGAGGCTATGTTGACTTTGTTTCAACTACATGCGTGAACCTGTGCCAAGTCAGACCACTTGAATCGTTCAAAGGAGGATACCACCCCATCATACCACATCACAACCATTTTAATATCATGTTGGCACGCAAGATAGACCATTATAAACTCTCAACTAATTAAGCATGGCATAAGCAGCTATGATCTCTAATTGTTATTGCAAGCATGTTTCATTCATAACAAGATGAATCAGGAACGATGAACTAGCATATTTCCAAAAACAAGAGAGACCGAGTTCATACCAGCTTTTCTCATCTCAATTAGTTCATCATATATCATCCTTATTGCCTTACACTCGCACGACCAAATGGTGTGGATAATAATAATCGTGCACGTGCATTGGACTAAGCTGGAATCTGCAAGCATTTAATACAAGAGAGAAGACAAGGTAATATGGCTCAAGGTTAAATCAACACTAAAGCATATGAGAGCCACTAAGCAATTTCAATCATGGTCTTCTACTCTTGACCCCTAAAGAAAAGAAAAGAAACTATTTACACGGGAAAGCTCCCAACAAGCAAAAGAAGAATGGGAAATCTTTTTGGGTTTTCTTTTAATTACTACTACAAGGAAAATAAACTAGCTAGAAGCTACAACTAATATTATTTTCTTAAGGTTTTTTCTAGCACACGAGAAAAATACTAAGAAAAATAATTGAAACTAAGTATGGATGGTACAATGAAAGAGTGTGAGCACCGACAACTAGAATAAGTGTGTGAACATGAATGTAAAGTCGGTGAGAAACACGTACCCCTCCAAGCTTAGGCTTTTTAGCCTAAGTTGGTCTATGGCCAATATTGGCCTGGCGGATATCCAAAGTCGTAGTTGGGGTTGTACTAGGATGCAGCAGCTACTGCCTGCTGAACTGCAGCTCGAAGGCGGGCTGCTTCCATCATGTTATGATACTCATTTGCCTCCTCCCAGGTTATAGTATACCTCCCTTTTGCCTGAAAGTCAAACAAAGTAGGGGCATGAAGAGCAATAGGGATGGCATGACGCCTGTTAAAGATTAGTCGATACTTGAGGGATTGTGCATCCCTCTCTATAAACCAGTGACTAGTCATGATATTGTAATCCAAATGAGTAGGGGGTAAAGGTTCATCATTTTCATGTATAGGCACACCAAGACGGCGGGCTATGCGAGTGGCATAAATCCCACCAAATAAATCTCCATGCAAACCATTATGGTGTAGCCTACGTGCAACAATGGCTCCCAAGTTATGTTGTCTATCACCTAATACAACACTCTTGAGAATACTAAGATCAGGGACACACGTGTGGCAAGCCTCATCTTTACCGTTTATGCATCTACCAATAAAAAGAGCAAAGTAATGAATAGAAGGAAAATGAATGCTTCCTATGGTAGCCTGTGTGATTTCTCTAGATTCCCCCACAGTGATACTAGCAAGGAAATCTCTAAATTCAGATGTGTGAGGGTCACCCATGCTGCCCCATTGCGGGAGCCTACAAGCATCATTTAAATCCTCTAAGTCCATGGTGTAAGATTTATCATAAACGTCAAACAGGACAGTGTGAGAATTGCGTGAAGATGAAAATTTAAACCTTCTCACAAAGGTATCAGTTAAGCCACGGTATTGAGGGCACTTATTTTGTATTAAGCCCTCGAGGTCGGCGTTGCGCACATATGCGTAAAATTCCTCCTTGATGCCAACCTGATCCATAAAGTCATCTGACGACCATTCACAAGGCCGCACTTCCGGTTCCCTCGGTAGTTCACCGTCCGGCTCACGAAACGCGAGCCTCAGTTCTTGCTTCCTTGAAGAACCACCTTGGAAGAGTTTCCTATGCATTTTTCTGAAATTTTCTGAAATTATTAGTAACTCAAAATAAAAGTTAACCAAACTCAACAAGATTGATAGCAACAACTCCTACAAGTGCCTAGGAACTATATCATGCATTATAACTACTTGGGACCAAAGAAATTTGACATGCAAGCTCAAGAACAAGGTCACCACAGCAGCAAAAAATTGTAATAAATAAAGCACTAGAACAAAAACTAATTGGACCAATGGAGGAGTCACATACCAAGGAACAATCTCCCCAAACAGTTTGGTGAATGGTGCTTTGAACAAGGAGATCGAAAATGGCAGCAAGATGAGCTAGAACCCGTGCTTGAGCTGGTTGGTGATTTTTTTGGAGGAAGAAGAAGGGCATGGGTGTAGGAATAGGTGGAGGGGGCACGTGGGGCCCACGAGGCAGTGGGCGCGCCCTGTGAGGGTGGGCGCGCCCTGGACCCTCGTGGCCAGGTGTTGGCTCCCCTCATGGTGTTTTCTGTGCCATATATTCTCAAATATTCCAGAAAAAATCATATTAAATTTTCAGGGCATTTGGAGAACTTTTATTTTCGGGGTATTTTTTTATTGCACGGATAAGTCTGGAAACAGACAGAGAATACTATTCTTGCTTTATTTATCCTAATTAACAGAAAGTAAAAGGAGGGTACAGAAGGTTGTGCTATCTAGATTCACCTATATCATGCTCATCAAAATGAATCCATTAACAAGGTTGATCAGGTCTTGTTAATAAACTCTTTCCGAATAACATGAAACCGGAAATTTTTCGAATAACACTAGGTTACCTCAATGGGGATATGTATATCCCCAACAATAAGAATATCATATGTCTTCTTGACAATAGGAAGAGGAAATTCAAAACCTCCAATAGTGATAGTTGAATTTTTTCCAATATAATTGATATTGTGGACCTGAGGTTGTTTCCTCGAAAAGTGTACCGTATGCTCATTACCATTGACATGAAAAGTGACATTGCCTTTGTTGCAATCAATAACAACCCCTCCAGTATTCAAAAAGGGTCTGCCAAGGATAATAGACATGCTATCGTCCTCAGGAATATCAAGTATAACAAAGTCCGTTAGAATAGTAACATTTGCAACCACAACAGGCCCATCCTCACAAATACTGTCAGGTATAGCAGTTGATTTATTAGCCATTTGCAAAGATATTTCAGTAGGTGTCAACTTACTCAAGTCAAGTCTACGATATAAAGAAAGAGGCATAATGCTAACGCCGGCTCCAAGATAACATAAAGCAGTTTTAACATAGTTTTTCTTAATGGAGCAAGGTATGGTGGGTACTCCTGGATCTCCTAGTTTCTTAGGTATTTCACCCTTAAAAGTGTAATTGGCAAGCATGGTGGAAATTTCTACTTCAGGTATCTTTCTTTTGTTGGTAATAATATCTTTCATATATTTAGCATAAGGATTTGTTTTAAGCACATCAGTCAAACGCATACGCAAAAAGATAGGTCTAATCATTTCAGCAAAGCGCTCAAAATCCTCATCATCCTTTTTCTTGGATGGTTTCAGAGGAAAAGGCATGGGTTTCTGAACCCATGGTTCTCTTTCTCTGTCGTGCTTCCTAGCAACAAAGTCTCTCTTATCATAACGTGATTCTTTGATTGTGGGTTATCAAGATCAATAGCAGGTTCGATCTCTATATCATTATCATTGCTAGGTTGAGCATCATCATGAACATCATCATTTATATTATCACTAGGTTCATGTTCATTACCAGATTGTGTCTCAGCATCAGAAACAGATATATCATTGGGATTCTTAGGTGTGTCAGCTACAGGTTCACTAAAAGCATGCAAAGTTCTATCATTTTTCTCTTTCTTCTTCTTAGAAGAACTAGGTGCATCTAAATTGGCTCTCTAAGAATCTTGCTCAATTCTCTTAGGGTGGCCTTCAGGATACAGAGGTTCCTGAGTCATTTTTCCACCTCTAGTAGCAACTCTAATAGCATAGTCATTATTCTTACCATTTAATTCATTGAGCAAATCATTCTGAGCCTTAAGTACTTGTTGTACTTGAGTGGTAACCATAGAAGCATGTTTACTAATGAGTTTTAGCTCACCTTTAACTCTAGAAATATAATCACTCAAGCGTTCAATCATATAAGCATTACGTTGCAATTGTCTACCAACATAAGCATTGAAGTTCTCTTGTTTCACAATGAAATTGTCAAACTCATCTAAGCATTGGCTAGCAGACTTATAACGAGGAATATCACCTTCATCAAATCTATAAAGAGAATTTACCTTTACTACCTGTGTCGGGTTATCAAGACCATGTATTTCTTCAATAGGCGGTAAATTCTTAACATCTTCAGCTTTAATACCTTTTTCTTTCATAGATTTCTTTACCTCTTGCATATCTTCAGGATTAAGAAATGGAACTCCCCTTTTCTTCGGAGTTGGCTTAGGGACTGGTTCAGGAAGTGTCCAATTATTTACATTGGCTAGCATATTATTCAATAGTAATCCAGCTTGATCAACTGTTCTTTCCCTGAAAACACAACCATCACAACTATCCAGGTGGTCTCTGGAAGCATCGGGTAGTCCATTATAAAAGACATCAAGTATATCGTTCCTCTGAGGAGGATGATCAGACAAAGCATTAAGTAATTGGAGAAGCCTCCCCCAATCTTGTGGGAGACTCTCTTCTTCAATTTGCACAAAGTTATATATTTCCCGTAAGGCAACTAGTTTCTTATGAGCGGGAAAATATTTAGCAGAGAAGTAATACATCATATCCTGGGGACTACGCACACAACCACGATCAAGAGAATTAAACCAAGTCTTAGCATCACCCTTTAGCGAGAACGGAAATAACTTAAGGATATAGTAATAACGAATCTTTTCATCGTTGGTAAACAGGGTGGCTAGATCATTCAACTTAGTAAGATGTGCCACAACAGTTTCAGACTCATAGCCATGGAAAGGATCAGATTCAACCAAAGTAATTAACTCAGGATCAACAGAGAAATCATAATCCTTATCAGTAACAAAGATAGGTGAAGTAGCAAAAGCAGGGTCATGTTTCATTCTAGCATTCAAGGACTTTTCTTTCAGCTTAGCTAATAATTTCTTAAGATCATATCTATCGTTGCAAGCAAGAAAGTCTCTAGCAGTTTCTTCATCCATAACATAACCCTCAGGAACAAAAGGCAATTCATATCTAGGGGGAGAAGCTTCATCATCACTTTCATAAATATTATCAGTTTCAATATTTGCATTCTCCCTAACCTTAGCAATTTGTTCTTCTAGAAATTCACCTAGTGGCACAGTGTTATCAGGCATAGAAGTAGTTTCATCATACATAGAAGAAGTGGCATCATCAAGAACATACGACATATCAGATTCAATAGCAGGAGTAGGTGTTGCAAGTTTACTCATAACAGAGGGTGAATCAAGTGCAGAGCTAGATGGTAGTTCCTTACCTCCCCTCGTAGTTGAGGGTAAGATCTTGGCTTTCGAGTCCTTCAAATTCTTCATAGTGATCAACAGATATAAATCCCAAGTGACTTAAAGAATAGAGCTATGCTCCCCGGCAACGGCACCAGAAAATATTCTTGATAACCCACAAGTGTAGGGGATCGCAACAGTTTTCGAGGGTAAAGTATTCAACCCAAATTTGTTGATTCGACACAAGGGGAGCCAACAAATACTCTTAAGTATTAGCAGCTGAGTTGTCAATTCAACCACACTTGGAAACTTAGTATCTGCAGCAAGGTAGTTTAGTAGTAGCAAAGTAATATGGAGATAGTGGTAGCAGCAATAAAAGTAACGATAGTGTTTTTGTAGTTTTTGTAATAGTAGCAAAAGAAAAGTAAATAAGCAACTAACAATATGTGAAAAGCTCGTAGGCATTGGATCGGTGATGGGGAATTATGTCGGATGCAATTCATCATGTAAAAGTTATAACCTAGGGTGACACAAAACTAGCTCCAGTTCATCAATGTAATGTAGGCATGTATTCCAAATATAGTCATACGTGCTTATGGAAAAGAATTTGCATAACATCTTTTGTCCTACCCTCCCGTGGCAGCGGGGTCCTATTGGAAACTAAGTGATATTAAGGCCTCCTTTTAATAGAGTACCGGACCAAAGCATTAACACATAGTGAATACATGAACTCCTCAAACTACGGTCATCACCGGGAGTGGTCCCGATTATTGTCACTTCGGGGTTGCCGGATCATAACACATAGTAGGTGACTATAGACTTGCAAGATAGGATCAAGAACACACATATATTCATGAAAACATAATAGGTTCATATCTGAAATCATGGCACTCGAGCCCTAGTGACAAGCATTAAGCATAGCAAAGTCGTAGCAACATCAATCTCAGAACATAGTGGATACTAGGGATCAAACCCTAACGAAACTAACTCGATTACATGATAGATCCCATCCAACCCATCACCGTCCAGCAAGCCTACGATGGAATTACTCACGCACGACGGTGAGCATCATGGAATTGGTGATGGAGGAAGATTGATGATGATGATGGCGACGATCTCCACTCGACGAGCCCCGAACGGACTCCAGATCGACCCTCCCGAGAGAGATTAGGGCTTGGCGGCGGCTCCGTAAAGTAAAACGCGATAATTCTTCCTCTCTGTTTTTTTCTCCCCGAAAGTGAATATATGGGGTCCGGAGATACGTTGGTGGAGCGTCAGGGGGCCCACGAGGCAGGGGGCGCGCCCCCACCCTCGTGGATAGGGTGTGGGCCCCTTGGTCTGGATCTTTCCGCAGGTATTTTTTATATTTTTCAAAATAATTCTCCGTGAATTTTCAGGTCATCCCGAGAACTTTTTATTTTTGCACAAAAACAACATCATGGCAATTCTGCTGAAAACAACGTCAGCCCGGGTTAGTTCCATTCAAATAATGCAAGTTAGAGTCAAAAACAAGGGCAAAAGGGTTTGGAAAAGTAGATACGTTGGAGACGTATCAGGAACCCTAGATCGCGCCGCATGTCTCCCCACCCCTCCTCCCTCCTCCCTCCTCGCCGCCGCCTAAGGGCCCGGCCGGGCAAAGGCCGGTTGGCGTCGGCGCCGGCGGGGCATCCTCGTCCTCCCGCGCGGGGTGGTTGGCGCGGGTCAACAGCCCGGGCCGGGGTGTGGTGCTGACGCCGGGCGCCACCGCGGTTCGTTTGCAGCGATGGCGCGACGGGCGGCGTGGCGGCGGTGTGTGCCGGGGGGGGGGGCGGCGGCCGGTCGTCTTCTCCTCCGGCGGCAAGGGCTGCAGCCAGCACAGGTCGCGGGTGGCTGCCTCTTCTTCGGCGCGGGCTGGCGGAGGTGGCGGCGCGACAGCGGTATGCTCGACCCCCTCCTCTACGACCGTTGTGGCGCATGAATCGGCTGCTGGTGGCGGCTCCTCTTGTGCTCTGGTGTGGCTCGGCTGGCCGGTGGGTGGCAAGGGCGCCGTGAGGGGGAGGCAGGGGTGCCTCCCGGACTCGCCGTCGCCGCAATTTGGAGGTGCCAGATCGGGTGTCTCGGGTGGCTGCAGCACGGCTGGCCGCCGGCGTTTTCCCTGCCCAGATCTGGCTGCCGGCTACTCCTGCCAAAGGAGCTTGTTAGGGGCGGAAAGAGGGGGTCTTTGCTGCCCCTTCACCGGTTGACGATGTCGGTGTGCGGCGGCGGCGGTCGAGGGGTGGTCTCGGATGCCGGGGCGGCGGCCTCGGTGGTGGGAGGCGCGATGCTCGTGGGCGGAGCTCGCGGCTCGGATGTTGGCCGGTTACCATGGTCGTGCGAGCGGCGTGGTAGCTTGGGTATGACGGTCGATGGCGGTGGTTCTGCAGCATGCTTGCGGCACTACCTCTCGGAGGCGAAGATGGCTTGCCGGGTGAAAACTCTTTCTGGCTTTGCTAGGCCGGTGGCGGCGGCGCCTACCGCGGGCGTCGTATCCTTCTTGAAGGCGTCGCCGTGGTTCCTCTTCCTCCTCCGTGTTGCTCCGGGGGAAACCTCGATCCCTGGATCAGGCGGTGGCGGTACTTAGGTGTCATGACCTTGTTGAAGGCTCCGCCTTGGAGTAATCGGTTCGTCGTGCACAGGTCCGACCCTTCGCTGTGATTCGTTCACGGTTGAGGCCCCCGGCGACTTCTAGTGGCGCTCTCTCTTCTTTCCTGTAGATGGCTTGGAGTTGCGTTGGGTGGTGTAGCTATTCCCAACATTCTTGTATCTTGCCATGTGTGTGTTGGTGTGTTTTTCCTTCTTTGTTGTGGCGATGGCTATAGTGTGTGGTTGATGCTTTATATATAAAGCGGGGCGAAAGTCTTGTTCGGTAATTTTAGTGATTTTGGAGTTGAGATATGATTTCTAAACTTTGGGAAGAGTTCGAGGACGAAAAATGTAAGTATCCCTTAAAAAAATTACAATAGATGAAGAGTAAGTTGCACTGAGCCCCGTTTTTTGGGCCTCTTTCATCTAGACAAAGAACGCATTGCACGCAGTTAATAAAAATTTGCATTGCACGTCATTGTTTGCTAGGATTTTTCTTCTTCTTTTGAACGGCCTTTTTAGGGGATTCTTATGAACGTATCCTAGTTGGTACAAAGCCTGCCAGGCGAAAGTTTATTTTAGGTATGAAACCGAAAGAGTTTGATAGTGAGCAGAGCTGTTACGCACCGAGAGAGACTAGACTGAGAAATCGATGAACCATACAGCTTCCAGCAGGAAGACCTTGTAATCTTCAGCAACATAAAGAACAAGGACGCTGGGGCCAAAACATTAATACTACCGAATCGACTGGCATGTTTCCTCATCTAGGGCGAAAATGGCCCACACCTGAGTATATACCGTAAGTCGTCCTATAAGTACACGTGCCTTGTGCAGTTATCTCCATAGTTTCGAGCACAACCCTTTCTGTATTCTCCTGCACATTGTATGAAGGTTGGAGCTTAGATTTCTCAGAGAAAAGTGGATGGCGACTTCAGAGAAAAGTGCAATTCTTGTTGCACTGTTGTGCACGTGCTTTGTTGTGACCCTTGCATGCGACGGTATGTGTTGATTAAGTTCCCTGACCAAGTTACTTCATGTGCGCTGTTGTATCATACTCCCTTCGTTTTTAAATATAAGTTTTTTTAGATATTTTAATATAGACTACATACGGGTGTATATGATTCTCAAAAAGAAAACATATAGATGTATATAGGTTTGGCTGTGTGCATCATAGTTACGCAGAGACCGGGTGTAATGTTTAAACCTTTTAAGTAATAAAGTGTCCTTTTAAAAAAATATATGTATATTATATATATGCATTTTAAAATGTAGGTTCACTCTGCTCCGTATACAGTATGTATTAAAATCTTTAAAAGATCTTATATTTGGAAACGGATGGAGTAGTTGATTTATAATTGTAACCATGTGATTCTGGCACACGTTTATCTTCCCTTTTCCGCATTTTTTAACCTTTTATAGACGCTCCATTTAGCTCTTGAGCTGCTTCATCCTTCAACTGCTCTTTTGGTGGTCCTTCCCGCACTAACTTGGACAAAAGATCATCTGCCAATACGTCTAGATACATCCATTTTTTCGACAAGTATTTTCGGATAGGACGAGTATGTTAAAAGAATAAAACATGTATGTAAAGGTCCCATCTGTATTTCTGGTTTCTTATCAGTCGATCCTCTTCATTGCTAATTCTTCACTCTTTTCATATTTCTCTTGAAATGGAATATCTGAGCTTTAAACTGAAAAGGGTATAAAGAATACTCCAGTATTATTCAGACTAATTATAATCATTTCACTACATGAACGGTACACCAAAAGAATGGCGGTGGCGGCTAACGGGGTCTAAAATAGATGCGGGGTTGTTTCATCTTGTCAGCAAAACAACATCTTGTACAATCTTGCCATCTTCATCTTTCCTATTGCTCATATAATTTGCACAAAGCTCCATCTTGATGTATGATTTCTTATCTGTATTTTCTGACTCAAAGGAAATGGCGTGAGATTCGGGTACAGTGGGAAAACTGGCCCGGAGCATTGGGGAAGCTTAAGTCCTAATTTCACAGTTTGCTCAAAAGGAGTCTACCAGTCTCCAATTGACATCGTGAGAGATGGTGCCGTACACGACCCAGGAATGGAGCCCCTAGAGAGGGATTATACTTCTACGAATGCTTCAATGGTTGACAACGTCTTCAACATTGCGGTTTGCTCCGAGCCTCTCAACCAAATGGTTCTCTATATCAACGGATATAAAATGTTCACATACAAGCACAACGATACCTGACTTATTAGCTTATCTTTATTTTGTTTGTCTAACAGTAATTTGCTCCGTTTGCTAGTTTTTTTTCTTCTTGGTTCGGCTTTTCTAGCTTTGTTTTCCTTTGATGTTTTGGTTGTATAATAACTTCATTAACTTGTGCCATCGGTGTAGTGTAATAAAATACACGCATTGTGCAAAG
Source organism: Secale cereale (assembly GCA_902687465.1). Lineage (NCBI taxonomy): Eukaryota > Viridiplantae > Streptophyta > Magnoliopsida > Poales > Poaceae > Secale > Secale cereale. Next base: position 584,123,589 of record LR738713.1, read on the forward strand.
AAATTCCCTCCATCATATTGTGGTCTTCTATGTAATGTACGAGTGACTATTATAACATGTTCATCAGTTCATGAAATATGTGTTCTACTACGTACATGTAATATCCTAGTTTGAAGTAATGTGTATTATGAAATCATTGGGCCAACTGATTGATGTAGCTGCGATACAATGACACTGTTGGGACTGTCAAGGTGGATGGGAAGAAGTACAAACTGAAGCAATTGCATTGGCACTCTCCCTCAGAACATACCATCAATGGCCAAAGGTTCAAATGTACACTTTTGAGATTTGGGGAGCATTCAATTTCCCTTCTACTAACTGTGTGCACCACTCTCTTACCCTGATAGATTTGCAGTAGAGCTCCACATGGTTCACTACACCGATGATGGCGACATTACTGTTGTGTCAATCCTTTATCGTTATGGAAAACAAGATCCTTTCCTTCGCCAGGTAAATCCCTGTGATAAGAAAAAGGGAATGTGTTGCTACTATATGTACTATCACTATCGCATTATAGAACACTACATGGTGTAAATCACCGAGATAAGAAATGGTCGGTAATTGTTAGTTAGCCAGTCGAGTAGTTTATATACATTTAATACAAAGCTATGTTTTATGTGAATAGTCGGGAGACGTTGCCCTGTTTCAAGAACTGAATAATACGGGCACGACTTGTAATTTGATTTCTAATCAATATGTATTAGACTTGTACGTTGAACCCAAGGACTAGGACACACCTAGTGACGTCGTATGCTTGGTCTACGTGCATTTTGGTTTGACTAATTGCTTTGCATTGTACTCATAGATAAAGGATAAGTTGGCTGAATTGTCTGCGGAGGGCTGCAAAGCTCAGAAAGGTGATCCTCTCCCCGTTGGGGTGGTGAATATGAGGGAACTAATGCAGGGACATAGGTATTTCAGATATGTTGGATCTCTCACCGCACCACCATGCACAGAGAATGTGATCTGGAACATTCTTGGCGAGGTATTCCATCTGCTCAAATATGGAAAATAATGTGGAAACTTTAATTTTGCATGATGTTTATGCAATGGGAGTTACTAATCTATATATACTTTGAGATGTGTCGTAGATAAAAGAAATGACAAAGGAGCAGGCTGCTACTTTGATGGCTCCTTTGAAGGGGAGTTACAAGCACAACTACAGGCCGCTACAAGCACTGAATGGTCGTGCCGTACAGCTCTATGACAGGTCACGCAATGTTCAAAACATTATTTAGCCAACTGAAGTTCGATCCATGCATGGTGAACTATTTTGCTTGGTCCTAGTCCAGAACATTGAAAGAAGCGTAAGTTGACATGATAGATTGCAATAAAGTGTAGCTCGTGGCTTTGGTACTTGTGTGTGTAAGAACATGACGGCCATTATCACTTATTCTTGTGTAACCATTGGGTTGTTGTTTGGATATTAATACCGATCAGTGAAATGTTAAATAAGGAAATAACAATGCAATTTTGTTTTCTGAATGGTGTTAGAAATGTTCCATTGTCCATTTTGTTGATAAATCTAAAAGAACTCCATGATGTGAAATGCAATATCATTTTCCTTAAACCAAAGAATACGAATTGCACCAAAACTAAATTGATTCATCCACTTGTGAATATTGTATGGTGGGCAGAGTTGTTTTTTTTACTATTCCAAGACAAGGGTATAACAGTATCAATGCCATTCACGTCGGCTGAGCAATAAGTGTTACTAGTATAACCTTTGACACGCCTTGCCACACCCTTAAGAATACACACAAAGATCAAAACCTCATGCATGAGGTCATGGTCAATTCCGAAAGGATTAAAACCTCATGGGATGAGAATAATAGTTGTCAGTCTAAGCAGAAGGATCGGGTTTCCATGGCAATGAGATATCTTGCCTTACTGGGTGGCGTCGAAAAAAATTGGTCCTTCTATTTGGTATGAACGACTTCTTATCTAGCGATTGGGTGGCATACTCGCATGAGCTTATATGCCCATATATACAATAAATTACATCAAACCATCACAAGTTGGAGCAATACATATCCACTACTTTTGATAGCTCTATTGAGAACGTTTTGACAACTGATCTGATGAACCAGGACAATTTGTGAGGACCAATATAATAGCACACATAGAAGGTACATTGAGGTGGGGGCACCCCAGTGGTCGGATATATATCCTTTTTGCAACTCTTTTCTCCTTCCACATGTTGTTATTATTGCAGCTCACACCATTGTTGCAGTGACCACGTCACAAGAGAGCAATGCCGCGCCCTTCCGACGTGATAGGATGCTACCTTAGCAAGAGCAAAGGAAGGAGTGACCGATTGGGTGGATGGAGGAGGAAGAGCGGAAGAAGGAGAGGGTAGCAATGATGGGAGCCGACTTAAGGTAGTAGAGAGAATGGAGGCCATGTGCTGCCGCAGCTCGAGAGAGGGAAAATGCTCCACCTCTTAGTGTGGCAGTGGCCCGTCAAGAGTGCCAAATGTGGCGATACGGGAGTGGGTGGCATAACATAGCTCTCATGGCTTGTCTCTTCCACCGCCTTGTCGTGTAACACGTTGGAGCTCATCAAATCAGAGGCCACCGCTTGCAAAATTATGATGCATATATGATATGGGAGTGGGCATGTTTCTCTGTTGGTCTTAAGCCCGAACGAGGAAGTGCAGTTGTAACATCCCAATTTTTTTTTAAATGTTATACATAGATCATATTGCATATCATGTTTTTATTGCATTTGTGTGTTGCGATCCTTGAAACTCTAAGCAATTCAAGGACCCACGGAGAGAGTTGGGGATTTTTCCGTTTTCGTATTTGAGTTTTTCTTAAATACCGGTACGAGGATCACTTTGGTTTTAATTATTTTTCTCTCCGAAAATATTTCATAATAAAATATATGAGCGGAGATAATATGACTTCTCCAAAATAAAAAAAAATATTGGAGGAAAAATATTAAAATAACTTTTGGTATTTTATTCGGATTTATTTGCAATTTTATTTGCATAGAAAAAATGTGCGTTTTTAAAAATTGCATTTAGGTCCGGGAAAAATGTTCACCTTGTCCTAATTATTATTAGAGGACAGTGAAAATTTCTTTCGGAATTTTCTGAGTCCGTTTAGTATTTTTTTTCGCCCGTTTTGCCGCGTCAGGAATGTTAAAAAAAAAGTGAACAGACCTAGTCGGGCCGTGTCCGACCGGGACTCCGCCCTGGGGCCTTTTTAAGCCCAGCCGGCCACCCCCAGCCAGCCCCGTCGCCCTGCCTGAGCCGCCCCAAACCCTAGCGCGCGAGCCGCCGTCGCCCGCGCGGCCTCGCCGGAGCCCGCCGCCGCCGCCGGTTTTCCGAAGAAAACCGATCGGTTTTTTTAAACCCTAGATCTATTTTTTTAGATCGGTTCGTTCGGTTTTTCTCAATTTAGTTAAATAGCGGACGTTCGTCCGTACGTTCGTTTTTAACGAACGTTGTTCGCCCGTTAGTCACAGACAACGAACCTTCGTTCGTTAGTCTGTTCGTCAGTTTTTCTTTTTCAGGGTTTTTCCGCGATTATTTTTTATCGTGATTTCTGCCCTGATCTTCTTTTTAGTTTAACTTTTCGCTCGTAAGTCGGAATCAGGCGATTCAAGCACCTAGATCTTCGTCTCGAAGCCCTCTTTCCGTTTAATCAACTTGAACAAGGTTTTAATACTGTAAAATTTGACTTTAGTTCAATCTAGTAAACAGATCTTGTTTCTTTCCTAGTTTGAGTTTCGTTGCTCCATTTGATTTGATTCTTTTTGCAAACCGGAGTTCTTCAGTTGAACTTTCTGGTTAGATCTTCTTCTTTGGAGTTTTATCTATGCATATTTGCTTGGTTGCTTATGTATGCTATTGTTTGCTTGCGATAGAAATCCCGGAGTGCGAAGCGTGCTACTACGGGTCCCTAGGTTTTGCGAATCATCAGCAAGGCAAGTAACACTTTAATCATACCCTTTATTACCCAGTTTTTATGCATTAGATCAAGCCCTCACACATTGCATGAGTAGGATCTCTCAACCTGTGGGTCTGGGAAGTAGATTGAGGTATAACCTATTTCCTGCATTATTTTCAAACCCTTGGGAGTTACTTCTACGTTATGCCTAGGTTGCCATGATATGCTCGTAGACGTGGATTGGGTTTGAGAGTATCCATGACAGATGTAAGATTGTTAATTAATGGTTCAACTTAAGGTGGCTACTTTAATATACATCTGTGTGGATTGGTTGCAGGGCACCTAGAGAATCTAGTGTTGTCCTAGGAAATCCCGGGGGTATCGTGTGATTATCCTATGGAATGCCACCCAGGCTCAAAGGGATCATAAGACTATTCATGCTAGAAACTTCCGTGTGCAGCCACAATGCCATTATGGGCTCTGGCATAGTTGAGTATGTTGTGTGAGCTCTTTCAGTGGTAGACTAGCAGATGTAGGGGAAAGTAGGTGTACGGGTCCACCCGGGGTAAAGAGTGAATGCTTCTGAAAGACTGTGTCTCGGTCATCTGTTTTTCAAACACCATGCAGTGCGAGAAATCCAACGGAGGAGATCGAGTCTTGTGGGGAAAAGTGTGCAAACCTCTGCAGAGTGTACAAACTAATCATGCTTAGTCGTGTCCCCGGTTGTGGACATCTTGAGTATCTGGTACTTGAATTATTGGTTGATCTCATCACTCAAAAAACTAATTTGCCGGGTTGTTAATGACTACTTTAAATGGGATTGAGTTGGAGGTACCTTCTCAATGATGTTTCAACTACCATGATAGTTAAATTAAAAGTTATTCCTTTGTAGTAGGTAAGAATTGGCTATACGCAAAAACTTTAGCCTTAGAGCCTCCACCAGCCATATATGCATGTAGCGTTAGCCTTTATTCTGTTACTTGCTCTACTGTGTTATCTTGCCAGCATATTCCATGTGCTGACCCATTTCGGGCTGCAACATGTCATGTTGCAGACTTTTCAGAAGAAGAGTAAGGTGCGCTAGGTCGTTTGTCATGCACTCAGCTATGCCGTTGGAGTTGATGGACTCACTTATCTTCAAGCCTTCCGCTGCTATCGTGTTAGATGGCCTTATGCCATTTTATTTTGTAATAAGTTCTCTTTTGAGACATTCGATGTAATAAGTGTGTGATTGCCACTCTGTTATAAATCCTTCAAGTACTGTGTGTGTCAGCATTACCGATCCAGGGATGACAAAGAACACAAAGACTTCAGTCCATTTGAATCGTGGTCGCTACAAGATGATATTAGAGCACACGCTGAATGTAGGACACGACCAATAAGATAAACCCTAGGTCACTCTTCTCTACTAATTTCTGACTCCTCTCCGTTTTCTACTCTTTAGGATGGTGGACCCAAGGAACAAGTTCACTCAACCGGATGAAGACACACCTTTTGGACGACATTTGAAGGAAGTCACTAGGTACCTGAACATTGGAATACCAAGCTACACCGGGACCTACACCGCCACTTTACCAGAAGAGGAGCGATGGATTATTCACGTTCAAATTCCCGGGAGGACATTCGTGCCAGTCACTGAGCCCATAGAGTTTTCCTTTGATGCTCCAACCTGGAGCCTAGGCAAGAGTATGGCAGCTGATACGTCCAAAACGTATCTATAATTTCTGCTTGCTCCATGCCACTTTTGGGTGATATTGCTATGATATTCATACACTTCCATACACTTTTGATCATATTTGGACTAACTTACTAATCCAGTGCACCCCAGTGCCAGTTTCTGTTTTCGGCTGTTTTTGTATTTCAGGTTTTCACGTTTCGAGAACTGCTCAGAAAAATCCAGAAAAATTATATAAAAAATCAGCGAACCGAAAACAACACTGCGTCCGAAGGGCGGCCTGGGGGGGGGCACAAGGGCTCCAGGCGCCCTGTGGGCGCCCCCCCTGGGCCGCGCCGGGGGGGGGCGCCTGGGCCCCCCGAGGCTCCCCCGGTGCCCTACTTTGGCATATATTTAAAGAGTTCCCCGTAACCCTCAGAACAGGACTTCTTTTCGCGATCCCATCTCCGTTCCGCCGCCGCCGCCGCTTCCAAGATCGGGAGCACCAGGAGAACTCTTCCCGGCACCCTGCCGGAGGGGAGGATCACCGCCGGGAGCTTCTCCACCACCATGGACGCCTCCCGGATGACTCGTGAGTAGTCTCCCTTGGACCATGAGTCCATGACCAGTAGCTATGTGATGTTCTCCTCCCGTTCTTGTGCTTCACTAATTAGTTCTCGTGAGCTGCCCTACATGATCGAGGCACCTATGTAATCCTTATGCTGTTGCTATGTTGAGTTTGCTGGGATCCGATGGATTATGAGATTATGTTCAGATTGATCTTGAGTAATATATGTGATTCACCTCTTTTATATTTTAGTTCATAAGTAATTCTTGCATGTTCTCCGTTGTTATTTATTGCTTTGGCCGAGTAATAGGTAGTGACTCCAAGATGGAACGTTATGCTCGATTGTGGGTTCATGCCCCTCGATGACTAGCTTGAGTGACAGAAACATGAGTCTAGGGGATGTGCTGTTGCTATAAGGGGAAAACAACGGTGCTTGTGCCCGCGGGTGCAAGGATTGTTTACTTTACGCAAAGTTCTTTTAATGCAGTTGTCTGTTGCATTGAGTTTACACTATGGGTGGGACTCGCAACTTAATACCAGCGAGATGTTCTGGATAGATATCTCAAGGTGGATGATTAGTAGTAGATATTGATGGATTTCGGTCTACTTACTTTGGCGTACCGCCCATGCTTTGAACCTCAACCTTTCTTGCAATGTAATCAGCATTTGTATGCGCTCGTGGGTCCTGTCAATTGCCCAGCTGTAATTTGTTTACCTCACATAGCTGTTTTATCGTCTTTTGGGAGAGAGACATCACTAGTGAACATCATGAGACTCCGGTCCATATTACCATCATTGATCACATCCACTATTTACTTTTCGCTATTTTATTTACTATTGCAAAACACTATCTATCACTACTATCATATTGCTTTTAACCCTTTGTGAACTACAAGGCCGGAGGGATTGACAACCTCTCTGTACTCGTTGGGAGCAAAGTTATTTGTATCTGTGTGCAGGTCCACGTTGATTGCTAATTGCGCCGTTAGCAGTTGACACCTACCTGTTGAACCTAGGAGTCTCTGGGGATTCGATCCTTGGCATCTTTGCTAGGGGAAAACACTTCTACTTACTGCATCTTACACCTTCCACTTGGGGTAACCAATGAGGGGTTCGAGGCCCATCAGCAGCCCACATTGCTATGGGACGTATTGGAGAAGTCTACAAGTAGGAGCTGAAGGACACTATCTACCAGATATGTGGACGCCGAGACGAACAATGGGACATGATCAGTACACGAAAAGGACAGTTCCATTGCAGCTTTCATCCAGGAGTTAAACCACCACATCCGTCGACAGGAGCATCAGATGTGCGCAGGCATGATATACTTGAAAAAGGCGTTAACCAGGAACTCGGAGCTAGAAGAAGAACTCAAGTCTACACGTGATGGATACGAGGAGGAGATGACAATACTTGTGGAGAAGAATGATGACCTGACGAGGAAGCTAGGAGTATTCATGGGAGATCCAGCGCCAGGAGAAGAAGAAGAAGAAGAAGAACCCCAGGAGATTCGTTCTGAGGACTACATCATCATCGACGACACCGACTCAGACCCTGATGATAGTGATGATGACTATGAAAATGAAGCTGGAGCAGATATCATGGAATCTTCCGCCGATCAAAATTTCTAGATGACCACCCTATGACTAGTAGTTTTTCCCCATAAAGTAGAATTTAGAGCACATTTCTAACGTTAGTTAGATCTTTTGTATGCCCTTGCTTGAAATTGATTGGTGTGATATGATTGTGTTTGTCTCATGTGCATATGGGTAGTGAATTTTCCCCTAGACCTCATTTCTATTCTAATCTCTTCCCTCTAAACCCATCAGATGCCTCCGAGACGTGAGCCCGGATTTCAGTTTCCCCCTGAGCTCACTCAGCTGATCCAGCAGCAGAACATCTTGATGCAACTTCTTGTCCAGAACAACCAGAACAATCAAAACAACAACAACAACAACAACAACAACAACAACAACAACAACCCTCCACCACCACCACTAGTGGACAACCTAACCTGTTTTCTAAGGTTGCAACCATCGGTGTTTTCTAGTAACATTGAGCCAATAGTTGTTGATGACTGGCTACGCAAGATTGGAAGGGAGTTGACCACCGCGAATTGCACGGATGTTGAGAAGGTGCGTTTTGCCGCACATCAATTGGCTGGACCAGCAGTAGCATGGTGGAAGAATTACACATCCACTTTTCCAGTACCCAACGTCACTTGGGATCAGTTTCAGCAAGCTTTTCGCACCGCCTGTTGGGGATCGTTGCAGGAAATCAAAAAAATTCCTACGCATCACCAAGATCTATCTATGGATATTACTAGCAACGAGAGGGAAGTGCATCTTCATACCTTTGAAGATCGCGATGCGGAAGCATTGCAAGAACGCGGATGAAGGAGTCGTACTCGTAGCGATTCAGATCGTGGTTGATTCCGATCTAAGCGCCGAACAATGGCACCTCCGCGTTCAACACACATGCATACCGGTGACGTCTCCCGCGCCTTGATCAAGCAAGGGGAGAGGGAGAGGTTGGGGAAGACTCTGTCCAGGAGCAGCACGACGGCGTGGTGGTGGTGGAGGAGCGTGGTACTCTAGCAGGGCTTCGCCAAGCACCGCAAGAGACGAGGAGGGAGAGGGGTAGGGCTGCGCCAAGAGACAGAGGGACTCGTCCATCTGGCAGCCCCAAAACCCCCACTATATATAGGGGAAGGGGAGGGGCACCATCCCCCTAGATCCATCTAGAAGGGGGGCGACCCCTTGGCGGGGCAGCGGCCCCCTTAGGGTTTCCAACTAGGGGGGCAGCGGTCCCCTAGGGTTTCCAACCCTAGGCACCTTGGGCCCTTGGGGGGGCACACCAGCCCACTAAGGGGCTGGTTCCCACCCAACTACAGCCCATTAGGTCCTTCGGGGTAGGTGGACCCTCCCGGTGGACCCCTGGAACCCCTTCGGTGGTCCCGGTACAATACCGATAAACACTGAAAACCTTCCGGTGACTGAAACTGGACTTCCCATATATAAATCTTCACCTCCGGACCATTCCAGAACTCCTCGTGATGTCCGGGGTCTCATCCGGGACTCCAAACAACATTCGGTAACCACGTACATCTATTCCCTATAACCCTAGCGTCATCGAACCTTAAGTGTGTAGACCCTACGAGTTCGGGAACTATGTAGACATGACCGAGACATCTCTTCGGCCAATAACCAACAACGGGATCTGGATACCCATGTTGGCTCCCACATGTTCCACGATGATCTCATCAGATGAACCACGATGTCAACGATTCAATCAATCCCGTATACGATTCCCTTTGTCCATCGGTATGGTACTTGCCTGAGATTCGATCATCGGTATACCGATACCTTGTTCAATCTCGTTATGGCAAGTCTCTTTGCTCGTTCCGTAACACATCATCTCGTGACCAACCCCTTAGTCACATTGAGATCATTATGATAATGTCTTACCAAGTGGGCCCAGAGATACCTCTCCGGCATACGGAGTGACAAATCCCAGTCTCGATTCGTGCCAACCCAACAGATACTTTTGGGGATACCCGTAGTGTACCTTTATAGCCACCCAGTTACGTTGTGACGTTTGGCACACCCAAAGTATTCCCACAGTATCCGGGAGTTGCACAACCTCATGGTCTAAGGAAAGGATGCTTGACATTGGAAAAGCTTTAGCATACAAACTACACGATCTTGTGCTAGGCTTAGGATTGGGTCTTGTCCATCACATCATTCTCCTAATGATGTGATCCCGTTATCAATGACATCCAATGTCCATGGTCATGAAACTGTAACCATCTATTGATCAACGAGCTAGTCAACTAGAGGCTCACTAGGGACATGTTGTGGTCTATGTATTCACACATGTATTACTGTTTCCGGATAATACAATTAAAGCATGAACAACAGACAATTATCATGAACAAGGAAATATAATAATAACCATTTTATTATTGCCTCTAGGGCATATTTCCAACAGTCTCCCACTTGCACTAGAGTCAATAATCTAGTTACATTGTGATGAATCGAACACCCATAGAGTTCTGGTGTTGATCATGTTTTGCTCGTGAAAGAGGTTTAGTCAACGGATCTGCGACATTCAGATCTGTATGCACTTTACAAATATCTATGTCCCCATCTTGAATATAATCCCGGATGGAGTTGAAACAGCGCTTGATATGCTTGGTCTTTTCGTGAAACCTGGGCTCCTTGGCAATGGCAATAGCTCCAGTGTTGTCACAGAAGAGAGTCATCGGGCCCGACGCGCTTGGAATAACTCCTAGGTCGGTGATGAACTCCTTTCATCCAGACTCCTTCCTGCGCTGCTTCGAAAGCAGCTATGTACTCCGCTTCACATGTAGATGCCGCCACGACGCTTTGCTTGCAACTGCACCAGCTGACTGCCCCTCCATTCAAAATATACACGTATCCGGTTTGTGACTTGGAGTCATCCAGATCTGTGTCGAAGCTAGCATCGACGTAACCCTTTACGACGAGCTCTTCGTCACCTCCATAAACGAGAAACATATCCTTAGTCCTTTTCAGGTACTTCAGGATGTTCTTGATGGCTGTCCAGTGTTCCATGCCGGGATCACTTTGGCACCTCCCCACCAAACTTATGGCAAGGTTCACATCAGGTCTGGTACAGAGCATGGCATACATAATAGAACCTATGGCCGAGGCATAGGGGATGACACTCATATTTTCTCTATCTTCTGCCGAGGTCGGGCATTGAGCTGTGCTCAATCTCATACCTTACAATACAGGCAAGAACCCTTTCTTGGACTGATCCATATTGAACTTCTTTAATATCTTGTCAAGGTATGTGCTTTGTGAAAGACCAATAAGGTGTCTTGATCTATCTCTATAGATCTTGATGCCTAATATGTAAGCGGCTTCTCCAAGGTCCTTCATTGAAAAATATTTATTCAAGTAGGCCTTTATGCTTTCCAAGAGTTCTACATCATTCCCCATCAGCAATATGTCATCCACATATAATATGAGAAACGCCACAGAGCTCCCACTTACTTTCTTGTAAATACAGGCTTCTCCTCTGTATAAACCCAAACGCTTTGATCACCTCATCAAACCGAATGTTCCAACTCCGAGATGCTTGCACCAGCCCATAAATGGAGCGCTGGAGCTTGCATACCTTGTTAGCATTCTCAGGGTCGACAAAACCTTCCGGCTGCATCATATACAGTTCTTCCTTAAGGAAGCCATTAAGGAATGTCGTTTTGACGTCCATTTGCCATATCTCATAATCATAGAACGCGGCAATTGCTAACATGATTCGGACGGACTTCAGCATCGCTACGGGAGAAAAAGTCTCATCGTAGTCAATCCCTTGAACTTGTCGATAACCTTTAGCGACAAGCAGAGCCTTATAGATAGTCACATTACTATCTGCGTCAGTCTTCTTCTTAAAGATCCATTTATTTTCTATGGCTTGCCGATCATCGGGCAAGTCCACCAAAGTCCATACTTTGTTATCATACATGGATCCTATCTCAGATTTCATGGCTTCAAGCCATTTGTTGGAGTCCGGGCCCGCCATCGCTTCTTCATAGTTCGAAGGTTCACCGTTGTCTAACAACATGATTTCCATGACAGGGTTGCCGTACCACTCTGGTGCGGAACGTGTCCTTGTGGACCTACGAAGTTCAGCATTAACTTGATCTGAAGCTTCATGAGCATTATCATTGTTGGGGAACGTAGCAGAATTCAAAAAAATTCCTACGCTTCACCAAGATCAATCTAAGGAGTCATCTAGCAACGAGCATAAAGGAGTGCATCTACATACCCTTTGTAGATCGCATGCGGAAGCGTTCGAAGGAACGTGGATGATGGAGTCGTACTCTTCGTGATCCTCGTCACCAATGATCCCAGCGCCGAACGGACGGCACCTCCGCGTTCAACACACGTACGGTACAGCGACGTCTCCTCCTTCTTGATCCAGCAAGGGGGGAGGAGAGGTTGACGGAGATCCAGCAGCACGACGGCGTGGTGGTGGATGCAACGAGAAAAGCTGCAGGGCTTCGCCTATGCCCTGCGTGAGGAATTGGAGGTGTGACGGGGGGGGGGGGGGGGGAGGCGCCAGAGGCTTAGGGTGCGGCTGCCCTCTCTCCCCCCACTATATATAGGGGGCCAGGGGGGCGCCGGCCCTAGGAGATCCAATCTCCTAGGGGGGCGTGATTGCTTCTCGCCCCTCGTTGGTTACCCCAAGTGGAATGTTTGAGATGCAGTGTAGCGGTAGTTTTCCCTTGGCAAAGATACCAAGGATCGAATTCCCCTGAGACTCCAAGGTTCAACAAGAAGGTGTCAACTGCTAACGGCGCCAGATATTTAGCACTCGACTGGACCTGCACACAGATACAAATAACTTTGCTCCCAACGAGTATAGAGAGGTTGTCAATCCCTCCGGCCTTGTCGTTTACAAAGGATCAAACGCAAGAGATAATAGTGATAGGTATGATTGCAACTAGTAAGTAAGAACTGAAAGTAAATAGCGGATGTGACCAGTGATGGTAATATGGACCGGGGTCACATGATGTTCACTAGTGATGTCTCTCTCCCAAAAGACGATAAAATAGCTATGTGAGGTAAACGAATTACAGCTGGGCAATTGACAGGATTATGTGCGCAAACCAATGCTAACTATGTTGCAAGGAAGGTAGAGGTTCAAAGCATGGGCAGTACGCCAAGGCAAGTAGACCGAAATCCATCTGCATCTACTACTAATCATCCACCTTGAGATATCTATCCAGAACATCTCGCTGGTATTAAGTTGCGAGTCCCACCCATAGTGTAAACTCAAAGCAACAGACAACTGCATTAAAAGAACTTTGCGTAAAGTAAACAATCCTTGCACCCGCAAGTACAAGCACCGTTGTTTTCCTCCTTGTGGCAACAGCACATCCCCTAGACTCATGTTTCTGTCACTCAAGCTAGTCATCGAGGGGCATGAACCCACAATCAAGCATAATGTTCCCTCTTGGAGTCACTACCTACTACTTGGCCAAAGCAATAAACAGCAACGGAGAACATGCAAGAATTACTCAAGAACATAAATATAAAAGAGGTAAATCAAATATATTACTCACACACAATCTGAACATAATCTCATAATCCATCGGATCCCAGCAAACTCATCATAGCAACAGCATAAGGATTACATATGTGCCTCGATCATGTAGGGCAGCTCATGAGGTCTAATTAGTGAAGAACAAAGAGGGGAGGAGAACATCACATAACTACTAGTCATGGACCCCTGGTCCAAGGGAGACTACTCACAACTCATCCAGGAGGCGTCCATGGTGGTGGAGAGGCTCCCGGTGGTGATCCTCCCCTCCGGCAGGGTGCTGGGAAGAGTTCTCCTGGTGCTCCCGGTCTAGGAAGCGCGGCGGCGGCGGAACAGAGATGAGATCGCGAAAAGGGGTTCCGTCCTCGAGGGTTTCGGGACGCGGTGTAAATATATGCCAAAGGGGGCATCAGCGGAGGCCTGGGGGGCCCAGGCACCCCCCCGGCGCGGCCAGGAGGGGGGCCGCGCCCCCAGTGCGCCTGGAGCCCTGGTGGCCCCCCTCCGGCCCTACTTTGGCCGCATGGAAGCTTCTGGAACGCTGATTTTTTATATTTTTTTCTCGGAATTTTTCTGGCAGTTTACGTAATGGGAAAACCTGAAATACAAAAACAGCAGAAAACAGAAACTGGCACTGGGGTGCACTGAGTTAATAGGTTAGTCCAAATATGATCAAAAGTGTATGGAAGTGCATAAATAACATAGCAATATCACACAAAAGAGGCATGGAGCAAGCAGAAATTATAGATACGTTTTGGACGTATCAACATCCCCAAGCTTAATTCCTGCTCGTCCTCGAGTAGGTAAATGATAACAAGCATAATTTCTGTGGTGACATGCTGTTAAACATATAAGGAATTTTCATAGTCACATGACAAAAGCTTACTGAGACAATGAATCTATAGTAATTAAGTTGCCTCATGAGAAAATCACAAAGAACTGAAAGTTTTACAATATGATACTGAAACATCAAATAGATTTGTAGTGAGCATGGTGTGCAAATATGATAAAGTGGTATCTCGCTTGCCCCCTTTAGTGAAGCAAAACATAAATGCAGGGGCACCTCCGAAGTTTAAGTGACGAGTAGATACAACGATTTCAGAATAAACGATATCATAATCATGCAAAAGACAATGGTACTTTGGGACAATGCACATTACACTCAGAATGACAATCATGCTCTCAATAGTTGGTGCTTTAAAGAAGGTGGAGACTCTCGAACCGTGGCTTTTGTTGGCAAGGTTGAAAATCCGTGGTCGGAAACAAAAACTAAACATGTACCAGGGCTCTTGGTTTTAAAAACAGAAATAAAAATTATTTTTTGGATATGCATGTTTCGTCAACGAATGCTAGCAGATAACTCAATTACTTCTTGAGCTGGACAAGTTTCGAGGAACGGCTCCCGAATGAGGACGATCACATCCTCTTAATCTCCTTTGTTTATCACTGCCAAAGTTTTCTGATTTCTCATGAACAAAGCGTGAAGGAGGGTTTGTTTGTTGTATTATTTTTTTAATGAGCCGGGCGCACTCTATGCCAGTTCCTTCTCGTATTATGGGTTTGCACATTAGACATGCAATCCCGGGGTGAAGCTTGTCCAACTTTAAAAGATCATGAATTAACTACTACTTCCTCATGAACTAAAACAGAGGCACGAAATAGAATGCTTTTTTGAATAATTTCGAGATGGTACATGAAAGTCTTCGTTAGGAATGGCAGGTAAATACCATGTATAGGAAGGTATGGTGGACTCATATGGCATAACTGGTTTAAAGGATTTTGGATGCACAAGCAGTCAGTCCGCTTAGTACAGGTGGAGGTTAGCAAAAGACTGGGAGCGACAAACTAAAAGAGCAATGACGGTCATAATCATGCAGAGCGACAAAGCAACATTGAATCAGGCATGGAAGTTATATCGCTACTCAGAAATTAATGATCATCAAGGCTTGATAGACTTTCTTTACATTCTTAAATATGCGTGAGCATATGCCAAGTCAATCAAAATAAATTCTCGGAGGAAGATATCACTAAACCATACCACATCATAGGCAAACAAATCATGTTGGTACTCCAATAACACATTGGGAACCCCCCAGCTATTTGAGACTAATCATAAGAAAACATGAACTACTAAGCACCATTATGCACATAGCATTTTTATCATGGACATATCAACCAGTGCAACAGAAGCCAACTCTCTTAACAAGATAAGCATGATAACTAAAGAGAGTTCCAGCGACCAACTAAACAAAAGCTTTATAAAAAGATAAGCATGAAAACTAAGAGCTAACCATGACAGTAGCTATTGAAAGACCAAGAACATACACAGCAAAGATAAACATGAAAATTCTATGTTGTGTTCTAGGTTGAAGTGGAGCGTGTTTCTCTCCCACACAAAGAAAGCTGAGTTCCAACTCGTTATGAAAAGCAAGAAAAGCTAAAGAAAACTAAAAAGGAAACTAAAAGCAAGACGCTCCAAGCATAGCACATAACACATGAAGTGATAAAAATATAGTGGAACGAATGACGAACTGATAATTGTTGATGGAGAAGGGGATGCACGGGGGCATCCCCAAGCTTAGATGCTTGAGTCTTCTTGAATATTTCTTGGGGGTGCATAGGGGCATCCCCAAGCTTGAGCGTTTGACAATCCTGAATATTTTTATCATCTTCCCTCGCACACTTGAAAACTCCCTTCATACATAACTCATCATAATCTGATTAGCGAGGTTAGTACCCATAATAAAATAATTTTTCCTTGCTGGAAATAAGGATATTCTTGAAGGTCTACTGTTTCTCAAGATTGCCAAAAGGTTTTTGCAAAGAAAAAGCAAGCTCAAGGTTTGCAAAATGAAGGAAAGGCAAAACAGGACAGAATCTGTGAAAAACAGACCAGCAGGTAGTAAATGATTTTTTCGGGGCACTTCTGCAACTCAAATCAAAAAACTGAGAACAGACGCCCGTAAGACAATTGTATAGAGCACGCTGTCGAAACAATTCAGACCAAAAATATGATCTGGTGATTTTATACGAATTTTTCTGTCCAAGGACAGAATCTGTTTCCTGGACAGCACGTCACAACTTTTGAACTTTCTTGCAATCAGAGGCTACACTTGGCACAAAGCTGAAAAGTAAAGATACAATGATGATGCTACTGTAGTAAAAACATCAAGACACAACAAAAGCAAAATAAAATTTTATTCATTGTGGGCTGCCTCCCAAAAGCGCTTTCTTTTATGCCTTTAAGCTAGGCATAATGCAAAGAGATCAGGTTTTATCAAGAGTAAAAGAATAGCTAGCCCGTATAACGGACTCAAGAGGTAACTTAATCTTCTTTCTAGGGAAGTGTTCCATCCCTTTTTTGAGAGGAAATTGGAATCTTATATTCCCCTCTTTCATGTCAATGATGGCTCCAACGGTGCGAAGAAAAGGACGTCCCAAAATAATTGGACAAGAAGGTTCACATTCAATATCCATAATAGTAAAATCAACGGGAACATAATTGTCATTGACAATGATAAGAACATCGTCGATCCTCCCCAAAGGTTTCTTTATGGAAGAATCAACAAGACGAACACCAAAAGAACAAGAATCAAAAGGTTTCAATTTAAGCATATCATATATTCTTTTGGGCATAACGGAGGTACTAGCTCCAACATCACATAAAGCATAGCAAGAGAAGTTATTCAACTTAATTTTAATCATAGGATCCCAACCATCTTCTAGCTTTCTAGGTATGGAGGCTTCTACCCTAAGTTTCTCCTCCCTAGCTTTGATGAGAGCATTAGTGATATGCTCTGTAAAGGAAAGATTAAGCGTGCTAGTGCGGGGATCTCTAGACATCTTGTGAAGGAAATCAATAACTTCGGTCAGGGTGCAATTATCAAAATCAAGGTCACTACTATCAAGTAAAGTGGTAGCGGTGTCCTTTAGGCTCACTTGTTTGGTAGTTTCTATGGTCATAGCATCACTATTAATAGGTCCAATGGGACCAGGAGTGCATTGGGTGCTAAGAGTTTGGATATCCTCAACAACTTGGATAGTAGCAACAGTGTGGTGGGTAGGAAGGTTCTTAATTCTATCTTCTTCCTCCTTTAGGGGTGCAACCACTTCGGGTTTAGCTGCCATTTGGTTTATCAAAGTGGCTTGTGTGTGGGACATATTGGAAACTTGGGTCTCAATGATAGTGAGCCTAGTCTGGAGGTTAGAAATCTCAATATTTAGGCTCTCTAGTTGTCTACCAATGTCTTACAACATAGCAGTATGCTCATTTAATTGCCTCGAGAAGGTTTTGTTTTGTTCATATTGGTTGTGCATGTAGTTCTTAGTGGCCTTCTCTGTTTCTAGAAGTTTCTCATAACCAGGCATGTCTCTATCTCTTTGGGTGGAGTTCTTGGTGCTAGGATAAGCATTGTTGTTCCCATAAGAATTAGAGGGGAACGGTCTAGGATTGCTACCAAAATTACTCCTATAAGCATTGTTATTGAAATTGTTTCTAGAGATAAAGTTCACATCTACTTGTTCTTGAGAAACCAAAGAATTTAAAGGAACATCACGAGGATCAATAGAAGATTGCTTGGAAAGTAGAGACATGATCAAGTCAACCTTTTCATTTAGGGAGGAAATCTCCTCGACAGAGTTTACCTTCCTACCTTTTGGAGCGCGTTCGGTGTGCCATTGGGAACAATTGGTCATCATCTCATCGAGAAGCTTCGTGGCAGCACCAAGTGTAGTTGACATAAAGGTTCCTCCCGCGGCCGAATCTAACAAGTTCCGCGAGGTAAAGTTCAAGCCTACATAAAAAGTTTGGATAACCATCCAAGTAGTCAAACCATGAGTAGGGCTGTTCTTGACAAGAGATTTCATGCGTTCCCAAGCTTGGGCAACGTGTTCATTATCCAATTGTTTAAAATTCATTATGTTACTCCTTAGTTGGATAATTTTAGCAGGTGGATAGTATTTTCCAATAAAAGCATCTTTGCACTTGTCCCAAGAATCTATGCTATTTCTAGGCAAAGACTGAAACCAAATTTTAGCTCCTCCTCTCAAGGAGAAAGGAAAAAGCTTAAGCTTAACAATATTACCATCTATTTCTCGGTACTTTTGCATATCACAGAGTTCAACAAAATTGTTTAAGTGTAAAGCAGCATCATCTCCAGCACCGGAGAATTGATCTTTCATAACTAGGTTCAGTAAAGCAGGTTTAATTTCATAAGAAGGTGCTGAAGTGGCAGGTGTAGTGATAGGCGTGCAGATAAAGTCATCGTTGTTATGACTAGTGAAGTCACACAACTTGGTGTTCTCGGTGGAACCCATAGCAGCAAGCAAGCAAGATAACTATTTTTGTGATTTTTGATAAAGGGAACTAAAGCAAAACTGAAAGGTAAACTAACAAGACTAAAAAGCAAAGGTAAAAGATAGCGTGCAACTCCCCTATCTTGAAGAGTGGAGTCCCCGGCGACGGCGCCAGAAAACTTTGCTTGATGGCTTCTCGCCCCTCGTTGGTTACCCCAAGTGGAAGGTTTGAGATGCAGTGTAGCGGTAGTTTTCCCTTGGCAAAGATACCAAGGATCGAATTCCCCTGAGACTCCAAGGTTCAACAAGAAGGTGTCAACTGCTAACGGCGTCAGATATTTAGCAATCGACTGGACCTGCACACAGATACAAATAACTTTGCTCCCAACGAGTACAGAGAGGTTGTCAATCCCTCCGGCCTTGTCGTTTACAAAGGATCAAACGCAAGAGATAATAGTGATAGGTATGATTGCAACTAGTAAGTAAGAACTGAAAGTAAATAGCGGATGTGATCAGTGATGGTAATATGGACCGGGGTCACATGATGTTCACTAGTGATGTCTCTCTCCCAAAATACGATAAAACAACAATGTGAGGTAAACGAATTACAGCTGGGCAATTGATAGGATTATGTGCGCAAACCAATGCTAACTATGTTGCAAGGAAGGTAGAGGTTCAAAGCATGGGCGGTACGCCAAGGCAAGTAGACCGAAATCCATCTGCATCTACTACTAATCATCCACCTTGAGATATCTATCCAGAACATCTCGCTGGTATTAAGTTGCGAGTCCCACCCATAGTGTAAACTCAAAGCAACAGACAACTGCATTAAAAGAACTTTGCGTAAAGTAAACAATCCTTGCACCCGCAAGTACAAGCACCGTTGTTTTCCCCCTTGTGGCAACAGCACATCCCCTAGACTCATGTTTCTGTCACTCAAGCTAGTCATCGAGGGGCATGAACCCACAATCAAGCATAACGTTCCCTCTTGGAGTCACTACCTACTACTTGGCCAAAGCAATAAACAGCAACGGAGAACATGCAAGAATTACTCAAGAACATAAATATAAAAGAGGTAAATCAAATATATTACTCACACACAATCTGAACATAATCTCATAATCCATCGGATCCCAGCAAACTCATCATAGCAACAGCATAAGGATTACATATGTGCCTCGATCATGTAGGGCAGCTCACGAGGTCTAATTAGTGAAGAACAAAGAGGGGAGGAGAACATCACATAGCTACTGGTCATGGACCCATGGTCCAAGGGAGACTACTCACAACTCATCCGGGAGGCGTCCATGGTGGTGGAGAGGCTCCCGGTGGTGATCCTCCCCTCCGGCAGGGTGCCGGGAAGAGTTCTCCTGGTGCTCCCGATCTTGGAAGCGCGGAGGCGGCGGAACATAGATGAGATCGCAAAAAAGGGTTCCGTCCTCGAGGGTCTCGGGACGCGGTGTAAATATATGCCAAAGGGGGGCATCAGCGGAGGCCTAGGGGGCCCAGGCGCCCCCCCGGCGCGGCCAGGAGGGGCGCCGCGCCCCCAGGGCGCCTGGAGCCCTGGTGGCCCCCCTCCGGCCCTACTTTGGTTGCATGGAAGCTTCCGGAACGCTGATTTTTTATATATTTTTCCCGGAATTTTTCTGGCAGTTTACGTAATGGGAAAACCTGAAATACAAAAACAGCAGAAAACAGAAACTGGCACTGGGGTGCACTGAGTTAATAGGTTAGTCCAAATATGATCAAAAGTGTATGGAAGTGCATAAA
Source organism: Secale cereale (assembly GCA_902687465.1). Taxonomy (NCBI): domain Eukaryota; kingdom Viridiplantae; phylum Streptophyta; class Magnoliopsida; order Poales; family Poaceae; genus Secale; species Secale cereale. The sequence goes on from LR738713.1 coordinate 584,143,861, forward strand.
TAACATAGCAATATCACACAAAAGAGGCATGGAGCAAGCAGAAATTATAGATACGTTTTGGACGTATGAACATCCGCAAGCTTAATTCCTGCTCGTCCTCGAGTAGGTAAATGATAACAAGCATAATTTCTGTGGTGACATGCTATTAACCATATAAGGACTTTTCACGGTCACATGACAAAAGCTTACTGAGACAATGAATCTATAGTAATTAAGTTGCCTCATGAAAAAATCACAAAGAACTGAAAGTTTTACAATATGATACTGAAACATCAAATAGATTTGTAGTGAGCATGGTGTGCAAATATGATAAAGTGGTATCTCGCTCGCCCCCTTTAGTGAAGCAAAACATAAATGCAGGGGCACCTCCGAAGTTTAAGTGACGACTAGATACAATGATTTCAGAATAAACGATATCATAATCATGCAAAAGACAATGGTACTTTGGGACAATGCACATTACACTCAGAATGACAATCATGCTCTCAATAGTTGGTGCTTTAAAGAAGGTGGAGACTCTCGAACCGTGGCTTTTGTTGGCAAGGTTGAAAACCCGTGGTCGGAAACAAAAACTAAACATGTACCAGAGCTCTTGGTTTTAAAAACAGAAATAAAAATTATTTTTTTGGATATGCATGTTTCGTCAACGAATGCTAGCAGATAACTCAATTACTTCTTGAGCTGAACAAGTTTCGAGGAACGGCTCCCGAATGAGGATGATCACATCCTCTTAATCTCCTTTGTTTATCACTAGCAAAGTTTTCTGATTTCTCATGAACAAAGCGTGAAGGAGGGTTTGTTTGTTGTATTATTTTTTTAATGAGCCGGGCGCACTCTATGCCAGTTCCTTCTCGTATTATGGGTTTGCACATTAGACATGCAATCCCGGGGTGAAGCTTGTGCAACTTAAAAAGATCATGAATTAACTACTACTTCCTCATGAACTAAAACAGAGGCACAAAATAGAAATGCTTTTTTGAATAATTTTGAGATGGTACATGAAAGTCTTCGTTAGGAATGGCAGGTAAATACCATGTATAGGAAGGTATGGTGGACTCATATGGCATAACTGGTTTAAAGGATTTTGGATGCACAAGCAGTCAGTCCGCTTAGTACAGGTGGAGGTTAGCAAAAGACTGGGAGCGACCAACTAAAAGAGCAATGACGGTCATAATCATGCAGAGCGACAAAGCAACATTGAATCAGGCATGGAAGTTATATCGCTACTCAGAAATTAATGATCATCAAGGCTTGATAGACTTTCTTTACAGTCTTAAATATGCGTGAGCATATGCCAAGTCAATCAAAATAAATTCTCAGAGGAAGATATCACTAAACCATACCACATCATAGGCAAACAAATCATGTTGGTACTCCAATAACACATTGGGAACCCCCTAGCTATTTGAGACTAACCATAAGAAAACATGAACTACTAAGCACCATTATGCACATAGCATTTTTATCATGGACATATCAACCAATGCAACAGAAGCCAACTCTCTTAACAAGATAAGCATGATAACTAAAGAGAGTTCCAGCGACCAACTAAACAAAAGCTCTTTAAAATGATAAGCATGAAAACTAAGAGCTAAGCATGACAGTAGCTATTGAAAGACCAAAAACATACACAGCAAAGATAAACATAAAATTCTATGTTGTGTTCTAGGTTGAAGTGGAGCGTGTTTCTCTCCCACACAAAGAAAGCTGAGTTCCAACTCATTATGAAAAGCAAGCAAAGCTAAAGAAAACTAAAAAGGAAACTAAAAGCAAGACGCTCCAAGCATAGCACATAACACATGAAGTGATAAAAATAAAGTGGAACGAAAGACGAACTGATAATTGTTGATGGAGAAGGGGATGCACGGGGGCATCCCCAAGCTTAGACGCTTGAGTCTTCTTGAATATTTCTTGGGGGTGCATAGGGGCATCCCCAAGCTTGAGCGTTTGACACTCCTGAATCTTTTTATCATCTTCCCTCGCACACTTGAAAACTCCCTTCATACATAACTCATCATAATCTGATTAGCGAGGTTAGTACCCATAATAAAATAATTGTTCCTTGCTGGAAATAAGGATATTATTGAAGGTCTACTGTTTCTCAAGATTGCCAAAATGTTTTTGCAAAGAAAAAGCAAGCTCAAGGTTTGCAAAATGAAGGAAAGGCAAAACAGGACAGAATCTGTGAAAAACAGACCAGCAGGTAGTAAATGATTTTTTCGGGGCACTTCTGCAACTCAAATCAAAAAACTCAGAACAGATGCCCGAAAGACAATTGTATAGAGCACGCTGTCGAAAACATTCATACCAAAAATATGATCTGGTGATTTTATACAAATTGTTCTGTCCAAGGACAAAATCTGTTTCCTGGACAGCACGTCACAACTTTTGAACTTTCTTGCAATCAGAGGCTACACTTGGCACAAAGCTGAAAAGTAAAGATACAATGATGATGCTACTGTAGTAAAAACATCAAGACACAACAAAAGCAAAATAAAATTTTATTCATTGTGGGCTGCCTCCCAAAAGCGCTTTCTTTTATGCCTTTAAGCTAGGCATAATGCAAAGAGATCATGTTTTATCAAGAGTAAAATAATAACCAGCCCGTATAACGGACTCAAAAGGTAACTTAATATTCTTTCTAGGGAAGTGGTCCATCCCTTTTTTGAGAGGAAATTGGAATCTTATATTCCCCTCTTTCATGTGAATGATGGCACCAACGGTGCGAAGAAAAGGACGTCCCAAAATAATTGGACAAGAAGGTTCACATTCAATATCCATAATAGTAAAATCAACGGGAACATAATTGTCATTGACAATGATAAGAACATCGTCGATCCTCCCCAAAGGTTTCTTTATGGAAGAATCAACAAGACGAACACCAAAAGAACAAGAATCAAAAGGTTTCAATTTAAGCATATCATATATTCTTTTGGGCATAACGGAGGTACTAGCTCCAACATCACATAAAGCATAGCAAGAGAAGTTATTCAACTTAATTTAATCATAGGATCCCAACCATCTTCTAGCTTTCTAGGTATGGAGGCTTCTACCCTAAGTTTCTCCTCCCTAGCTTTGATGAGAGCATTAGTGATATGCTCTGTAAAGGCAAGATTAAGCGTGCTAGTGCGGGGATCTCTAGACATCTTGTGAAGGAAATCAATAACTTTGGGAAGGGTGCAATTATCAAAATCAAGGTCACTACTATCAAGTAAAGTGGTAGTGGTGTCCTTTAGGCTCACTTGTTTGGTAGTTTCTATGGTCATAGCATCACTATTAATAGGTCCAATGGGACCAGGAGTGCATTGGGTGCTAAGAGTTTGGATATCCTCAACAACTTGGATAGTAGCAACAGTGTGGTGGGTAGGAAGGTTCTTAATTCTATCTTCTTCCTCCTTTAGGGGTGCAACCACTTCGGGTTTAGCTGCCATTTGGTTTATCAAAGTGGCTTGTGTGTGGGACATATTGGAAACTTGGGTCTCAGTGATAGTGAGCCTAGTCTGGAGGTTAGAAATCTCAATATTTAGGCTCTCTAGTTGTCTACCAATGTCTTGCAAGATAGCAGTATGCTCATTTAATTGCCTCGAGAAGGTTTTGTTTTGTTCATATTGGGTGTGCATGTAGTTCTTAGTGGCCTTCTCTATTTCTAGAAGTTTCTCATAACCAGGCATGTCTCTATCTCTTTGGGTGGAGTTCTTGGTGCTAGGATAAGCATTGTTGTTCCCATAAGAATTAGAGGGGAACGGTCTAGGATTGCTACCAAAATTACTCCTATAAGCATTGTTATTGAAATTGTTTCCAGAGATAAAGTTCACATCTACTTGTTCTTGAGCAACCAAAGAATTTAAAGGAACATCACGAGGATCAATAGAAGATTGCTTGGAAAGTAGAGACATGATCAAGTCAACCTTTTAATTTAGGGAGGAAATCTCCTCAACAGAGTTTACCTTCCTACCTGTTGGAGCGCGTTCGATGTGCCATTGGGAATAATTGGTCATCATCTCATTGAGAAGCTTCGTGGCAGCACCAAGTGTAGTTGACATAAAGGTTCCTCCCGCGGCCGAATCTAACAAGTTCCGCGAGGTAAAGTTCAAGCCTGCATAAAAAGTTTGGATAACCATCCAAGTAGTCAAACCATGAGTAGGGCAGTTCTTGACAAGAGATTTCATGCGTTCCCAAGCTTGGGCAACGTGTTCATTATCCAGTTGTTTAAAATTCATTATGTTACTCCTTAGTTGGATAATTTTAGCAGGTGGATAGTATTTTCCAATAAAAGCATCTTTGCACTTGTCCCAAGAATCTATGCTATTTCTAGGCAAAGACTGAAACCAAATTTTAGCTCCTCCTCTCAAGGAGAAAGGAAAAAGCTTAAGCTTAACAATATTACCATCTATTTCTCGGTACTTTTGCATATCACAGAGTTCAACAAAATTGTTTAAGTGTAAAGCAGCATCATCTCCAGCACCGGAGAATTGATCTTTGATAACTAGGTTCAGTAAAGTAGGTTTAATTTCATAAGAAGGTGCTGAAGTGGCAGGTGTAGTGATAGGCGTGCAGATAAAGTCATCGTTGTTATGACTAGTGAAGTCACACAACTTGGTGTTCTCGGTGGAACCCATAGCAGCAAGCAAGCAAGATAACTAATTTTGTGATTTTTGATAAAGGGAACTAAAGCAAAACTGAAAGCTAAACTAACAAGACTAAAAAGCAAAGGTAAAAGATTGCGTGCAACTCCCCTATCTTGAAGAGTGGAGTCCCCGGCGATGGCGCCAAAAAACTTTGCTTGATGGCTTCTCGCCCCTCGTTGGTTACCCCAAGTGGAAGGTTTGAGATGCAGTGTAGCGGTAGTTTTCCCTTGGCAAAGATACCAAGGATCGAATTCCCCTGAGACTCCAAGGTTCAATAAGAAGGTGTCAACTGCTAACGGCGCCAGATATTTAGCAATCGACTGGACCTGCACACAGATACAAATAACTTTGCTCCCAACGAGTACAGAGAGGTTGTCAATCCCTCCGGCCTTGTCGTTTACAAAGGATCAAACGCAAGAGATAATAGTGATAGGTATGATTGCAACTAGTAACTAAGAACTGAAAGTAAATAACGGATGTGATCAGTGATGGTAATATGGACCGGGGTCACATGATGTTCACTAGTGATGTCTCTCTCCCAAAAGACGATAAAACAGCTATGTGAGGTAAACGAATTACAGCTGGGCAATTGACAGGATTATGTGCGCAAACCAATGCTAACTATGTTGCAAGGAAGGTAGAGGTTCAAAGCATGGGCGGTACGCCAAGGCAAGTAGACCGAAATCCATCTGCATCTACTACTAATCATCCACCTTGAGATATCTATCCAGAACATCTCGCTGGTATTAAGTTGTGAGTCCCACCCATAGTGTAAACTCAAAGCAACAGACAACTGCATTAAAAGAACTTTGCGTAAAGTAAACAATCCTTGCACCCGCAAGTACAAGCACCGTTGTTTTCCCCCTTATGGCAACAACACATCCCCTAGACTCATGTTTCTGTCACTCAAGCTAGTCATCGAGGGGCATGAACCCACAATCAAGCATAACGTTCCCTCTTGGAGTCACTACCTACTACTTGGCCAAAGCAATAAACAACAACGGAGAACATGCAAGAATTACTCAAGAACATAAATATAAAAGAGGTAAATCAAATATATTACTCACACACAATCTGAACATAATCTCATAATCCATCGGATCCCAGCAAACTCATCATAGCAACAGCATAAGGATTACATATGTGCCTCGATCATGTAGGGCAGCTCACGAGGTCTAATTAGTGAAGAACAAAGAGGGGAGGAGAACATCACATAGCTACTGGTCATGGACCCATGTGAAGGAAATATTCCCTAGAGGCAATAATAAAGATGTTATTTGTATTTCCTTATATCATGATAAATGTCTTTTATTCATGCTAGAATTGTATTAACCGGAAACTTGATACATGTGTGAATACATAGACAAAATAGTATGTCCCTAGTATGCCTCTACTAGACTAGCTCATTGATCAAAGATGGCTATGTTTCCTAGCCATAGGCATGAGTTGTCATTTGATCAACGGGATCACATCATTAGGAGAATGATGTGATGGACAAGACCCATCTGTTAGCATAGCACTATGATCGTTTAGTTTTACTGCTATTGCTTTCTTCATGACTTATACATGTTCCTATGACTATGAGATTATGCAACTCCCGAATACCGTAGGAACACCTTGTGTGCTATCAAACGTCACAACGTAACTGGGTGATCATAAAGATGCTCTACAGGTGTCTCCGAAAGTATTCGTGGTGTTGGCATAGATCAAGATTAGGATTTGTCACTCCGAGTGTCGGAGAGGTATCTCTGGGCCCTCTCGGTAGCACACATCACAATAAGCCTTGCAAGCAAAAGACTAATGAGTTAGTCACGAGATGATGTGTTACGGAACGAGTAAAGAGACTTGTCGGTAACGAGATTGAACTAGGTATAGAGATACCGACGATCGAATCTCGGGCAAGTAACATACCGATGACAAAAGGAACAACGTATGTTGTTATGCGGTTTGACCGATAAAGATCTTCGTAGAATATGTAGGAGCCAATATGAACATCCAGGTTCCGCTATTGGTTATTGACCGGAGATGAGTCTCGGTCATGTCTACATAGTTCTCGAACCCGTAGGGTCCGCACGCTTAACGTTTGATGACGATCGGTATTATGAGTTTATGAGTTTTGATGTACCGAAGGTAGTTCGGAGTCCCGGATGAGATCACGGACATGATGAGGAGTCTCGGAATGTCCGAGACATAAAGATTGATATATTGGACGACTATATTCGGACACCGGAATTGTTCCGGAAAAGTTTCGGATTTAACTGGATTGCCGGAGGGGGTTATCGGAGAGAGGCAGCCCATAGAGGCTGGCCGGTGCCCCACCAGGGGATCCTAGTTGGACTAGGATTGGGGGGCGCCACCTCTCCCTCTCTTTCTTTTTCCCTCTCTTCCTTCTTGGTGGACTCCTACTAGGAATAGGATTGCAATCCTATTCCTAGTAGGATTGCCCTAGCCGCACCATAGGAGGCCGACCGGCCCTCCCCTCTTGCTCCTTTATACACGGGGGCAGGGGGGCACCCAAAGACACACAAGTTGAATTGTTCCAGCCGTGTGCGGTGCCCCCCTCCACAGAAACACACCTCGGTCATACCGTTGCAGTGCTTAGGCGAAGCCCTGCGCCGGTAGATACATCATATCCGTCACCACGCCGTCGTGCTGACGAAACTCTCCTGTGAAGCTCAACTAGATCAAGAGCTCGTGGGACGTCATCAAGCTGTACGTGTGCTGAACGCGGAGGTGCCGTACGTTCGGTGCTTGATCGGTTGAATCGCGAAGAAGTTCGACTACATCAACCGCGTCACTTGACGCTTCCGCTTCCGGTCTACGAGGGTACGTAGACACACTCTTCCCTCTCGTTGCTATGCATCTGGTAGATAGATCTTGCGTGATCATAGGAAATTTTTAAAATACTACGTTCCCCAACAGTGGCATCATGAGCCAGGTCTATGCGTAGATGATATGCACGAGTAGAAGACAATGAGTTGTGGGCGATACTAGTCATACTGCTTACCAGCATGTCATACTTTGCTTCGGTGGTATTGTGAGATGAAGCGGCCCGGACCGACATTACGCGTACACTTACGCGAGACTGGTTTCACCGTTAAGAGCACTCGTTGCTTAAAGGTGACTGGCGGGTGTCTGTCTCTCTCACTTTAGCTGAATCAAGTGTGGCTACGCTCGGTCCTTGTGAAGGTTAAAACAGCACATACTTGACGAAACATCATTGTGGTTTTGTATGCGTAGGTAAGAACGGTTCTTGCTAAGCCCGTAGCAGCCACGTAAAACTTGCAACAACAAAGTAGAGGACGTCTAACTTGTTTTTGCAGGGCATGTTGTGATGTGATATGGTCAAGACATGATGAGTTATACGGTTTTGTATGAGATGATCATGTTTTGTAATGTTATCGACAACTGGCAGGAGCCATATGGTTGTCGCTTTATTGTATGAAATGCAATCGCCATGTAATTGCTTTACTTTATCACTAAGCGGTAGCGATAGTCGTAGAAGCAATAGTTGGCGAGACGACAACGATGCTACGATGGAGATCAAGGTGTCGTGCCGGTGATGAAGGTAATCATGACGGTGCTTTGGAGATGGAGATCAAAAGCACAAGATGATGATGGCCATATCATGTCACATATTTTGATTGCATGTGATGTTTATCTTATTCTGCTTCTTATTTTGCTTAGAACGACGGTAGCATTATAAGATGATCCCTTACTAAATTTCAAGGTATAAGTGTTCTCCATGAGTATGCACCGTTGCGAAAGTTCGTCGTGCCGAGACACCACGTGATGATCGGGTGTGATAAGCTCTACGTTCAAATACAACGGGTGTAAGCCAGTTTTGCACACGCAGAATACTCGGGTTAAACTTGACGAGCCTAGCATATGCAGATATGGCCTCGGAACACTGGAGACCGAAAGGTCGAGCGTGAATCATATAGTAGATATGATCAACATAAGATGTTCACCATTGAAACTACTCCATCTCACGTGATGATCGGACATGGTTTAGTTGATTTGGATCACGTGATCATTTAGATGACCGGAGGGATGTCTATCTAAGTGGGAGTTCTTTAGTAATATGATTAATTGAACTTTAATTTACCATGAACTTAGTCCTGGTAGTATTAGCATATCTATGTTGTAGATCAATAGCTCGCGATGTTGCTCCACGTTTATTTTTTATATGTTCCTAGAGAAAACCAAGTTGAAAGATGTTAGTAGCAATGATGCGGAATTGTTCCGTGATCTGAGGATTATCCTCATTGCTGCACAGAAGAATTATGTCCTTGATGCACCGCTAGGTGACAGACCTATTGCAGGAGCAGATGTAGACGTTATGAACGTTTTTGACAAAAGCTCGGTATGATGACTACTTGATAGTTTAAGTGCACCATGCTTTACGGCTTAGAACTGGGACTTCAAAAATGTTTTGAACGCCACGGAGCATATAAGATGTTCCAAGAGTTGAAATTAGTATTTCATACTAATGCCCGTGTCGAGAGGTATAAGACCTTTGACAGTACTTTGCCTACAAGATGGAGGAGAATAGCTCAACCAGTGAGCATGTGCTCAGATTGTCTGGGTACTACAATTACTTGAATCAAGTGGGAGTTAATCTTCCAGATAAGATAGTAATTGACAAAGTTCTCTAGTCACTATCACCAAGTTAGTAGAACTTCGTGATGAACTATAATATGCAAGGGATGACGAAGGTAGAAATCAAGAAAGAACATCAAGTGTTGATGGTTAATAAGACCACTTGTTTCAAGTAAAGGGCAAAGGGATAGAAGGGGAACTTCAAGAAGAATGACAAGCAAGTTGTCACTCCCATGAAGAAACCCAAAGCTAAACTCAAGCCTGAAACTAAGTGCTTCTACTGCAAAGGAAATGGTCACCGAAAGTGGAACTGCCCTAGATACTTGGCGGATAAGAAGGATGGCAAAGTGAACAAAGGTATATTTGATATACAGATTATTGATGTGTATTTTACTAGTGTTCATAGCAACCCCTCGGTATTTGATACTGGTTCAGTTGCTAAAGAGTAGTAACTCGAACTGGGAGTTGCATAATGAACAGAAACTAGTTAAGGGATGAAGTGACGATGTGTATTGGAAGCAGTTCCAAGATTGATATGATCATCATCGCACACTCCCTATACTTTCGGGATTAGTGTTGAACCTAAATAAGTGTTATTCGGTGTTTGTGTTGAGCATGAATATGATTTGATCATGTTTATTGCAATACGGTTATTCATGTAAGTTAGAGAATAATTGTTGTTCTGTTTACATGAATAAAACCTTCTATGGTCATACACCCAATGAAAATAGTTTGTTGGATCTCGATCGTGTGATACACATATTCATAATATTGAAGCCAAAAGATGCAAGGTTAATAATGATAGTGCAACTTATTTGTGGCACTGCCGTTTAGGTCATATTGGTGTAAAGCGCATGAAGAAACTCCATAGTGATGGACTTTTTGGAATCACTTGATTATGAATCACTTGGTGCTTGCGAACCATGCCTCATGGGCAAGATGACTAAAACGCCGTTCTCCGGAACAATGGAGCGAGCAACAGAGTTGTTGGAAACCATACATACTGATGTATGCGGACCAATGAGTGTTGAAGCTTGCGGTGGGTATCGTTATTTTCTGACCTTCACTGATGATTTGAGCTGATATGGGTATATCTACTTAATGATGCACAAGTCTGAAACATTTGAAAAGTTCAAAGAATTTCATTGTGAAGTGGAGAATCATCGTAACAAGAAAATAAGAGTTTCTACGATATGATCGTAGAGGTAAAATATTTGAGTTAGCGAGTTTGGCCTTCAGTAAAAACAATGTGAAATAGTTTCACTACTCACACCACCTGGAACACCACAGTGTAATGGTGTGTCCGAACGTCATAACCGTACTTTATTAGATATGGTGCGATCGATGATGTCTCTTACCGATCTACCACTATTGCTTTTGGGGTTATGCATTAGAGACAGCTACATTCACGTTAAATAGGGCACCATCTAAATCCGTGGAGATGACACCGTATGAACTGTGGTTTGATGAGAAACCTAAGCTGTCATTTTTTTTAAGTTTGGGACTGCGATGCTTATGTGAAAAAGTTTCAACATGATAAGCTCGAACCCAAATCGGAGAAGTAAATCTTCATAGGATACCCAAAAGAAACGGTTGGGTACACCTTCTATCACAGATCCGAAGGCAAGGTCTTTGTTGCTAAGAGTGGATCCTTTCTAGAGAAGGAGTTTCTCTCGAAAGAAGTGAGTGGGAGGAAAGTAGAACTTGATGAGGTAATTGTACCTTCTCCCGAATTGGAAAGTGGAACATCACAAAAACTAGTTCCTGTGATTCCTACACCAATTAGTGAGGAAGCTAATGATGATGATCATGAAACTTCAGATCAAGTTTCTGCTGAACGTCGTAGATCAACCAGAGTACGTTCCGCACCAGAGTGGTACGGCAACCCAGTTCTGGAAGTCATGTTACTAGACCATGATGAACCTGCGAACTATGAGGAAGCGATGATGAGCCCAGATTCCGCAAAATGGCTTGAGGCCATGAAATCTGAGATGGGATCCATGTATGAGAACAAAGTGTGGACTTTGGTTGACTTGCCCGATGATCGGCAAGCCATCGAAAATAAATGGATCTTCAAGAGGAAGACCGACGCTGACGGTAATGTTACTGTTTACAAAGCTCGACTTGTTGCGAAAGGTTTTCGACAAGTTCAAGGAGTTGACTACGATGAGACTTTCTCACCCGTAGCGATGCTTAAGTCTGTCCGAGTCATGTTAGCAATAGCCGTATTTTATGAAATCTGGCAAATGGATAACAAAACTGCATTCTTTAATGGATTTATTAAAGAAAAAATGTATATGATGCAACCCGAAGGTTTTGTCAATCCTAAAGGTGCTAACAAAATGTGCAAGCTCCAGCGATCCATCTATGGACTGGTACAAGCATCTCAGAGTTGGAATATACGCTTTGATAAGTTGATCAAAGCATACAGATTTATACAGACTTACGGTGAAGCCTGTATTTACAAGAAGTGAGTGGGAGCACTACAACATTTCTGATAAGTATATGTGAATGACATATTGTCGATCGGAAATGATGTAGAATTTTCTGGAAAGCATAAAGGAGTGTTTAAAAGGAGTTTTTCAAAGAAAGACCTTGGTGAAGCTGCTTACATATTGGGCATCAAGATCTATAGAGATAGATCAAGACGCTTGATAAGACTTTCGATAAGTACATACCTTGATAAGATTTTGAAGTAGTTCAAAATGGATCAGTCAAAGAAGGAGTTCTTGCCTGACTTGTAAGGTGTGAAGTTGAGTAAGACTCAAAGCCAGACCACGGCAGAAAAATATAGAGAGAATGAAAGTCATTCCCTATGCCTCAGCCATAGGTTCTATAAAGTATGCCATGCTGTGTACCAAACATGTTGTGTACCTTGCCATGAGTTTGTCAAGGGGGTACAATAGTGATCCAGGAGTAGATCACTGTACAGCGGTCAAAATTATCCTTAGTAACTGGATGACTAAGGAAATGTTTCTCGATTATGGAGGTGATAAAGAGTTCGTCGTAAAGGGTTACGCTGATGCAAGCTTTGACACTAAATCCAGATGACTCTAAGTATCAATCTGGATGCGTATTGAAAGTGGGAGCAATTAGCTAGAGTAGCTCTATGCAAAGCATTGTAGACATAGAAATTTGCAAAATACATACGGATCTGAATGTGACAGACCCGTTGACTAAACTTCTCTCACAAGCAAAACATGATCACACATTATTACTCTTGGGTATTAATCACATAGCGATGTGAACTAGATTATTGACTCTAGTAAACCCTTTGGGTGTTGGTCACATGGCGATGTGAACTATGGGTGTTATTCACATAACGATGTGAACTATCGGTATTAAATCACATGGCGGTGTGAGCTAGATTATTGACTCTAGTGCAAGTGGGAGACTGAAGGAAATATGCCCTAGAGGCAATAATAAAGATGTTATTTGTATTTCCTTATATCATGATAAATGTCTTTTATTCATGCTAGAATTGTATTAACCGGAAACTTGATACATGTGTGAATACATAGACAAAATAATATGTCCCTAGTATGCCTCTACTAGACTAGCTCATTGATCAAAGATGGCTATGTTTCCTAGCCAAAGACATGAGTTGTCATTTGATCAACGGGATCACATCATTAGGAGAATGATGTGATGGACAAGACCCATCCGTTAGCATAGCACTTTGACCGTTTAGTTTTACTGCTATTGCTTTCTTCATGACTTATACATGTTCCTATGACTATGAGATTATGCAACTCCCGAATACCGTAGGAACACCTTGTGTGCTATCAAACGTCACAACGTAACTGGGTGATCATAAAGATGCTCTACAGGTGTCTCCGAAAGTATTCGTGGTGTTGGCATAGATCAAGATTAGGATTTGTCACTCCGAGTGTCGGAGAGGTATCTCTGGGCCCTCTCGGTAGCACACATCACAATAAGCCTTGCAAGCAAAAGACTAATGAGTTAGTCATGAGATGATGTGTTACGGAACAAGTAAAGAGACTTGTCGGTAACGAGATTGAACTAGGTATAGAGATACCGACGATCGAATCTCGGGCAAGTAATATACCGATGACAAAAGGAACAACGTATGTTGTTATGCGGTTTGACTGATAAAGATCTTCGTAGAATATGTAGGAGCCAATATGAACATCCAGGTTCCGCTATTGGTTATTGACCGGAGATGAGTCTCGGTCATGTCTACATAGTTCTCGAACCCGTAGGGTCCGCACACTTAACGTTTGATGACGATCGGTATTATGAGTTTATGAGTTTTGATGTACCGAAGGTAGATTGGAGTCCCGGATGAGATCACGGACATGACGAGGAGTCTCGGAATGTCCGAGACATAAAGATTGATATATTGGACGACTATATTCGGACACCGGAATTGTTCCGGAAAAGTTTCGGATTTAACTGGATTGCCGGAGGGGGTTATCGGAGAGAGGCAGCCCATAGAGGCTGGCCGGCGCCCCACCAGGGGATCCTAGTTGGACTAGGATTGGGGGGCGCCACCTCTCCCTCTCTTTCTTTTTCCCTCTCTTCCTTCTTGGTGGACTCCTACTAGGAATAGGATTGCAATCCTATTCCTAGTAGGATTGCCCTAGCCGCACCATAGGAGGCCGACCGGCCCTCCCCTCTTGCTCCTTTATACACGGGGGCAGGGGGGCACCCAAAGACACACAAGTTGAATTGTTCCAGCCGTGTGCGGTGCCCCCCTCCACAGAAACACACCTCGGTCATACCGTTGCAGTGCTTAGGCGAAGCCCTGCGCCGGTAGATACATCATATCCGTCACCACGCCGTCGTGATGACGAAACTCTCCCGTGAATCTCAACTGGATCAAGAGCTCGTGGGACGTCATCAAGCTGAACGTGTGCTGAACGCGGAGGTGCCGTACGTTCGGTGCTTGATCGGTTGAATCGCGAAGAAGTTCGACTACATTAACCGCGTCACTTGACGCTTCCGCTTCCGGTCTACGAGGGTACGTAGACACACTCTTCCCTCTCGTTGCTATGCATCTGGTAGATAGATCTTGCGTGATCATAGGAAAATTTTAAAATACTACATTCCCCAACACCATGGTCCAAGGGAGACTACTCACAACTCATCCGGGAGGCGTCCATGGTGGTGGAGAGGCTCCAGGTGGTGATCCTCCCCTCCGGCAGGGTGCCGGGAAGAGTTCTTCTGGTGCTCCCGATCTTGGAAGCGCGGCGGCGGCGGAACAGAGATGAGATCGCGAAAAAGGGTTCCGTCCTCGAGGGTTTCGGGACGCGGTGTAAATATATGCCAAAGGGGGGCATCAGCGGAGGCCTGGGGGGCCCAGGCGCCCCCCCGGCGCGGCCAGGAGGGGGGCCGCGCCCCCAGGGCGCCTGGAGCCCTGGTGGCCCCCCTCCAGCCCTACTTTGGCCGCATGGAAGCTTCCGGAACGCTGATTTTTTATATATATTTCTCGGAATTTTTCTTGCAGTTTATGTAATGGGAAAACCTGAAATACAAAAACAGCAGAAAACAGAAATTGGCACTGGGGTGCACTGAGTTAATAGGTTAGTCCAAATATGATCAAAAGTGTATGGAAGTGCATAAATAACATAGCAACATCACACAAAAGAGGCATGGAGCAAGCAGAAATTATAGATACGTTTTGGACGTATCAACATCCCCAAGCTTAATTCCTGCTCGTCCTCGAGTAGGTAAATGATAACAAGCATAATTTCTGTGGTGACATGCTATTAACCATATAAGGAATTTTCACAGTCACATGACAAAAGCTTACTGAGACAATGAATCTATAGTAATTAAGTTGCCTCATGAGAAAATCACAAAGAACTGAAAGTTTTACAATATGATACTCAAACATCAAATAGATTTGTAGTGAGCATGGTGTGCAAATATGATAAAGTGGTATCTCGCTTGCCCCCTTTAGTGAAGCAAAACATAAATGCAGGGGCACCTCCGAAGTTTAAGTGACGACTAGATACAATGATTTCAGAATAAACGATATCATAATCATGCAGAAGACAATGGTACTTTGGGACAATGCACATTACACTCAGAATGACAATCATGCTCTCAATAGTTGGTGCTTTAAAGAAGGTGGAGACTCTCGAACCGTGGCTCTTGTTGGCAAGGTTGAAAACCCGTGGTCGGAAACAAAAACTAAACATGTACCAGAGCTCTTGGTTTTAAAAACAGAAATAAAAATTATTTTTTGGATATGCATGTTTCGTCAACGAATGCTAGCAGATAACTCAATTACTTCTTTAGCTGGACAAGTTTCGAGGAACGGCTCCCGCATGAGGACGATCACATCCTCTTAATCTCCTTTGTTTATCACTGCCAAAGTTTTCTGATTTCTCATGAACAAAGCATGAAGGAGGGTTTGTTTGTTTTATTATTTTTTTAATGAGCCGGGCGCACTCTATGCCAGTTCCTTCTCGTATTATGGGTTTGCACATTAGACATGCAATCCCGGGGTGAAGCTTGTCCAACTTAAAAAGATCATGAATTAACTACTACTTCCTCATGAACTAAAATAGAGGCACAAAATAGAAATGCTTTTTTGAATAATTTTGAGATGGTACATGAAAGTCTTCGTTAGGAATGGTAGGTAAATACCATGTATAGGAAGGTATGGTGGACTCATATGGCATAACTGGTTTAAAGGATTTTGGATGCACAAGCAGTCAGTCCGCTTAGTACAGGTGGAGGTTAGCAAAAGACTGGGAGCGACCAACTAAAAGAGCAATGACGGTCATAATCATGCAGAGCGACAAAGCAACATTGAATCAGGCATGGAAGTTATATCGCTACTCAGAAATTAATGATCATCAAGGCTTGATAGACTTTCTTTACAGTCTTAAATATGCGTGAGCATATGCCAAGTCAATCAAAATAAATTCTCGGAGGAATATATCACTAAACCATACCACATCATAGGCAAACAAATCTTGTTGGTACTCCAATATCACATTGGGAACCCCCCAGCTATTTGAGACTAACCATAAGAAAACATGAACTACTAAGCACCATTATGCACATAGCATTTTTATCATGGACATATCAACCAGTGCAACAGAATCCAACTCTCTTAACAAGATAAGCATGATAACTAAAGAGAGTTCCAGCGACCAACTAAACAAAAGCTCTTTAAAAAGATAAGCATGAAAACTAAGAGCTAAGCATGACAGTAGCTATTGAAAGACCAAGAACATACACAGCAAATATAAACATGAAAATTCTATGTTGTGTTCTAGGTTGAAGTGGAGCGTGTTTCTCTCCCACACAAAGAAAGCTGAGTTCCAACTCGTTATGAAAAGCAAGCAAAGCTAAAGAAAACTAAAAAGGAAACTAAAAGCAAGACGCTCCAAGCATAGCACATAACACATGAAGTGATAAAAATATAGTGGAATGAAAGACGAACTGATAATTGTTGATGGAGAAGGGGATGCACGGGGGCATCCCCAAGCTTAGACGCTTGAGTCTTCTTGAATATTTCTTGGGGGTGCATAGGGGCATCCCCAAGCTTGAGCGTTTGACACTCCTGAATCTTTTTATCATCTTCCCTCGCACACTTGAAAACTCCCTTCATACATAACTCATCATAATCTGATTAGCGAGGTTAGTACCCATAATAAAATAATTGTTCCTTGTTGGAAATAAGGATATTATTGAAGGTCTACTGTTTCTCAAGATTGCCAAAAGGTTTTTGCAAAGAAAAAGCAAGCTCAAGGTTTGCAAAATGAAGGAAAGGCAAAACAGGACAGAATCTGTGAAAAACAGACCAGCAGGTAGTAAATGATTTTTTCGGGGCACTTCTGCAACTCAAATCAAAAACCTCAGAACAGACGCCCGAAAGACAATTGTATAGAGCACGCTGTCGAAAAAATTCAGACCAAAAATATGATCTGGTGAAATTATACGAATTTTTCTGTCCAAGGACAGAATCTGTTTCCTGGACAGCACGTCACAACTTTTGAACTTTCTTGCAATCAGAGGCTACACTTGGCACAAAGCTGAAAAGTAAAGATACAATGATGATGCTACTGTAGTAAAAACATCAAGACACAACAAAAGCAAAATAAAATTTTATTCATTGTGGGCTGCCTCCCAAAAGCGCTTTCTTTTATGCCTTTAAGCTAGGCATAATGCAAAGAGATCAAGTTTTATCAAGAGTAAAAGAATAGCTAGCCCATATAGCGGACTCAAAAGGTAACTTAATCTTCTTTATATGGAAGTGTTCCATCCCTTTTTTGAGAGGAAATTGGAATCTTATATTCCCCTCTTTAATTTCAATGATGGCACCAACGGTGCGAAGAAAAGGACGTCCCAAAATAATTGGACAAGAAGGTTCACATTCAATATCCATAATAGTAAAATCAACGGGAACATAATTGTCATTGACAATGATAAGAACATCGTCGATCCTCCCCAAAGGTTTCTTTATGGAAGAATCAACAAGACGAACACCAAAAGAACAAGAATCAAAAGGTTTCAATTTAAGCATATCATATATTCTTTTGGGCATAACGGAGGTACTAGCTCCAACATCACATAAAGCATAGCAAGAGAAGTTATTCAACTTAATTTTAATCATAGGATCCCAACCATCTTCTAGCTTTCTAGGTATGGAGGATTCTACCCTAAGTTTCTCCTCCCTAGCTTTGATGAGAGCATTAGTGATATGCTCTGTAAAGGCAAGATTAAGCGTGCAAGTGCGGGGATCTCTAGACATCTTGTGAAGGAAATCAATAACTTCGGTAAGGGTGCAATTATCAAAATCAAGGTCACTACTATCAAGTAAAGTGGTAGTGGTGTCCTTTAGGCTCACTTGTTGGTAGTTTCTATGGTCATAGCATCACTATTAATAGGTCCAATGGGACAAGGAGTGCATTGGGTGCTAAGAGTTTGGATATCCTCAACAACTTGGATAGTAGCAACAATGTGGTGGGTAGGAAGGTTCTTAATTCTATCTTCTTCCTCCTTTAGGGGTGCAACCACTTCGGGTTTAGCTGCCATTTGGTTTATCAAAGTGGCTTGTGTGTGGGACATATTGGAAACTTGGGTCTCAGTGATAGTGAGCCTAGTCTGGAGGTTAGAAATCTCGATATTTAGGCTCTCTAGTTGTCTACCAATGTCTTGCAAGATAGCAGTATGCTCATTTAATTGCCTCGAGAAGGTTTTGTTTTGTTCATATTGGGTGTGCATGTAGTTCTTAGTGGCCTTCTCTATTTCTAGAAGTTTCTCATAACTAGGCATGTCTCTATCTCTTTGGGTGGAGTTCTTGGTGCTAGGATAAGCATTGTTGTTCCCATAAGAATTAGAGGGGAACGGTCTAGGATTGCTACCAAAATTACTCCTATAAGCATTGTTATTGAAATTGTTTCTAGAGATAAAGTTCACATCTACTTGTTCTTGAGTAACCAAAGAATTTAAAGGAACATCACGAGGATCAATAGAAGATAGCTTGGAAAGTAGAGACATGATCAAGTCAACCTTTTCATTTAGGGAGGAAATCTCCTCGACAGAGTTTACCTTCCTACCTGTTGGAGCGCGTTTGGTGTGCCATTGGGAATAATTGGTCATCATCTCATCGAGAAGCTTCGTGGCAGCACCAAGTGTAGTTGACATAAAGGTTCCTCCCGCGGCCGAATCTAACAAGTTCCGCGAGGTAAAGTTCAAGCCTGCATAAAAAGTTTGGATAACCATCCAAGTAGTCAAACCTTGAGTAGGGCAGTTCTTGACAAGAGATTTCATGCGTTCCCAAGCTTGGGCAACGTGTTCATTATCCAATTGTTTAAAATTCATTATGTTACTCCTTAGTTGGATAATTTTAGCAGGTGGATAGTATTTTCCAATAAAAGCATCTTTGCACTTGTCCCAAGAATCTATGCTATTTCTAGGCAAAGACTGAAACCAAATTTTAGCTCCTCCTCTCAAGGAGAAAGGAAAAAGCTTAAGCTTAACAATATTACCATCTATTTCTCGGTACTTTTGCATATCACAGAGTTCAACAAAATTGTTTAAGTGTAAAGCAGCATCATCTCCAGCACCGGAGAATTGATCTTTCATAACTAGGTTCAGTAAAGCAGGTTTAATTTCATAAGAAGGTGCTGAAGTGGCAGGTGTAGTGATAGGCGTGCAGATAAAGTCATCGTTGTTATGACTAGTGAAGTCACACAACTTGGTGTTCTCGGTGGAACCCATAGCAGCAAGCAAGCAAGATAACTATTTTTGTGATTTTTGATAAAGGGAACTAAAGCAAAACTGAAAGGTAAACTAACAAGACTAAAAAGCAAAGGTAAAAGATAGCGTGCAACTCCCCTATCTTGAAGAGTGGAGTCCCCGGCGACGGCGCCAGAAAACTTTGCTTGATGGCTTCTCGCCCCTCGTTGGTTACCCCAAGTGGAAGGTTTGAGATGCAGTGTAGCGGTAGTTTTCCCTTGGCAAAGATACCAAGGATCGAATTCCCCTGAGACTCCAAGGTTCAACAAGAAGGTGTCAACTGCTAACGGCGCCAGATATTTAGCAATCGACTGGACCTGCACACAGATACAAATAACTTTGCTCCCAACGAGTACAGAGAGGTTGTCAATCCCTCCGGCCTTGTCGTTTACAAAGGATCAAACGCAAGAGATAATAGTGATAGGTATGATTGCAACTAGTAAGTAAGAACTGAAAGTAAATAGCGGATGTGATCAGTGATGGTAATATGGACCGGGGTCACATGATGTTCACTAGTGATGTCTCTCTCCCAAAAGACGATAAAACAGCTATGTGAGGTAAATGAATTACAGCTGGGCAATTGATAGGATTATGTGGGCAAACCAATGCTAACTATGTTGCAAGGAAGGTAGAGGTTCAAAGCATGGGCGGTACGCCAAGGCAAGTAGACCGAAATCCATCTGCATCTACTACTAATCATCCACCTTGAGATATCTATCCAGAACATCTCGCTGGTATTAAGTTGTGAGTCCCACCCATAGTGTAAACTCAAAGCAACAGACAACTGCATTAAAAGAACTTTGCGTAAAGTAAACAATCCTTGCACCCGCAAGTACAAGCACCGTTGTTTTCCCCCTTGTTGTCGGGGGAAACTGTCCACCACGAGCACCTATGGGACCGGAGCCCCTTGTACGTTGCGGTAAGGGAGCGGAGGGAGCACGAAGAGCGGATCGAGGAGCACACGCGGGCAGTTTACCCAGGTTCGGGCCGCGCGGACGCGTAAAACCCTACTCCTGCTTAGATTGTATTGAGTTCTTGGGCTCGGGAGCTTGAAGAACTAGATACACCGAGCAAGAGAGCTGTCTAGGTTCCGAACCTCTTTCTACGTTGTGCATGGGCCTCCTTTTATAGCTTAAGGGGTCACCGACAGGTGTCAACGTAGAGGAGGGCAAAAATGTAACTTTGGTGGTAGTTGTAATAGTGCGGGAACAGTGCATGAACAGTGGATGAAAAGTGGTCTTTACCTAACTTTGACAGTGGGGGACAAGGGCATTAAATGCCCGTCACCGTCGACCCCAAAAGCGCCC
This sequence comes from Secale cereale, assembly GCA_902687465.1. Taxonomy (NCBI): domain Eukaryota; kingdom Viridiplantae; phylum Streptophyta; class Magnoliopsida; order Poales; family Poaceae; genus Secale; species Secale cereale. The sequence goes on from LR738713.1 coordinate 584,164,622, forward strand.
GTCCATGCGTCTCCGTTCGCCACGGCGGTAGCCTCGTCACCGTGGCGTGCCACCGTGTCCCCCAGGCTACACAGCCGTCCGCCACGCGTCCCTGGAAGGGCCCCAGGGCGACGCGTGGGCCGATGAGCTGGAGCGCGGGGACACAGCACAGGCTTCCCCCGGCAAGCACCTTGCCGGGGTCTTGATCTTGCCGGGCCCGGAAGCTTGTCGCTCCCCGGGTCCTGCCGGGGCGCAGGGTGCGCCGAGGCATGTCTTCTGAGATGCAGTCTTTTGGTCTTCCTGGCAAGCTCCTCTTGCCAGTGTCTTGTGTTAACGTGATAGTCTTGAGCCTGGGACGGCCTTCCCGGCAAGCTCCACTTGCCGGGGTCCTGATCTTCTGTCTTGTATACTTTGTTCTTGAATGGTTTTGCAGGGACCAGAAAGGTTTCCGGCAAGCACGCGGTGAACCCTGCCGCGGGAAGCTGCTACTGCCCGTGCACAAGTTGGGGTACTAAGGTACCCCTATCTTAGTACACCGACAGGAGCCCCCGGGCCTGGGCCACACACGGTGCCGAGCGCTGTTAGGCCAGGCCCAAAACAGTGCACGGGCACTCGCGGCCCACGGCGAGCCGTAAATCCCCTTCCGCATCCGCCGCGCCCCTCCCTAACGGCACGCGTCGATTGCGGCGTCGTGGGAGAGATCGTGGCCTCGTTCTTTAATGGGAAATGCGGAGCGTCCCCCACTCCCCCCTTAAAAGCAGAGGAAGCAGGGGCAGTTTCCCTCCTTCGTCTTCATTGCGTCTTCAACCTCCAGAAAACCTCCGCTGCTCTTTGCCTCCACCCCTCCTCCGCCATCTCCCGCATCCGCGGCGCCGTCGAGTTCCCCGCCTCTTCCCTCGCCGCCTCCGCCATGGCTCCGAAGAGCGAGAAGGCGAAAGCGGACAAGGCCAAGAGGGAGAAATCCGAGCAGGCGGCGAAGCTTGCCGCCATGCGGAAGAGGAACGTGGTCTTCGCGCCGAGGCTCAGCGCGAGGGAGCTGTGGAACAAGTACTACCTCTTCTGGTCCGGGGAGACCAAAGCTCATCCCCGCACCAGAGTCTACCCCGTCGTCGCCAGAGATTTGTTTCCCGGCGGGTATTTCTTCTTTGCTGTCTTCTTCCATTGTGGATTGTGCCCTCCGTACTCGGAGTTTTTCTGTGATATTATGAACACATACGGCCTCCACCTCCTAGACTTTACCCCCAACGCCATCCTTACGATGGCGGTTTTCGCACATCTGTGCGAAAACTATGTGGGGATCCATCCAAACGTAGCGCTCTTTCGCCATTTCTTTATGCCTAGAGTAGAGGCTGGCGCTCCCCTCTCCGGCGGTATCTCCTGGATCTTCCGGTTGAATAAGAAGGACTCATATCTGAAAGGAGAACTCCGCGGCAAGTGGGAAGAATGGCGCGCAGATTGGTCCTGGGTAGTGGAGGACCAGCCGGAGCCTTTTACTGCGCCGCGCACAACAGCCATAGTGCGCGGCCGAGACTGGAGCGAGTTGGCCCCGGAGGACGGCAAGCTCAACATCGCACTTATCAGGATACTTCGCCTCCGGGTAGCCAAATTGACCATCGGAGAGGTAGGGGCAGATTTCCTCCGCCGCTGCATTGCCCCTTTACAAGAAAGGAAAAGGCCAGCATGGGAGTTTGGCAATGCGGCGGATATTATGAGGCTGCGCCCGGGATTGAACTTCAACTTCACAGCTTTGGAGCTGAAGGGGATGGTCCGGGAGCTCTTCAAGCACGACCCGGCCCATCCGGAGTGGTTTAGATCTCCCCGGGGAGTGGTGCCGCTCTGCAACAGCACTGCCCGGGATTCCTTGCGTGCGATGATGCCCGCGTGTGACTCTCACGGCGTCGACCCCACCTGGATAGAGCCTCCGCCAGACGCAATTCTGAGTTTCTTCGATAATCTGGTCGAGGTGCCCAAGAACGCCGAGGAGAACAAGGGTCTCACTCGGGCCACCACAGAGCGGGATATAGCCTACATTGTTTCCCGGATGGAAGAGGCCGCCGCAGCTGCAGCGGCGGGAGACTTCGGATTCACCGTCGACGAGGCGCAGGCCGCGGACGAGGCGTGCCAAGCAGAGGAGGCAGAGATCCGCAGACTGCTCAAGCTTCCGCCCGACGAGCTTGCCGGGGTTCCTTCCTTGAGGCATGCCGGGATTCCCGGGATTGTGAGTGAGGCCGCCGCAGGAGGCGAGGTTGCCGGAGGGAGCTGAGCCGCCGGAGGGAGCGAGGCCGCATGGCAGGATGCTGGACCCGGCGGGCCTGCTGGGGAGGAGGAGGAAGACGTCGAGGCCGATGAAGACACCGGCGGATCTCTAGGACTCGACGACGACGCCTCCTCGTCGTCGGAGAACTCCCCACCTCCGGCAAGTCCCAATCAAGCGCCGGGGAAACACCTCCGCAAGGCGGCTACAGCGGCGAGGACGCAGGCGCCTCGACAGCAGCCTGCTCGCCGGGCGGCGCGCGCCACCAGAGTGAGCCAAGCCGCGACGGAGGCGCCCCGCGCACCAGCGCCAAGCGGAGGGGGATCTTCCCAGAGCGGAACGGCCGCTCCGCCTGCTCCTCGGGCCTCGGCGTCAACGGAGGCTGGGTCTTCGCAGCCCCAAGCCCCGGAGACTGCCAAGCGCCCGAGGGAGCCTTCTCCTCCTGCCCCTCGCGCGGGAGCACCTCAGGTGGAGTTCGATTTCTCCGCCCTCAGCTCCGACGACGACGAGGAAGAGGAGTAAGTGTTTGTAATTTGTAACTTCTTCGACTCTTTCTTTGTCTTGGTCTTTCTTGATGATTCTGATCTTGTTCTTGCTTTGCTTTCAGGACCCTGACCCAGCGGATGGCGAAGAGGGCCAAGATCCCCGTGGTTGAGGTCGAAGACGACTCGCCCGCCACAGCGACAGGGGACGCGCCGGCGACGAACTTGCCGGATCAACCCGCTGCTCCGAGGAGCAGCCCCCAGCGCAGCCCCCAGTGTAAGTCTGGTCTTGAGCTTTCCGTCCGCCGGGCGCGCTTGAGGTTTTTGCTTGTGCTAATATCTTGTTGCCTTGTTTGTCTTGTGCAGAAGTGGAGCCGCAGCCGCAGGAGCAACCGGAGGTCACCCCCGAGGAGCTGCATGTTCCACCCTCCCCGCCAAGGGCGAACTCCCCGGCGAGGGAGGATGCTCCGCCAAGGACGGGCTCCCCGCCAAGGGCGGGTAGCCCGACAAGGGTGAGCAGCCCGACAAGGGTGGCCACCCCGCCAAGGGAGGGCGCGGGCGGCCCTCCGCCAGCAGGGGCCACCGCTCCACCGCCAAGGGAGGACTCCCCGGCGAGGGAGCCTGTCGTCGGAGAAGTCCGTGAAGGTAAGTCTTGTAGCTTCTTCTCCTTGGGCTTATCTTTTTGGATATTTGTTTGATCGTTTCTTTTCTTCTTCTTCTGTTAGATCCTCCTCCCCCGGAGCGGATGGAGACGGAGGTCACCGTCGAGGAGGAGGCGCACGGCGGCGACGGCAACGCCACTGCCACTGAGGGCATGGCTGGAGCCGACGAGCCCGCTGCTGAGGAGACCGCCCCGGCCGCAGACGCCGCGGCTGGGGAGGGGGATGGCGACCACACTGCTGGCCCGGAGGCTGCAGGAGCGTCAAGCGCTGCACCGGCCGCTGATCCCTCTGCCGCCAAGGAGCAGCCAGGCATTTATCTTGAGGCCCCCAATGGTGTCTTCATACAAGTCCCTTGGGGGTCCTCGTCGCGAGCCCCCGTGGAGGGAGAGACCTTTGATGGAGAGGTCCTCGCCTCCGCGGGGTTGAAGATTGTTGAAGCGCCTGGCGGAAGCGACGAGCCTGAAGAGGAGAAGCTTCTTGGCCAGCTCCTGGCCCTTTACCGGTCCAGGCAGGCGAAACTGGAGTCCCGGGAAGCCCTCACCGCCAAGGCTGGAGCAGACTTGGAGAAGCGCGCCGTAGAGCTCCGCGCTGCCAACCAAGCGGCCCTCCGCGACTTGGCGGAGGAGCGTGAAAGGCTTGCCGGAGAGCAGCAAGAGTTCCTCCTGGAGAAAGCTGAGGCCGAGGAGCAGCAGCGACTGGTTGGTGAAGAGTTGTCCCGGCGAGAAGGAGCGCTCAACCAGCGGAAGGTCGACCTCGACGCCCACGAGGACGACCTCACCGCCCGGGAGCAGGCCCTTGGCGGGGCCCTAAAGGAGGCGAAAGCTGCCGCCGCCAGCACGGAAACCGCCAAGAAGGATCTTGAGGTCAAGGTGGCGCAGCTGGAGCAGTACCTGAAGGCGAGTGCAGACAGAATCACCGCGCTCAACGTGGAGCGGGAAAAAGACGCCCACACCAACTCTGACCTTCAGGTACGTCTCTCCAAGAAAGGCGACGAGCTCAAAGCCGCCAAGGATTCAATTGCTGACTTGGAGTTGAAGGTCTCCACTTTGACCGATTCGCTGGACGCCGCCCGGGATCGCGAGACCAAGCTGAAGGACGAGCTCCGCAAGGAACGAGGCTTGGTGGAGAGCGCTGCCACCTCGGCGAACAACTTCAGCCGGGCGGTGGAGCAGTGGACCGACGATCTGATCGCTTCTGCCGCCAATATCGACAAGGAACTAATGGCGCTGAGGGTGGAGCACCTCGTGTACTCTCCGGACCCGAATCTCCCCCACAGCGCCAAGCTAAGTCTCTTCTTCAGGGGAATCGCGCCGGCGCTTGCACGGCTGCAGGAGAAGCTCCCCGCGCAGCTGGCCGAGGAGTCGCGTCAGCTCTGCGCGGGTACCTTGGAGCGCGTCTTGACGAAGATAGTCTACCGCAACCCTGACATCAATCTTGTCAACGTCCTCCGCAGCTTGCCGGACGATGCAGATCAGGAGGCGCTAAAGGCGCAGGTCGCCCACATCGTCGCCAAGGTGAACAAGATCTCCAGGCGTGAAGGCGACCGCGTAGATTAGGCCTCTTTCTTTCTATTTCCTTTGCTGCTGCAAAGTGTGTTATGAACATGAATCTATTAGTCATTGCGACAAGTTATCTTTGTAATATATTATCTTATTTTGACTAATCAATGCGGTGTTATCTCCCCTGCTTTGATCCTTTACTTTGTATGCTTTTTACCCTACGCTTTTAGGAAACTTGCCGGCAAGGGGCCCTTGCCGCGAGCGCTGAGTGCTGGACTCTGAGCAGCCTGCTGGTAAAGGCCTTACCGGCAAGTAACCTTGCCGCAGCTAGTCGCAACGCACTTAGCTTGCTGAGCGAACTCGAAAACGAAGCAAGGGCGCGACACTTGTCGCAGCTCACTTAAGTCGTTGAGCGTACTCGAAAACAAAGTAAGGCTGCGGCTAGCCACGGGTAGGTTCCTCCGTGCACAGGTTTACCATACAAAGTGTGGTTGTTCAAGGAAGATAACTAAAATTTTAAAAATTTGAACTGCTCAAATTCTGGTAACTTAGCTTTCATAATCTGTTCGTTCTCCGGCAAGCTTCCCTCTCTTGAACAACACTTGGTTCATCCTCCACCTCCTTCCCCCCCGGCAAACTTGTGCGCGAGGAACATTCCTTCTGCTTAAGAGGGAAAGAAAAAGGAGAGGGAAAACAAGTATAGGGCCTTTCGGCGTGCTAATGCTTACCGGGTATGTGTGTTGCACAAGATGCCAAACAATGCATGCAAATAACGAAGAAAAGCATGGAAAAGGCAAATAGTGCAAAGCTCAAAAGCTTTACTGATGCACGGGATCTGCGCCCGGCTTTGTACAAAGGATTACATGCAACAGCGGCAAGACTCGTACAAAAGGTGGTTGCCGGAGCGGATCACGGCAACCGCACCTTATGGGTGAAACTTGCGAAGATGCTCTATGTTCCAGGAGTTGCTCACCGGTAAGCCTTCTTCGGTCTCAAGGCGGACAGCGCCGGGCCTTGTGACTTGTCTCACCCGATAAGGGCCTTCCCACTTCGGCGTCAACTTGTTGGAATTCTTGTCGGACTGAACACGCCGAAGAACAAGGTCGCCTTCCTCGAGACTCCTGGCCTTAACCTTGCGGCTATGATAGCGGCGCAAGGCTTGCTGGTATCGAGCAGCTCGTACAACAGCCTGGAGGCGTTCCTCCTCAAGGAGCAATGCATCATCTTGACGTAGTTGCTCTTGCTCGAGCTCATCATAAGCGAGCACTCGAGGAGATCCGTATACGAGTTCCGTGGGGAGAACTGCCTCTGCTCCATAGACAAGAGCAAAGGGTGTCTGTCCGGTGGCTCGACTTGGTGTCGTCCTGATTGACCAAAGAGCCGCCGGTAACTCCTCTATCCAGTTTCTTCCGCACTTGCGCAGCCTGTCGAAGGTTCTTGTCTTGAGTCCGCGCAGCACTTCAGCATTGGCCCTCTCCGCTTGACCATTGCTCCTCGGGTGAGCAACAGAAGCAAAACAGACCTTGGCGCCAAGGTCCTGGACATACTGCATGAAGGTGCGACTTGTAAATTGTGTACCGTTATCGGTGATGATCCTGTTAGGGATTCCGAAGCGGCAAACAATTGACCTGAAGAACCTGACTGCTGACTGTGCTATCACCTTTCTCACTGGCTCCACTTCTGGCCACTTTGTAAACTTGTCGATTGCAACGTACAAGTATTCAAAGCCCCCGACAGCGCGGGGGAAGGGGCCGAGGATATCGAGGCCTCAGACCGAGAAGGGCCAGGACAAAGGGATCGTCTGGAGAGCTTGAGCTGGCTGATGAATTTGCTTGGCATGGAACTGGCACGCTTCACACTTGGTTACTTGTGCAGTTGCATCCTGGAGGGCTTCTGGCCAGAAGAACCCTTGCCGGAATGCCTTTCCGGCAAGTGCCCTTGCGCCAATGTGGTGGCCACATATGCCTCCATGTATCTCCGCCAACAGCTTCTGTCCATCTTCCCTGGAAATGCACTTCAACCTGACACCATTGAATCTTCTTCTGTACAGTTCATTGTCAACGAACTGGTACATACTCGACTGCCTGGTTATCTTCTCTATCACTTCTGGGTCGTCGGGAAGTTCTCCAGTTTGCAGAAAACGGACGATTTGCTGCGCCCATGCCGGAGCCTGAGGCTCAACGGCGAGGACTAAAGGCATGAGGGCTGCTGCGGGAACACCAGCTTCTACGGCAAGAACCTCAGGTTCTGCCGGAGCTGATGATCCCCCGGCAAGCCTGCCGGGGCAAGGCTTGTCGGGAACGTTTGCTTCAACTGTACAGACCCTAGGATCTGCAGGAGCAAACTGTTCCTCAGCATCTTGGTTGTTGATCTTGGGGACCTTGGCGGCGGCTTCGGGAAGATCCGCCGGCAAGTAGTCGCCGGAGACCAACTTTCTCTTCTTGTTCTGCCCAACTGATGGCGTAACGGATGGCTGAGTTAGCTTGAGCAGGAAGGTTCCTGGTTCCACAGGTAACTTCATCGCAGCACACTTTGAGAGGCCATCTGCAATATCATTCTGAGCTCTTGGGACATGCTCCATCTGCAGACCTTCAAAGTGCTCTTCAAACTTCCTCACTTCATCAACATAAGCTTCCATCAAAGGGCTCTGGTAACTCTTGTTTACTTGTCGAACCACCAACTGAGAATCTCCCCGCACAATCAACTTCTTGATTCCAAGCTCGGCCGCAATCCTGAGGCCGGCAAGCAAACCTTCATACTCAGCAGTATTGTTTGTCGCTTGCTCCTTGGGAAAGTGTATCTGGACAACATACTTGAGGTGCTCTCCGGTGGGCGCTATGAGTACCACGCCGGCACCGGCGCCTTGCAGCGAGAAAGCACCATCAAAGTACATTACCCATTCACTGCTTGCTTCTTGTACGGGGACGCTTGTCTCTGGAACTTCTTCATCTGGCGTTGGGGTCCATTCAGCTATGAATTCTGCCAAAGCTCTGCTCTGTATGGTTGAAGTACTCTCAAACTTGAGACCAAAGCTCGACAGTTCCAGTGCCCACTCGACGATCCTGCCTGTTGCTTCTGGATTCTGCAATATCCTCTTCAACGGAAAGCGAGTGACCACTGTTATTTCATGTGCTTGGAAGTAATGGCGCAGCTTTCTCGAGGCCATGAGGAGACCGAAAAGCAACTTCTGTACTCCGGAGTATCTTGATCTAGCCCGCTGCAAGAGGGAACTCACAAAATACACCGGGCGCTGCACCATCTTCCTTCGCACTTCTCCTTGTTCCTGCGCAGACTTGTTCTTGTCGGGGCCAGAGCTTGTCGGGGAAGTCCCCTGCTTGTCGCTGGATTCGCTTGCCGGTGGTGTAGACTCCTCATCTGCCTCCCTCTCCGCTACTAACGCAGCACTAACCACTTGATTGGTTGCTGCTAAGTATAGCAGCAACTTCTCTTGTGGCCTAGGTGCGACAAGTATTGGAGTGGAGGATAGGTATCCTTTCAAGTCTTGCAGCGCTGCCTCCGCTTCCGGAGTCCATTTCATAGGACCTGCCTTCTTCAAGATTTTGAAAAAAGGCAGGGCGCGTTCTGCAGACTTTGAAATGAACCTACTGAGGGCGGCCACACAACCTGCAAGTCTTCTTACGCCCTTGACGCGCTTCGGGGCTTCGATCTGCTCGATGGCTTTTATCTTGTCGGGGTTGGCTTCAATCCCCCTCTGGGAAACAAAGAATCCGAGAAGCTTGCCGGAGGGGACTCCAAAAACGCACTTCTCGGGGTTCTGTTGGAAATATGCCCTAGAAGCAATAATAAATTAGTTATTATTATATTTCCTTGTTCATGATAATTGTTTATTATCCATGCTAGAATTGTATTGATAGGAAACTCAGATACATGTGTGGATACATAGACAAACACCATGTCCCTAGTAAGCCTCTAGATGACTAGCTCGTTGATCAATAGATGGTTACGGTTTCCTGACCATGGACATTGGATGTCGTTGATAACGGGATCACATCATTAGGAGAATGATGTGATGGACAAGACCCAATCCTAAGCCTAGCACAGATCGTGTAGTTCGTATGCTAAAGCTTTTCTATATGTCAAGTATCTTTTCCTTAGACCATGAAATTGTGCAACTCCCGGATACCGTAGGAATGCTTTGGGTGTACCAAACGTCACAACGTAACTGGGTGGCTATAAAGGTGCACTACAGGTATCTCCGAAAATGTCTTTTGGGTTGGCACGAATCGAGACTGGGATTTGTCACTCCGTATGACGGAGAGGTATCTCTGGGCCCACTCGGTAGGACATCATCATAATGTGCACAATATGTGATCAAGGAGTTGATCACGGGATGATGTGTTACGGAACGAGTAAAGAGACTTGCCGGTAACGAGATTGAGCAAGGTATCGGTATACCGACGATCGAATCTCGGGCAAGTGCTATACCGATAGACAAAGGGAATCGTATACGGGATTGATTGAATCCTTGACATCGTGGTTCATCCGATGAGATCATCGTGGAACATGTGGGAGCCAACATGGGTATCCAGATCCCGCTGTTGGTTATTGACCGGAGAGTCGTCTCGGTCATGTCTGCGTGTCTCCCGAACCCGTAGGGTCTACACACTTAAGGTTCGGTGACGCTAGGGTTGTAGAGATATAAGTATGCGAAAACCCGAAAGTTGTTCGGAGTCCCGGATGAGATCCCGGACGTCACGAGGAGTTCCGGAATGGTCCGGAGGTAAAGATTTATATATAGGAAGTCCTATTTTGGCCACCGGAAAATGTTCGGGATTTTTCGGTATTGTACCGGGAAGGTTCTAGAAGGTTCCGAAGTGGGGCCCACCTGCATGGGGGGACCCACATGAACGTGGGTAGTGGGGGCAAGGCCCCACACCCCTGGTCAAGGCGCACCAAGATCCCCCCTTAGAAGGAATAAGATCATATCCCGAAGGGATAAGATCAAGATCCCTAAAAAGGGGGGATAACAATCGGTGGGGAAAGGAAATGATGGGATTTCTTTCCCCCACCTTTGCCAACGCCCCAATGGACTTGGAGGGCAAGAAACCAGCCCCCTCCACCCCTATATATAGTGGGGAGGCGCATGGGAGCAGACCCCCAAGCCCTGGCGCCTCCCTCTCCCTCCCGTGACACATCTCCCTCCTCCCGCAGCGCTTGGCGAAGCCCTGCTGGAATCCCGCTACTTCCACCACCACGCCGTCGTGCTGCTGGATCTCCATCAACCTCTCCTCCCCCCTTGCTGGATCAAGAAGGAGGAGACGTCCCCGCTCCGTACGTGTGTTGAACACGGAGGTGCCGTCCGTTCGGCGCTAGGATCATCGGTGATTTGGATCACGACGAGTACGACTCCATCATCCCCGTTCTCTTGAACGCTTCCGCTCGCAATCTACAAGGGTATGTAGATGCACTCACTCTCCTTTATGCTCGTTGCTAGATTACTCCATAGATAGATCTTGGTGACGCGTAGGAAAATTTTTGATTTTCTGCTACGATCCCCAACAGTGGTATCAGAGCTAGGTCTATGCGTAGTATCTTGCACGAGTAGAACACAAAGTAGTTGTGGGCGTAGATCATGTCAATTCTCTTGCCGTTACTAGTCTTATCTTGATTCGGCGGCATCGTGGGATGAAGCGGCCCGGACCGACCTTACACGTACTCTGACGTGAGACAGGTTCCACCGACTGACATGCACTAGTTGCATAAGGTGGCTAGCGGGTGACTGTCTCTCCCACTTTAGTCGGATCGGATTCGATGAAAAGGGTCCTTATGAAGGGTAAATAGAAATTGGCATATCACGTTGTGGTTTTGGCGTAGGTAAGAAACGTTCTTGCTAGAAACCTATAGCAGCCACGTAAAAACTTGCAACAACAATTAGAGGACGTCTAACTTGTTCTTGCAGCATGTGCCGTGTGATGTGATATGGCCAAAAGGATGTGATGAATGATATATGTGTGATGTATGAGATTGATCATGTTCTTGTAATAGGAATCACGACTTGCATGTCGATGAGAATGACAACCGGCAGGACCCATAGGAGTTGTCTTATTTATTGTATGACCTGCGTGTCACTGAATAACGCCATGTAATTACTTTACTTTATTGCTAAACGTTAGCCATAGTAGTAGAAGTAATGTTTGGCGAGACGACTTCATGAAGACACGATGATGGAGATCATGATGATGGAGATCATGGTGTCATGCCGGTGACAATGATGATCATGGAGCCCCGAAGATGAAGATCAAAAGGAGCAAAATGATATTGGCCATATCATGTCACTATTTGATTGCATGTGATGTTTATCATGTTTTTCATCTTATTTGCTTAGAACGACGGTAGTGAATAAGATGATCTCTCACTAAAATTTCAAGAATTGTGTTTCCCCTAACTGTGCACCGTTGCTAAGGTTCGTTGTTCCGAAGCACCACGTGATGATCGGGTGTGATAGGTTCTAACGTTCGCATACAACGGGTGTAAGCCAGATTTACACACGCAATACACTTAGGGTTGACTTGACGAGCCTAGCATGTACAGACATGGCCTCGGAACACGGAAGACCGAAAGGTCGAACATGAGTCGTATAGAAGATACGATCAACATGAAGATGTTCACCGTTGATGACTAGTCCGTCTCACGTGATGATCGGACACGGCCTAGTCGATTCGTTTCATGTATCACTTAGATGACTAGAGAGATGTCTATCTGAGTGGGAGTTCATTAGATGAACTTCATTGTCATGAACAATAGTCTAAGTTGTCTTCGCAAATTATGTTGTAGACCAATAACTGCGTTGTAGCTCCCTGTTTAATACGATCCTAGAGAAAGACTAAGTTGAAAGATATTGTAAGCAATGATGCGGACTGGGTCCGTAGTCCGAGGAGTGTCCTCACAGCTGCACAGAAAGCTTACGTCTTTGATGCACCGCTCGATGTGCAAACCCCTACAACGTTGTCTGTGGATGTTGTGAACACCTGAGAGACACGTCCTGATGACTACTTGATAGTTTAGTGCACCATACTTTACGGCTTAGAATCGGGATTCCAATGACGTTTTGAACGCCATATAACATATGAGATGTTCTAAGAGCTGAAATTGGGATTTCAGGCTCATGCCCGTGTTGAGAGGTATGAGACCTCTGACAAGTTCTTTTGCCAAAAAGATGGAGGAGAATGGCTCAACTAGTGAGCATGTGCTCAGAATGTCTGGGTGCTAAAATCACTTGAACCAAGTGGGAGTTAATCTTCCAGGTGAGATAGTGGTTGACATAATTCTCTGGACACTATCACCAAGCTACTAGAACTTCGTGATGAACTATGACATGCAAAGGATGGAGATGATCCCGGAGCTATTAGCGGTTCTTAAGACCGCGAAATTAGAAATCAAGAAGGAGCATCAAGTGTTGATGGTTTAAGAAGATCACTGGTTTCAAAAGGGGGCAAGGGCTAGAAGGGAAACTTCATGAATGGCAAACCAGTTGTCGCTCTAATGAAGGAACCCAATGGTTAAACCCAAACCTCGAGACTAAGTGCTTCTATTGTAAGGGGAACAGTCACATGGTAGCGGAACTACCCCAAATACATGGTAGATAAGAATAGCTGGAAACTTCAACAAAGTATATTTGATATACGTATTATTGATGTGTACCTCACTAGTACTCCTTGTAGCACCTGGGTATTGGATACCGGTTCAGTTGCTATTATTAGTGACTTGAAGCAAAAGCTACGGACTGAACGGAGACTAGCTAAGGGCGAGGTGACGATGTGTTGGAAGTGTTTCCAAGGATGATAAGATCACCATCGCACGCTCCCTCTATTTTCGGGATTAGTGTTGAACCTAGATAAATGTTATCAGGTGTCTACGTTGAGCATGAATATGATTAGATCATGTTCATTGCAATACGGTTATTCATTTAAGTTAGAGAATAATGGTTATTCTGTTTACATGAATAATACCTTTATGGTCATGCACCCAATGGTTTATTGAATCTCGATTATAGCAATACACATGATGATAATATTAAAGCCAAAAGATGTAGAGTTAATGATGATAGTACCACTTTCTTGTGGCACTGCCGCTTAGGTCATTTTGGCATAAAATGCATGAAGAAATTCCATGCTGATGGATGTTTGGAGTCACTTGATTTTGAATCGCTTGACACATGCGAGCCATGCCTCTTGGGCAGGATGACTAAGACCCCATTTTCAGGTACAATGAAACGGGCAAGTGACTTGTTGGAAATCATACATGCTGATGTGTGTGATCCAATGAGAATTAAGGCGTGTGGTGGATATCATTATTTTCTCATCTTCACTGACGATTTGAGTAGATATGGGTATATTTACTTAATGAAGCAAAAGTCTGAAACGTTTGAAAAGTTCAAGCAATTTCAGAGTGAAGTTAAGAATCATCATAACAAGAAGATCATGTTCCTACGATCTGATCAAGGGAAGATTTTCTGAGTTGTGAGTTTGGCAATCACTTAAGACATTGTGGAATTGTTTTGCTGTTGAAGCCACCTGGAACACCACAGCGTAATGGTGTGTCTGGACGTCATAATCGAACCTTATGAGATATGGTACGATCTATGATGTCTCTTACCGATCTACCGCTATTATTTTGAGGTTATGCATTAGAGACAGCTGCATTCACTTTAGATAGGGCACCATCTAAGTTCGTTGAGACGACGTCGTATGGTTTGGCAAGAAACCGTAGTTGTCGTTTCTCAATGTTTGGGGCTGCGAGGCTTATGGCTTCAGCCGGGAAAAGCTCGAACCCAAAGCGGACAAATACATCTTCATGGGATACCCACTGGTAACGGTTGGGTATACCTTCTATCTCAGATCCAAGGACAAAAATGTTTGTCACTAAGAACGGGTCCTTTCTCGAGAAAGAGTTTCTCTCGAAAGAATTGAGTGGGAGGAAGATAGAACTTGATAAGGTTTTCGAACCCTCACTTCAACCGGAGAGTAGTGCAACACAGAAAGATGTTTCTGTGGAACCTGCGACTGTTGAAGAGGAAACTAATGATAGTGATCATGAAGTTTCGGATCAAGTTGCTATCAAACCTCGTAGGTCGACAAGGATAAGTACTACTCCTGAGTGGTACGGTGATCCTGTCTTAAATGTCATGTTGTTGGACAACAATGAACCTACGAACTATGGAGAAGCGATGGTGGGTCCATATTCCGACAAATGGTTAGAAACCGATAAATCCGAGATAGGATCCATGTATCAAAACAAAGTATGGACTTTGGTGGACTTGCCCTATGATCGGCAAGCCATTGAGACAAATGGATCTTTAAGACTAAGACGGACGTGGACGGTAATGTCACCGTCTATGAAGCTCGACTTGTGGCGAAGAGTTTTCCACAAGTTCAAGGAGTTGACTACGATGAGATTTTCTCACCCGTAGCGGTGCTTAAGTCCGTCGGAATCATGTTAGCATTAGCTGCATTTATGAAATCTGGCAGATGGATGACAAAACAAGTTTCCTTACCAGTTTTCTTAAAGAAAGGTTGTATGTGATACAACCAGAAAGGTTTTGTCGATCCTAAGGATGCTAAAAGGTATGCTAGCTCCAGCGATCCTTCCATGGACTAGAGCAAGCATCTCGGAGTCGGAATATACACTTTGATGGAGTGATCAAAGTTTTTGGGTATACAAAGTTTGTTAGAAACTTGTATTTGCAATAAAGTGAGTGGGAGCACTACAACATTTCTGATAAGTATATGTGAATGACATATGGTTGATCCGAAATGATGTTGAATTTCTGGAAAGCGTAAAGGGTTGTTTGAAAGGAGTTTTTCAAAGGAAGACCTGGATAAAGCTGCTTACATATTGGGCATCAAGATCTATAGAGATAGATCAAGACGTCTGATGATACTTTCAAAAGGAACACACACCTTTGACATGATTTTGAAGGAGTTCAAAATAGGTCTGTTAAAGAAGGAATTCTTACCTGAGTTATAAGGTGTGAAGTTGAGTAAGACTCAAAACTTGACCACGGCAGAAGGAAGAGGAAGGACGAAGGTCGTCCCCTATGCTTTTGTCATAGGCTCTATACGGTATGCCATGATGAGTACCGCACCTGATGTGTGCCTTGCCACATGTCTGGCAAGAGGGTACAAAGGTGATCCAGGAGTGGATCACCAGATAGTGGTCAAAAATTATCCTTGGAGGAATAAGGAAATGTTTCTCGGTTATGGAGGTGATAAAGAGTTCGACGTAAAGAGTTACGTCGATGCAAGCTTAACACCTATCCGAATAACTTTGAGTAGAGATACAGGATACGTATAATGGAGCAACAGTTTGGAATAGCTCCAAGTGGAACGTGGTAGCAGCATCTACGATATGACATAAAGTTTTGCAAAGTACATAGCGATCTGAATGTTGCAGACCCATTGACTACAACCTCTCTCACAAGCATAACATGATCAAACCCAGAACTCATTGAGTGTTAATCACATATTGATGTGAACTAGATTACTGACTCTAGTGAACTCTTTGGATGTTAGTCACATGGCGATGTGACCTATGAGTGTTAATCACATGGCGATGTGAACTAGATTATTGACTCTAGTGCAAGTGGGAGACTGTTGGAAATATGCCCTAGAAGCAATAATAAATTAGTTATTATTATATTTCCTTGTTCATGATAATTGTTTATTATCCATGCTAGAATTGTATTGATAGGAAACTCAGATACATGTGTGGATACATAGACAAACACCATGTCCCTAGTAAGCCTCTAGATGACTAGCTCGTTGATCAATAGATGGTTACGGTTTCCTGACCATGGACATTGGATGTCGTTGATAATGGGATCACATCATTAGGAGAATGATGTGATGGACAAGACCCAATCCTAAGCCTAGCACAGATCGTGTAGTTCGTATGCTAAAGCTTTTCTATATGTCAAGTATCTTTTCCTTAGACCATGAGATTGTGCAACTCCCGGATACCGTAGGAATGCTTTGGGTGTACCAAACGTCACAACGTAACTGGGTGGCTATAAAGGTGCACTACAGGTATCTCCGAAAATGTCTTTTGGGTTGGCACGAATCGAGACTGGGATTTGTCACTCCGTATGACGGAGAGGTATCTCTGGGCCCACTCGGTAGGACATCATCATAATGTGCACAATATGTGATCAAGGAGTTGATCACGGGATGATGTGTTACGGAACGAGTAAAGAGACTTGCTGGTAACGAGATTGAGCAAGGTATCGGTATACCGACGATCGAATCTCGGGCAAGTGCTATACCGATAGACAAAGGGAATCGTATACGGGATTGATTGAATCCTTGACATCGTGGTTCATCCGATGAGATCATCGTGGAACATGTGGGAGCCAACATGGGTATCCAGATCCCGCTGTTGGTTATTGACCGGAGAGTCGTCTCGGTCATGTCTGCGTGTCTCCCGAACCCGTAGGGTCTACACACTTAAGGTTCGGTGACGCTAGGGTTGTAGAGATATAAGTATGCGAAAACCCGAAAGTTGTTCGGAGTCCCGGATGAGATCCCGGACGTCACGAGGAGTTCCGGAATGGTCCGGAGGTAAAGATTTATATATAGGAAGTCCTATTTTGGCCACCGGAAAATGTTCGGGATTTTTCGGTATTGTACCGGGAAGGTTCTAGAAGGTTCCGAAGTGGGGCCCACCTGCATGGGGGGACCCACATGAACGTGGGTAGTGGGGGCAAGGCCCCACACCCCTGGTCAAGGCGCACCAAGATCCCCCCTTAGAAGGAATAAGATCATATCCCGAAGGGATAAGATCAAGATCCCTAAAAAGGGGGGATAACAATCGGTGGGGAAAGGAAATGATGGGATTTCTTTCCCCCACCTTTGCCAATGCCCCAATGGACTTGGAGGGCAAGAAACCAGCCCCCTCCACCCCTATATATAGTGGGGAGGCGCATGGGAGCAGACCCCCAAGCCCTGGCGCCTCCCTCTCCCTCCCGTGACACATCTCCCTCCTCCCGCAGCGCTAGGCGAAGCCCTGCTGGAATCCCGCTACTTCCACCACCACGCCGTCGTGCTGCTGGATCTCCATCAACCTCTCCTCCCCCCTTGCTGGATCAAGAAGGAGGAGACGTCCCCGCTCCGTACGTGTGTTGAACACGGAGGTGCCGTCCGTTCGGCGCTAGGATCATCGGTGATTTGGATCACGACGAGTACGACTCCATCATCCCCGTTCTCTTGAACGCTTCCGCTCGCAATCTACAAGGGTATGTAGATGCACTCACTCTCCTTTATGCTCGTTGCTAGATTACTCCATAGATAGATCTTGGTGACGCGTAGGAAAATTTTTGATTTTCTGCTACGATCCCCAACAGGTTCAACTTGAGCTGGATCTTGCGCAGATTCTCAAAGGTTTCTTCCAAGTCTTGGATCAGGGTATCTTTGCTCTTGCTCTTGACCACTATGTCATCCATGTAAGCCTCTACATTTCTGTGTATCTGTGGCTCAAAAGCAGTGTGCACCACCCTTGCAAATGTTGAGCCCGCATTCTTCAATCCAAAGGGCATGCGTATGAAGCAATATGTGCCGCATGGAGTGATAAATGGAGTCTTCTCTTCGTCTTCCTTGGCCATAAAAATCTGGTGGTAGCCTGAATATGCATCAAGGAAGGAAAGCAGCTCACATCCAGCGGTTGAGTCAACAATCTGGTCAATGCGCGGCAAGGGAAATGGATCCTTGGGACATGCTTTATTCACATCAGTGAAGTCTATACACTACCTCCACTTCTCGTTGGCCTTACGCACGACAACTGGATTTGCTAACCACGTCGGATGGATCACGCCTCTAACCAGGCCCGCTGCTTCTAACTTCTTGATTTCTTCGGCGATGAATTCTTGGCGCTCCACGGCTTGCTTCCTGACCTTCTGCTTGACGGGCCGCGCATGAGGACAAATAGGAAGCTTGTGCTCAATTACCTTCCTGGGAACGCCGGGGATGTCAGATGGTTGCCATGCGAACACATCGACATTCGCCCGCAGGAAGGCAACGAACGCGCTTTCCTATTTGTTATCAAGTGTAGCACTGATGGTGAAGGTACCACCAGTGCCGTCCTCCTTGGCGGACACCTTCTTGGTTGCCGGTGGAGCGGCCATTCCCTTCTTGCACTTGCCGGTGGAGCTCGATGGGACGTCCTCGACGGCAGCGCAGCACTCCGAAGAGGTGCGTTTGCCGGAGTGGGCCCCAGAGCACTTGCCGGACTTGGCCTTGGTCTTCTTCCCCCCGGGAGCTTCAGCGGCAAGTGTGTTGCTTTCTGCTGCAGCTGCTGCATCCCGGTATATCTTGTCGGCGCAGATAAGCGCGTCCTTCTTGTCGCCAGGGACAGAGATGACGCTTATCGGCCCCGGCATCTTGAGTACATTGTAGGTGTAGTGGGAAGCTGCCATGAACTTGGCGAGGGCAGGACGTCCAAGTATCCCATTGTATGGCAATGGGATATCGGCCACGTCAAAGGTTATCCTCTCCGTCCTGAAGTTAAGCTCCCCGCCAAAGGTCACTGGCAGAGTAATCTTCCCCTTCGGCTTGCTCCTCCCCGGGTTTATTCCTTGGAACGAACCGGTTTCTTCGAGCTCGCCGTCTGGGATCTGGAGTTTCTTGATCACAGCCGAGGAGATCAAGTTCAGGCCGGCCCCGCCGTCAACCAACATTTTGGTGACCTTGAGGTTGCGGATGGTTGGTGAGACCAACATCGGCAAGCACCCGACCGCAGTTGTGCGGTCAGGGTGATCCTCAAGATCAAAAATGATGGGCGTGCTGGACCACTTCAGGAGCCTGCGTGACTCAACGGGCGGCTCTGCTGCGTTTACTTCCCGCACCCACTGCTTGAGTTGGCGGCGGGAAGCGTGCAGAGAGGCGCCTCCGTCGACACACAGAACTTCTGTGGCCTTCTGGAACTCCTGCTCGCTGTTATCACCTTCCTCCATGTCGTCGTCGTCGTCTTCTTCGTCATCCTTGTCGCGACCCCGGGGAGGTCGATCTCCTTGCCGCTGCTTGGCCTTGCCTCGGTGTCCCCCCCGGCCATTGAATGGCCGCTTCTTGCTTGGCTCTCCTCCGCCACCCTGGGCCTTCTCCTTGTCGCATCGCTCGTACTCAGCCTTCTGCTGTTCTACGAGGTACTCGACTCGCTTGCAGTTCGAAAGGTCGTGGCCCTTGGTGCGGTGGATCTTGCAATATTGCTTGTCGGAGCCGTCCTGCTTGTCGGCTCCCGCCACAGGGGCAGGCTCCTTGCCGGAGCCGCCAGCCTGTGCCTTCTTGGCGGGAGCCTCCTTGCCGGACTGCTCGACGACCAGCACTTCCTTGTTCTTTTTTCTTCTGTTATTCCGCCGCCGGCTCTTCTTTGCCGGGGCGGCATCCTCACAGTCGCTTCCCCCTGCGCCAGCATCCTCTCCGGGGAGTCTCCTCCCCTCTTCGGCGCGCGCGCACTTGTCAGCCAGAGTATAGAGCTCGCTGACATCCCGTATCTTGGTCATGGCCATCTCTTCTCGCATGCGGCGGTTACACACGTTCTCGTGGAACGCGCTGATAACCGCAGCAGGGTGAACGTCGGGGATGTTGTGTTGCACGCGGCTGAATCATTGAATGTACTTGCGCAGGGATTCTCCTTCCTTCTGGGCCAAGATGTGGAGATCGCTCTCCTGGCCGTGGGGTTTGTGGCCGCCCGTGAAGGCGCCAACAAATTGGTGGCACAGATCTGCCCACGAAGAAATGGAGCCTTCCGGCAAGTGCATAAGCCAAGAACGAACGTTCGGCTTAAGCACTAGCGGGAAGTAGTTGGCGAGTATCTTCTCGTCGCGCCCCCCGGCAGCCTGCACCGCGATGGTGTAGATGCTGAGGAACTCCGAGGGGTGCGTCTTGCCGTCGTACTTCTCGGGTACATCGGGCTTGAAGTTTTTCATACTGGGCCACTGGACACGCCGCAGCTCGCGGGTGAACGCAGGACAACCTGCCACGTACGGCAAGTCGCCTGGTTCACCGGGCGCGTGCGTGTCGACAGCGGTCCCAGTGCGCTGATCCGATTGTCGCCGGGCTTCTCGTCGGCGCTCGATGCGCGTCCGAGCGTCTTCTTGTCGCCGATCGTCGAGGACTTGGCGCTGGTCCCGACGAGCCCGCGGATCCGACGATGCTGTGGAGTCGTCGTCGACGTTAATCCGGCGGGGTGGCGTCTTCTGCTTCCGCGGCGGGGAGTGCACGGTGGTCGCACCCCCGGCGGTCTTGTCGCCATCGGCCTTCATCTGCTCGACTTGCCGTGGCCGTGATGTCGCCGGCTGCTGCGGCGTGTCGTTGTTGGCGAAGGCGATGAGGCTTTGGATCATCGCCCTCCAGTCTTCGGCCTTGTCTACCGCTGGAGGGAAGTCGAGGAGCAGTTGCGCTCTTGCGAGAGCTTCTGCTGGAGAGGAGGGGAGCGGCGGCGAGCGGTGCGAGGAGCGAGATATGATCGGACTTCTAACAGGGTTAGAAGGAGCAGTCTCTCGCCCCGGCGACCGCGCCTTGCTCGTGCCAGGACGATGGCCTTGAGCATCCGGCGAGCCTCCGGTTTGTCCGTGGCCCAGCAAGCGGATGGTACCTCCTGTACCACGGCGCTGCTGGCCTGTCGTCTGGTGAGATGGACGTGGTGCGTCTACGGACACCGAGGCCTTGGAATTGGCCCGGTTGTCCGTCTTGTCCTTGGACTTGGTGGCGCCGTGAGTTTCCTCGCCGGCGACCACCCTTCCGCCAACATCCCCTCCACCAACCGTTGGTTCTGGTGGTGGTGGGATCGATGCAGACGGGCCTGCGACCTCCGAAGCCTTCTTCTTCGGGGCCATGTTGTTGCTGATGAAGTTGATGTAGCTGGAGAGCTTGACGAAGAATGCGCCCGCGTGAGCGCCGGATCAGGTTCACACAACCTCGACGCCCCCTACCTGGCGCGCCAAAGATGTCGGGGGAAACTGTCCACCACGAGCACCTATGGGACCGGAGCCCCTTGTACGTTGCGGTAAGGGAGCGGAGGGAGCACGAAGAGCGGATCGAGGAGCACACGCGGGCAGTTTACCCAGGTTCGGGCCGCGCGGACGCGTAAAACCCTACTCCTGCTTAGATTGTATTGAGTTCTTGGGCTCGGGAGCTTGAAGAACTAGATACACCGAGCAAGAGAGCTGTCTAGGTTCCGAACCTCTTTCTACGTTGTGCATGGGCCTCCTTTTATAGCTTAAGGGGTCACCGACAGGTGTCAACGTAGAGGAGGGCAAAAATGTAACTTTGGTGGTAGTTGTAATAGTGCGGGAACAGTGCATGAACAGTGGATGAACAGTGGTCTTTACCTAACTTTGACAGTGGGGGACAAGGGCATTAAATGCCCGTCACTGTCGACCCCAAAAGCGCCCGTCCATGCGTCTCCGTTCGCCACGGCGGTAGCCTCGTCACCGTGGCGTGCCACCGTGTCCCCCAGGCTACACAGCCGTCCGCCACGCGTCCCTGGAAGGGCCCCAGGGCGACGCGTGGGCCGATGAGCTGGAGCGCGGGGACACAGCGCAGGCTTCCCCCGGCAAGCACCTTGCCGGGGTCTTGATCTTGCCGGGCCAGGAAGCTTGTCGCTCCCCGGGTCCTGCCGGGGCGCAGGGTGCGCCGAGGCATGTCTTCTGAGATGCAGTCTTCTGGTCTTCCTGGCAAGCTCCTCTTGCCAGGGTCTTGTGTTAACGTGATAGTCTTGAGCCTGGGACGGCCTTCCCGGCAAGCTCCACTTGCCGGGGTCTTGATCTTCTGTCTTGTATACTTTGTTCTTGAATGGTTTTGGAGGGACCAGAAAGGTTTCCGGCAAGCACGCGGTGAACCCTGCCGCGGGAAGCTGCTACTGCCCGTGCACAAGTTGGGGTACTAAGGTACCCCTATCTTAGTACACCGACACTTGTGGCAACAGCACATCCCCAAGACTCATGTTTCTGTCACTCAAGCTAGTCATCGAGGGGCATGAACCCACAATCAAGCATAACGTTCCCTCTTGGAGTAACTACCTACTACTTGGCCAAAGCAATAAACAACAACGGAGAACATGCAAGAATTACTCAAGAACATAAATATAAAAGAGGTAAATCAAATATATTACTCTCACACAATCTGAACATAATCTCATAATCCATCGGATCCCAGCAAACTCATCATAGCAACAGCATAAGGATTACATATGTGCCTCGATCATGTAGGGCAGCTCACGAGGTCTAATTAGTGAAGAACAAAGAGGGGAGGAGAACATCACATAACTACTGGTCATGGACCCATGGTCCAAGGGAGACTACTCACAACTCATCCGGGAGGCGTCCATGGTGGTGGAGAGGCTCCCGGTGGTGATCCTCCCCTCCGGCAGGGTGCCGGGAAGAGTTCTCCTGGTGCTCCCGATCTTGGAAGCGCGGCGGCGGCGGAACAGAGATGAGATCGCGAAAAAGGGTTCCATCCTCGAGGGTTTCGGGACGCGGTGTAAATATATGCCAAAGGGGGGCATCAGCGGAGGCCTGGGGGGCCCAGGCGCCCCCCCCGGCGCGGCCAGGAGGGGGCCGCGCCCCCAGGGCACCTGGAGCCCTGGTGGCCCCCTCCGGCCCTACTTTGGCCGCATGGAAGCTTCCGGAACGCTGATTTTTTATATATTTTTCCCGGAATTTTTCTGGCAGTTTACGTAATGGGAAAACCTGAAATACAAAAACAGCAGAAAACAGAAACTGGCACTGGGGTGCACTGAGTTAATAGGTTAGTCCAAATATGATCAAAAGTGTATGGAAGTGCATAAATAACATAGCAATATCACACAAAAGAGGCATGGAGCAAGCAGAAATAATAGATACGTTTTGGACGTATCAACATCCCCAAGCTTAATTCCTGCTCGTCCTCGAGTAGGTAAATGATAACAAGCATAATTTCTGTGGTGACATGCTATTAACCATATGAGGACTTTTCACAGTCACATGACAAAAGCTTACTCAGACAATGAATCTATAGTAATTAAGTTGCTTCATGAGAAAATCACAAAGAACTGAAAGTTTTACAATATGATACTCAAACATCAAATAGATTTGTAGTGAGCATGGTGTGCAAATATGATAAAGTGGTATCTCGCTTGCCCCCTTTAGTGAAGCAAAACATAAATGCAGGGGCACCTCCGAAGTTTAAGTGACGACTAGATACAATGATTTCAGAATAAACGATATCATAATCATGCAAAAGACAATGGTACTTTGGGACAATGCACATTACACTCAGAATGACAATCATGCTCTCAATAGTTGGTGCTTTAAAGAAGGTGGAGACTCTCGAACCGTGGCTTTTGTTGGCAAGGTTGAAAACCCGTGGTCGGAAACAAAAACTAAACATGTACCAGAGCTCTTGGTTTTAAAAACAGAAATAAAGATTATTTTTTGGATATGCATGTTTCGTCAACGAATGCTAGCAGATAACTCAATTACTTCTTGAGCTTGACAAGTTTCGAGGAACGGCTCCCGAATGAGGACGATCACATCCTCTTAATCTCCTTTGTTTATCACTACCAAAGTTTTCTGATTTCTCATGAACAAAGCGTGAAGGAGGGTTTGTTTGTTGTATTTTTTTTAATGAGCCGGGCGCACTCTATGCCAGTTCCTTCTCGTATTATGGGTTTGCACATTAGACATGCAATCCCGGGGTGAAGCTTGTCCAACTTAAAAAGATCATGAATTAACTACTACTTCCTCATGAACTAAAACAGAGGCACAAAATAGAAATGCTTTTTTGAATAATTTTGAGATAAAACAGAGGTAAATACCATGTATAGGAAGGTATGGTGGACTGAGTGACAGAAACATGAGTCTAGGGGATGTGCTGTTGCCACAAGGGGGAAAACAACGGTGCTTGTGCCCGGTGCAAGGATTGTTTACTTTACGCAAAGTTCTTTTAATGCAGTTGTCTGTTGCATTGAGTTTACACTATGGGTGGGGCTCGCAACTTAATACCAGCGAGATGTTCTGGATAGATATCTCAAGGTGGATGATTAGTAGTAGATATTGATGGATTTCGGTCTACTTACTTTGGCGTACCGCCCATGCTTTGAACCTCAACCTTTCTTGCAATGTAGTCAGCATTGGTTTGCGTTCGTGGTCCTGTCAATTGCCCAGCTGTAATTCGTTTACCTCACATAGCTGTTTTATCGTCTTTTGGGAGAGAGACATCACTAGTGAACATCATGAGACTCCGGTCCATATTACCATCATTGATCACATCCGCTATTTACTTTTCACTATTATTTACTATTGCAAACAATATCTATCACTACTATCATTTGCGTTTAATCCTTTGTGAACTACAAAGCCGGAGGGATTGACAACCTCTCTGTTCTCGTTGGGAGCAAAGTTATTTGTATCTGTGTGCAGGTCCACGTTGATTGCTAATATCTGGCGCCGTTAGCAGTTGACACCTTCTTATTGAACCTAGGAGTCTCTGGGGATTCGATCCTTGGTATCTTGCCAAGGGAAAAACTTCCGCAACACTACATCTCACGCCTTCCACTTGGGGTAACCAACGTGGGGCTAGAGGCCCATCAAGGAGTTTTTCTGGCGCCGTTGCCGGGGACTCCACTCTTCAGGATAGGGGAGTTGCATGCTATCTTTTACCTTTGCTTTTTAATCTTGTAAGTTTACCTTTCAGTTTTTGCTTTAGTACCTTTTTTATCAAAAATCACAAAAATAGTTATCTTGCTTGCTTGCTACTATGGGTTCCACCGAGAACACCAAGTTGTGTGACTTCACTAGTCACAACAACGATGACTTTATCAGCACACCTATCACTACACCTGCCACTTCAGCACCTTCATATGAAATTAAACCTGCTTTACTGAACTTAGTCATGAAAGATCAATTCTCCGGTGCTGGAGATGATGCTGTTTTACACTTAAACAACAATGTTGAACTTTGTGATATGCAAAAGTACCAAGAAATAGATGGTAATATTGTTAAGCTTAAGCTTTTTCCTTTCTCCTTGAGAGGAGGAGCTAAAATTTGGTTTCAGTCTTTGCCTAGAAATAGCATAGATTCATGGGACAAGTGCAAAGATGCTTTTATCGGAAAATACTATCCACCTGCTAAAATTATCCAACTTAGAAGTAACATAATGAATTTTAAACAATTGGATAATGAACACGTTGCCCAAGCTTGGGAATGTATGAAATCTCTTATCGAGAACTGCCCTACTCATGGTTTGACTACTTGGATGGTTATCCAAACTTTTTATGCAGGCTTGAACTTTACCTCGCGGAACTTGTTAGATTCGGCCGCGGGAGGAACTTTTATGTCAACTACACTTGGTGCTGCCACGAAGCTTCTCGATGAGATGATGACCAACTATTCCCAATGGCACACCGAACGCGCTCCAACAGGTAGGAAGGTAAACTCTGTCGAGGAGATTTCCTCCTTAAATGAAAAAGTTGACTTGATCATGTCTCTATTTTCGAAGCAATCTTCTGTTGATCCTCACGATGTTCCTTTAAATTCTTTGATTGCTCAAGAACAAGTAGATGTGAACTTTATCTCTAGAAACAATTTTTAATAACAATGCTTATAGGAGTAACTTTGGTAGCAATCCTAGACCGTTCCCCTCTAATTCTTATGGGAACAACAATGCTTATCCTATCACCAAGAACTCCACTACTGAACTAGAGACTATGCTTAAAGATTTCATCACAACCCAAAAAGCCTTTAATAAGATTGTATAAGAAAAACTACATAAACTAGATGATCTTTCTTTTAAGGTAGACCATTTAGCCAATGAGGTAAAATTGCTAAAAATTAAAACTTCTCCTCTTGAGGAGAGGGAAGTCACTCTTATAAATGCTATTCAAATGCAAATTAATGAAAACATTAGGATGATGGCTAAACTTAAAGAGAGATGGGCTAGAGAAAGGGAGGA
Source organism: Secale cereale (assembly GCA_902687465.1). Classification (NCBI taxonomy): domain Eukaryota; kingdom Viridiplantae; phylum Streptophyta; class Magnoliopsida; order Poales; family Poaceae; genus Secale; species Secale cereale. Next base: position 584,190,437 of record LR738713.1, read on the forward strand.
AGAAGATAGAATTAAGAGCCTCCCTACCCACCACACTGTTGCTACTATCCAAGTTGTTGAGGATATCCAAACTCTTAGCACCCAATGTACTCCTGGTCCCATTGGACCTATTAATGGTGATGCTATGACTATAGAAACTACCAAACAAGTGAACCTTAAGGACACCACTGCCACTTTACTTGATGCTAATGACCTTGATTTTGATAATTGCACTCTTACCGAAGTTATTGATTTCCTTCACAAGATGTCTAGAGACCCCCGCACTAGCACGCTTAACCTTGCCTTCACAGAGCATATCACTAATGCTCTCATCAAAGCTAGGGAGGAGAAACTTAGAGTAGAAGCCTCCATACCTAGAAAGCTAGAAGATGGTTGGGATCCTATGATAAAAATTAAATTGAATGACTTCTCTTGTTATGCATTATGTGATGTTGGTGCTAGTACCTCTGTTATGCCCAAAAGAATATATGATATGCTTAAATTGAAACCTTATGATTCTTGTTCTTTTGGTGTTCGTCTCGTTGATTCTTCCATAAAGAAACCTTTGGGGAGGATCGACGATGTTCTTATCGTTGTCAATGATAATTATGTTCCCGTTGATTTCACTATTATGGATATTGAATGTGATCCTTCATGTCCAATTATTTTGGGACGTCCCTTTTTACGCACCGTTGGTGCTATCATTGACATGAAAGAGGGTAATATAAAATTTCAGTTTCCTCTCAAGAAAGGGATGGAACACTTCCCTCGAAAGAAGATCAAGTTACCTTTTGAGTCCGTTGTACGGGCTAGCTATTCTTTTACTCTTGATAAAACTTGATCTATATGCATTATGCCTAGCTTAAAGGCATAAAAGAAAGCGCTTTTGGGAGGCAGCCCACATGAATAAATTTTTATATTTTGCTTTTGTTGTGTCTTGATGTTGTTTACTACAGTAGCATCATCATTGTATCTTTGCTTTTCATATTTGTGCCAAGTATAGCCTCCGATTGCTAGAAAGTTCAAAAGTTGCGAGGTGCTGTCCAGGAAACAGATTCTGTCCTTGGATAGAAAAATTCGTATAAAATCACCAGATCATCTTTTTGGTCTGAATGTTTTCGACAGCGTTCTCTATATAATTGTCTTTCGTGTGTCTGTTCTGAGTTTTTTGATTAGAGTTGTAGAAGTGCCCCGAACAAATCAATAACTACCTGTTGTTCTGTTTTTCACAGATTCTATCCTGTTTTGCCTTTCCTTCATTTTGCAAACCAAGAGCTTGCTTTTTCTTTGCAAAAACCTTTTGGCAATCTTGAGAAACAGTAGAACTTCAAGAATATCTTTATTTCCAGCAAGGTACAATTATTTTATTATGGGTACTAACCTCGCTAATCAGATTATGATGAGTTATGTATGAAGGGAGTTTTCAAGTGTGCGAGGGAAGATGATAAAAAGATCCAGGAGTGTCATGCGCTCAAGCTTGGGGATGCCCCCGTGCACCCCCAAGAAATATTCAAGGAGACTCAAGCGTATAAGCTTGGGGATGCCCCCGTGCATCCCCTTCTCCATCAACATTATCAGTTCGTCTTTCGTTCCACTATATTTTAATCACTTCATGTGTTATGTGCTATGCTTGGAGCGTCTTGCTTTTTAGTTTTCTTTAGCTTTTCATAACGAGTCGGAACTCAGCTTTCTTTATGTGGGAGAGAAACACGCTCCACTTCTACCTAGAACATAACATAGAATTTTCATGACTGTCTTTGCTGTGTGTGTTCTTTGTCTTTTAATAGCTACTATCATGCTCTGCTCTTAGTATTCATGCTTATCTTTTCAAAGAGCTTTTTAGTTGGTTGCTTGAACTCTCTTTAATTATCATGCTTACCTTATTAAGAGAGTTTGCTTCCGTTGCATTGGTTAATATGTCTATGATAAAGATGCTACGTGCATAATGGCGCTTAGTAGTTCAGGTTTTCTTATGGTTAGTCTCAAATAGCTGGGGGATTCCCAATGTGTTATTGGAGTACCAACATGATTTGTTTGCCTATGATGTGGTATGGTTTAGTAATATCTTCCTTCAAGAATTTATTTTGATTGACTTGGCGCATGCTCACGCATATTTAAGACTGTAAAGAAAGTCTGTCAAGCCTTGATGATCTTTTATTTCTGAGTAGTGATATAACTTCCATACCTGATTCAATGTTGCTTTGTCGCTCTGCATGATTATGACCGTCATTGCTCTCTTAGTTGGTCGCTCCCAGTTTTTTGCTAACCTCCACCTGTACTAAGCGGACTAACTTTGCAATACATAGCTCATGGGAAAGTAGCTTAAAAACTATTGTGGTAAAGAATATGTTGCTTATGTATCTTATTTCTTATAAGTTGCTTGCTGAGCGGTAACCATGTTTCTGGGGACGCCATCAACTGTTACACTTTTGTTGAATATCATGTGAGTTGCTATGCATGTTCGTCTTGTCTGAAGTAAGGGTGATTTGCCATGAGTTGAATGAGTATGCATATTGTTAGAGAAGAACATTGGGCCGCCAACCAAAGCCATGTATCATGGTGGAAGTTTTAGCTTGGACATTAATCCTCAATCTCTTATGAGAATATGCTTATGCATTAAAGAGGAGTCCATTATCTATTTTCTATGTTGTCCCGGTATGGATGTCCTCAAGTTGAGATCTATCAAAAATGAGAAATCAAATGTGATTTATCTCCTTGGACCTTTGTACAGGTGGCATAGAGATACCCCTTTGTGACACTTGGTTGAAACATATGTAATGCAATGACAATCCATGGAAATCCGAGCTAATTAGGACAAGGTGCGAGCACTATTGGTATTCGATGCATGAGGCTTGCAACTTATAGGATGTCTTATGCATGACACATATGAAGTACTACTACCGTTGACAAAATTGCTTCTATGTTTTCAAAATAAAAAAAAGCTCTAGCACATAACCATTCTTTTACTTTTATAGTTGAGTCTCCACCTTCTTTTAAAGCACCAACTACTGAGAGCATGATTGTCATTCTGAGTGTAATGTGCATTGTTCCAGAGTAGCATTGTCTTTTGCATGATTGTGATATCGTTTATTTTGAAATCATTGTATCTAGTCATCACTTAAACCTTGAAGGTGCCCCTGCATTTATGTTTTGCTTCACTAAAGGGGGCAAGCTAGATATCACTTTATCATATTTGCACACCATGTTCATTGCAAATCTTTTTGATGTTTCAGTTTCATATTGTAAAACTTTCAGTCCTTTGTGATTTTCTCATGAGACAACTTAATTACTATAGAATCATTGTCTCAGTAAGCCTCTGTCATATGACTATGAAAAAGTCCTATATGGTTAATAGCATGTCTCCACAGAAATTATTCTTGTTATCATTTACCTACTCGAGGACGAGCGGGAATTAAGCTTGGGGATGTTGATACGTCCAAAACGTATCTATAATTTCTGCTTGCTCCATGCCTCTTTTGGGTGATATTGCTATGATATTCATACACTTCCGTACACTTTTGATCATATTTGGACTAACCTATTAACTCAGTGCACCCCAGTGCCAGTTTCTGTTTTCGGCTGTTTTTGTATTTCAGGTTTTCACATTACGAGAACTGCCAGGAAAAATCCAGAAAAATTATATAAAAAATTAGCGTTCCAGAACCTACCGTGCGCCCGAAGGACAGCCGGGGGGCACCAGGGCTCCAGGCGCCCTGGCGGCGCCCCCCCCCCCACCCTGGGCCGCGCCGGGGGGGCGCCTAGGCCCCCCGAGCCCCGTCTGGTGCCCCCCTTTGGCATATATTTAGAGCGTCCTCCGAAACCCTCGAGACGGGAACTCTTTTTCGCGATCTCATCTCTGTTCCGCCGCCGCCGCCGCTTCCAAGATCGGGAGCACCAGGAGAACTCTTCCCAGCACCCTGCCGGAGGGGAGGATCGTCATCGGGAGCCTCTCCACCACCATGGACGCCTCCCGGATGAGTTGTGAGTAGTCTCCCTTGGACCATGAGTCCATGACAAGTAGCTATGTGATGTTCTCCTCCCGTTCTTGTGCTTCACTAATTAGTCCTCGTGAGCTGCCCTACATGATCGAGGCACATATGTAATCCTTATGCTGTTGCTATGTTGAGTTTGCTGGGATCCGATGGATTATGAGATTATGTTCAGATTGTGATTGAGTAATATATTTGATCTACCTCTTTTATATTTATGTTCATAAGTAATTCTTGCATGTTCTCCGTTGTTATTTATTGCTTTGGCCAAGTAATAGGTAGTGACTCCAAGAGGGAACGTTATGCTCGATTGTGGGTTCATGCCCCTCGATGACTAGCTTGAGTGACAGAAACATGAGTCTAGGGGATGTGCTGTTGCCACAAGGGGGAAAACAACGGTGCTTGTGCCCGCGGGTGCAAGGATTGTTTACTTTACGCAAAGTTCTTTTAATGCAGTTGTCTGTTGCATTGAGTTTACACTATGGGTGGGGCTCGCAACTTAATACCAGCGAGATGTTCTGGATAGATATCTCAAGGTGGATGATTAGTAGTAGATATTGATGGATTTCGGTCTACTTACTTTGGCGTACCGCCCATGCTTTGAACCTCAACCTTTCTTGCAATGTAGTCAGCATTGGTTTGCGTTCGTGGTCCTCTCAATTGCCCAGCTGTAATTTGTTTACCTCACATAGCTGTTTTATCGTCTTTTGGGAGAGAGACATCACTAGTGAACATCATGAGAGTCCGGTCCATATTAACATCATTGATCACATCCGCTATTTACTTTTCGCTATTATTTACTATTGCAAACATTATCTATCACTACTATCATTTGCGTTTAATCCTTTGTGAACTACAAGGCCGGAGGGATTGACAACCTCTCTGTACTCGTTGGGAGCAAAGTTATTTGTATCTGTGTGCAGGTCCACGTTGATTGCTAATATCTGGCGCCGTTAGCAGTTGACACCTTCTTGTTGAACCTAGGAGTCTCTGGGGATTCGATCCTTGGTATCTTGCCAAGGGAAAAACTTCCGCAACACTACATCTCACGCCTTCCACTTGGGGTAACCAACGAGGGGCTAGAGGCCCATCAGGAGCAAGCAGAAATTATTGATATGTTTTGGACGTATCAGGGCGGCGGCCAGAGGGGGGAAACTTGCCCCCCAAGGCATAGGGGGCGCCCCCACCCCCTAGGGTTTCAACCCTAGGCGCATGGAGGGGGGCCCATGTGGGTGCGCCAGCCCACTAGGGGCTGGCCCCCTTCCCCTTGCAGCCTACGGTGCCCTCCGGGATGGGTGGCCCCACCCGGTGGACCCCCGGGACCCTTTCGGTGGTCCCAGGACACTCCCGGTGACCCCCGAAATTCTCCCAATGGCCGAAACTGGACTTCCTATATATCATTATTTACCTCCGAACCATTCCGGAACTCCTCGTGACATCCGGGATCTCATCCGGGACTCCGAACAACATTCGGGTTTCCACGTGCATGTATCTCTACAACCCTAGCGTCACTGAACCTTAAGTGTGTAGACCCTACGGGTTCGGGAGACACGCAGACATGACCGAGACAACTCTCCGGTCAATAACCAACAGCGGGATCTGGATACCCATGTTGGTTCCCACGTGTTCCTCGATGATCTCATCGGATGAACCACTATGTCAAGGACTCACTCAATCCCGTATGTTATTCCGTTTGTCTATCGGTACGGTACTTGCCCGAGATTCGATCGTCGGTATGCCCGATACCTCGTTCAATCTCATCATGGCAAGTCTCTTTACTCGTTCCATAATCCATCATCCCGTGACTAACTCCTTAGTCACTTTGAGCTCATTATGATGATGTCTTACCGAGTGGGCCCAGAGATACCTCTCCGTCACACGGAGTGACAATATCCCAGTCTTGGTTCGTACCAACTCAACAGACACTTTCGGAGATACCCGTTGCGTACCTTTATAGCCACCCAGTTACGTTGTGACGTTTGGCACACCCAAAGTATTCCTACGGTATCCGGGAGTTGCACAACCTCATGGTCTAAGGAATAAATACTTGACACTGGAAAAGCTTAAGCATTACGAACTATACGATCTCGTGCTAGGCTTAGGATTGGGTCTTGTCCATCACATCATTCTCGTAATGATGTGATCCCGTTATCAATGACATCCTATGTCCATGGTCAGGAAACCTCAACGAGCTAGTAACTAGAGGCTTACCAGGGACACGTTGTGGTCTATGTATTCACACATGTATCGCTGTTTTCGTACAATACAATTCAAGCATGAATAACAGACAATTATCATGAACAAGGAAATATAATAATAATCCTTTTATTATTGCCTCTAGGGCATATTTCCAACAATCATTAACTTCCTCCCTAGTCGGTGCAGGCACCATAGAAACATCTTCCTGCGCTGCGCTACTTTCCGGTTCGGAAGGGGTGACAATCACTTCATCAAGTTCTACTTTCCTCCCACATACTTCTTTCGAGAGAAACTCTTTCTCCAGAAAGGATCCATTCTTGGCAACAAAGACCTTGCCTTCGGATCTGAGGTAGAAGGTATACCCTATAGTTTCCTTAGGGTATCCTATGAAGATGCATTTTTCCGATTTGGGTTCGAGCTTTTTAGGTTGAAGTTTCTTGACATAAGCATCGCATCCCCAAACTTTTAGAAACGACAACTTAGGTTTCTTCCCAAACCATAGTTCATACGGTGTCGTCTCAACAGACTTAGACGGTGCCCTATTTAAAGTGAATGCGGCAGTCTCTAAAGCATAACCCAGAATGATAGCGGTAAGTCGGTAAGAGACATCATAGATCGTACCATGTCCAACAGAGTACGATTACGATGTTCGGACACACCATTACGCTGAGGTGTTCCAGGCGGCGTCAATTGTGAAACAATTCCACAGTTCCTTAGGTGCGTGCAAAATTCGTGACTTAAATATTCTCCTCCACGATCTGATCATAGGAACTTTATTTTTCTGTCACGTTGATTCTCAACCTCATTCTGAAATTCCTTGAACTTTTCAAAGGTCTCAGACTTGTGTTTCATCAAGTAGACATACCCATATCTACTTAAGTCATCTGTGAGGGTGAGAACATAACGATAGCCACCGCGAGCTTCAATACTCATTGGACCGCACACATCGGTATGTATGATTTCCAACAAGTTGGTTGCTCGCTCCATTGTTCCGGAGAACGGAGTCTTGGTCATCTTGCCCAAGAGGCATGGTTCGCACGTGTCAAATGATTCATAATCAAGAGACTCCAAAAGTCCATCTGCATGGAGCTTCTTCATACGTTTGACACCAATATGACCAAGGCGGCAGTGCCACAAGTATGTGGGACTATCATTATCAACCTTACATCTTTTGGCATTCACACTATGAATATGTGTAACATCACGTTCGAGATTCAATAAGAATAAACCATTGACCAGCGGGGCATGACCATAAAACATTTCTCTCATATAAATAGAACAACCATTATTCTTAGATTTAAATGAGTAGCCATCTCGCATTAAACGAGATCCAGATACAATGTTCATGCTCAAAGCTGGTACCAAATAACAATTATTGAGGTTTAAAACTAACCCCGAAGGTAGATGTAGAGGTAGCGTGCCGACGGCGATCACATCAACCTTGGAACCATTCCCGACGCGCATCGTCACCTCGTCCTTCGCCAGTCTCCGCTTATTCCGCAGCTCCTGCTTTGAGTTACAAATGTGAGAAACTGCACCGGTATCTAATACCCAGGAGCTACTACGAGCGCTGGTAAGGTACACATCAATAACATGTATATCACATATACCTTTGACGTTGCCGTCCTTCTTATCCGCTAAGTTTTGGGACAGTTCCGCTTCCAGTGACCTGTTCCCTTGCAATAAAAGCACTCAGTCTCAGGCTTGGGTCCATTCTTTGGCTTCTTCCCGGCAACTGGCTTACCGGGCGCGGCAACTCCTTTGCCGTCCTTCTTGAAGTCCTTCTTACCCTTGCCTTTCTTGAACTTAGTGGTTTTATTCACCATCAACACTTGATGTTCTTTCTTGATCTCCACCTCCGCTGATTTCAGCATCGAATACACCTCGGGAATGGACTTCTCCATCCCTTGCATATTGAAGTTCATCACAAAGCTCTTATAGCTAGGTGGGAGCGACTGAAGGATTCTGTCAACGACCGCGTCATCTGGGAGATTAATTCCCAGCTGAGACAAGCGGTTGTGCAACCCATACATTTGGAGTATATGTTCGCTGACAGAACTATTCTCCTCCATCTTACAACTGTAGAAGTTGTCGGAGACTTCATATCTCTCGACTTGGGCATGAGCTTGGAAAACCATTTTCAGCTCTTGGAACATCTCATATGCTCCGTGCTGCTCAAAACGCTTTTGGAGCCCTGATTCTAAGCTGTAAAGCATGCCGCACTGAACCAGGGAGTAATCATCACTACGCGACTGCTAGGCGTTCATAACGTCTTGAATTGATGGGAAAACGGGTGCATCACCTAGCGGTGCTTCAAGGACATATGCTTTCTTGGCAGCTATGAGGATGATCTTCGAGTTACGGACCCAATCCATATAGTTGCTACCATCGTCTTTCAGCTTGGTTTTCTCTAGGAACGCGTTGAAGTTGAGGGCAACATTAGCGTGGGCCATTGGATCTACAAGACATACTGTAAAGATTTTAGACTATTTTCATGACAATTAAGTTCATCTAAACAAATTTAATGAACTCCCGCTCAGATAGACATCTCTCTAGTCATCCAAGTGATACATGATCCGAATCGACTAGGCCGTGTCCGATCATCACGTGAGATGGACTAGTCATCAACGGTGAACATCTTTATGTTGATTGTATCTTCTATACGACTCATGTTCGACCTTTCGCTCTTCCGTGTTCCGAGGCCATGTCTGTACATGCTAGGCTCGTCAAGTGAACCCTAAGTGTATTGCGTGTGTAAATCTGGCTTACACCCGTTGTATGCGAACATTAGAGCCTATCACACCCGATCATCACGTGGTGCTTCGGAACAACGAACCTTAGCAACGGTGCACAGTTAGGGGGAACACAATTCTTGAAATTTTAGTGAGAGATCATCTTATTTACTACCGTCGTTCTAAGCAAATAAGATGTAAAACATGATAAACATCACATGCAATCAAATAGTGACATGATATGGCCAATATCATTTTGCTCCTTTTGATCTTCATCTTCGGGGCTCCATGATCATTATCGTCACCGGCATGACACCATGATCTCCATCATCGTGTCTTCATGAAGTTGTCTCGCCAAACATCACTTCTTCTACTATGGCTAACGGTTAGCAATAAAGTAAAGTAATTACATGGCGTTTTCAATGACACGCAGGTCATACAATAAAATAAGACAACTCCTATGGCTCCTGCCGGTTGTCATACTCATCGACATGCAAGTCGTGATTCCTATTACAAGAACATGATCAATCTCATACATCACATATATATATATATCATTCATCACATCCTTTTGGCCATATCACATCACACTACACATGCTGCAATAACAAGTTAGACGTCCTCTAATTGTTGTTGCAAGTTTTACGTGGCTGCTATAGGTTTCTAGCAAGAACGTTTCTTACCTACGCAAAAACCACAACGTGATATGCCAATTAATGTTTACCCTTCATAAGGACCCTTTTCATCGAATTCGATCCAACTAAAGTGGGAGAGACAGACACCTGGTAGCCACCTTATGCAACTAGTGCATGTCAGTCGGTGGAACCTGTCTCACGTAAGCGTACGTGTAAGGTCGGTCTGGGCCGCTTCATCCCACGATGCCGCCGAATCAAGATAAGACTAGTAGCGGCAAGTAAATTGACATGATCTACGTCCACAACAATCTTGTGTTCTACTCGTGCATAGTAACTACGCATAAACCTGGCTCTGATACCACTGTTGGGGATCGTTGCAGAAAATCAAAAAAATTCCTACGCATCACCAAGATCTATCTATGGAGATTACTAGCAACGAGCGGGAAGTGCATCTTCATACCTTTGAAGATCATGATGCGGAAGCGTTGCAAGAACGCGGATGAAGGAGTCGTACTCATAGCGATTCAGATCGTGGTTGATTCCGATCTAAGCGCCGAACAACGGCGCCTCCGCGTTCAACACACGTGCAGCCCGGTGACATCTCCCGTGCCTTGATCCAGCAAGGGGAGAGGGAGAGGTTGGGGAAGACTCCGTCCAGGAGCAGCACGACGGCGTGGTGGTGGTGGAGGAGCGTGGCACTCCAGCAGGGCTTCGCCAAGCACCGCAAGACACGAGGAGGGAGAGGGGTAGGGCTGCGCCAATAGACAGAGGGACTCGTCCATCTGGCAGCCCCAAAACCCCCACTATATATAGGGGAAGGGGAGGGGGCACCAACCCCCTAGATCCATCTAGAGGGGGGGCGGCCCCCGGGGCGGCGGCCCCTCAAGGGGGTGGGCAGCGGCCCCCTTAGGGTTTCCTACTAGGGGGGCGCCCGCCCCCCCCCGGGGGGGCAGCGGCCCCCTAGGGTTTCCAACCCTAGGCGCCTTGGGCCCTTGAGGGGCGCACCAGCCCACTAAGGGATATTACTACCAGGTATATTACTACCAGGTATAAACCGGCCAGGAGGGTCCGGTTTACGTTATCAAGACTATATAATCAAAGGCCCAGCGGAGTATGAAGTAGAAGATTGTAGCCCAAGAGGTTCAGAGCCCAAGTGTTAGGGCCCATGATTTGTAAACCGTCATACTATGAAACTTGGGATGTAAGGTGGAAAGAACACAGACCGAGGCGGACACGTTTATGAGCCGGCCTCGGGACTCTGTAAACCGGACCGGGCGTCGCCTCTATATAAAGGGACGACCCGGCGACGGTTCAGGACAGACAACAACAGCTTGAGACACTGGCAAAGCGGATTCGCTCCCTGGTCATCAAAGCCCTAGCAATACAACCCCAAACTAGACGTAGGCTTTTACCTTCATCGAAGGGGCCCAACTAGTATAAAATCCCTGTGTCCTTCGTCCGCTTTAACCCCTTTAAGCTAACCCGTAGCGATGGCCTCACGACTAAGTCCTTTTGCTAGGACATCTGCCGTGCTAAATCCACGACAGTTGGCGCCCACCATGGGGCTATCGCATGACGGTTTCGAGTTCTTGAAGGGCAGCTTTGAAGGACTCAAGGGCTATGCAGTGGGCCGGATGACTAAGAGTCGTCGCGGCCGGATCTACATTGACCATGCGGGCTGGGGCCCCGAGGCCGATTCAATCGAATACGGGTATCGGGTCCCCTTCGGCGGCATCCACGTCTTCATTGGCAAGATCGGCGAACCGGGCCCTAAGCCGGACATCTTCCCCAACATCGTCGAGCTGGCTCAGCGTGCGAGACCATCCCGGATTCGGCCAGCCATGAAGCACGTCTTCGTTGGAGCAGTGCTTGGAGGGCAAACCGAGGACGGATCGGACTCTGGCAGCGAGACTGTTGTCTATTACAACGACAAATCTTCTTCCGGAGAGACATAATCTTTGTATATGCTGCAGGACGGTCGATCGGAGGGTTGTTCCGAGGGTGCCAGTATTTCGGACCCCTCGATCCGCCAAGCCGGATCGTTGTCTTTATGGACGGATCACAGTCTATGCAGCAGCCCTCAACAACAATGGCGTTAACGTCAGAAACGATGGGAGCTAGAGCTGGAGATCCTCCCTCGTCGCCATCTGACACTTTATCCACCCTGGTCGACACTTTGACAGCATTATTAACAGCAGAGGTAGCATAGGCCAACAAGGAGCAGCATGATGCGGAGGTCGCTCAGGTGAAAAGCCGGATTGAGCAGGCCAAGTTGGACCTGGCTGCTGAGAAAGCTAGGATGGCTACAAAGCAGGCAGAGCTTGATGCCCAGACCTATCGACTCATGTTGGATCAGAACGCTTCACACGAAGTAATGAGGAGAAGGCAACGATCTCGCTTGCCACCGGTTTATGAGGCAAGGAATCTCTTCAGCACACCAGGAGCGAGAGCTAGTAACCAGCCAGAGGTGAACCGGGGAAGAGCACCGGGAACGGGCGCATCGGTTCAGCCCCCGGCCGCAAAGCCAAACCGCCAAGTTGTGCCGGCCCAACATGTGCCCACCCATCCTGGTCAGTATTCTAATCTGTTGGACAATATAGTTGCTGCCGCATCACGGCTGGCCGCCCTTCCCATTGAAGGAACATCCCCCATAGCAGTGGAAGGGCGACGGGCCATGGAGTTGTTGGACACGGCGCTAACTCAACAGCAAGCCTATTCCTATAGCCGAGAGAGGATTCACTCGACTCCCCGTCCGAGCCGGAGTTATACGAGGCGTCTGGATGAACCGGCCGTATCAAGCAACGCACAGAGACGTAATCAGCCGAGGCGGGATAATCCAGCGGGAGGAGAAGCGCACGCTCAAGACGTGGTGGATCAGGCCAGGTAGCGCCGGGAGGCCGAAGTAACGGCATAGTACGAGGCCCGTCAGGCGACGCCGGTTTGTCCCACCACTACGGTTGAACCGGGGGTCATGTCCAGCTCCCTAGGCGTACCATGTCTCATCCCCGCTTTACGGAACATGAAGCTGCCCAAGGATTTTAAAGGTCCACGCAAAGTACCCAACTACACGACGGATCTGGCTCCAGAGGCATGGGTTGAGATTTACAAGATGGCAATGGAGATGCTCGATGTGGACGAGGCAGGGTGCGCCAAGTATTTCACAATGACGCTCGAGGGCACGGCTCGTACATGGCTGAAGGGTTTACCACCTAATTCCATCGGATCATGGGCTGAATTGCGGCGCCGGTTTATCAACAACTTCAAAGACACGTGCAAGCAGCCGATGTCTGTCGTCGACTTAGCTGCCTGCGTTCAAGGAGAGCAGGAGTCTACAAGCAGTTGGGTGCGTCGGGTGTCAGAAATCTTGCACTCCTCTAATAGCATCAACCCAAGTACAGCAGTGCTAACCTTGGAGGGCAATTACCGGTTTGAACCCTTGCGATTGAAGCTGGGACGACTTAAACGAGATTGCAACAACATGGGGACACTTATGGGCGCTTTAGTGAAGTATGGAGACTGTGATAACACCAAGCATCCAGATGCAGACGGAGACAAGTCAGGGAAGGCGAGCAAGAACGGTAAACCGTCGTAGACCAATCCGGCGAATCAGGGATACAATGGTAAGCGTAAAGCGAACGACAGCTCAGATTTTGTGGCCAACACCAACGCTCAGGAGGATGGGCAGCACCGCAAGGGTAGACCGCCCCCACGTAATGGGAGGCCACCTATTAATCTGGAGCGCTAGTTGAACGTGCCTTGCCCAAAGCACGGTACGACGGAAAAACCAGCTACACATCTCTGGAAGGATTGTTTCATCATGCAAGAATTCATGAACCGGAATAGGTATGATCACAGGCCCTCCGGCGGATCAGGCCCTGGCTTCCAGGGTCCGGGTTATCAAGGTGGTGGATCCAGTTCAGGGTACCACGATAATAACAGCAACCACAATGGGCATAATCAGCATAACCAGCAGCATGGTCAGGACGGATACAACAACCAAGGGAATCAACAGCGTCAACAGCAACAGCAATCCGGATATCAGAACAATCCGAAGGAGCTGAGCAGTGGGCAGTATCATGTCTTCACCAGAAGCTTGTGCAAGCGGGATCAGAAAGTTCTGAAGAGGGTAGTGCATTCTGTTGAACCGGCGGTGCCATGTTTCCTGCGTTGGTCAGAACAGCCCATTGTATGGAGCAGAGAGGATCATCCACCACGGGTTGACAATCCGGGTCAGCTGGCTCTAGTGGTGGCACCTCAGGTGGGTGGCTACAAATTCACCAAAGTGCTTATGGATGGAGGCAGCAGCATCAATATCATGTATTATGAGACGTTCCGGCGTATGGGGCTGACAGATAAAAAGTTTCGACAGTCCAATACAGTGTTACATGGAGTGGTGCCCGGTAAATCGGCCTATCCAGTTGGCAAGATCGATCTAGAAGTTACCTTTGGAGATGAGCATGATTCTAGGTCAGAGACCGTAACCTTTGAGGTGGTAAAGATCAAGAGCCCGTACCACGCTTTGTTTGGGCGGCCGGTTTACGCCAAGTTCATGGCTAGGCCGTGTTATGTTTATATATAGCTCAAGATGCCAGGCCACAAGGGAACTATTACGGTCCATGGGAGCCGCAAAATTGCATTGGAATGCGAGGAAGGTGATGCAGCTTATGCCGAAGCGGTTTGTGCGACGGAGGAGCTGAAGTTCTATAAGGACAATGTTGATCTGGCAGATATGTCTCCACTGAAGAAACCAACCACCGAGCATGATCCGGTGTTGAAGTTCAAATCAGCTGAAGAGTCTAAACAGGTGGACTTTGTCCCTGGCGATTCATCCAAGCAGTTCACTATCAGTGCTAATCTGGATCCAAAATAGGAAAGCGCGCTCATCGAGTTCATCCGTGAGAACCGGGACATCTTTGCATGGAAGCCTTCTGACATGCCAGGTATATCGAGGGAACTCGCTAAGCACAATCTTAATATTGATCCTAAGTTCAAACCGATCAAGCAGTATCTGCGCCGCTTCAATGAAGAGAAGCGCAAGGCTATTGGAGAAGAAGTGGCTACGCTCTTGGCCGCGGGCTTTATAATTGAAGTGTTTCATCCGGAGTGGTTGGCTAATCCGGTGCTAGTACTTAAGAAAAATGGCACTTGGTGAATGTGTGTTGATTACACAGATCTGAACAAAGCTTGCCCAACCGATCCCTTTGCTCTCCCCCGTATCGATCAGATCATTGATGCTACGGCAGGATGTGAGCGGCTAAGTTTTTTGGATACATACTCAGGTTATCATCAAATCAAGATGGAAGTTAAGGACCAGGAGAAGACAACCTTTATAACTCCCTTTGGAGCCTTCTGCTATGTATCTATGCCATTTGGGCTTAAGAGTGCCCAGGCGACCTACCAGCGTTGTGTGCAAAATTGCCTTCACGGGCAGATTGGGCGGAACATTCACGCCTATGTTGATGACATTGTGGTGAAATCCAGGAAGGAGGAGACACTAATAGAAGATTTGACGGAAACTTTTGATAATCTTCAGGTCTACAAAATGATTCTTAATCCGGAGAAGTGTGTTTTTGGTGTTCCGGCAGGCAAACTCCTGGGGTTCTTGGTATCAAACAGAGGAATCGAAGCTAATCCGGAGAAGATCAAGGCGATCACATCCCTGGCTAAACCGGCGTGCATCAACGATGTCCAACGCGTGGCGGGGCGTATTGCGGCACTCAGCCGGTTTATCAGCCGTTTGGGGGAGAAGGCTATCCCGCTTTATCAGATGATGAAGAAGACAGATCGCTTCTTCTGGAGTGATGCTGCTGATGCTGCGTTTGAAGATCTGAAGAAGCAATTGGCAGAGCCGCCGGTCCTTGCTGCCCTAGTCGACAACGAGCCACTGTTGTTATACGTGGCTGCTAATGCCCGTGCAGTAAGCGTTGCTATCATGGTAGAGCGCAAGGAGGCAGGCAAAGAATATCCAGTTCAGCGGTCGGTTTACTACATCAGCGAGGTGCTTATTGAATCAAAACAGAGGTACCCACATTGGCAGAAGCTGGTATATGGAGTTTTTATGGCAAACCGGAAGTTAAAACATTACTTTCAAGGCCATCTAATCACAGTTGTCAGTTCAGCTCCGTTGGGGGATATAATCGAGGACAGAGAAGCTACTGGTCGAGTTGCAAAGTGGGCCATTGAACTTAGCCTGCACGGGTTAAAGTATGTGCCCCATACTGCGATAAAGTCCCAAGCACTGGTGGATTTCATCAACGATTGGACAGAGTTGCAAGCACCTGAGGAGACGCTGGATCATACATACTAGACTATTCACTTTGACGGTTCAAGGCAATTGGAGGGCTCGGGGGCTGGAGTCGTGTTAACTTCCCCACGAGGTGATAAGTTCTGCTATGTCCTCCGTTTAATGTTCCCTTGTACTAACAATGTTGCTGAGTATGAAGCTCTCCTATATGGTCTGCGGATGGCCAAGGAGATGAACTTGAGTTGGGTTAAGTGCTTCGGCGATTCAGATCTGGTGGCACAACAAGTATCTGGCAAGTGGGATTCCAAGGATCCACTCATGGCGGCATATCGAAGAGAGGTGGACGTGGTAGCCGGACACTTCAAGGGTTATCAGGTGGATCACATAGACCGGCGAAAGAATGAAGCGGTCGACGCATTGAGCCGGCTGGGTTCCCAGCGTAAACCGGTTCCACCTAATACCTTCTTGGATGAGTTTCATAATCCGTCGGTGCAGTTACCTTCAGAGGAGAACTTGGCTGTTCCTGATCCGGAGGCACAATTGGTCGCAGCACTTCATGTTATTCCGGATTGGACGCTGCCTTACCTGGCATACACGAACCGAGGTGAGTTACCAGAGGACGAAGTCGAGGCCCGGCAGATAATCCGACGGTCTAAGTCAATGACCATTGTCAATGGAGAGCTTCATCATTGCAGCATTTCTGGAGCGTTTCAGCGGTGGGATATTATTCGAGAGATTCATGAAGGGGACTGTGGTCATCATGCTGGTTCAAAATATTTAGTGGCTAAAGCTTTTCGTCATGGGTTCTACTGGTTGACGGCTCATGCTGATGCAGAGGACTTGGTCAGAAAATGTGATGCTTGCCAGAAATTTCCGCGGCGTGCTGATATACCGGCGCAGGAGTTGAGGATGATTCCAATTACTTGGCTGTTTGCGAGTTGGGGGCTTGATATGGTTGGACCCTTCAAAAGATCCCAAGATAAGAAAACCCACCTTTTGGTGGCAGTGGACAAATTTACCAAATGGGTTGAAGCGGAGCCTGACAGTAAGTGTGATGCAGCAACAGTGGTTCAGTTCATCAAAAAGGTGATTTTCCGGTTTGGCTTTCCACACAGCATTATAACTGATAATGGCACCAATCTATCCAAGGGGGCTATGGAGGAGTTCTGTCAACGGGAGCACATCCGTCTGGACGTATCATCAGTAGCTCACCCTCAGTCCAATGGCCAAGCTGAAAGAGCCAATCAAGAGATCTTAAGAGGCATCAAGCCCCGGCTTATGGTTCCTTTGCAGAGAACACCGGGTTGTTGGGTGAAGAAATTACCTTCTGTACTATGGAGCATCAACACTACACCTAACAGATCTACAGGGTACACGCCTTTCTTCATGGTATATGGAGCTGAAGCGGTCCTTCCTAGTGATATCCGTCATGACTCGCCGCGGGCGGCGGCTTACGTTGAAGCGGATAATGAACAAGCAAGACAAGACGCGTTGGACCGGCTGGACGAGGAACGGGACACGGCAGCAGCTCGATCGGCGATTTATCAGCAAGACTTGCACCGGTACCACAGTCGCCAGGTTAAAACCAGGACGTTTCAAGAAGGAGATTTGATGCTCCGGCTCATCCAAGACCAAACAGACATGCACAAGCTGTCCCCACCTTGGGAAGGACCCTTTGTGGCCAGCAAGAACCTACATAATGGATCATACTACCTCATCGACGTTCGAGAACATAAGGACTCACGTACGGCGGAGGAGGAGACCAAGCGGCCGTGGAACATCGCTCTTCTTCGACCTTACTATACTTGAGCCATAGGCTCCGCTTTATGTACAATGTATATATTATGATCAATATAATAAACCGGCGCCCCCGGTAAACCGGGGTATCAGCCATCTTTTTTATAAGAGTATCACATGGGGGCTTCTGCATGCCAAGGAGTTCCTATGGCCTCTTAAACCGGCGCCTTCGATAAATTGAGGTATCAGTCGTCTTTTCTGTTCATAAGAGTATCACATGGGGGCTTCCGTGGGCATGGGAGTTTCCTATGGCCTCTTAAACCGGTGGCCACATCAAGACCATCATAAGAGCACAACTTTGGTTGTTTCGGCAATTTCCTCATGATGATGAGGGGCAAAAGAGAGTTTGATGCCTAGCACAACTCAAACATAGGCCTCGATGAGCAATGCTCAAACACTACCTGGGGGCTCCTGATGCAAGTTCATCAGCGAGTTGAAAACTCTTGTAGTGAACACGGCTTGGAAGCTTGGTGTATACACCTAAAACCCCGGATTAACCTGCCTGCATCAAGTAAATCATGCCATCCAGGTAAACCTGGTATGACCCGTCGAACGTACACACAAGTCAATCCTTCGGGACCCTGAACTTGGTAATGTTAAATTGACGATCATCAAGTGATTACACAAGTCAAATCTTTATGAGATTTTGAACATTGGTAGCATTCGGCATTGATGATTTGGTTAAGGATTCGGATCATCTTAACAGGCTTTGCTAAAATGGTTAATGACAGTAGCCTGGAAGCTCATAAAAAGCCTCAAATTTGGAGCCTGGCAGCTCGTAAAAAGCCTCTACTACATGGTCTTATTTGCCCAAAAACTTTATTTTTCAATTTTTATGTTTTTTCAAATCTTTATCTTCAAGGTCATTGGTTTTTCAACCAAGTCCATTGATTCAAGACTGGATAACTACAAAGTTACGGCTACATCTGTATTTACAGAGTTATAGTCTGGGTTATAAACACTAGTACTAGTTTAAAGTTAAACCGGCGTTCATTGTAACCCGGATCGGCCTTCATGATGAGCCGACAAAAAAACCAAGGGAGTCATCAGCACTTACACCTTGGATCGTTCCTGCCGGATTAAGGTTTAAAGATACACTTAATCACAGGTATGGCACATGCTTATATTTTATACATAGTTCAAACTATTAACTTAGATCATGTGTTTGGGCAATATGACCCGTCCGGCGATAGACCGCCAGGACACTTTGAGCATTGTTTTATGCAGAAACAAGTAATATAAACCGTCAAAACATTGCAAGCGGGATATATTTCAGAAGCTGCTAGTCAAAGTAATATCACGAAACATAGTGGGGGACAAAGACAATATCTCAACTATTCTATTACAAGGCACTGACAGGCCCAAAAGAATATCAGTTTTCTCATAAGTACTCAATACATAAAGGTAAACCGGAGCCGGTTTATGATTCTGCTTCAGCTCGCTGTGAAGGCTGAGGGTCAGCTTGTTCCGGGTCTTCGACAACTTTTGGCAGCTGTTGGAAATCAGGGGTGCTATAGGCAATCTTGGCAAGGGCTCGGAAATAAACTTCGTCATTTATAAGTTCTGACGGTTCAATGTCAGGAGCAAAGGTGTGCTTACGGACGAGTGGAATAAGATTTTCAATGTCATAGGACGGACGCTCCACCCACACGTTTTCCAGATCATAACCCGGGTGATACCTTGATAAGTCCGCTTCATCAGCAAGTTTACTAGCAAGAGGCCGCATATCCTTGGTTAAAGCGCGAAGATCATCAGTGGAGAAAGCTGATCCGTCCTCCTTCATACTTGGATAACCATTCATGGCCTCCGCCGGATCAAAGTCAGGAACCCATGCCTTGGCCCGGGTTAAAGCCATTAGAGAGCCAGCTCTTGCAGAGGACTTCTTCACTTCGACAATGCGAGCAGGCAAAATTGATAGTTTCTCCAGGGTACCTTGGATTGTGGTGGGAGCCGGTTTATTGTGCGAAATAGCACTGATGGCCCTCTGAGCGCCGGCATAGAGTTGCTCCACCAAAGTATACGCAGCTTTCAGCTTCTTTCGCACATCATCTCCAAGATGAGTGATGCGCCTCCCTGCGTAAGCGTTATGAGTTAAACCAGAGCAGTACATGGTTGCAAGAATACGCTTATGTCAAAGAACTTATCGAAGATAGCAGAGGTCATGTCATTTATCTGCTGCCTCAACCCGGACATCTCTTTTGTCACCGGATTGAGAGCAGCCTCTGCATCACTGGCTCTTTTCTCCAAAGCAGCCTTTTCCGTCTCCCAAGTGGACCGCTCCGCTTCAAAATCTTTCTTTAGCTTCTCCATACTAGCTAAAGCAAGGGTAAGTTCCTCCTTGGCTTTAGTCCAAGCAGTCTCTTGGAAGGTTAGGCTATTTCGGAGCTTAGTTATTTCAGAGGCCCTCCGGTTCAAGTCAGTATGCCAAGGATAAAACATATCAGATATCCATAAAGAAAGCAATTCAATCAAAGTCCCAAGCACATAACAAGTTATGCACTTGACACTTGGGGGCTAATGTATATTTGCAGTGAAAGAAGGCAATTTTTTCAGACAAGTCCCAAGCACATAACAAGTTATATACTTGGCACTTGGGGTGACATCATTCTAAACATAGGAAAAGTCCCGGTTTACCATTAATAAAGTAAACCGGCCCTCGGGGGCTACACGTGCAAAGTCAAAGTTATTTTAGTCGATCTACTGAAGTCCCGGTTTACCTTAAAGCCTAAACCGGCACTTGGGGGCTACAATGGACTAAAGGTACAGCTACAAGGCTCAAGCAGAAATACAAGGGAAAAGGAATTACCTCATATTGTTCTTTCATTAAGTTCACCAAGCCGGTCTCATGGTCACGGCTGGTGAATAGCCGGTTTAAGTACCCAGAGTGAAGCTCCTGGGCACTAAGCTGGGCATAGTTGGACATGTCAGTGCTCCACTTGCCCTTGTCTTTTTGAAGAAGTTCTTCCTTGGCAGTATGTTTGGCCAAGATGACAGGCACTCCTGGGGTGGAAAAACCAGTCCCAGTAATCTCAACATCATCGTTGGAAGCAACAGCTGGCTTGGAAGGATTGGCAGCAGGAGTGACTTGAGCAGGACTAGCACGAGCCGGACTAGCCCGAGCAGGGCTAGCCCGGGCAGGGCTGGCCGGTTCAGTAGTATATTCCATGGGGTTATCCTCCGGAGCAGCAAGGTCTTCTTGATCCATAGGAGAAGGATCATCGTGTGGAACTTCAACATTTTCTTCCAAGGGGTTGGCAATTTCAGGATCGTCTAGCGGTCCAGAAGTGGTATTTTCAACTGCCGGTTTATTCAATTTTGCCTTTTTTTGCTAGGCTTGGGCATACTGAGAAAAGGTTAAAGGGACAATGAAAATCACAAGTCAAAAATAGAAAGATGAACCATGTAGAAAGAAAGACAACTTACCCATGAACAGTCTTGAGCGCAGGGACTTGTGTGGCTGTCGACTCGCGAGAGGATGACAAAGGAGTTTCCTGATAATTCAGGTCGGACGGTTTAAGGGGTTGACGAATAAGACCCACTTTAGGGTGAAGAATAGTTGGAGTAAGTAAAACCTCTGAACGACGCCTTCGAACCGGAGTGTGAGTCAGACCGGTGGATTCAACCACATGGCCACTGTGGCGAGTAGTGTGGCGAGCCTCATGTTACTGTTTCTTCAAAAGAAAATTGGGATCCAGTTGAGCATAAGGACGAGAAAACGGATATTTCCGGGCTACCCGACGAACTTTGGGTTGCAATGGTTCTGAATCAGAGGAAAGAGAGATTACCTCAACATCATCCGCTTTACTACCTTCAGCTAGATCCTGGGAAAAGTCATTGTTAATAGAAATACAGACAAATGAAAAATTATAAGTCATAAGAACCAAGCGGTACCTCAGAGGCCGGATCATCTTCTTCCGCATTTGAACTGGACGCAGCGGTAGGCTTCTTCTTATGTTTCTTCACAGCCACGCTCTTCTTGCGAGATGGCCTCGCCGGTTTGTCCTGGGCTTTCCTTTTCCAGAAAGGATCATCAGGCTGTTTAAAGGAATAAAAGCATATTAAGCCAAGCAATATGGACGGATTAAAACAAAGTAAAGAGACAGGAGAATCTCTTACCGACGGCGGCTTGTTATTTACACAGAAGGGCGCTTATCCGGTCCGACTGCACTCTTCCAGTGGTATATTCAACATCTTTTTGGCAGATCCGGTAACTTCATTATCTGTAAGCACCATCTCCGTGTGATGCAGAGGGTCCTTGGGGTTACTAGTATACTCGCACATTAAACCGGAGCGCCGGCTTAACGGGAGAATGCTCCAAGAGAGCTAGCAGCGGACAAAATCAACTCCAGTTAATCCGTTGGCTACAAAAGCCCTGAGCTTTGAAAGATGGGGGGCATATCAAGCTCGGTCTTGGGCACTCAAGCGCTGCGGGAAAGGATGGTCCACTGACAGACGGTGGGAGCGATAACCCGGCATTGGATTCTCCCCTTCTGGTGAAGTGTCGACGTAGTAGAACCAAGTCTGATTCCACTCCTTGGGATGGCTATGGAGAGTAGCGTGAGGAAAGCTAACATATTTTCTCTTCTGAATGTTCATTCCGCCAAGTTCAGTATTTGGGCCATCGTGAAACTCAGTCCGACGGTTCAAATGGAAGAAGTCCCGGAATAACTCCACAGATGGATCCTCTTGCAGATAGGCTTCTGAGAAGACTTGGAGGTTGCAGATATTTGATACGGAGTTGGGACCTATGTCTTGGGGATGGAGCTGAAAGTCTGCCAACACATCGCGGAAAAACTTTGACCCTGGAGGGCTAAAACCCCGGGCCAGGTGATCGAAAAAGACAATAATCTCTCCCTCCTTAGGCTTAGGAGGACACTCTTTTCCAGGAGCCCTCCAGTGAAGGACATCCTTTGGGCCTAAAGCGCCAATGGAGGCCATCTTTTCTAAGTTCTCCTCAGTGATCCGGGAGGGGATCCAGTTGCAGGCAACAAACTGCTTGGCCACGAAAGTCATATTTTTCAAAAGGGAAGGCTGGAAATGCAATAAAAATCCGGTTTTACGATCCATACAGATTTAAACCGGCACATTCTATGAAGGTACTGATCTAATTGGCGATTTAAGAAGGGGCATAATGGTATCTACTGATCCGGAACAAGCTATAAACATGACGTTTACTGGATTATGAAGTTTGAAAGAAGTTAAACTGCCAAACACAGGCAGGTAAGGCGCAGATCTAAAAGTTAAACCGTCGACCTTGGCAGATGAGATACGGATCTAAAGTGTGGGAGAACATCTTTAACACGAACAACAGATAAATATGGATCTACAGCATATGGAAAACTTAAGATAATTCAAGTTATATTCAACGGAGACAGCGAAGGTTTTTTGCAGATTTAGTCTAAACTAGCATTGTTGGGGGAAATAACATTACAAGGACGGAGCGGAGTCATGCGTACATCTGCCGTGCTAAAAGTTTGAGATCTACGGCTAGGAACCGCCTATGGTGAAGAACCACGAAGAACAGGGGTTCGCCTACAAGCTCACATGAAACCCTAGAACTAGGATCTACGGGAAGGAGATAAGTGAACATACATGCGGCAACGGAAGCGGAAGGATGACGGTGGATCTCTAAACGCGTTCAGGTTGATGCAGCGGCCGGGCTTGATGAAGACGACGAGCTCGATGGACGGCGGCGGAGCTTGAGCGCTGCAGGACGGAGGAAGAAGAAGCAAGGGGGAGAAAGAGATGCCCTTTGGCCCTATTTATAAGCCGAAGGGGTAAAACGGCAGGCGCGAGAATCGAGGAGACCGAAAATCGGATATGGATGGTGTTGTCGCCTCGATCTTCGGAGCTTTAATAAGTAAAGGTAAAAAACAGGTACAAGTATTAAATGCGCGGACGGCGTCACGACGGTTTAAAGCGACCTGAGGAGATGACGTCATGCCGGTTTACACAGTGTACTGAAGCTGCAGAAAGGAAAAATATGTACAAGACTTTGAAGATTGACATGAATAGGTTCAAATCAATATGGGGCCTAATGTCAGGGATATTACTACCAGGTATAAATCGGCCAGGAGGATCCGGTTTACGTTATAAAGATTCAAGACTATATAATCAAAGGCCTAGCGGAGTATGAAGTAGAAGATTGTAGCCCAAGAGGTTTAGAGCCAAGTGTTAGGGCCCATGATTTGTAAACCGTCATACTATGTAACTTGGGATGTAAGGTAGAAAGAACAGAGACCGAGGAGGACACGTTTATGAGCCGGCCTCGGGACTCTGTAAACCGGACCGGGCGTCGCCTCTATTTAAAGGGACGACCCGGCGACGGTTCAGGACAGACAACAACAGCTTGAGACACAGGCAAAGCGGATTCGCTCCCTGGTCATCAAAGCCCTAGCAATACAACCCCAAACTAGACATAGGCTTTTACCTTCATCGAAGGGGCCGAACTAGTATAAAATCCATGTGTCCTTCGTTCGCTTTAACCCCTTTAAGCTAACACGTAGCGATGGCCTCACGACTAAGTCCTTTTGCTAGGACATCTGCCGTGCTAAATCCACGACATGTAGTGTACCTTTATAGCCACCCAGTTATGTTGTGACGTTTGGCACATCCAAAGTATTCCTACGGTATCCGGGAGTTGCACAACCTCATGGTCTAAGGAAAGGATACTTGACATTGGAAAAGCTTTAGCATACGAACCCCATGATCTTGTGCTAGGCTTAGGATTGGGTCTTGTCCATCACATCATTCTCCTAATGATGTGATCCCGTTATCAATGACATCCAATGTCCATGGTCATGAAACCATAACCATCTATTGATCAACGAGCTAGTCAACTAGAGGCTCACTAGGGACATGTTGTGGTCTATGTATTCACACATGTATTACTGTTTCCGGATAATACAATTAAAGCATGAACAATAGACAATTATCATGAACAAGGAAATATAATAATAACCATTTTATTATTGCCTCTAGGGCATATTTCCAACACCGCCCATGTCTCAACTGGAGCTATGAGCATGAAGAAGCATGAATTTCACAACTTGCGCCAAGGAAATCGTACTGTGGCTCGGTATGTAGATGAGTTTAGTACTCTATCTCGCTATGCCCCTAACGATGTGGCCACAGATGCCGCAAAGCAGGAGAAGTTTATGGAAGGGCTGAATGATGAGATGAGCATACAGTTGATGGTGGAAACCTTCAACAACTACCAGGAGTTGGTAGACAAGGCTCTTATGATTGAAGGGAAGCAGCAGCAGATTGAGAGCCGCAAGAGGAAGTATGGAAAAGGAAAGAATAATTCTGGAGCCCAGCAGAGGCCCCGTTTCACCCCGAACTCGGGAGGATACACCCATAGCCATGGAAGCCACACCCATAATGGAGGGAGTTCTCACAAGCACAATGGCTCCAAGAATGGGAATGGGAATGGAGCAAGCAATAATCAGAACCGCTCTACTCCATACACACCCGCCAAGAGGGATTTAAGTCACATTACCTATTTCAAGTGCGGGAAGAATGGATACTATGCCGAAGAGTGCCCTGAAGCGAAGAATGGGAACGGCAACGGAAGCGATGGGAAGAAGCCCAACCCTTTCAACAAGGGACAAGTGAACCACGTGACCGTGGAGGAGGTTGAAGAGCAGCCTGATGCAGTTGTCGGTAAGTTTTTGGTTAAGTCATTTACCGCAGTAGTTCTTTTCGATACTGGTGCATCGCATTCATACATTTCAAGGGGATTCATGAATAGATATAAGTTTCCCACCAAAGTACTTATGACCCCTATGCTAGTAAGCTCACCAGGAGCGGAATATATGGCAAATCAAGGATGTTTTCAGATGCCATTGACCATTGGACGCCATGTTTTCCCCTCAGACCTAATAGTTTTGGAGTCACAAGGATTGGATGTGATACTAGGTATGGATTGGCTATCGATGTATGGAGGAAACATCGATTGTGCCAGTAGGTCGATTTTACTTACCACCCCGGAGGGAAAAAGGATCAAGTATGTATCTAGGCATTCGCCTAGGAGGACACAAGTAAATTCTCTCTTGGGAGTTGTTCAGGAGGAGGTGCCTGTAGTAAAGGATTATCCAGATGTATTTCCAGAGGAGATACCGGATGCCAGCAAATGATCTAGAGGAGATCAAGAAGCAGATTAAGGAGTTATTGGAGAAAGGATTTATTCGACGAAGTTCATCACCTTGGGGAGCCCCTGTGCTTTTGGTCGAGAAGAAGGATGAATATTTAAGGATGGTCGTTGATTATCGAGCACTGAACGAAGTGACGATTAAAATTAAGTACCCGCTGCCGATGATCAATGATTTGTTCGACCAACTTCGGGGAGCTAAAGTGTTCTCCAAGATCGTTCTACGACCAGGATACCACCAGTTGAAGATCCGAGAAAAGGATATACCTAAGACAACCTTCACCACAAGGTATGGGCTATATGAGTATACAGTTATGTCATTTGGATTGACTAACGTACCTGCCTATTTCATGAGTATGATGAATAAGGTATTCATGGAGTTCTTGGATAAGTTTGTCGTGGTATTCATTGATGATATTTTGCTATACTCGAAGAACAAAGAGGAACACGAGGAACATTTGTGTTTGGTTCTTGAGAAGCTCAGAGAACATCAGTTATATGCCAAGTTTAGCAAATGTGAGTTTTGGTTGAAGGAAGTTGGATTCTTAGGACATGTTATATTAGGAGAAGGTATAGCAGTGGATCATATCAAGGTGCAGACAGTCACTGAATGGTTGGCACCCACCTCAGTTGGAGAAATCCGCAGTTTTCTTGGACTCACGGGATATTATCGGAGATTCATAGAGAATTTCTCCAAGATTGCAAAGCCTATGACAACATTGTTGAAGAAGGACCCCAAGTTTTATTAGACTAAAGAGTGCGAAGAAAGTTTCCAGGAGTTGAAGAAACGTTTGGCGACAGCCCCAGTGCTGATCTTGCGAGATATACACGAAGATTTCCAAGTGTATTGTGATGCTTCACGCTTAGGACTTGGAGGAGTACTCATGCAGGACAGAAGAGTTGTTTCTTATGCATCCCGTCAACTCCGACCGCATGAGTTGAATTATGCTACGCATGATTTGGAGTTAGCAGCAGTGGTGCATGCGCTGAAAACCTGGAGACATTTCCTTATTGGGAATCGTTGTGATGTGTATACGGATCACAAGAGTTTGAAGTGCATTTTCACTCAGAAGGAGCTGAACCTCAGACAGAGGAGGTGGTTGGAGCTCATAAAGGATTATGACATGAAGCTGCACTATCATCCAGGCAAGGCCAATGTCGTTGCGGATGCTTTGAGCCGAAAGAGTTATGCCAATACCCTAGTAAATAGAGGATTGCCAAAGGAGTTAGCAGAAGATCTCAAGGAGCTTCGGTTGGAGATTGTTCCTAGAGGTTTTGTTGCAGCCTTGGAGGTTCAATCAACATTATTGGGAAAGATACGAGAAGCTCAAAAGGATGACAAAGAGATTGCCGAAATAAAGGAGAAGATGAGTGAAGGAAAAGCCAAGGGTTTTCGTGAGGATGAACACGACACCTTGTGGTTCGAGTACCGAATCTATGTGTCCAACAACACCGAGATCAGGAAATTGATACTACAGGAAGCACATGATTCACCATACTCGATACACCCCAGAAACACTAAGATGTATTTGGATCTGAAGGAACGTTTCTGGTGGACGGGAATGAAGAAGGACATTGTCGAGTATGTAGCTGTATGCCGGAGAGTGAAGGTTGAACATCAGAAGCCAGCAGGATTACTGCAACCTATGCCGATACCCGAATGGAAGTGGGATAAGCTTGGCATAGATTTTATCACCGGATTACCCAGGACCCGATCGGGATATGACTCAATCTGGGTAGTAGTGGATCGCTTGACCAAAGTAGCCCACTTTATCCCCGTGAAAACCACCTATACCAGTGCAAAGTTGGCCAAGATTTACATGACCAGGATCGTATGTCTGCATAGAGTTCTGAGGACCATCGTATCAGATAGAGGAACACGGCTTACTTCAAAGTTTTTGCATCAGTTACACCAGGCTTTGGGAACCAGGTTAGAATTCAGTACATCTTTTCACCCGCAGAGACCGATGGACAGGTCGAGAGACAATCAGATTCTGGACGACATGCTGAGAGCTTGCGCGCTAGATTATGGATCTAGCTGGGATGATAACTTGCCCTATACGGAGTTCTCGTACAACAACAGTTACCAGGCCAGTTTGAAGATGGCACCGTTCGAAGCATTGTATGGAAGGAGATGTTGAACGCCGTTGATGTGGGATGAAGTCGGAGACCGTCAATTATTTGAACCGGATCTATTCAAAGAGTCAGAAGAGAAGGTTAAGCTAATTCGAGATAGACTGGAGGTAGCTCAGTCCAGACAGAAGAGTTATGCGGACTCGAAATGCAAGGAGGTAGTTTATGAAATCGGAGACAGAGCGTACCTGAGAGTGTCACCTCTACGAGGTGTTAAGCGTTTCGGAGTTAAGGGAAAGTTAGTCCCGAGATTTGTGGGACCATACCGTGTTTTGGAACGCATGGGAGAGGTTGCCTACAAGTTAGAGTTACCCGAAGAATTGTCAGGAGTTCATGACGTATTTCACGTTTCCCAGCTTAAGAAGTGCCATGCTGAGATGGCTGATATTCCTCTGACAGACACAGTGCCCCTGGAAGCAATTCGGCTGGATAGTGATCTAACTTACGAGGAGAAACCGGTCAAGATCCTCGAGTTTGCAAGTAGAGTCACCCATGGCAAGGTTACCAAGTTTTGCAAAGTTGAGTGGAGTCACCATACCGAAGATGAAGCCACCTGGGAACGAGAGGATGATCTACGCAAAGACCACCCACACCTATTCTCTAGCCAACCTGAATCTCGAGGGCGAGATTCATTCTAAGGGGGGTAGGTTTGTAACATCCCAAATTTTCAATTTGGATTGTTATACATAGATCATATTGCATATCATGTTTTTATTGCATTTGTGTGTTGTGATCCTCGGAATTCTAAGCAACTCAAGGACCCACGGAGAGAGTTGGGGATTTTACCTTTTCGTATTTGAGTTTTTCTTAAATACCGATACGAGGATCACTTTGGTTTTAATTATTTTTCTCTCCAAAAATATTTCATAATAAAATATATGAGCGGAGATAATATGACTTCTCCAAAATAAAAGAAATATTGGAGGAAATTTTTTTAAATCACTTTTGGTATTTTATTCGGATTTATTTGCATAGGAAAAATGCACGTTTTTCAAAATTGCATTTAGGTCCGGGAAAAATGTGCACCTTGTCCTATTTATTATTAGAGGACGGTGAAAATTTATTTCGGAATTTTCTAAGTCCGTTTACTATTTTTTTTCGCCCGTTTTGCCACGTCGGGACTATTCAAAAAGAAAAAAAAGGTGAACCGACCTAGTCGGGCCGTGTCGGACCGAGACTCCGCCCGGGGGCCTTTTAAAGCCCAGCCGGCTGCCCCCGGCCAGCCCCGTCGCCCCGCCCAAGCCGCCCCAAACCCTAGCCCGCCCGAGCCATCGCCTTGCCGCCGCCGCGCTGCCCCGCCGCCGCCGCCCTCCACCGGAGCCCGTCGCCGCCACCGCCGGAGACCCCCGCCGCCGAGGTAGTTGCCGTCGCCGCCGCCGCCGGTTTTCCAAAGAAAATCGATCGGATTTTCTTTGAAACCCTAGATCTGTTTTTTAGATCGGTTCGTTCGGTTTTTCTCGGTATAGTTAATTAGCGGACGTTCGTCCGTACGTTCGTTTTAACGAACGTTGTTCGTCCGTTAGTCACGGACAACGAATGTTCCTTCGTTAGCCTGTTCGTCAGTTCTTCTTTTCAGGGTTTTTTCGGGATTATTTTCGATCATGATTTCTGCCCTGATCTTCTTTTTAGTTTAACTTTTCGCTCGTAAGTCGGAATCAGGCGATTCAAGCGCCTAGATCTTCGTCTCGAAGCCCTCTTTCCATTTAATCAACTTGAACAAGGTTTTGATACTGTAAAATTTGACTTTAGTTCAGTCTAGTAAAGGATCTTGTTTCTTTCGTAGTTTGAGTTTCATTGCTCCGTTTTATTTGATTCTTTTTGCAAACCGGAGTTCTTCAGTTGAACTTTCTGGTTAGATCTTCTTCTTTGGAGTTTTATCTGTGCATCTTTGCTTGGTTGCTTATGTATGTATTATTTGCTCGCGATAGAATTCCCGGAGTGCGAAGCGTGCTACTACGAGTCCCTATGTTTTACGAACCATCAGCAAGGCAAGTAACACATTGATTATACCCTTTATTACCCAGTTTTTATGCATTAGATCAAACCCTCACACATTGCATGAGTAGGATCTCTTAACTTGTGGGTCTGGGAATTAGATTGAGGTAGACCCTATTACCTGCATTATTTCAAACCCTTGGGAGTTACTTCTACGTTATGCCTAGGTTGCCATGCGATGCTCATAGACGTGGATTGGGTTTGAGAGTATCCATGACAGATGTGAGATTGTTAATTAATGGTTCAACTTAAGGTGGCTACTTTAATACACATCTGGGTGGATTGGTTGCAGGGCACCTGGAGAATCCAGTGTTGTCCTAGGAAATCCCGGGGGTACCGTGTGATTATCCTATGGAATGCCACCCAAGCTCAAAGGGATCATAAGACTATTCATGCTAGAAACTATCGTGTGCAGCCACAATGCCATTATGGGCTCTGGCATAGTTGAGTATGTTGCGTGAGCTCTTTCAGTGGTGGACTAGCATATGTAGGGGAAAGTAGGTGTACGGGTCCACCCGGGGTAAAGAGTGAATGCTTCTGAAAGACTGTGTCTCGGTCATCCGTTTCTCAAACACCATGCAGTGCGAGAAATCCAACGAAGGAGATCGAGTCTTGTGGGGAAAAGTGCGCAAACCTCTGCAGAGTGTACAAACTAATCATGATTAGCCATGTCCCCGGTTATGGACATCTTGAGTATCTGGTACTTGAATTATTGGTTGATCTCACCACTCAAAAAACTAATTTGCTGGGTTGTTAATGACTACTTTAATTGGGATTGAGTTGGAGGTACCTTCTCAATGATGTTTCAACTACCATGATAGTTAAATTAAAATTTACTCCTTTGTTGTAGGGAAAAATTGGCTTTACGCAAAAACTTTAGCCTTAGAGCCTCCACCAGCCATATATGCATGTAGTGTTAGCCTTTATTCTGATACTTGCTCTACTGTGTTATCTTGCCAGCATATTCCATGTGCTGACCCGTTTCGGGCTGCAACATGTCATGTTGCAGACTTTTCAGAAGAAGAGTAAGGTGCGCTAGGTCATTTGTCATGCACTCAGCTATGCCGTTGGAGTTGATGGACTCACTTATCTTCCAAGCCTTTCGCTGTTATCGTGTTAGATGACCTTATGCCATTTTATTTTGTAATAAGTTCTCTTTTGAGACATTCGATGTAATAAGTGTGTGATCGCCACTCTGTTATAAATCCTTCAAGTACTGTGTGTGTCAGCATTACCGATCCATGGATGACACAGAACACAGAGACTTCGGTCCATTCGGATCGTGGTCACTACAGCAGTCTAGCTGCCAGGTTTTGCGGATGGATTCAACCGAGATAGTGCAGTCTGAAGTTGCACCATTGGGGGGTTGCGTTCACACTGTGGAGGTGTTTTGTTCGATGTTTGGTAATGTAAACTGATAATGGCGGGATCTGAATACCTTAGAATTTTTGTAGCAGTTAAGGTAATGAGGACCTGTATCCCCGATATCTGGTATATCACGATTTTGTAGCAGTTGTTATTCTCTCGGGTTGGAATAGCGGTGTCGAAGATGAACTTGATTGTGGGTTTGCCAGATTGGAGTTGCTGACGGCGCAAGACCGGGGATGGCCGGCAGCGGTTGAAATTGGAGGACGGCTGGCAGCGCACAAGATCAGACTGGCCAGTGGCGCTTAAGATCTGAGAACCAGCGATTCTTGATTTCGAGGATGGCGAGTGACGCTTGAGATCCGGAGCGGCCGCGTCTAAGCAAGAGTTGAGGCCAAACAAAGAGCAGAGTGATGGTTATTAATTCCTTTACCTAAGTAAACCAAACAAACTTGGAAAGAATTCGTTGCACCTCCTAAAATGTTGTGATTTGATTGCATTAACGTTAATGTTACCTTTTCGGTAGCCAAACATCTTCTGTAACATAACTCCTTTTACCTAGTCGCATCGAGGCAAAATGATGTTTAGGTTAGGGCCGATGATGGCTCGGGCGTATGAGGTCGGTGGCACAAGAAAGATGTTTGCATATAGCATCTCGGTTTGATACTTGCATCACGGTCTCACAAAGCAACTCATGTTGAAGATAGAAGGGAGGGGGAGTAAGAATATAGATGTGAAGAAGATGACCATTGAGTCATTGACAGGTGAGCCCCACATTTACGTGAACATCTCATCCACGCGAGCCTCACATTTATGTGAACATACCATCCACGTGAGCTATCCCATCATTCCTGTTGTGTGAGCCCAGGTAGTCGAATTCACTTTTGAAGCTCTCTAAGCAGAGGATGAATGATATGTGTGAGACCAAGCCCAAAAAATAGTTTTGAGTAATTTAGCTCCCCATATATGCTTTACTTATAATTGTCTTATCTGTACGCCCAGAGAGTAACCAAGACCGTGTTTCCCTAAAAAAAAGCGGTGTAGAGCACATGCAACGATACTTTGCTCTCGCTCGTCATGTTTCCCGGCCCATAATTCAGCGGCCGCATACTACCTATAGCGAACAACACGTAAAAGGCTTCACGTCCCACAATATGTGCCTGCATGTGTGGATTGATCGAGACCTTCGACACTTTTTTGCTCGGAAACGAGAGGGAATATGTAACCAGTGCTGGAAATAGAAAAGTCAAGGCTCCTTTCCCGTTCCTCTTAGATAGAATTGGTGTCCAAGCTTGCAAATGAGCCTCGAGTCAAGAGACTTGTAAAAACATGTTGACGTGTGCACACAACCCACAAAAGCTATACATAACTTAGTGCGATAAGTACGTTAGCATCACGGGACCACTGAAGTAGGCCAACCCATTTAGCATTGTTTTGGGAAGCTTGTACTTCAATTTAATGGTTTGGGGAGGTTTCGGTAGTTTTTTCCTTCTTTGCGTCTCTTTTTGCTGGTTTATTGTTTTTACCTTTTGTTTTCTATTTTCTATTTTTTTCTTTACGTAACTATTTTAATTCAAATTCATCTAATTTTCTAATCTTCCAGATTTTAGTTTACAATTTCTTTTAATACACCCTGAACATTTTCGGAATGCACGTTAAATTTCAGACACAAATTGAAGATTTTTCCAGTACACGAAGAATATTTTCTAAATATACGTCAAACATTTTTTTCATATACACATTGAACCACTTTTGAACACATGTAGACTTATTAATAGACATCAAACGTTTTTCAAATACAAGATGAACATTTTGTAAATACACTATGTATATTTTTCATGTCAGGAATAGTTTCTTTTTCAAAATTGCTCAAAGAAATATTTATATACCATGAACATCTTTTCTGAATGATGCGAACAAAATTTATTTTCAGGACTTTTTTTATAAATAATATGAACAAAATTTTAAACATATGCACATTTTTAAAATGTCTCGAATATTTATTTGAATTGTATTACTGCTTTAAAAAAATTGCAAACAAATTTTCAAAATTCATGAATCGCTTTTAGTGAGCAGTGACCACTTTATAAAAAAATGAACAAAATTTTAAATAAATGATCATTTTAAATGTCTAGATTTATTATAAAATTGTAAGTATATTTTTCAAAACTGCAAACAGTTTATTTACAATTCATCAATATTTTTTAATGTGCAGTGACAATTTTTTAAATTTAAGTAAATTAAATTTTGAAACTTTTTTAAAAGTGTAGTAACTTATTTTTCTAATATGCAGTGGATATTTTTTAAGTACAGACTAAAAAATTAATTTAGTATATGGCGATTTTTTCCTATATACTGTTGACTTTTTAATCTATAGTGAACTGTTTTCTGATATTATTATTTTCTAATTATATTTGCTAGTAGAATATTTTTTAAACAAAATTTAAAATATAAAACCTGAAGAAAAAATCAGAAGAACAAGGAAAATAATGTATAAGGCGCATGCTAGGTGTGGCCCACGTCTGTGCTCTCATTAAGCGCTGAACTTGCCCGTTTACCAGACGAACCCTATTTGGCGCTTCAAGCGCCCGTTTACCAGACGAACCCTATTGGCAAACGGGCGCATGAAGTGCGCAGACGTCGATCGGCGATCTAACGCGCTTTGCTGTGCCTTAATCCACAAAAAAGCGTGACCTATACCTTTTTCTTCTTTCGTTCGCTCTTTTTCTAATTTTTCGTTTTATGTTTTTTTTTCTTCTTCTTTGGTTAGATGGATTGCTTTTCGCAAATACGTGAATGTTTTCTTCAAATCAATGAACATTTTATGAAATGTGAAAAACTTTTTTAAAATTGTGAACATTTCTTTGAATTTTTTTATCGTTTTTTCAATTTTGATAAACTTTTTTTGAACTGTATTTAAATTAAATGTTCTGTTTTGCCAATTTGATGAATTGTTTTCCAGTTTTGATGAACTTTTTTCAAACTCATGAAAAGAAAATCAAAGTCATATTTTTTTTAAATCGTTGAACTATTTTTCAAAGTGGATGAAATTTTCTCAAAATTGTGAACCTTTTTAAAAAATCGATGAAATATTGAAAATTGTATAATTGTTTTCAAACTTTAATGTTTTTTCAAAACCTATGAACTTTTGTGTAATTCATGAAAAAATTCAAACATTTCAAAAATCAAAGAGCTTCACAAAAAGGTACATGTGTAATAAATTACGCGGCTACATATGTTCTTATATGACACACCCGAGAATAGGTCACTAGCATGTAGTAGGCCACGTGGTTATGCAAAATGGTATGTGTTTGTCACGGCACGAGTTTGATCCACGCAGGAGAACTAGTTTTGGTGGGTTTTTTTGCTCTACCCACTAGCGAGCTCTGTCGATTGAACTTTTGTTGTGCGGGCCCAGTAGCATCACCTTCGGGCACCAGTAAGCTAAACCGGCGCTCAGACGGCGCTCTATGAGCGCCGCTTAGGACCTCCCCATATACTAGGGGTGGAGGGGTCACTTTGAATGGGGGATCTTGTTTGATTTGTTTTTCTGAGGCATGGTGTATCCTATTCAAGGCCTGTAAGAGCAAGTACAATAGGATGACATGGACGGGCTATAAGAAATGTCACATCAGATTTATGTCTAAGTGAAGGAGAGAGGAGAAGAGAGAGAAGAGAAGCGGGCTACAAGCATCAAGCCTATGCGCACAAGCTTCTAGATGTATCAGCCTGGCCGAGTTCAGGGAATGTCCAATTTGACCCATTATGCATTGAACTGGCGAACTTCTGCACGGCCTGGCGATTGAGCGGTGAGCTGCGCTGGACCGTTAACGTGTTGCAGCCTTTCCGGTTTTATCGGTTTCCTGAACAGGATTTTCTATTTTTCTTTTTCGTTTTTTTCCTTTTTTTCCTCTGTTTCTTTCGCTAAAAAAATTCAAATATTGTTCAATTTTTTTTAAAAAAATTGGTTTTAACATTTTGCTCACAATTTCAAAAAATAACAAGAATCATCAGGAATTTATAAAAAACATCTCATTTTTTTTATTTTACAATTTCAATAATTTTCTCAGTTTAAAATTTTGTTTACAATTCTGAAAAAATTCTCATTTTCAAATTTGCTCACAATTTCAGAAAAATGTTCATGTTCAAAAAGTGTTCAGGAATTCCAAAAAATGTTCTCGCTTTCTAATTATTTTCACCATTTGAGAAAAACTTCATGTTTCAAGAATGTTCGCGCTGTCGACATTTTGTTCGTAGTTTCAACATATGTTCCCAAGTTTTGAATTTTTTTCGCATTTCCAAAATAGGGTACAATAAATTTTCTGTTCGCATTGAAAACGATTTGTCTTAATTTCTTTTCGGAATTTTTAGAATGTTCTTTTTTTTCGTGTTTGTTCAAAAATTAAATAACTGTCCATGATCTAAGAAACTATTCGGAAGATTCGGAAAATGTTTGTGTTTTTTTTTAATTTGTTCTTTCTTCAGAAAATGGTAATTTTTTAGAAAAATGTTCACGTTTAGGAAACTATTCGAGATTTGCAAAATTTGTTTGTGCTTCTCTTTTAAATAGAAATTACAAAAAACCTTCAGTTCTCCAAATAGAATTGTGGCATTTGAAAACTGCAAACATTTTTGAAAAAAAAATCAAAATGTTTTCCAAATCTCACCCCTTCTGTGTGTTCTTAGAAAGTTTTGCATCTTGATGTTTACCTATCACTGTCCGGTTCGGTGGCTAAATCTTATGGTTTGTTTTCTGCATGTGTGAGGTCGAGGGATCAAATCCTGGTACTCCCTATATTATTTTTCAGCTTTTTTGTCATGCGATAGGAAACATGTTGGGCCGGCCCAGTCAGGTGTCGCCGCTGTGTGTGAAGCTACAGTATAACGCAAAATGGGTCATATAGGAGGTCCCCGAGTTCAGGGCTCCGCGAGAGCAACTAATCAAATAGTACTCCGTCAGGATCCCTCACAAGCGTCACTAAGGAGTAGACTAGGTGCACGCTCTCAGCCGTCGCCACGTGTCGCGCTCCATTTGGGATTTGTTTTTTATTTTTCTATACATTTTTTCGACTTTTAGATGAATACTTTTTGGCTTTCCCTTTTTTTCTATACATTTTTTTTGACTTTTAGATGAATATTTTTCGGCTTTTTGGCTTTCCCTTGGTTTTTCTTAGGTTATGGACAAAGAAAATTGAAAAAACATTTTCTCGCAAGAAAAAGAGACATTTTTTTTCCGTGAGAGGCACAAATTTACTTCTCATGGAGACATGGAATTTCTTATGCGAGAGGCATAACCATGTCTCTCGTAAAATAAAATAAAATGTGTTTTCTATTTTTTATTAGGGAACGTAGTATTTCAAAAAAAATAAAAATCCTACGATCACGCAAGATCTATCTAGGAGAAGCATAGCAACGAGTGGGGAGAGTGTGTCTACGTACCCCCGTAGACCGAAAGCGGAAGCGTCTAGTGACGCGGTTGATGTAGTTGAACGTCTTCGCGATCCAACCGATCCAAGCACCGAACGTACCGCATCTCCGTCTTCAGCACACGTTCAGCTCGATGACGTCCCATGAGCTCTTGATCTAGTTGAGCGTCACGGGAGAGTTTCGTCCGCACGACGGCGTGGTGATAGTGATGATGAAGTTACCGACGCAGGGCTTTTCCTAAGCACTGCAACGATATGATCGAGGTGTGTAACTGTGGAGGGGGGCACCGCACACGGCTAAAACTGATGTTTACTTGTGTGTCTATGGGGTGCCCCCTGACCACGTATATAAAGGATGGAGGGAGGAGGAGGCCGACCCTCATAGGGCGCGCCCAAAGTGTGGAGTCCTACTAGGACTCCCTAGTCCTAGTAGGATTCCACCTCCCACATGGAATAGGAAAAGGGGATGGGAGAAGGAGAAGGAAGGAAGGGGGCGCCCCCTTTCCCTAGTCCAATTCGGACCAGTCCATGGGGAAGGGGCGTGGCCACCTTTGAGGCCTTTCTCTCCTTTCCCGTATGGCCCATTTTTCCCGTAACTCTCTGGTACTCCGAAAAATACCCGAATCACTCGGAACCTTTCCGATGTCCGAATATAGCCTTCCAATATATGAATCTTTACCTCTCGACCATTTCGAGACTCCTCTTCATGTCCCCGATCTCATCTGGAACTCCGAACAAACTTCGGTCATCAAATCACATAACTCATAATATTAATCATCATCGAACGTTAAGCGTGCGGACCCTACGGGTTCGAGAACTATGTAGACATGACTGAGACACATCTCCGACCAATAACCAATAGCGGAACCTGGATGCTCATATTGGTTCCTCCATATTCTACGAAGATCTTTATCGGTCAAACCGCATAACAACATATGTTGTTTCCTTTGTCATTGGTATGTTACTTGCCCGAGATTCGATCGTCGGTATCATCATACCTAGTTCAATCTCGTTACCGGCAAGTCTCTTTACTTGTTATGTAGTGCATCATCTCACAACTAACTCATTAGTCACATTGCTTGCAAGGCTTATAGTGATGCGCATTACCGAGAGAGGGCCAAAGATACCTCTCCGATACACGGAGTGACAATCCTAATCTTGATCTGTGCCAACACCACAAACACCTTCGGAAACACCTGTAGAGCATATTTATAATCACCCAGTTACGTTGTGACGTTTGATAGCACACAAGGTGTTCCTCCGGTATTCGGGAGTTGCATAATCTCATAGTCAGAGGAACATGTATAAGTCATGAAGAAAGCAATAACAATAATACTAAACGAACATAGTGCTAAGTTAAACGGATGGGTCTTGTCCATCACATCATTCTCTAATGATGTGATCCCATTCATCAAATGACAACACATGCCTATGGTTAGGAAACATAACCATCTTTGATCAACGAGCTAGTCAAGTAGAGGCATACTAGGGACACTATGTTTTGTCTATGTATTCACACATGTACTAAGTTTCTGGTTAATACAATTCTAGGATGAATAATAAACATTTATCATGATATAAGGAAATATAAATAAAAACTTTATTATTGCCTCTAGGGCATATTTCCTTCAGTCTCCCACTTGCACTAGAGTCAATAATCTAGTTCACATTGCCATGTGATTTAATACCGATAGTTCACATCGTTATGTGAATAACACCCATAGTTCACATCACCATGTGACTAATACCCAAAGGGTTTACTAGAGTCAATAATCTAGTTCACATCGCCATGTGATTAACACCCAAAGAGTACTAAGATGTGATCCTGTTTTGCTTCGTGAGAGAAGTTTAGTCAGTGGGTCTGTTACATTCAGATCCCTATGTATTTTGCAAATTTCTATGTCTACAATGCTCTACATGGAGCTACTCTAGCTAATTGCTCCGACTTTCAATACGTATCCAGATTGATACTTAGAGTCATCTGGATTAGTGTCAAAGCTTGCATCGGCGTAACTCTTTACGACGAACTCTTTATCACCTCCGTAATTGAGAAACATTTCCTTAGTCATCCAGTAACTAAGGATAATTTTGACCGCTGTCCAGTGATCTACTGATCTATCACTACTGTACCTCCTTGCCAAACTCATGATAAGGTACACAACAGGTTTGGTACATAGCATGGCATACTTTATAGAACCTATGGATGAGGCATAGGGAATGACTTTCATTCTTTCTCTATCTTCTATCGTGGTCGGATTTTTTTAGTCTTACTCAACTTCATGCCTTACAACTCAGGCAAGAACTCCTTCTTTGACTGATCCATTTTGAACTTCTTAAAAATCTATTTAAGGTATGTACTCATTGAAAAACTTATCAAGCGTCTTAATCTATTTTATAGATCTTGGTGCCCAATATGTAAGCAGCTTCACTGAGGTCTTTTATTAAAAACTCCTTTTAAACAATCCTTTATGCTTTCGAGAAAATTGTACATCATTTCCGATCAACAATATGTCATTCACATATACTTATCAAAAATGTTGTAGTGCTCCCACTCACTTTCTTGTAAATACAGGCTTCACCGCAAGTCTGTATAAAACCATATGCTTTGATCACTTCATCAAAGCGTATATTCCAACTCCGAGATGCTTGCACCAGTCCATAGATGGATCGCTGGAGCTTGCACACTTTGTTAGCACCTATAGGATCGACAAAACCTTCTGGTTGCATCATATACAACTCCTCTTTGAGATATCCATTAAGGAATGCAGTTTTGACACCCATTTGCCAGATTTCATAATCATAAAATGCGGCAACTGCAAACATGATTCAGACAGACTTAAGCATAGCTACGGGTCAGAAAGTCTCATCGTAGTCAACTCCTTGGACTTGTCGAAAACCTTTTGCAACAAGTCGAGCTTTGTAGACGGTAACATTACCATCGGCATCAGTCTTCCTCTTAAGAATCCATTTATTTTCAATGGCTTGCCGATCATCGAGCAAGTCAGCCAAAGTACATACTTTGTTCTCATACATGGATCCCACCTCAACCATTTTGCGGAATCTGGGCTCATCATCGCTTCCTCATAGTTTGTAGGTTCATCATGGTCTAGTAACATGACTTCCAGAACTGGGTTACCATACCACTCTGGCGCGGAACGTACTCTGGTTGACCTACGAGGTTCAGTAGTAACTTGATCTGAAGTTTCATGATCATCATCATTAGCTTCCTCGCTGATTGGTGTAGGAATCACTGGAACTAGTTTCTATGATGTACTACTTTCCAATTCGGGAGAAGGTATAATTACCTCATCAAGTTATACTTTCCTGCCACTCACTTCTTTCGAGAGAAACTCCTCTAGAAAGGATCCATTCTTAGTAACGAATATCTTGCCTTCTGATCTGTGATAGAAGGTGTACCCAACAGTTTCCTTTGGGTATCCTATGAAGACACATTTCTCTGACTTGGGTTCGAGCTTATCAAGTTGAAGCTTTTTCACATAAGCATCGCCGCCCCAAACTTTAAGAAATGACAACTTTGGTTTCTTACCAAACCAGAGTTCATAAGGCGTCGTCTCAACGGATTTAGATGGTGCCCTATTTAATGTGAATGCAGCTGTCTCTAAAGCATATCCCCAAAACGATAGTGGTAAATCGGTAAGAGGCATCATAGATCGCACCATATCTAATAAAGTACGGTTACGATGTTCGGACACACCATTATGCTGTGGTGTTCCGGGTGGCGTGAGCTGTGAAACTATTCCACATTGTTTTAAATGAAGACCAAACTCGTAACTCAAATATTCGCCTCCGCGATCAGATCGTAGGAACTTTATTTTTCTTGTTACGATGATTCTCTACTTCACTCTGAAATTCTTTGAACTTTTCAAATATTTCAGACTTGTGCTTCATCATGTAGATATACCCATATCTGCTCAAATCATCAGTGAAGGTTAGAAAATAACGATACCCGCCGCGATCCTCAACACTCATCGGTCCGCATACATCAGTATGTATTATTTCCAATAAGTCACTTGCTTGGTCCATTGCTCGGGAGAATGGAGTTTTAGTCAACTTTCCCATGAGGCATGGTTCACAAGCATCAAAAGATTCATAATCAAGTGATTCCAAAAATCCATCAGCATGTAGTTTCTTCATGCGCTTTACACCAATATGACCTAAACAGCAGTGCCACAAATAAGTTGCACTATCATTATCAACTTTGCATCTTTTGGCTTCAATATTATGAATATGTGTATCA
Source organism: Secale cereale (assembly GCA_902687465.1). Lineage (NCBI taxonomy): Eukaryota > Viridiplantae > Streptophyta > Magnoliopsida > Poales > Poaceae > Secale > Secale cereale. The sequence continues at coordinate 584,231,341 of LR738713.1, forward strand.
CTATGATCGAGATCCAACAAAAATATTTTTATTGGGTGTATGACCATCGAAGGTTTTATTCATGTAAACAGAACAACAATTATTCTATGACTTTAAATGAATAACCGTACTGCAATAAACATGATCAAATCATATTCATGCTCAATGCAAATGCTAAATAACATTTATTTAGGTTCTACACTAATCCCGAAAGTATATGGAGTGTGCGATGATGATCATATCAATCTTGGAACCACTTCCAACACACATCGTCACTTCACCCTTAACTAGTCTCTGTTCATTCTGCAACTCCCGTTTCGAGTTACTAATTTTAGCAATAGAACAAGTATCAAATACCCAGGGGCTACTATGAACACTAGTGAGGTACACATCAATAATATGTAAATCAAATATACCTTTGTTCACTTTGCCATCCTTCTTATCCGCCAAGTATCGAGGGCAGTTCCACTTCCAGTGACTATTTCCTTTGCAGTAGAAGCACATAGTTTCAGGCTTGAGTTTAGCTTTGGGTTTCTTCACGGGAGCTACAACTTGCTTGTAATTCTTCTTGAAGTCCCCCTTCTATCCCTTTTCCCTTTTCTTGAAACTAATGGTCTTGTTAACCATCAACACTTGATGCTCTTTCTTGATTTCTACGTTCGCCGATTTTAGTATCACGAAGAGCTCGGGAATTACTTTCATCATCCCTTGCATATTATAGTTCATCACGAAGTTCTAATAACGTGGTGATAGTGACTAGAGAACTTTGTCAATTACTATCTTATCTGGAAGATTAACTCCCACTTGATTCAAGCAATTGTAGTACCCAGACAATCTGAGCACATGCTCACTGGTTGATCTATTCTCCTCCATCTTGTAGGCAAAGTACTTGTCAGAGGTCTCATACCTCTCGACACGGGCATGAGTCTGAAATACTATTTTCAACTCTTGGAACATCTCATATGCTCTGTGGCATTCAAAACCTTTTTGAAGTCCCGGTTATAAGCCGTAAATCATGGCGCACTAAAATATCAAGTAGTCATCATACCGAGCTTGTCAAACGTTCATAACGTCTGCATCTGCTCCTGCAATAGGTTTGTCACCTAGCGGTGCAACAAGGACATAATACTTCTGTGCATCAATGAGGATAATCCTCAAATCACGGACCTAGTCCGCATCATTGGTACTAACATCTTTCAACTTAGTTTTCTCTAGGAACATGAAAATATAGGGGAGCTATAACGCGAGCTATTGATATACAACATAATTTGCGAATACTATTAGGACTAATTTCATGATAAATTAAAGTTCAATTAATCATATTACTAAAGAACTCCCACTTAGATAGACATCCCTCTAGTCATCTAAATGATCACGTGATCCAATTCAACTAAACCATGTCCGATCATCACGTGAGACGGAGTAGTTTTCAATGGTGAACATATTATGTTGATCATATCTACTATATGATTCACGCTCGACCTTTTGGTCTCCAGTGTTCCGAGGCCATGTCTGTACATGCTAGGCTCGTCAAGTTTAACCCGAGTATTCTGCATGTGCAAAACTGTCTTACACCCGTTGTATTTGAACGTAGAGCTTATCACACCCGATCATCACGTGGTGTCTCGGCACGGCGAACTTTTGCAATGGTGCATACTCAGGGAGAATACTTGTACTTTGAAATTTTGTAAGGGATCATCTTATAATGCTACCACCGTACTAAGCAAAATAAGAAGCATAATAAGATAAACATCACATGCAATCAAAATATGTGACATGATATGGCCATCATCATCTTGTGCTTTTGATATCCATCTCCAAAGCATCGTCATGATCTCCATCGTCACCGGCTAGACACCATGATCTTCATCATAGCGTCGTGGTCGTCTCGCCAACTATTGCTACTACTACTATCGCTAACTCATAGTGTTGAAGTAAATAAATTACATGGCCTTCACAATTCATACAATAAAGAGACAACCATAAGGCTCCTGCCGGTTGCCGATAATTTACAAAACATGATCATCTCATACAATAACGTATAACTCATCATGTCTTGACCATATCACATCACAATATGCCCTGCAAAAACAAGTTAGACGTCCTCTACTTTGTTGTTGTAAGTTTTACGTGGCTGCTATGGGCTTAGCAAGAACCGTTCTTACCTACGCATACAAAAACCACAACGATTTTTTGTCAAGTGTACTGTTTTAACCTTCACAAGGACCGGGTGTAGCCACACTCGATTCAACTAAAGTGAGAGAGACAGACACTCGCCGGTCACCTTTAAGCAACGAGTGCTCGTAACAGTGAAACATGTCTCGCGTAAGCGTACGCATAATGTCGGTCCGGGCCGCTTCATCTCAAAATACAGCCGAATCAAAGTATGACATGCTGGTAAGCAGTATGACTATTATCGCCCACAACACATTGTGTTCTACTCGTGCATATCATCTACGCATAGACCTGGCTCATGATGCCACTGTTGGGGAACATAGTATTTCAAAAAAAATTCCTACGATCACGCAAGATCTATCTAGGAGAAGCATAGCAATGAGTGGGGAGAGTGTGTCTACGTACCCTAATAGACCAAAAGCGGAAGCGTTTAGTGATGCGGTTGATGTAGTCGAACGTCTTTGCGATCCAACCGATCCAAGCACCGAACGTACGACACCTATGCGTTCAGCACACGTTCGGCTCGATGACGTCCCATGGGCTCTTGATCCAGTTGAGCGTCACGGGAGAGTTTCGTCAGCACGACGGCGTGGTGACGGTCATGATGAAGTTACCGACGCACGGCTTTGCTACCTCTTGAGCTTGCATTGTATTCCCTCGAAGAGGAAAGGGAGATGCAGCATAGTACCGTAAGTATTTCCCTCAGTTTTTGAGAACCAAGGTATCAATCCAGTAGGAGACTACGTGCGAGTCCCTCACACCTGCACAAACAAATAAGAACTTCCTAGCCAACGCGATAAGGGGTTGTCAATCCCTTTACGGTCACTTACGAGAGTGAGATCTGATAGAGATGATAGTTTATATTTTTGGTTTAATAAAACAACAAATAAAAGCGGTAAAAGTAAAGTAGATGTAGATTGATATGTTGAGAATAGACCCGGGGGCCATAGTTTTTTCTAGTGGCTTCTCTCATGATAGCGATATTCTACGGCGGGTAAACAAATTACTGTCGAGCAACTGATAGAAAAGCGAATAATTATGAGACTATCTAGGCATGATCATTGTATATAGGCATCACGTCCGAGACAAGTAGACCGACTCCTGCCTGCATCTACTACTATTACTCCACACATCGACCACTATCCAGCATGCATCTAGTGTATTGAGTTCATAAGAGCAGAGTAACGCCTTAAGCAAGATGACATGATGTAGAGGGATAAACTAAAGCAATATGATGTAAACCCCATCTTTTTATCCTCGATGGCAACAATACAATACGTGCCTTGCTGCCCCTACTGTCACTGGGAAAGGACACCGCAAGATTGAACCCAAAGGCAAGCACTTCTCCCATTGCAAGAACTATAGATCTAGTAGGCCAAACCAAACCGATAATTCGAAGAGACTTGCAAGGATATTATGAGCACACATAAAAAGTTCAGAGAAGAACCAAATATCTTTCATAGATAACCTTGATCATAAACTCACAATTCATCAGATATCGACAAACACACCGCAAAAAGAGATTACATCGAATAGATCTCCTCGAACACCGAGGAGAACTTTGTATTGAGATCCAGAGAGAGAAGAAGCCATCTAGATACTTGCTATGGACCCGAAGGTCTGTGGTAAACTACTCACAACTCATGGTGAGGGCAATGATGATGATGATGAAGGCCTCCGTGATGGATCCCCCTCCGGTGGAGCTCCGAAACAGGCTCCAAGATGGGATCTCCACGAGAACATAAGCTACGGTGGTGGAATTAGGGTTTCTCTCTGTTCACGGAGTTTCTGGGGTACGTGGACTTATATAGGAAGAAGGAGGGCACCGGGGGACGCTCGAGTGGGCCTCGAGGCAGGGGGCGCGCCCCCCACACTCGAGGGCCACTCGAGGCTCCCCCGACGTGGTTCTCAAGTTCCTCTGGCGTGATTTTCTCCAAAAATATCTCTCACGAAGGTTTCATTCCGTTTGGACTCCGTTTGATATTCCTTTTCTGCAAAACCCTAAAATAGGCAAAAGACAACAATCTGGACTGGGCCTTTGGGTTAGTAGGTTAGTCCCAAAAATGGTATAAAAGTGAATGATAAAGCCCATTAAACATCCAAGACTTCATAAATAATAGCATGGAACAATAAAAAATTATAGATACGTTGGGGACGTATCAAGCATCCCCAAGCTTAATTCCCGCTCGTCCTCGAGTAGGTAAATGATAAAGAAAGAATTTTTGATGTGGAATGCTAACCAATATAGTTTTTCAATGTAATTCTCTTAATTGTGGCATGAATGTTCAGATCTGAAAGATTCAAGATAAAAGTCTATATTGACATAAGAAATAATAATACTTCAAGCAATACTAACAAAGCAATCATGTCTTCTCAAAAGACTATGATAAAGAAAGTTATCCCTACAAAATCATATAGTCTGGCTATGCTCCCTCTTCATCACACAAAATATTCATATCATGCACAACCCCGATTTCAGCCAAGCACTTATTTTCATACTCTATCTTTTCAAACCTTTCAACTTTCACGCAATACATGAGCGTGAGCCATGGATATAGCACTATGGGTGGAATAGAGGTGGTTGTGGAGAAGACAAAAAGGAGGGAGATAGTCTCACATCGACTAGGCGTATCAACGGGCTATGGAGATGCCCATCAATAGATATCAATGTGAGTGAGTAGGGATTGCCATGCAACGGATGCACTAGAGCTAAATATGAATGAAAGCTCAACAAAAGAAACTAGTGGGTGTGCATCCAACTTGCTTGCTCACAAAGACCTAGGGCATTTGAGGAAGCCCATTGTTGGAATATACAAGCCAAGTTCTATAATGAAAATTCCCACAAGTATACGAAAGTGACTAAACACGAGACTCTCTACAATGAAGAACATGGTGCTACTTTGAAGCACAAGTGTGGAAAAAGATAGTAGCAATTGTCCCTTTTCTTTTCTTTTCCTTTTTCTTTTTCTTTTTTGGGCCTTTCTTTTTTTCTTTTCTTTGGCCTTTCTTTTTTTTTCTTATTTTTTTTGCGGAGGGGCTTTATAGATTCAACCTTTCCTCCCATGGGACAATGCTCTAATAATGATGATCATCACACTTTCATTACAACACGAAATTACAACTCGATACTACAACTACAATGTATGACTCTATATGAATGCCTCCGGCGGTGTACCGGTATGTGCAATGAAACAAGAGTGACATGTATGAAAAGTTATGCATGGTGGCTTTGCCACAAATACGATGTCAACTACATGATCATGCAATGGCAATATGACAATATGATGCGTGTCATATAAACGGGACGGTGGAAAGTTGCATGGCAATATATCTCGGAATGGCTATGAAAATGCCATGATAGGTAGGTATGGTGTCTGTTTTGAGGAATAATATGGTGGCTTCTTTTGAGGAAGGATATATAGTGGGTTTATGGTACCGGCGAAAGTTGCGCGGTACAAGAGAGGCTAGCAATGGTGGAAGGGTGAGAGTGCGTATAATCCATGGACTCAACATTAGTCATAAGAACTCATATACTTATTGCAAAAATTTACGAGTCATCAAAACAAAGCAATCAACGCATGCTCCTAGGGGGGAGGTTGGTAGGAGTTAACCATCGCGCGCCCCCGACCTCCACACAAAGGTTGGCACTCTACAAATACCTCATGCTCTAACTTCGTCACATAGTGGTTCACCATACGTGCATGATACGGGAACCACTAACCTTAACACAAGTATTTCTCAATTTCATAATGACTCCACTAGCATGACTCTAATATCACTATCCTCACGTCTCAAAACAATTATCAAGCATCCAACATCTCATTCTATTCAATGCACTTGGTGTGATTTTTTTACTACATTGACATTGGATGTCTATCATGTGAAGACTAGTTTCTTTAGCCTAAACACATTACCATGCTGTTTTAATAGACCCTCAAATAGATATAAGTGAATCATGAGAGTTCAACAATTTCTACAAAATATTACCACCACCATGCTCTAAAAGATATAAGTGAAGCACTAGAGCAAAAACTATTCAACTCAAAAGATATAAGTGAAGCACATAGAGTGTTCTAATAATTTCTAGGCCATATTTAACTCTCTCAAATAGGTGTGTCCAGCAAGGATAATTTTGGCAAAATAACAAGCTAAGACTCAAATTATACAAGACGCTCCAAGCAAAATACATATCATGTTGCGAATAAAAATATAGCTCCAAGTATAGTTACCGATGGATGAAGACGAAAGAGGGGATGCCTTCCCGGGGCATCCCCAAGCTTAGGCGTTTGATTATCTTGAATTTAATTGGGGTGCCATGGGCATCCCCAAGCTTAGGCCTTTGCTACTCCATGTTCCATAGTACATCAAAGCAATACTCAAAACTTGAAAACTTCACAACACAAAACTTAGACAAAAATTCTCGCGAGCTCTGTTAGTATAAGAAAGCAAACCACTACTCAAATATACAGCAATGAATTCATTCTTTGTTTATATTGGTGTTAAACGTTCTGTACTCCAACTTCTCTATGGTTCATATCCTCCAATACTACTCATAGATGCATCGGAATAAGCAAACAACACACGAAAAACAGAATCTGTCAAAGACAGAACAGTCTGTAGTAATCTGCAGGGTTCGCCTACTTATGGAACTCCAAAAAAATCCAAACTAAATTGGTAAATTTGCGCAATTTGTCTACCAATCATCTTCAAAAATAATCAACTAAAAATCACACTCCAGTAAAACCCCACGACTACTTTAGCAAGCGCTAACGATTCTGTTTTTCATAGCAAGATCATATAAACTTCACACAAGTCTTCCCAAATGTTCTACTTGGCACAAACGCTAAACAAAACATGAAACCACATCTAATCAGAGGCTAGATGCAATATTTATTCCCTAACAGCAACAAAAACAAAAAACATAAAATTGGGTTGCCTCCCAACAAGCGCTATCGTTTTACGCCCCTAGCTAGGCACGATACAAGATAGATCTAGGTATTGCCATCTTTGGAAGACAATTCTTTGATTAAGAACTTATGGTTCTTGGGCACTTCTTTGTCCCTATGAATAATCAAACTCTTGGGCAAGAAATCAAGAAATTCTAAAGTGTTTAAAGGGTCTCTTGCAAAATTAAGAAAATTAGGGTGAACACTTATGGATTTGAGATCCGCAAGTCTAGAAGTTTCACCCTTGTCTTTAGGGACATACATAAACTTAGATAATTTAATGGAGGTATTTGGAGGAGTTTTTATAGCGGAAAGAGCAGAACCCACATTAGTGATAACATCCTCAAGTTTATTGATTCTAGTAGAATCCTGATCTAGCTTTTCTTTAACAATGGGCTCTTTTTCCTTAAGATTTTTCAGAACAACTCCTACCTTGGATCCATATTGGGTGATTTCATTATGAATTTTTCTATCCAAGTTTTCTACCAATTCTACCGTAGCAACTTTCTTTTCAATGATTTCTAACCTTTGCATAACATGCTCCAAAGTTAAAACGGTCCCATTAACCATAAGAGGCAGTGAGCCAAATAATTCAGTCATAGCTTTATAAGAATCAACGGTGTGGCTACCCAAGAAATTCCCTTCGTTAATGGTATCTAAGATAAATCTATTCCACGGAGTTATGCCAACATAAAAATTGCGAAGAAGCACGGAAGTGGAAAGCTTCCTATTAGATCTATTTTGAGCATTGCAAATTCTATACCAGGCATCTTTTAAGTTTTCTTCCTCCCTTTGTTCAAAGTTGATGACCTCACTCTCGGGAGTGTTGATAATGATAGGTGTGCTAGACATGATGACAAGAAATCAAGCAACACATAAGCAAACAAGAAGCAAGCGAATGATAAACACACGGCGGAAGAACGGCAAATAAAACGGCAAGGGTGAAGTGGGGGAGAGGAAAACGTGAGGCAAAAAATGTAATGCGAAGGATAAGGGTTTGTGATAGGTACTTGGTATATGACTTTTGCGTAAGCCTCCCCGATAACGGTGCCAGAAATTCTTCTTGCTACCTCTTGAGCTTGCATTGTATTCCCTCGAAGAGGAAAGGGAGATGCAGCACAATAGCGTAAGTATTTCCCTCAGTTTTTGAGAACCAAGGTATCAATCCAGTAGGAGACCACGCGCGAGTCCCTCGCACCTAAACAAACAAATAAGAACTTCGCAGCCAACGCGATAAGGGGTTGTCAATCCCTTTACTGTCACTTACGAGAGTGAGATCTGATAGAGATGATAGTTTATATTTTTGGTATTTTTGGTTTAATAAAACAGCAAATAAAAGCGGTAAAAGTAAAGTAGATGTAGATTGATATGTTGAGAATAGACACGGGGGCCATAGTTTTCTCTAGTGGCTTCTCTCATGATAGCGATATTCTACGATGGGTAAACAAATTACTGTCGAGCAATTGATAGAAAAGCGAATAATTATGAGACTATCTAGGCATGATTGTTGTATATAGGCATCACATCCGAGACAAGTAGACCGACTCCTGCCTGCATCTACTACTATTACTCCACACATCGACCGCTATCTAGCATGCATCTAGTGTATTGAGTTCATAAGAACAGAGTAACGCCTTAAGCAAGATGACATGATGTAGAGGGTTAAACTCAAGCAATATGATGTAAACCCCATCTTTTATCCTCGATGGCAACAATACAATACGTGCCTTGCTGCCCCTACTGTCACTGGGAAAGGACACCACAAGATTTAACCCAAAGCCAAGCACTTCTCCCATTGCAAGAACTATAGATCTAGTAGGCCAAACCAAACCGATAATTCGAAGAGACTTGCAAGGATATTATGAGCACACATAAAAAGTTCAGAGAAGAACCAAATATCTTTCATAGATAACCTTGATCATAAACTCACAATTCATCAGATCTCGACAAACACACCGCAAAAAGAGATTACATCGAATAGATATCCTCGAAGACCGAGGAGAACTTTGTGTTGAGATCCAGAGAGAGAGAAGAAGCCATCTAGATACTAGCTATGGACCCGAAGGTCTGTGGTAAACTACTCACAACTCATGGTGAGGGCGATGATGATGATGAGGAAGGCCTCCGTGATGGACCCCCCTCCGGTGGAGCTCTGAAATAGGCTCCAAGATGGGATCTCCACGGGAACAGAAGCTACGGCGGTGGAATTAGGGTTTTCTCTCTGTTCATGGAGTTTCTGGGGTACGTGGACTTATATAGGAAGAAGGATGGCACCGGGGGACGCTCGAGTGGGCCTCGAGGCAGGGGGGCGCACCCCACCCTCGAGGGCCACTCGAGGCTCCCCTGACGTGGTTCTCTAGTTCCTCTGGCGTGATTATCTCCGAAAATATCTCCCGCAAAGGTTTCATTCCGTTTGGACTCCGTTTGATATTCCTTTTCTGCAAAACCCTGAAATAGGCAAAAATCAGCAATCTGGAATGAGCCTTTGGGTTAGTAGGTTAGTCACAAAAATGATATAAAAGTGAATGATAAAGCCCATTAAACATCCAAGACTTCATAAATAATAGCATGGAACAATCAAAAATTATAGATACGTTGGAGACGTATCAGGCTTCGCCTAAGCACTGTAACGATATGATCGAGGTGTGTAACTGTGGAGGGGGGAACCGCACATGGCTAAAACTGATGTTTACTTGTGTGTTTATGGGGTGCCCCCTGGTCATGTATATAAAGGATGGAGGGAGGAGGAGACCGGCCCACATAGGGCGCGCCCAAAGTGTGGAGTCCTACTAGGACTCCCTAGTCCTAGTAGGATCCCACCTCCCACATGGAATAGGAAAAGGGGAAGGGAGAAGGAGAAGGAAGGAAGGGAGCGCCCCCTTTCCCTAGTCCAATTCGGACCAGTCCATGGGGAAGGGGTGCGGGCACCCTTGAGGCCTTTCTCTCCTTTCCCGTATGGCCCATTGAGGCCCAATACGAATTCCCGTAACTCTCCGGTACTCCGAAAAATACCCGAATCAATCGGAACCTTTCTGATGTCCAAATATAGCCTTCCAATATATGAATCTTTACCTCTCGACCATTTCGAGACTCCTCGTCATGTCCCCGATCTCATGTGGGACTCCGAACAAACTTCAGTCATCAAATCACATAACTCATAATACTAATCGTCATTGAACGTTAAGCGTGCGGATCCTACAGGTTCGAGAAGTATGTAGACATGACCGAGACACATCTGCAGTCAATAACCAATAGCAGAACCTGGATGTTCATATTGGTTCCTACATATTCTACAAAGATCTTTATCGGTCAAACCGCATAACAACATACGTTGTTCCTTTGTCATCGGTATGTTACTTGCCCGAGATTCGATCATCGGTATCATCATACCTAGTTCAATCTCGTTACCGGCAAGTCTCTTTACTCGTTCTGTAGTGCATCATCTCGCAACTAACTCATTAGTAACATTGCTTGCAAGGCTTATAGTGATGTGCATTACCGAGAGTGCCCAGAGATACCTCTCCGATACACGGAGTGACAAATCCTAATCTTGATCTATGCCAACAGCACAAACACCTTCGGAAACACCTGTAGAGCATCTTTATAATCACCCAATTACGTTGTGACGTTTGATAGCACACAAGGTGTTCCTCCGGTAATCGGGAGTTGCATAATCTCATAGTCAAAGGAACATGTATAAGTCATGAAGAAAGCAATAGCAACAATACTAAACGATCATAGTGTTAAGCTAACGGATGGGTCTTGTCCATCACATCATTGTCTAATGATGTGATCCCGTTCATCAAATGACAACACATGTATATGGTTAGGAAAGATAACCATCTTTGATTAACGAGCTAGTCAAGTAGAGGCATACTAGGGACACTCCGTTTTGTCTATGTATTCACACATGTACTAAATTTCCGGTTAATACAATTCTAGCATGAATAATAAACATTTATCATGATATAAGGAAATATAAATAACAACTTTATTATTTCCTCTAGGGCATATTTCCTTCATTTTCTTCCTTCGACGAGAGTTACAAATTTAATTCACATGGAGGCACGGATTTGCTTCCCTCACAGTCACGGTCATGCCTTTCGAAAAAAAACAAAAAACATGTTTTCTTTTTTCCCTTCAGCAGGGAGGCACTTATTTACTTCTGGTGGAGGCACGGATTCGCTTACGTGAGCCGCGCCTCTGGCAAAAGGAAAAAACATGTTTTTTCTACCACGAGGGTCACATATTTACTTCTCATGAAGGCACGATGAAAGAACATGTGGTGCCCCTATGTTTGGTTCTGATAATTGATGACAGTCTCTATGGATTAATGGTTGTCTTGAGTTATATTTGAAAGATTTTTCCATATAAATTTCATGAAGTCCATGTGTTGATTTAAAGGAGTTTATGTGTTGACCAAGGTGCTATTCAAGGAATTATATAAAGATTGGTCATGGTACATGGTTGATCAAGACAAAGTTAAAAGTGAATCAAGTTGATCAACACACAAAGAGTACAAGATGTACCGAGAGGGATCAAGTGATCATATGGTATGGTAAGCATTGTCCATTACGCTTTGTGTACTAACCCATGGTCTACGTGAGAGTTCTATGTGGGCTTAGATATATTTCCATGTGTTTGCATCAAGATGAAGATCTCATGCAACACATGCATGGAGGATGACATCAAGTGGTGATCATCATCAAGTTTGCGGTATGCAAGTTCAAGTGGAGTATCATGAAGAGATCATGCTTGAAGCTTGCCGTTCATTGTGGTGACAATGGGCTTGTGAAGATGCACCGAAGAGTGGCTCAGCCATACTGGAGTATGGGGGAGCAATCTACTAGTCTTTACTAAGCCAGCGCAATCAAGAAAGGTGGTCCATCTTGAGGAGGTCAAGATCTTCATCATCTAACTCAGTTGGACTATGTGCAAGGCAAAGGCTTGCCCTTGATATGTTCTCTATTTTACTGGTCTCATGTAGTAGTCGTGACACTGAGTTATAGGATTGTTTGTCATACTATTAAGGGGGGCTCTCAAGTAAGTAGCTTGATCGTATCATTCGTAGAGAGCTCAAACCATTGCATCCTTGCATCATCTTGTTTGGTTTTTGTTTGGTGTTTCTCTTCGTGAGTTTTAGATCTTATGGTCATCTTCATGACAAGCTCGAGTTCATCGAAAACGTAGTTCATATATGCATTTTCTATGATGTTTTCAATGTTGAAGTCATTATCGGTTCTTCATTCATAGAGATTCACATATCTAAATCTTAGGCATACTCACGTGCCTCTTCTCACTATATCATTGGTTGTTTGGATAGTACTCATTGTCATGTATCCAACAAGCTTGAGTTTGCTCAATTTGGACCTCATATGTAGAAGTTATGCCCGTTCTAGTTTTTTTGCTCCTTTTGTTTTGCTTGGGCAGTTTTTCAGCGTGAGCGGTGGTAGAGAGCCATAGTACCTATCAAGCAGTAGTACCTCTCCCCCGAGCGGTAGTACCTCCCCCCGAGTAGTAGTACCTCTTAGGCGGTACTTCTGCTAACCAATACCGCTTCCACTTCCGCTTATTTTATACTTTTATACCCAACACACTTGAGCGGTTGTACCTCTCTAAGGGGTAGTACTGCTCCCCCAAGCGGTACTACCTCTTAAGTAATACTACCTCTTCCCTAAGCGGTACTGCCTCTCTGGCAGATCTACTATTCATGTTTTTCTATCTGTTGGGTTATTCTACTACCTCTCAAGCGGTGCTACCTCTCCCCTAAACGGTACTACCTCTTTAGCAGATCTACTATTCGTGTTTTTCTGTCTGTTGGGCTGTTTTGGCCGTGCTAAGCGGTAGTACCGCTCCCCCAAGCCGTAGTATCGCTTGTGCACCACCAATGGGCATTTTGGTTGGATTAAGGGGTGCCTATTTAAGGGGGACTTTTTCCCCAATGGTCCTAATCTTTTTAGCTCGTGTTCTTCCCCCATTGTTGACATTCTTCGAGCTTGCAAACTCTCAATCCCTCCAATTATTCTTGGTAGTTCTTGTGGGAAAAGAGAGAGGAGATCCAGATCCACATTTCCACCAATCACTTTCTTCTCTATGTGAGGGGAACCCCTTGGATCTAGATCTTGGAGTTCTTTGTGCTATCTTCTTTGTTCTTCCTCTTATTTTCTTCCATAGCATTAGTTGTTGTGGTGGGATTTAGGAGAGAAGGACTTGAGCACTCCGTGTGCCCCTGACATTGCATTTGGTGCACCGGTTTGAGTGTGATACGTGGAAGTTAAGTTTGAGAGCTTGTTACTCTTGGGTGCTTGGTACCCTAGAGCTTGTTCCTCTTGGGTGCTTGGGCGCCCTAGACGGTTTTTGGTGCTACGAAGCTCAATCATTGTGGTGTAAAGATCATGGAAAGCATCGGTGTCTCCAATTAAGTTGTGGAGATTGCCCCGATCAATTTGTACGGGTCCCGGTTACCACCCCCAAGGGTGGCCAAAGTGTACGAATTTGGTGACCGCCCCAAGGTTTGCCATTTCTACGGGTTCGGTGACAGCCCTCAAGGGTCCCTTTGTGTAATCACGACATCTTGCATTGTGCGAGGGCGTGAGGAGATTACGGTGGCCCTAGTGGCTTAATGGGGAGCATTGTGCCTTCACAACGCTCAAAACGGATATTAGCATCCGCAAGGGTGTGAACTTTGGGATACATCGTCGTCTCCGCCTGCCTTGGTTATCTCTTTACCAAAGCTGTAACATCCCAAAATTCTAAATTCTGGAATGTTATAATAAATAGATAGAATTGATTGCTGTTTGATATGCTGTGTCAAATTGAGTGGAATTTGAAACTTTTGAAAGTTAAATGAGAGGGAATAAAATGACTTTCCCAAAACTTTCACTTTGCTTTTGATCTCCGGGGAATTCAATTTCTTTTCAATACAAAACCCTAGAGTGAAGATAATATGACTTCTTCCATTTTATTTTAAATGATAAAGGGCTTTGAAAGGATTTTGAATTTCATCCTCGAATTATTCTCAATTCAGGAACTTTAAGCAACTCAATGATTTTTCCCGAGAGAAGATAAAATGACTTCTTCAAATTATAGGAAATATGAGTTGGAAGTTTTTTGAAATTCTCTAGAACTCAATTTCAAATATTGAGTTATTTGGTTTTTATTCAAATTATTTTTCTCCAAAAATAAATTACATGGAAAATAGGGTAACATGATTCCCTACAGCAGGAAATTGAAGATAAATGAATTTGAAGTCCTTTTGGTATTTTAGAATGATTTTATTGGATTTTATTTGCATCAGTAGCACCTTTTGATTTATTAGATTTTGTAGGCATTTTATTTGACAGTAGAAATTTTTTCATGTTGTAGGATTTATTTTTCTGCAATTTTTGATATATTATGCCTATAGGATATTTTTATTTGTTTTGCTTTTATTCGTTTTCTTGTCTGTTAAAAAATGTTTTAAAAAAATGTTCCTTCGCCGAACTGGGCCGGCCCAGCCACTGCCATGCCAGGCCAGCCCGCTCGCCCCGACCCCCTTCCTCCTCTCGCACGGCAACTCGCCGCCGCCTCGACGTCCATGCGAAGCACGCCTCGCCGCCGCCTTTGCTTTGCCCCTCCCGCAAGAAGCTCCCCCTCCGCCTATATATAGCGCCGCCGCCCTCTTCTCCCCTCCCCTCCTCGCATCGCGCCGCCGCCACCGCAAATCGCCGCCGTGCACTTCTGCTGCTGCCGTCGCCGCGAGCTGCTGCTGCTGCCTCCCCCGCCTCCCGCAGCCGTGCCTCGCCCTCCGCCCTTCGCCTCGCTCGCCGCCCTGCCCCGTGCCGCAACCCGCCGCCGCTTTGCCCCGCCTCACCGGCCGGAGGTCACCGCCTGCCGGAGCTTCGGAGCCGAACCGCCCCGATCCGCTGGATCTTCTTCGAACCCGCGGTTTATGAAATAAAACCGCCTAGGTAATAAAACCGCCTCGGTTTTCTGTTTAATTAGGTTTTGTTTTAGATCGGTTTTTTTATTAGGTTCGATCTATCTAGTGATCGTTTTCTGTTTAGTTAGTTTTAGTGAACGGTTTCGTTCTTTAGGGTTATGTAATGAACGTTCTTTGTTTAGTCTTAGTCTTTTTCTTTTTAATTTCGGCCAAGGACCCTTCTGTAAATAATCCTTTAATAGATTAGCCCCTAAACTTTAAAAGGCCACAACTTTTTGCTCGTTGGTCCAAATCCAACGAAACCAACGCCCACATCTTCGTTACGATCCCCTCTATCCAGTAATACAACTTGAACATGTTTTTGAAAATTTTAAAATTTGAATTCAACTAGTTTTAGATTTGAACTTCGTTGATCATAACTTGAGTTTCGTAACTCCGTTTGAGTTGATTCTTTTTGCAAATCGAAGCTCTTGACCTAAACTTTCTGATAAGGCCAAATTCACATAATTTTGGTACTGTTGGAAATTGTGTTATGTTTCAAGAGTCATTAGTTTTGATTTCGAAGTTTTCCGAAGTGTTTATTCGTTCTGTCCGATCTTTCTGAGTGATTGCTTATGTGTGGTTACTATTGCTTGCTTACGATAGATTGACCAGAGTGTGACGAGTAGAGATATCAAGAGTTTTGCGTGCGAATCATCTTCATCAACATTGCAGGCAAGTTCACACTTTGATCATATTTTCCAATACCCAGTTTTCATTGCATTAGTTATATCCTTAAACACATTGCATTAGTAGGATCTTTTAACTTGTGGGATTGGGAAGTAGATTGAGGTAGAACCTATTACCTGCATTATTTTCAAACCCTTGGGAGTTACTTCTACGTTTGCTTAGGTTGCTATGCTATGCTCGTAGACGTGGTTTGGGTTTGAGTGAAATCCAGTACAGATGTGAGTTGTTAATTAATGGTTCAACTTAAGGTGGCTACTTGAATACACATCTGGGTGGATTGGTTGGGGCACCCTGGGAGTGAACCAGTGGACTTGCCTGGACACCTGTTAATGCGAGTGTTGTCCTAGGAAATCCCGGGGTTCCGTGTGATTGTCCTATTGGAATTCCACCCAGGCTCAAAGGGATCATATAATATTTTCATGCCTAGAAACTTCCATGTGCAGCCACATGCCAATATGGGCTCTGGCATAGTTGAGTAAGTTGTGGGAAACCTTTCCATGATGGGCTAGCAGATGTAGGGGGATTGTAGGTGGTACGGCCTATCTATCTGGTTAAGGGGACCTCTTCGGAAAGACTGTGTCTCGGTCATCCGTTTCTCAAACATCATGCAGTGTGAAAAATCAAACGGAGGAGATCGGGTCTTGTGTGGAAAAGTGCACAAACCTCTGCAGAGTGTACAAACTATTCATGAGTAGCCGTGTCCCCGGTTATGGACATCTTTGAGTATCTAGAAGTGGATTATTTGTTGATCTCATCACTCTATAATTTAATTTGTTGGGTTAATGATGACTTTAATTTGGGATTGAGATGGAGGAACCATTCTCAACTGTTCATGATTTAAATTTAACCAAGTAGTTAAATAAAATGCATTCCTTTGTGGTAGGGAAAAACCATCTTTACGCAAAAACAGCCTTACAGCCTCCACCAGCCAAATATGCATGTAGTTGTAGGCTTTGTTCATCATTACCATTACAGTGTGAATTTGCCAGTACATTCAATGTACTGATCCTTTGTGGCTGCAACGTCTCATGTTGCAGGATTATCTTATGACGAGTAAGTGAGACGTTAGGGTTACGATTTCTACACTCAACTTTGCCGTTGGTGTTGATGGGAATCCACAACCTTTGTTGCTTCCGCTATGATCGATTGAGGTAATAGTATTTATGTTACTTAATACATGTGATTTACCTCTGCTATAAATCCTCGAGTACTGTGTGTGTCAGCATACCGATCCAGGGATGACACAGAACACAGAGACTTCGGTCCATTCGGATCGTGGTCGCTACAAGATGGTATCAGAGCACATGTTGACTGTAGGACGTGACCCTAGAAACTGGCCAGACCATAGGAAAGGATTTCTCCAAAACTATCTTTTTCAAAAGGATTCTTATCTCTCTTCTTTTCTGAGCTTTGTCAAAACTTCCCTTTTTCCTAAATAGTTAGACAATACCCTTTTCCATTGGACCACTTCGGAGTAAAGAGGATTTTACCATACAGTGGAAGTGCTGAAGCTACAACATTGGATACTCCGAAGATTTGAAGAGTTGACAACTTTGAAGAGATGATGACCTTTAGAAGACCAAACCCCTGTTATGTACTTACGTTAGATGCGACGATTGTGAGCCGTCATTTGTTTGATGTTTTCTGATGGCCACAAACTAAAACCATCTTTTCAAAACTATTGTTTGTATTGAGTGTATCTCTCTCTCCATCTCTCTTATCTCACCCAAAACCCATGGACCCCATAGAGGATGACTGAAGATAGACTTGAAGTCTCTGGACCAATGACCCAGCCGGAGGCAGAATTATGGATACAAAACATGGAGGACCACTTCAGGAAAAAAAAATTGGTTGCAAGGAAGTATGAGGTTCAATATGCTCTTCAGTACTTTACAAAGAGTGTTGCAACATGGTGGAAGATCCATCAAGACATACAAGGATGTAATAGAGCAGAAAATTGGGAAGAATTCAAAAAACTCTGTTGAGATCCCGTTTCATCCGAGAGCGTGGTGACAACCCGAAGAAGAAACGTTGTGCCTGCAGGATTTGTGGAGAAATAGGACATACCCAGGAGGAGCACAAGGATGAATGCCCTAATTGTGAAGGAAGCCACCTAGCTGAAGAATGCCCAACTAGGCAGATTACTTGTTTCTTGTGTGAAGGGACTACCCACTACCCTGCTCAGTGTCACATTTACCCCATGGTGCAACGAACTCTCCAACGGAAGAAAGAAGCAATGAAAGAAGTCCTCGAGGAAACCTTAATGGAATCCACAATGGAGGAAGATATTGACGACCCTGATGGAGAAGGACTAGACAGATATTACTCTCGTGCTTGCTATTCATGTGGAGAAGAAGGACATTTTTCACAACATTGCACGAAGGAAAGCCAGGAGTATCTGGGAGACTTCCCGACAGAAGAAGTGGAGTTTGATCCACAGAAGATAGAAGAATTGATAGGAACGAAGAAGTCGAAGAAGAGAAAGAGCATGTGTCCCCAGAACAACCCAATTTCTGCGGAAAAAGACCTGAGTCACATCACATGTTACCGGTGCAAGGATTTAGGTCATTATGCTATCAAATGCCCAACCAGGAAGTGAAGAACCCACTGAACCAGGACAGCCACCATGAAGTCTTTAGATTGGTCTTATGCCATTAGTTTACATTACAAGGAAGTAGGGCATTTTGCCAGAGAAGTTTCAGACCGCAGGAAGGATGATCAGAGTAGTTGAGATCTGGATATTATAATGAAGCATGTAGCTAAATATGGTATACACTTTATTACAATGTTGAGTTGAGTATGGAAATAACATTGTAATAGTTCGTGAAGCAATAGAAGTTGATATTTTTGAGTCTAAGAAGGAGATGTTATGAGTTGTTGGATGATTGTGAGTGCCTCTCTTTCTATCTCACCCCGACCAAAACCTGAACCCATGGAGAAGCTGACCCAAACCTTTCTCGGACAAACGACCCCGTTTTACCCGAGGATATCTGTATGTTGTCTTGAGAACCCCTTCTGTCTTATGCCTACAGATGACAACCCTTTACGAGTCTTTTCTCAAGGGCCCAGAAACCATCATGACCCTGACTAGCGACCAGGATTACCTAAAGATCCTAAAGGACATGATATTCACCTGGAAGGAGATGCAGTTTACAAGGGTTATCCCTTCATGGAGAATGGAGTTGAACTTTGGTACGTGGAGGTCCACCTCCATCGTGTGAAAGGAGTTTGCCCAAAGACGATGGGTCAATACTTTTTCATCTCTCGAGTACCACGACCAACATTCTTCGACTCTGTTCGTGAAGCTGCTATGGAGGCCATACATCAAATTAGAGAAATACTCGAAGCAAGACTTCGTTATACCCAGGGATGCCTGAGTATGATGCATGCAGAGATGGTGGAGATGAAGCACACTACCAATAAGATGAAGCAAAAGATTGATGATTTTAAGAATCACATTGCACAATTCCCTTGGGACTGAAGCGTCTTTAGCTAGGACAAAGGAATAAAGATGAGAGGAATGTTTGACCATACCCCACTATGTGGATGGCAACATTTGTAGTGAAGCACCTTTGTAATTGGAGTGATGAATAATGGTTCAGGATATAATAAGAGATTTGATATGAGGAGAATATGGATTATGGATGAACCAGTGCATTTTGTTTAGTCGAACCTTACGGAATGAACCCTGGACCATAGGAAAAGAAAGTGTTGCTCCAAGGAGTAGAGTTTGCACAAAAAAGTTGGAGTTTATTCTTGAGATGATGCTCACCCCAAAAGTATGAAGTAAGTAAGTACAAATTGGATTTAAGGAGGGAGTAATGCTGGAGTATGGAACTTCAGTGACCCCAAGGATTGAGTTATGGATACACAAGTTCTAACTTGGACCCTTTAGTCGAGGACCTAAGGAGGCTACATAATCACAAAGGGAACCACGAGACTTGTCAATAGTTATGTGTATCTGCTGTAGTAAAGCAGTGCATTTTGCTATAGCTTGTTCCAAGAAGAAGGAGTTTTGTGTTAAGTATTGGAATTGAAGGAAGAAAATGGAAGTGTAGTAGATCGTAGTAAGTTGAGAATCAATACAGTTGACATCAGGGTATTGATTTGGATTCTATGAATTGTTACTACATAAGTGAAGGGTGAAGACATGATGCATGGAATAAGAATTTTAAGAAACTAGCGATATTCATTTTAAGTGTGGTAGAATCCAACACCATTACCGAATACACTAGCTAGTGGTTAGATACATCCGACTTGGAAAGGACTACCCAAGGATGAGTGTGAGTAATTACGCTCAGTTTGGTACCCAGAAGAAAGGGATACCAAACAAATTGGATGGATTTAAAAGAGCCAAGGAAGTTGGATGTGGGAAGAATGATCAGTTACAACCCGATGACGATACCAAGCGTTACTAGTGACAAAGTATGAGATAAGCCATAACCCACAGGCCCCAGGACCTGTCAAGAATGCAAACACATTCTTGCTGAAGGAAAACCCCTGGAAGAAGTTACGACCTTTGTCAATAGACGATCTTATAGGTTTTGCGCTAAACCCGAGGGTTGTGAACACGATAGACGGTTGTTTGGCTTGCAGAATAAATGGATATGTTCGAACTCAGTTCGTCGACAAGAGAAATTCTGCAATGCTTGTGAGGATGACCAAGTGTTAGAATGCGAGATTCACTAAACCATATACAAGGTAATGATTTGGGTGCGGGATGGATTGATCACCATACCGACTTACTCTTATTATTCGCCTCTGTTATACGGGATGGTAAATCTGAGTGACTTACCTATAGTAGAGAGACGACGATGTCAAAACTTTGTTCAAACCTTAGAATGGTTTAGAAATTTTTCCCTGGTACACAACATGCTGTTGCCCACCGTAGGATGTACTGTGAGGATGAAGCCCAGACCCGTTTTCTGCAGGGACCCAACAAATTGTTTGATGACCCCCATGAGATACCAATATTGTATAGAATTGGCGCCAGACCTGTCAGCTAAGTAGAACCAATCTCAGAGGAACCTTGCCAAGATGAAAGGACACAAGAATGGATAGCAAATGTCATGCCACTACCGAAATAGCCCAGAGAAGGAGTTATCCCGAAGATTTGAGAAGACCGACACTGTCAATAATAAGGATGGAGTACTCAAGTTTTGAGGAAACCGTAACCATCATTCTAAGTGTGGTAGCACATTAGGCCACACCAATCAGTGGATTTGTTAGAAGACCCCCAAACCCTAACCTATTTCTTGCTAGCCTCTCCGAATCTCGAGGACGAGATTCATTTTAAGTGTGGTAGGTTTGTAACATCCCAAAATTCTAAATTTTGGAATGTTATAATAAATAGATAGAATTGTTTGCTGTTTGATGTGCTGTGTGAATTGAGTGGAATTTGAAACTTTTGAAAGTTAAATGAGAGGGAATAAAATGACTTTCCCAAAACTTTCACTTTGCTTTTCATCTCCTGGGAATTCAATTTCTTTTCAATACAAAACCCTAGAGTGAAGATAATATGACTTCTTCCATTTTATTTTAAATGATAAAGGGCTTGAAAGGATTTTGAATTTCATCCTCGAATTATTCTCAATTCAGGAATTTTAAGCAACTCAATGATTTTTCCCGAGAGAAGATAAAATGACTTCTTCAAATTATAGGAAATATGAGTTGGAAGTTTTCTGAAATTCTCTCGAACTCAATTTCAAATATTGAGTTATTTGGTTTTTATTCAAATTATTTTTCTCCAAAAATAAATTACATGCAAAATAGGGTAACATGATTCCCTACAGCAGAAAATTGGAGATAAATGAATTTGAAGTCATTTTGGTATTTTAGAATGATTTTATTGGATTTTATTTGCATCAGTAGCACCTTTTGATTTATTAGATTTTGTAGGCATTTTATTTGACAGTAGAAAAATGTTCATGTTGTAGGATTTATTTTTCTGCAATTTTTGATATATTATGCCTATAGGATATTTTTATTTATTTTGCTTTTATTCGTTTTCTTGTATGTTAAAAAATGTTTTAAAAAAATGTTCCTTCGCCGAACTGGGCCGGCCCAGCCACTGCCAGGCTAGCCCAGCCCGCTCGCCCCGACCCCTTTCCTCCTCCTGAACGGCAACTCGCCGCCGCCTCGGCGTCCGTGCGAAGCACGCCTCGCCGCCGCCTTTGCTTCGCCCCTCCCGCAAGAAGCTCCCCCTCCGCCTATATATAGCGCCGCCGCCCTCTTCTCCCCTCCCCTCCTCGCATCGCGCCGCCGCCGCCACAAAACGCCGCCGCCACGCACTTCTGCTGCTGCCGCCGCCGCGAGCTGCTGCTGCAGCCTCCCCCACCTCCTGCAGCCGTGCCTCGCCCTCCGCCCTTCGCCTCGCTTGCCACCCTGCCCCGTGCCGCATCCCGCCGCCGCTTTGCCCCGCCTCGCCGGTCGGAGCTCACCGCCGACCGGAGCTTCGGAGCCGAACCGCCCCGATCCGCTGGATCTTCTTCGAACCCGTGGTTTATGAAATAAAACCGCCTAGGTAATAAAACCGCCTCGGTTTTTGTTTAATTAGGTTTTGTTTTATATCGATTTTTTATTAGGTTAGATCTATCTAGTGAGCATTTTCTGTTTAGTTAGTTTTAGTGAACGGTTTCGTTCTTTAGGGTTATGTAATGAACGTTCTTTGTTTAGTCTTAGTTTTTTTCTTTTTAATTTCGGCCAGGGACCCTTCTGTAAATAATCCTTTTACAGATTAGCCCCTAAATTTAAAGGGCCACAACTTTTTGCTCGTTGGTCCAAATCCAACGAAACCAACGCCCATATCTTCGTTACAATCCCCTCTATCCAGTAATACAACTTGAACATGTTTTTAAAAAATTTAAAATTTGAATTCAACTAGTTTTAATTTTGAACTTCGTTGATCATAACTTGAGTTTCGTAACTCCGTTTGAGTTGATTCTTTTTGCAAATCGAAGCTCTTGACCTAAACTTTCTGATAAGACCAAATTCACATAATTTTGGTACTGTTGGAAATTGTTTTATGTTTCAAGAGTCATTAGTTTTGATTTCGAAGTTTTCCGAAGTGTTTATTCGTTTTGTCCGATCTTTCTGAGTGACTGCTTATGTGTGGTTACTATTGCTTGCTTACGATAGATTGACCGGAGTGTGACGAGTAGAGATATCAAGAGTTTTGAGTGCGAATCATCTTCATCAACATTGCAGGCAAGTTCACACTTTGATCATATTTTCCAATACCCAGTTTTCATTGCATTAGTTATATCCTCAAACACATTGCATTAGTAGGATCTTTTAACTTGTGGGATTGGGAAGTAGATTGAGGTAGAACCTATTACCTGTATTATTGTCAAACCCTTGGGAGTTACTTCTACGTTTGCTTTGGTTGCTATGCTTTGCTCGTAGACGTGGTTTGGGTTTGAGTGAAATCCAGGACAGATGTGAGTTGTTAATTAATGGTTCTACTTAAGGTGGCTACTTGAATACACATCTGGGTGGATTGGTTGGGGCACCCTGGGAGTGAACCAGTGGACTTGCCCGGACACCTGGTGATGCCAGTGTTGTCCTAGGAAATCCCGGGGTTCCGTGTGATTGTCCTATTGGAATGCCACCCTGGCTCAAAGGGATCATATAATATTTTCATGCCTAGAAACTTCCATGTGCAGCCACATGCCAATATGTGCTCTGGCATAGTTGAATAAGTTGTGGGAAACCTTTCCATGATGGGATAGCAGATGTAGGGGGATTGTAGGTGGTACGGCCTGTCTATCTGGTTAAGGGGACCTCTTCGGAAAGACCGTGTCTCGGTCATCCGTTTCTCAAACATCATGCAGTGCGAGAAATCAAACGGAGGAGATCGGGTCTTGTGGGGAAAAGTGCACAAACCTCTGCAGAGTGTACAAACTATTCATGAGTAGCCGTGTCCCCGGTTATGGACATCTTTGAGTATCTAGAAGTGGATTATTTGTTGATCTCATCACTCTATAATTTAATTTGTTGGGTTAATGATGACTTTAATTTGGGATTGAGATGGAGGAACCATTCTCAACTGTTCATGATTTAAATTTAACCAAGTAGTTAAATAAAATGCATTACTTTGTGGTAGGGAAAAATCAGCTTTGCGCAAAAACAACCTTACAGCCTCCACCAGCCAAATATGCATGTAGTTGTAGGCTTTGTTCATCATTATCATTATAGTGTGAATTTTCCAGTACATTCAATGTACTGACCCTTTGTGGCTGCAACGTCTCATGTTGCAGGATTATTTTACGACGAGTAAGTGAGACGTTAGGGTTACGATTTCTACACTCAACTTTGCCATTGGTGTCGATGGGAATCCACAACCTTTGTTTCTTCCGCTATGATCGTTTGAGGTAATAGTATTTACGTTACTTAATACATGTGATTTACCTCTGTTATAAATCCTCGAGTACTGTGTGTGTCAGCATACCGATCCAGGGATGACACAGAACACAGAGACTTCGGTCCATTCGGATCGTGTGAAAGAACATGCGGTGCCCCCATGTTTGGTTTTGGTAATTGATGACAATCTCTATAGACTAATGGTTGCCTTGAGTTATATTTGAAGGGTTTGTCCATAGGCTTTTCTTGGAGTTCATTTGTTGGTTTCAAGGAGAGTTTGTGATGACCAAGGTGCTATTAAGGAATTATCCAAAGATTGGTCTTGTGGGTGTTGAGCTTATTGCAAGCATGTCTTGAAGAAGAAGAGTTTGTGATCATTCATGTTTACCTTCAAGACATCATCCAAATGAAGAGAGTTGGAAAGATTCAAGGTTGATCAAAACTAAGTCGAAGAATGAATCAAGTTGATCAACACACAAAGTGTAGAAGATGTACCGAGAGGGATCAAGCAATCCTATGGTATGGTAAGCATTGTCAATCATGCTTTGTGTACTAACCCATGGTCTTCGTGAGAGTTCTTTGTGGGGTTAGGTTGCCGTGTGCAAGTTCAAGTGGAGCATCACGAAGAGATCAAGTTCTTGAAGCTTGCTGTCCATTGTGGTGACAATGGACTTGTGAAGATATGCCGAAGAGTGGCTCACCCATAGTGGAGTATGGGGGAGCAATCTACTAGTCTTCACCGAGACATCGCAATCAAGAAAGGTGCTCCAACTTGAGGAAGTCAAGATCGTCTACATCTAGCTCAAGTGGACTTTGTGCAAAAAGGTTTGCCCTTGATAGGTTTTTTATTTTACCGGTCTTGTGGTGGTAGTTGGGAGACCGGGTTATAGGATCGTTTGCCGTGCTATCAAGGGGGGCTCTCAAGTTGGTAGCTTGATCGTATCGTTAGTAGAGAGCTCAAACCATTGCATCCTAGCATCATGTTTCTCGGTTCTTGTTTGGTTCTCTTTGTGAATCTTAGAGCTTATGGTCATCTTGATGACAAGCTTGAGTTCATCGAAAACGGAGTTCACATGCGTCTTCTATGATGTTTTCGGTGTTGGATGTTTTACTGGTCTTATCCGAGGAAGGGTTCTCACCATTTTCTTTCGGGACTGTTCTAATTTGCTTCTTATTGATATTTCTATCAAGATTGTGTTAGCCCTTGTCGCTAGCTTTCCAACAAACTTGGTTTCATCGAATTCGGAGTCCGTATGCAAAAGTTGTGGTCGTTTTGGTGTTCTGAAAAGGCTGCTGCGGTACTACCGCGGGTAGGAGCGGAAGTAATTTTTTACTACCGCTTTCGGGAGCGGTACTACCGCTTTCGGGAGCGGTACTACCGCTTGGAGCAGTACTACCACGGCTACTTCCGTGGCTACTTCCGCTCGGGACCAAAAACTCATCACAAGTCCAGCGGTGGTAGGCACGTATGTAATTTTTTAGTACCGCTCGCAAGCAGTAGTACCGCACCCTTAGCAGTACTACCGCTACCCCTAGCGGTAGTACCGTGAGGTCAAGCGGTACTACCGCTCCGACGGTTTTTCTGTCCTTTTTGCCTCCTCCCTGTTGTTTTCCAAAGGGGTACTACCGCCTGATACGTCCAAAACGTATCTATAATTTCTGCTTGCTCCATGCCTCTTTTGGGTGATATTTCTATGATATTTATACACTTCCATACACTTTTGATCATATTTGGACTAACCTATTAACTCAGTGCACCACAGTGCCAATTTCTGTTTTCGGTTGTTTTTGTATTTCAGGTTTTCCCATTACGAGAACTGCCAGAAAAATCCTGGAAAAATTATATAAAAAATCAGCGTTCCAGAAGCTACCAGGCACCCGAAGCACAGCCGGAGGAGGGCCACCAGGGCCCCAGGCGCCCTGGTGGCGCGCCCCCCTGGGCCGCGCCGAGGGGGCGCCTGGGCCCCCCGAGCCTCGTCTGATGCCCCCCTTTGGCATATATTTATATCGTGTCCCGAAACCCTCGAGACGGGAACCCTTTTTCGCGATCTCATCTCTGTTCCGCCGCCACCGCGCTTCCAAGATCGGGAGCACCAGGAGAACTCTTCCCGGCACCCTGCCGGAGGGGAGGATCACCACCGGGAGCTTCTCCACCACCATGGACGCCTCCCGGATGAGTTGTGAGTAGTCTCCCTTGGACCATGGGTCCATGACCAGTAGCTATGTGATGTTCTCCTCCCGTTCTTGTGCTTCACTAATTAGTCCTCGTGAGCTGCCCTACATGATCGAGGCACATATGTAATCCTTATGCTGTTGCTATGATGAGTTTGCGGGGATCCAATGGATTATGAGATTATGTTCAGATTGTGTTTGAGTAATATATTTGATTCACCTCTTTTATATTTATGTTTGTAAGTAATTTTTGCATGTTCTCCGTTGTTATTTATTGCTTTGGCCAAGTAGTAGGTAGTGACTCCAAGAGGGAACGTTATGCTTGATTGTGGGTTCATGCCCCTCGATGACTAGCTTGAGTGACAGAAACATGAGTCTAGGGGATGTGCTATTACCACAAGGGGGAAAACAACAGTGTTTGTGCCCGCGGGTGCAAGGATTGTTTACTTTACGCAAAGTTCTTTTAATGCAATTGTCTGTTGCTTTGAGTTTACACTATGGGTGGGACTCGCAACTTAATACCAGCGAGATGTTCTGGATAGATATCTCAAGGTGGATGATTAGTAGTAGATGCAGATGGATTTCGGTCTACTTAGTTTGGCGTACCGCCCATGCTTTGAACCTCTACCTTTCTTGCAACTTAGTCAACATTGGTTTGCGGACATGGTCCTCTCAATTGCCCAGCTGTAATTCGTTTACCTCACATATCAGTTTTATCGTATTTTGGGAGAGAGACATCACTAGTGAACATCATGGGACTCCGGTCCATATTACCATCGCTGATCACATCCGCTATTTACTTTACGCTTTTACTTACTATTTGCAGCATTACCTATCACTATTATCACTTGCATTTGATCCTTTGTAAACTACAAGGCCGGAGGGATTGACAACCTCTCTGTACTCGTTGGGAGCAAAGTTATTTGTATCTGTGTGCAGGTCCACGTTGATTGCTAATATCTGGCGCCGTTAGCAGTTGACACCTTCTTGTTGAAACTGGGAGTCTCAGGGGAAATCGATCCTTGGTATCTTTGCCAAGGGAAAACTTCCGCTACACTGCATCTCAAACCTTCCACTTGGGGTAACCAACGAGGGGCGAGAAGCCATCAAGCAAAGTTTGCTGGCGCCGTTGCCGGGGACTCCACTCTTCAGGATAGGGGAGTTGCACGCTATCTTTTACCTTTGCTTTTTAGTCTTGTTAGTTTACCTTTCAGTTTTTGCTTTAGTATCTTTTATCGAAAATCACAAAAATAGTTATCTCGCTTGCTTGCTACTATGGGTTCCACCGAGAACACCAAGTTGCGTGACTTCACTAGTCACAACAACGATGACTTTATCTGCACACCTATCACTACACCTGCCACTTCAGCACCTTCATATGAAATTAAACCTGCTTTACTGAACCTAGTCATGAAAGATCAATTCTCCGGTGCTGGAGATGCTGCTGCTTTACACTTAAACAACTTTGTTGAACTTTGAGATATGCAAAAGTACCAAGAAATAGATGGTAATATTGTTAAGCTTAAGCTTTTTCCTTTCTCCTTGAGAGGAGGAGCTAAAATTTGGTTTTAGTCTTTGCCTAGAAATAGCATAGATTTATGGGACAAGTGCAAAGATGCTTTTATTGGAAAATACTATCCACCTGCTAAAATTATCCAACTAAGAAGCAACATAATGAATTTTAAACAATTGGATAATGAACACGTTGCCCAAGCTTGGGAACGTATGAAATCTCTTATCAAGAACTGCCCTACTCATGGTTTGACTACTTGGATGGTTATCCAAACTTTTTATGCAGGCTTGAACTTTACCTCGTGGAACTTGTTAGATTCGGCCGCGGGAGGAACCTTTATGTCAACTACACTTGGTGCTTCCACGAAGCTTCTCGATGAGATGATGACCAACTATTCCCAATGGCACACCGAACACGCTCCAACAGGTAGGAAGGTAAACTCTGTCGAGGAGATTTCCTCCCTAAATGAAAAAGTTGACTTGATCATGTCTCTACTTTCCAAGCAATCTTCTGTTGACCCTCGTGATGTTCCTTTAAATTCTTTGATTGCTCAAGAACAAGTAGATGTGAACTTTATCTCTAGAAACAATTTTAATAACAATGCTTATAGGAGTAATTTTGGTAGCAATCCTAGACCGTTCCCCTCTAATTCTTATGGGAACAACAATGCTTATCCTAGCACCAAGAACTCCACTACTGAACTAGAGATTATGCTTAAAGATTTCATCATTACCCAAAAAGCTTTTAATAAGAGTGTAGAAGAAAAACTAAACAAACTAGATGATCTCTCTTTGAAGGTAGACAATTTAGCAAATGAGGTTGAATTGCTTAAAATTAAAACTTCTCCTCTTGAGGAGAGGAAGGTCACTCCTATGAATGCTATTCAAGTGCAAATTAATGAAAATATTAGGATGATGGCTAAACTTAAAGAGAGATGGGCTAGAGAAAGGGAGGAAGAAGATAGAATTAAGAGCCTTCCTACCCACCACACTGTTGCTACTATCCAAGTTGTTGAGGATATCTAAACTCTTAGCACCCAATGCACTCCTGGTCCCATTGGACCTATTAATGGTGATGCTACGACTATAGAAACTACCAAACAAGTGAACCTAAAGGACACCACTACCACTTTACTTGATAGTAGTGACCTTGATTTTGATAATTGCACTCTTACCGAAGTTATTGATTTCCTTCACAAGATGTCTAGAGATCCCCGCACTAGCACGCTTAACCTTGCCTTCACAGAGCATATCACTAATGCTCTTATCAAAGCTAGGGAGGAGAAACTTAGGGTAGAAGCCTCCATACCTAGAAAGCTAGAAGATGGTTGGGATCCTATGATTAAAATTAAGTTGAATAACTTCTCTTGCTATGCTTTATGTGATATTGTAGCTAGTACCTCTGTTATGCCCAAAAGACTATATGATATGCTTAAATTGAAACCTTTTGATTCTTGTTCTTTTGGTGTTCGTCTCGTTGATTCTTCCATAAAGAAACCTTTGGGGAGGATCGACGATGTTCTTATCATTGTCAATGACAATTATGTTCCCGTTGATTTTACTATTATGGACATTGAATGTGAACCTTCTTGTCCAATTATTTTGGGACGTCCTTTTCTACACACCGTTGGTGCTATCATTGACATGAAAGAGGGGAATATAAAATTCCAGTTTCCTCTCAAGAAAGGGATGGAACACTTCCCTCAAAAGAAGATTAAGTTACCTTTTGAGTCCGTTGTACGGGCTAGCTATTCTTTTACTCTTGATAAAACTTGATCTCTTTGCATTATGCCTAGCTTAAAGGCATAAAAGAAAGCGCTTTTGGGAGGCAGCCCACATGAATAAAATTTATTTTGCTTTTGTTGTGTCTTGATGTTGTTACTACAGTAGCATCATCATTGTATCTTTGCTTTTCAATTTTGTGCCAAGTGTAGCCTCTGATTGCAAGAAAGTTCAAAAGTTGTGACGTGCTGTCCAGGAAACAGATTCTGTCCTTGGATAGAAAAATTCGTATAAAATCACCAGATCATCTTTTTGGTCTGAATTTTTTCCACAGCGTGCTCTATATAATTGTCTTTCGTGCGTCTGTTCTGAGTTTTTTTATTAGAGTGGCAGAAGTGCCCCGAAAAAATCATTTGCTACCTGCTGTTCTGTTTTTCACAGATTCTGTCCTGTTTTGCCTTTCCTTCATTTTGCAAACCTAGAGCTTGCTTTTTCATTGCAAAAACCTTTTGGCAATCTTGAGAAACAGTAGATCTTCAAGAATATCCTTATTTCCAGCAACGAACAATTATTTTATTAAGGGTACTAACCTCGCTAATCAGATTATGATGAGTTATGTATGAAGGGAGTTTTCAAGTGTGCGAGGGAAGATGATAAAAAGATTCAGGAGTGTCAAACGCTCAAGATTGGGGATGCCCCCATGCACCCCCAAGAAATATTCAAGGAGACTCAAGCATCTAAGCTTGGGGATGCCCCCGTGCATCCCCTTCTCCATCAACATTATCAGTTCGTCTTTCGTTCCACTATATTTTAATCACTTCATGTGTTATGTGCTATGCTTGGAGCTTCTTGCTTTTAGTTTTCCTTTTTAGTTTTCCTTAGATTTTCATAACGAGTCGGAACTCAGCTTTCTTTATGTGGGAGAGAAGCACGCTCCACTTCTACCTAGAACATAACATAGAATTTTCATGTCTACCTTTGCTGTGTGTGTTCTTTGTCTTTTAATAGCTACTATCATGCTTAGCTCTTAACTTTCATGCTTATCTTTCTAAAGAGCTTTTGTTTAGTTGGTTGCTTGAACTATCTTTATTTATCATGATTATCTTATTAAGAGAGTTTGCTTCCGTTGCATTGGTTGATATGTCTATGATAAAGATGCTACGTGCATAATGACGCTTAGTAGTTCATGTTTTCTTATGGTTAGTCTCAAATAGCTGGGGGGTTCCCAATGTGTTATTGGAGTACCAACATGATTTGTTTGCCTATGATGTGGTATGGTTTAGTAATATCTTCCTTCAAGAATTTACTTTGATTGACTTGGCGTATGCTCACGCATATTTAAGACTGTAAAAGAAAGTCTGTCAAGCCTTGATGATCTTTTATTTCTGAGTAGTGATATAACTTCCATGCCTGATTCAATGTTGCTTTGTCGCTCTGCATGATTATGACCGTCATTGCTCTCTTAGTTGGTCGCTCCCAGTCTTTTGCTAACCTCCACCTGTACTAAGCGGACTGACTGCTTGTGCATCCAAATTCTTTTAAACCAGTTATGCCATATGAGTCCACCATACCTTCCTACATGGTATTTACCTGCCATTCCTAACGGAGACTTGCATGTACCACCTCGAAATTTTTCAAAGAAAAAGCATTCTTATTTTGTGCCTCTGTTGTAAGTTCATGAGGAAGTAGTAGTTAATTCATGATCTTTTTAAGTTGGACAAGCTTCATCCCGGGATTGCATGTATAATGTGCAAACCCATAATACGAGAAGTGACTGGCATTGAGTGCGCCCGGCTCAAAAAGATAATATAACAAATAAACCCTCCTTCACGCTTTGTTCATGAGAAATCAGAAAACTTTGGCAGTGATAAACAAAGGAGATTAAGAGGATGTGATCGTCCTCATTCGGGAGCCGTTCCTCGAAACTTGTCCATCTCAAGAAGTGATTGAGTTGTCTGCTAGCATTCGTTGACGAAACATGCATAATCTAAAAAAATAATTATTACCTCTGTTTTTAAAACCAAGAGCTCTGGTACATGTTTTGTCTTTGTTTCCGACTACGGGTTATCATTTACCTACTCGAGGACGAGCAGGAATTAAGCTTGGGGATGTTGATACGTCCAAAACATATCTATAATTTCTGCTTGCTCCATGCCTCTTTTGGGTGATATTGCTATGATATTTATACACTTCCATACACTTTTGATCATATTTGGACTAACCTATTAACTCAGTGCACCCCAGTGCCAGTTTCTGTTTTCGACTGTTTTTGTATTTCAGGTTTTCCCATTACGAGAACTGCCAGAAAAATCCCGGAAAAATTATATAAAAAATCAGCGTTCCAGAAGCTACCAGGCACCCGAAGCACAGCCGGAGGGGGGCCACCAGGGCCCCAGGCGCCCTGGTGGCGCGCCCCCCTGGGCCGCGCCAGGGGGGCGCCTGGGCCCCCCGAGCCTCATCTGATGCCCCCCTTTGGCATATATTTATATCGTGTCCCGAAACCCTCGAGACGGAAACCCTTTTTCGCGATCTCATCTCTGTTCTGCCGCCGCCGCGCTTCCAAGATCGGGAGCACCAGGAGAACTCTTCCTGGCACCCTGCCGGAGGGGAGGATCACCACCGGGAGCTTCTCCACCACCATGGACGCCTCCCGGATGAGTTGTGAGTAGTCTCCCTTGGACCATGCGTCCATGAACAGTAGCTATGTGATGTTCTCCTCCCGTTCTTGTGCTTCACTAATTAGTCCTCGTGAGCTGCCCTACATGATCGAGGCACATATGTAATCCTTATGCTGTTGCTATGATGAGTTTGCTGGGAACCGATGGATTATGAGATTATGTTCAGATTGTGTTTGAGTAATATATTTGATTCACCTCTTTTATATTTATGTTCGAAAGTAATTCTTGCATGTTCTCTGTTGTTATTTATTGCTTTGGCCAAGTAGTAGGTAGTGACTCCAAGAGGGAACGTTATGCTTGATTGTGGGTTCATGCCCCTCGATGACTAGCTTGAGTGACAGAAACATGAGTCTAGGGGATGTGTTGTTGTCACAAGGGGGAAAACAACGGTTCTTGTGCCCGCGGGTGCAAGGATTGTTTAATTTACGCAAAGTTCTTTTAATGCAGTTGTCTGTTGCTTTGAGTTTACACTATGGGTGGGACTCGCAACTTAATACCAGCGAGATGTTCTGGATAGATATCTCAAGGTGGATGATTAGTAGTAGATGCAGATGGATTTCGGTCTACTTACTTTGGCGTACCGCCCATGCTTTGAACCTCTACCTTTCTTTCAACTTAGTCAGCATTGGTTTGCGCACATGGTCCTGTCAATTGCCCAGCTGTAATTCGTTTACCTCACATAGCAGTTTTATCGTCTTTTGGGAGAGAGACATCACTAGTGAACATCATGGGACTCCGGTCCATATTACCATCACTGATCACATCTGCTCTTTACTTTACGCTTTTACTTACTATTTGCAGCATTACCTATCACTATTATCACTTGCGTTTGATCCTTTGTAAACTACAAGGCCGGAGGAATTGACAACCTCTCTGTACTCGTTGGGAGCAAAGTTATTTGTATCTGTGTGCAGGTCCACGTTGATTGCTAATATCTGGCGCCGTTAGCAGTTGACACCTTCTTGTTGAAACTGGGAGTCTCAGGGGAAATCGATCGTCGGTATCTTTGCCAAGGGAAAACTTCCGCTACACTGCATCTCAAACCTTCCACTTGGGGTAACCAACGAGGGGCGAGAAGCCATCACCGCCCTAGCGGTAGTATCGCTCCTGGAGCGGTAGTACCACTCTGTGCGGGCTGTGAGCATAACGGTTGGATTTTCCCCCACCTATAAAAGGGGGTCTTCTTCCCCAATGAACCTTATCCTTTGAGCTCGTGTTCTTCCCCCATTGTTGACCTTCTTCGATCTTTCTATCTCTCAATCCCTCCATGGATTCTTGCTAGTTTTGGGGGGAAAAGAGAGAGGAGATCTAGATCCACATTTCCACCAATCACTTTCTCCTCTAGGTGAGGGGAACCCCTTGGATCTTGATCTTGGAGTTCTTGGTGTTCTCCTTCTTGTTCTTCCTCTCATTTCCCTCCCTAGCATTAGTTGCTTTGGTGGGATTTGGGAGAGAAGGACTTGGGCACTCCGTGTGCCCTTGCCATTGCATTGGGTGCATCGGTTTGAGTTCTCCACGGTGATACGTGGAAGTGAAGTTGAGAAGCTTATTACTCTTGGGTGCTTGGGCGCCCTAGACGGTTGTGGTCACCTCGGAGCCATATTCCATTGTGGTGAAGCTTCGTGGTGTCGTTGGTGAGATAGCCCCAACCTTGGTGTTCGGAGCTCAATCATTGTTGTGTAAAGCTCTGGGCAAGCGTCGGGGTCTCCAATTAGGTTGTGGAGATCGCCCCGAGCAATTTGACGGGTTCCGGTGACCGCCCCAAGGGTTGCCAAAGTGTACGGGTTCGGTGACTGCCCCCAAGGGTTGCCATTTGTACGGGTTCGGTGACCGCCCTCAAGGGTCCCTTAGTGGAATCACGGCATCTTGCATTGTGCGAGGGCGTGAGGAGATTGCGGTGGCCCTAGTGGATTCTTGGGGAGAATTGTGCCTCCACACCGCTCCAAACGGAGATTAGCATCCGCAAGGGTGTGAACTTCGGGATACATCGTCGTCTCCGCGTGCCTTGGTTATCTCTTACCGAGCCCTTTACTTATGCACTATACTTTGTGATAGCCATATTGTTTCTTGTCATATATCTTGCTATCACCTAGTTGTTTATCTTTCTTAGCATAAGTTGTTGGTGCACATAGGTGAGCCTAGTTGTTGTAGGTTTTGTGCTTGACAAATTAACCGCTAGATTTATTCCGCATTTGTTTAAGCCTAAACCGTAAATATTTTAAAGCGCCTATTCACCCCCCCTCTAGGCGACATCCACGATCTTTCAATTGGTATCAGAGCCTCGTCTCTCTTCATAGGGCTTAACCGCCTAGAGAGTAAGGATGTCGACTAGGGGTTTAGGATTCTCTGACACTCTTAGTTTCAATGGCACAAATTTTGATGTTTGGGTAATTCGCATGCTTAATCTCTTTAGGGTCATGGACCCAAATTTAGAGCGAATTGTAGATATGGGTTTTTCTCCTCCAAAGGATGCACAAAGATTATCTTTAGAGGATGAGAAAAACTCTTATCTCAATGCTCAAGCTTCTAATGTGCTTTTTGATGCTTTGAGCAATGTAGTTATATTTCAACTCATGCCGTTCCGGGATGCTTATGAGTTGTGGACAAAGCTTCAAGATAAATATGGTGTGTCCAAGAATTGTAGGAATGATTGTTCTCCCTCCACCTCCGGCCGTGTTGTCTTCTCAACTTCTTCTACTTCACCTACATGTGGTTTGCCACAAGGTAATGATATGGTGAGTAGTGTTGGTCATTGCAATGATGATAGTATGCTTATTGTGGATGATCCTTCATCACTATCTTACTGCAATGCATCTTATTTGGACTTTAACACTTTGAGCACCCTACATGTTTCACATGCTTGTGTTGATAGTCCTTGCATATCATGTAGAAATTGCTTGACTAAAACTCATGATGATATGCTTGCTATGTCTTGTTGCCATGATAAAAATGCATCTATTTCCTCGAATTGTTGTGCTAACAATGTAGAGGAAACCAAACACCCCATGGAACAATATGTAGTCTTGAATGGTGCTTCAAGGGATCCTGCATCATCATCTATTGCGTTTTGCCTTATGGCTAAGGCTTCAAAGGTATCTCCCACTTTGAACCCGAATATATCTTGTCAAGATAGTGATGATAACAATGATGATGATGTAGAAAATGATGAAGAAAATGATAAAGTTGCCTCCTTAAAAATTAAGGGGGAAATGATTTTTAAAGCTCTTCATAAGAATAAAATTGCTCGTTCCAACTTCATGGAAATCATGTCTATTGCCATTGAGGGCAAGAAATATATAGAGGAGTTGGAATCTCATCTAGAGGAGCATGAGGTCACCATTGAGAAAATGGAAGGTCATGAGCGTGATTACGCTAATGAGATCGCCGACCTCTCGCAAGCTCTTGAATTTGAACAAACCACCAAGGAATCTCTTGAGGAGACTTTTGCTCTAGAACTATCTAGAATAAAGGAATCCCGTGATAGAGCTCTCGAGGTGGTTAATGATTTTGAAACTAAAAATGAGAAGCTTGAAGTTGCACATGCTAAACTCCTTGAGGATTTTGAGCACCTCAAAAATGGCTCAAGGGTCATTAAGGGTGAGCTCATAAAACTCACCGAGTCTCATGCTCAACTTAAAGCTTCATATTCTAAGGAGCTTGCCAAGTTGTCTTCTCCTCTTGCTATTATTGATGATGCTTGTTCTACTAACTCTATTTCTAGTGAAGCATCCATTTTGAAGGAGAATGTTGAGCTAAGGGCTCAACTTGAGTTGCTATCTGGCAATTATGGGAAATTGGAAGAAAGTCATGTAAAGCTCACAAGCTCTCATGATGATCTTCTAGTATTCCATAATGTGCTAAAGATAGCTCATGAGGCTATGAGTATCCAGGTAACATCTAGTGAGCCTCATGTGGATACTAGCACTACTTCAAGTCAAAATGCTATCTTGCCATGTGCTAGTCCTCGTAATTCATCTACTCACAATGTTAGTACATCTTGTGATGAATTCCTCTCCTTGCCTTGTTGCTCTAACAATGAAGCTTATACTTCCTCTAGTACTTTTGTTGATCCTAACCATGTAGAGGAAATCAAAGAGCTCAAGGCCCAAGTCACTTCTTTGAAGAAAGACTTGGAAAAGTTTCATGAAGGGAAGTCCACACTCAACAATATCTTGAGTGTGCAAAAATCCCCCAATGACAAAGGTGGACTTGGATTCAACTCCAACAAGAAGAAAAGGTCCAAGATCATTAACAACTATAAGGTCTAAGAACAACTCAAGAATTCGGCCAAGATTATTTGCTTCAAGTGCAAAATTGAAGGGCATCATGTTAGATCTTGCCCATTGAAGAAGAAGGCCATTAGTGACAAGCAACAAGGGAAGAGGCCACAAGTTCATTCTCGTGCTCAACCGCAAGTTGGAGAAAGGCCGCTTCCCAAGAAGACTCATGGTAATGCTTCTCATTTTGAGAAATCAAATGAGAAGAAAGTGAAGAGTAGATGTTGCTACCTATGCCGTGAGAAGGGTCACCTTGCTTCTTCATGCACTAGTGGTAACTTATCCAACCCAATTATTATTGGTGATGTCTATTCTCTTGGGAATGATAAGGTTGGTAATGTGTTTGCCAAGTTTCTTGGGACTCAAAGTGGTGTTAAGAAAAGAACCATTTGGGTAGCCAAGCCTATTGTGACTAACCTCTTAGGACCCAACTTGGTTGGGGATCAACTAGCTCAAACTTGATCAATAGGTGATGTTGGAGGGTATTGGAGACTTGTCTACATTATGAAGATTTGAGGGGTCTTCATCATTCATATTGTCTCAAGCCAAGTCATTTGGATTATCTTTCTATGGTATATCCAATGTTCCTCCTTGCGGTAACTCGTGCTTAAATTGTTTACATTGAAAGTTACTTGCCCCTTAGCATGTTGTGGTTTTGTACCTTGCATGTGCTTGTATATGTTGTGTTTCTAATTTGCTTATCTTGAGAAATCAAGTATGTGTATGTTGGTTTGTACATCATGTACGCGTGTGTCGTGTGTTGAGCCTTTTTGCATCTTGTTTATATCTTAGTTGGCTCTTGTGAGAGATTAATGGAATATCCCATTTTGGGGGAGTGATGTGCTTTGTGCACCTCACAATCCTAAAAATGTGTGTACATGAGGAATACCATCTAGTTTTGATATTACAAGATTATCTAGTCACTATGTGGTATATCTTCTCATGAGAAATTCAAATTCTAAAGTGTCCATTAATTATCTCTTGTTGGTTCCTCTTATTGCCTCTTGTTTAAGTTTTCTTTGGTATCACATTATGGGGGAGTAATGTGCTATGTGCATATTACTAGCCTAGAAAATGTGTACATTTGAGATATTTTCACCTAGAGTTGATATTGTAAATTATCTTGTTCCCAGGTGACATGTTAGCTCTACAAGTTCCAATTTGCTTGTGTTTGGTGTGAAGATGATGTTGGATATCATTGCTATCTATCACCAGGAATTATTCCCAAATACTTCTTGTCTCTTGACAATTGGTAATCATTTATGTGGTAGAAATTGTTGATCTTCTTTACATTGGCTTTTGCTTTTGTTCGGCCTATTTATTTCCAAGATTGCATCAAATCCCATTGCCTTCTGTGCCACTTGTGGATCTTGTTGTTTTCTTGATCTTGTCTAGTGTTTTATAGATATAGCAAAAGTGGTGATCCCATCGTGTGCATTTCGTATTCAAATGCAAATTCTCTATAATGCACAATTCTTGGGGGAGCTATCCTATTTTTGATAGAACACTCTTATTGTGATCCATTTCAAGTGTGTGTTGATGGAAGGCAAGCCGTTCCTTTTTGGTACTTTGTGCCATCATGAAACTTTGTACATAGATTGGTTTGTTTGGAACCATCCTCTCTTTTGGGAGTCCAATATCTTTCCTTTTGCGTGTGTTGATGGATATCTCATTCCTTGATGTATCTTCTAAATAGATATCTTCCAAGTGATGATTTCTCCATTTGGTATCCTATTTCACTTGGTATTTCTTTTTCATTTCATTTCGTTTCTTGAAAGTCTTGAGCATGCATATTTACTACATGTATTTTCTTTGGCATGCTTTCTTTCTTTAACCCAATATATAGGGGAAACTCCACCTAGTCTCAATTTGGATGAGATGTACTTGAAATTCATTTTCATATATAAATGCACATGTGTTTGTGGAGTTTGTCCTATGTATTGGTGTTTCTAACTCTTTGGTCCCAATGAGTTTGGGTACCATTTTGTTTGCTTTGTTGTTCTAGGAACAATTGGAGATGCATTGGATGCTCGGCTCATTCAAAAGGAAGGTGGTGTCACCATGTGCTCATTGGAGTCAAGCTAGGATGATCAATGAACTACTATCTACCTTCAATTGGTATCTACTACATCCTTCCAATGGTATCTCGGTAACAAGTATCACCATCTACTTCATGCACACATTTCTTGCACCAACCTTGTGTAGGTTGTATCATGGCATGTTAGTCATTCCTTCTTATGATACTTGTTTACTTCCTCAAAGCATCCCAACAATGATCTCTTGTTGCTAGTTGTGATGTCTTTGATGCTCGTGTGGTTGGAAATCATTTATATACAATAAGAACATATCTAGCCATGTGCTATGCCTTCAAGCAAATATCTTATTGGTATATTTATGACTTCCTTGGGGATATCTTATTCATTCCTTTTTGCAACAATTTCATGTGTACATCCTTCTTTGTGGATTGATATCATCATGATCTTCATCTACCTAGAATCTTATACACTTGAGAGAAGTTGCATATCTATTTGATATCCCCTTCTTTCACATCCACCTTTTCGTTCCTGTTTTATTTCTTTGGTGGCTCCGTGAAGGTGTGTGTCTTGAGTGCGGATCTTATATCGTTGCATCTTGATGCACTCTTTTGTGGTGAAGATCATTTTTTTTCTCTCTTGCTTGTCTTGACGAGGCTTTTGCCATTTCTATTGGTATCCCTCCTCATGACAAAGCTATCCTTTTTATATCTTCACCACAGGTTGTCACAAGCATAGGTTATTTATATGATTAGTAGTGAGCTTGTGAACCCATTTGTTGTTGTGTGTGCGAATGATAGGACTTGCACTATGTATCTCATTCATTCAAGAGTATATTGATGCTTAATGTTCATCCATACATTAATCTTCTCAAGTGCTTTGCCATGACTCACACACATCATTTTGGTTGAGCCTACTCTTAAGTTGACTCTTTTATATATTGCTCAACCAGTTGTTTGTTGCAAGTGCTAGGCTTTGTTTCCTTCATGCTCACTTGCACTTGGTGTGAGTGTCTATTGATCTTGGGGGAGTGATGATCCTATTTTTTGCACTTGGTATCCTAAAAATATATTCTAAGGAGTGCATAAATTATGGGGAGCTTTACTAGTGTCTTTAGAACACTCCGTTGCTATGTTGTGAGGTTCTATTGATCTTGGGGGAGTGACGATCCTATTTTGTCCTTGTTGTATCCAAATACAAAACTAAATTGTGCACAAATCATGGGGAGCTTCTCTAGTTTCTCTAGAACAATCCTTTCCTCTTATCATAATATCTTTTATTCATTTGGCATGTCGGATCATTGGTCTAGTTGGGTCAATTGGTATCTTTTGATAGCTTGATTCAATTGGTATCCGTTGATTGCTTGATTGCGTGTTTTTCTCCCTTTGTTATGCCTTTGTGGCATATCATTCTTTTGCAATCTTTGGGCCTCAATATAGTTTGTCTTCCTCCAAGTATTTACAGTTGGATATATGTATTTCATTCCACTCTCTATTTTGAGGAATACACAATTTATGGAGGAACACAATTTATATTGGCCTTCTAAGCTATTCGCCCATTTTGGCAATCGATGCCAATGGGGGAGAAGTTTCAGAGAGTTTAGTTTTGTGAGGAAGTTTAGAGAGTTGTCTCTTCTCTCTTCTTGCTTTGGTTTTGTTCCTAAGCTTTTGCATCTCATGCGCATACATTATTGTTGCATGGTATGGTGATGCATAATTCCTTAAATAAACTCTCTTGAAAGTGATTGTCATCAATTACCAAAATGGGGGAGATTGAAAGAACATGCGGTGCCCCCATGTTTGGTTTTGGTAATTGATGACAATCTCTATGGACTAATGCTTGCCTTGAGTTATATTTGAAGGGTTTGTCCATAGGCTTTTCTTGGAGTTCATTTGTTGGTTTCAAGGAGAGTTTGTGATGACCAAGGTGCTATTAAGGAATTATCCAAAGATTGGTCTTGTGGGTGTTGAGCTTATTGCAAGCATGTCTTGAAGAAGAAGAGTTTGTGATCATTCATGTTTACCTTCAAGACATCATCCAAATGAAGAGAGTTGGAAAGATTCAAGGTTGATCAAAACTAAGTCAAAGAATGAATCAAGTTGATCAACACACAAAGTGTAGAAGATGTACCGAGAGGGATCAAGCAATCTTATGGTATGGTAAGCATTGTCAATCACGCTTTGTGTACTAACCCATGGTCTTCGTGAGAGTTCTTTGTGGGGTTAGGTTGCCGTGTGCAAGTTCAAGTGGAGCATCACGAAGAGATCAAGTTCTTGAAGCTTGCTGTCCATTGCGGTGTGATACGTCCAAAACGTATCTATAATTTCTGCTTGCTCCATGCCACTTTTGGGTGATATTGCTATGATATTCATACACTTCCATACACTTTTGATCATATTTGGACTAACTTACTAATCCAGTGCACCCCAGTGCCAGTTTCTGTTTTCGGCTGTTTTTGTATTTCAGGTTTTCACGTTTCGAGAACTGCCCAGAAAAATCCAGAAAAAATATATAAAAAATCAGCGATCCGGGAACGACACTGCCTCCGAAGGGCAGCCTGGGGGGGGGGGGCACAGGGGCTCCAGGCGCCTTGTGGGCGCGCCCCCCCTGGGCCGCACCGGGGGGGGGGCTGGGCCCCCCGAAGCCCGTCCGGTGCCCCCCTTTGGCATATATTTAGAGGGACCTCCGAAACCCTCAGAACAGGACTTCTTTTCGTGATCCCATCTCTGTTCCGCCGCCGCCGCCGCTTCCAAGATCGGGAGCACCAGGAGAACTCTTCCCGGCACCCTGCCTGAGGGGAGGATCACCACCGGGAGCTTCTCCACCACCATGGACGCCTCCCGGATGACTCGTGAGTAGTCTCCCTTGGACCATGAGTCCATGACCAGTAGCTATGTGATGTTCTCCTCCCGTTCTTGTGCTGCACTAATTAGTCCTCGTGAGCTGCGCTACATGATCGAGGCACCTATGTAATCCTTATGCTGTTGCTATGTTGAGTTTGCTGGGATCCGATGGATTATGAGATTATGTTCAGATTGATATTGAGTAATATATTTGATTCACCTCTTTTATATTTTAGTTCATAAGTAATTCTTGCATGTTCTCCGTTGTTACTTATTGCTTTGGCCGAGTAGTAGGTAGTGACTCCAAGAGGGAACGTTATGCTTGATTGTGGGTTCATGCCCCTCGATGACTAGCTTGAGTGAAAGAAACATGAGTCTAGGGGATGTGCTGTTGCCACAAGGGGGAAAACAACGGTGCTTGTGCCCGCGGGTGCAAGGATTGTTTACTTTACGCAAAGTTCTTTTAATGCAGTTGTCTGTGGCATTGAGTTTACACTATGGGTGGGACTCGCAACTTAATACCAGCGAGATGTTCTGGATAGATATCTCAAGGTGGATGATTAGTAGTAGATATTGATGGATTTCGGTCTACTTACTTTGGCGTACCGCCCATGCTTTGAACCTCAACCTTTCTTGCAATGTAGTCAGCATTGGTTTGTGTTCGTGGTCCTGTCAATTGCCCAGCTGTAATTTGTTTACCTCACATAGCTGTTTTATCGTCTTTTGGGAGAGAGACATCACTAGTGAACATCATGAGACTCCGGTCCATATCACCATCATTGATCACATCCACTATTTACTTTCTGCTATTTACTTACTATTGCAAAAACTATCTATCACTACTATCACAGCTTTTAACCCTTTGTGAACTACAAGGCCGGAGAGATTGACAACCTCTCTGTACTCGTTGGGAGCAAAGTTATTTGTATCTGTGTGCAGGTCCACGTTGGTTGCTACTAATCTGGCGCCATAGCAATTGACACCTACTTGTTGAACCTAGGAGTCTCTAGGGAATCGATCCTTGGCATCTTTGCTAGGGGAAAACATTTCTACTTACTGCATCTTACACCTTCCCCTTGGGGTAACCAACGAGGGGTTCGAG
This sequence comes from Secale cereale, assembly GCA_902687465.1. Lineage (NCBI taxonomy): Eukaryota > Viridiplantae > Streptophyta > Magnoliopsida > Poales > Poaceae > Secale > Secale cereale. The sequence goes on from LR738713.1 coordinate 584,273,791, forward strand.
GCCCATCAAGGAGTATTTTCTGGCGCCGTTGCCGGGGACTCCACTCTTCAGGATAGTCTTGTTAGTTTACCTTTCATTTTTGCTTTAGTTCCTTTTATCGAAAATCACAAAAATAGTTATCTTGCTTGCTTGCTACTATGGGTTCCACCGAGACCACCAAGTTGTGTGACTTCACTAGTCACAACAGCGATGAATTTATCAGCACACCTATCACTACACCTGCCACTTCAGCACCTTCATATGAAATTAAACCTGCTTTACTGAACTTAGTCATGAAAGAACAATTCTCCGGTGCTGGAGATGATGCTGCTTTACACTTGAACAACTTTGTTGAACTTTGTGTTATGCAAAAGTACCAAGAAATAGATGGTAATATTTTTAAGCTTAAGCTTTTTCCTTTCTCCTTGAGAGGAGGAGCTAAAATTTGGTTTCAGTCTTTGCCTAGAAATAGCATAGATTCTTGGGACAAGTGCAAAGATGCTTTTATCGGAAAATACTATCCACCTGCTTAAATTATCCAACTTAGAAGTAACGTCATGAATTTTAAACAATTGGATAATGAACACGTTGCCCAAGCTTGGGAACGTATGAAGTCTCTTATCAAAAACTGCCCTACTCACGGTTTGACTACTTGGACGGTTATCCAAACTTTTTATGCAGGCTTGAACTTTACCTCGCGGAACTTGTTAGATTCGGCCGCGGGAGGAACTTTTATGTCAACTACACTTGGTGCTGCCACAAAGCTTCTCGATGAGATGATGACCAACTATTCCCAACGGCACACCGAACGCGCTCCAACATGTAGGAAGGTAAACTCTGTCGAGGAGATTTCCTCCCTCAATGAAAAAGTTGACTTGATCATGTCTCTACTTTCGAAGCAATCTACTGTTGATCCTCGTGATGTTCCTTTAAATTCTTTGATTGCTCAAGAACAAGTAGATGTTAACTTTATCTCTAGAAACAATTTTAACAACAATGCTTATAGGAGTAACTTTGGTAACAATTCTAGACCGTTCCCCTCTAACTCTTATGGGAACAACAATGCTTATCCTTGTACCAAGAACTCCAATACTGAACTAGAGACTATGCTTAGAGATTTCATCACTACCCAAAAAGCCTTTAATAAGAATGTAGAAGAGAAACTACATAAACTAGATGATCTTTCTTTTAAGGTAGACCACTTAGCCAATGAGGTAAAGTTGCTAAAAATTGAAACTTCTCCACTTAAGGACTGGGAAGTCATCCCTATTAATGCTACTCAAGTGCAAATCAATGAAAATATTCGGATGATGGCTAAGCTAAAAGAAAGATGGGATAGAGAAAGGGAGGAAGAGGAAAGAATTAAGAGCCTTCCTACCCACCACACTGTTGCTACTATCCAAGTTATTGAGGATGTTCACACTCTTAGCACCCAATGTACTCCTGGTCCTAATGGACCTATAAATGGTGATGCTATAGAAACTACCAACCAAGTGAACCTTAAGGACACCACTACCACTTTACTTGATGCTCGTGACCTTGATTTTGATAATTGCACTCTTACAGAAGTTATTGATTTCCTTCACAAAATGTCTAGAGATCCCCGCACTAGCACGCTTAACCTTGCCTTCACAGAGCATATCACTAATGCTCTCATCAAAGCTAGGGAGGAGAAACTTAGAGTAGAAGCCTCCATACCTAGAAAGCTAGAAGATGGTTTGGATCCTATGATAAAAAATAATTTGAATGACTTCTCTTGTTATGCATTATGTGATGTTGGTGCTAGTACCTCTGTTATGCCCAAAAGGATATATGATATGCTTAAATTGAAACCTTATGATTCTTGTTCTTTTGGTGTTCGTCTCGTTGATTCTTCCATAAAGAAACCTTTGGGGAGGATCGACGATGTTCTTATCGTTGTTAATGATAATTATGTTCCCGTTGATTTCACTATTATGGATATTGAATGTGATCCTTCATGTCCAATTATTTTGGGACGTCCCTTTTTGCGCACCGTTGGTGCTGTCATTGACATGAAAGAGGGTAATATAAAATTTCAGTTTCCTCTCAAGAAAGGGATGGAACACTTCCCTCGAAGGAAGATCAAGTTAACTTTTGAGTCCGTTGTACGGGCTAGTTATTCTTTTACTCTTGATAAAACTTGATCTATGCATTATGCCTAGCTTAAAGGCATAAAAGAAAGCGCTTTTGGGAGGCAGCCCACATGAATAAAATTTTTGCTTTTGTTGTGTCTTGATGTTGTTTACTGCTGTAGCATCATCATCGTATCTTTGCTTTTCATATTTGTGCCAAGTATAGCCTCTGATTGCTATAAAGTTCAAAAGTTGTGAAGTGCTGTCCAGGAAACAGATTCTGTCCTTGGATAGAAAAATTCGTATAAAATCACTAGATCATCTTTTTGGTATGAATTGTTTCGACATCGTTCTCTATATAATTGTCTTTCGTGCGTCAGTTCTGAGTTTTTTGATTTGAGTTGCAGAAGTATCCCGAACTGGTCAATTACTGCCTGCTGTTATGTTTTTCACAGATTCTGTCCTGTTTTGCCTTACCTTCACTTTGCAAATTAGGAACTTGCTTTTTCTTTGCAAAAACCTTTTGGCAATCTTGAGAAACAGTAGAACTTCAAGAATATCCTTATTTCCAGCAAGGTATAATTATTTTATTAAGGGTACTAACCTCGCTAATCAGATTATGATGAGTTGCGTATGAAGGGAGTTTTCAAGTGTGCGAGGGAAGATGATAAAAAGATTCAGGAGTGTCAAGCGCTCAAGCTTGGGGATGCCCCCGTGCACCCCCAAGAAATATTCAAGGAGACTCAAGCGTCTAAGCTTGGGGATGCCCCCGTGCATCCCCTTCTCCATCAACATTATCAGTTCGTCTTTCGTTTTGCTATATTTTTATCACTTCATGTGTTATGTGCTATGCTTGGAGCGTCTTGCTTTTAGTTTTCTTTTTAGTTTTTCATAACGAGTCGGAACCCAGCATTCCTTTATGTGGGAGAGAAACACGCTCCACCTCTACCTAGAACATTACATAGAATTTTCATGTCTATCTATGATGTGTGTGTTCTTTGTCTTTTAATAGCTTCTATCATGCTCTGCTCTTAGTATTCATGCTTATCTTTTCAAGAGCTTTTATTTAGTTGGTTGCTTGAACTCTCTTTAATTACCATGCTCACCTTATTAAGAGAGTTTGCTTCCGTTGCATGGGTTAATGTGTCTATGATAAAGATGCTACTTTCATGATGGTGCTTAGTAGTTCAGGTTTTCTTTTGGTTAATCTCGAATAGCTGGGGGGTTCCCAATGTGTTATTGGAGTACCAACTTGGTTTGTTTGCCTATGATGTGGTATGGTTTAGTAATATCTTCCTTCGAGAATTTATTTTGATTGACTTGGCGTATGCTCACGCATATTCAAGACTGTAAAGAAAGTCTGTCAAGCCTTGATGATCTTTTGTTTCTAAGTAGCGATATAACTACCATGCCCGATTCAATATTGCTTTGTCGCTCTGCATGATTATGACCGTCATTGCTCTCTTAGTTGGTCGCTCCCAGTCTTATGCTAACCTCCACCTGTACTAAGCAAATTAACCATGCAATACATAGCTCATGGGAAAGTAGCCTAAAAACTATTGTGGTAAAGAATATGTTGCCTATGTATCTTATTTCTTATGAGTTGCTTGCTGAGCGGTAACCATGTTTCTGGGGACGCCATCAACTGTCACACTTTTGTTGAATATCATGTGAGTTGCTATGCATGTTCGTCTTGTCTGAAGTAAGGGTGATTTACCGTGGGTTGAATTAATATGCATATTTTTAGAGAAGAACATTGGGCCGCCAACCAAAGCCATGCATCATGGTGGAAGTTTTAGCTTGGACCTTAATCCTCAATCTCTTATGAGAATATGCTTATGCATTAAAGAGGAGTCCATCATCTATTTTCTATGTTGTCCCGGTATGGATGTCCTCAAGTTGAGATCTATCAAAAACGACAAATCAAATGCGATCTATCTCCTTGGACCTTTGTACAGGTGGCATAGAGGTACCCCTTTGTGACACTTGGTTAAAACATATGCAATGCAATGATAACCCATGGGGATCCAAGCTAATTAGGACAAGGAGCGAGCACTATTGGTATTCGATGCATGAGGCTTGCAACTTATAAGATGTTTTATGCATGACACATATAAAGTACTACTACCGTTGACACAATTGCTTCCATGTTTTCAAATAAAAAGCTTTAGCACTTAACCTTTCTTTTACTTTTATGTTGAAGCACCAACTACTGAGAGCATGATTGTCATTCTAAGTGTAATGTGCATTGTTCCAAAGTAGCATTGTCTTTTGCATGATTGTGATATCGTTTATTCTGAAATGATTGTATCTAGTCATCACTTAAACATTGAAGGTGCCCTTGCATTTATGTTTTGCATCACTAAAGGGGGCAAGCTAGATATCACTTTATCATATTTGCACATCATGTTCATTGCAAATCTTTTTGATGTTTCAGTTTCATGTTGTAAAACTTTCAGTCATTTGTGATTTTCTCTTGAGACAACTTAATTACTTTAGAATCATTGTCTCAGTAAGCTTTTGTCATATGACTATGAGAAAGTCTTATATGGTTAATAGCATGTCACCACAGAAATTATTCTTGTTATCATTTACCTACTCGAGGACGAGCAGGAATTAAGCTTGGGGATGTTGATACGTCCAAAACGTATCTATAATTTCTGCTTGCTCCATGCCACTTTTGGGTGATATTGCTACGATATTCATACACTTCCATACACTTTTGATCATATTTGGACTAACTTACGAATCCAGTGCACCCCAGTGCCAGTTTCTGTTTTCGGCTGTTTTTGTATTTCAGGTTTTCACGTTTCGAGAACTGCCCAGAAAAATCCAGAAAAATTATATAAATAATCAGCGATCCGGGAACGACACTGCCTCCGAAGGGCAGCCTGGGGGGGGGGGCACAGGGGCTCCAGGCGCCCTGTGGGCGCCCCCCTGGGCCGCACCGGGGGGGTGCCTGGGCCCCCCGAAGCCCGTCCGGTGCCCCCCTTTTGCATATATTTAGAGGGACCTCCGAAACCCTCAAAACAGGACTTCTTTTCGCGATCCCATCTCTGTTCCGCAGCCGCCGCCGCTTCCAAGATCGGGAGCACCAGGAGAACTCTTCCCGGCACCCTGCCGGAGGGGAGGATCACCACCGGGAGCTTCTCCACCACCATGGACGCCTCCCGGATGACTCGTGAGTAATCTCCCTTGGACCATGAGTCCATGACCAGTAGCTATGTGATGTTCTCCTCCCGTTCTTGTGCTTCACTAATTAGTCCTCGTGAGCTGCCCTACATGATCGAGGCACCTATGTAATCCTTATGCTGTTGCTATGTTGAGCTTGCTGGGATCCGATGGATTATGAGATTATGTTCAGATTGATCTTGAGTAATATATTTGATTCACCTCTTTTATATTTTAGTTCATAAGTAATTCTTGCATGTTCTCCGTTGTTACTTATTGCTTTGGCCGAGTAGTAGGTAGTGACTCCAAGAGGGAATGTTATGCTTGATTGTGGGTTCATGCCCCTCGATGACTAGCTTGAGTGACAGAAACATGAGTCTAGGGGATGTGCTGTTGCCACAAGGGGGAAAACAACGGTGCTTGTGACCGTGGGTGCAATTATTGTTTACTTTACGCAAAGTTCTTTTAATGCAGTTGTCTGTTGCATTGAGTTTACACTATGGGTGGGACTCGCAACTTAATACCAGCGAGATGTTCTGGATAGATATCTCAAGGTGTATGATTAGTAGTAGATATTGATGTATTTCGGTCTACTTACTTTGGCGTACCGCCCATGCTTTGAACCTCAACCTTTCTTGCAATGTAGTCAGCATTGGTTTGCGTTCGTGGTCCTGTCAATTGCCCAGCTGTAATTTGTTTACCTCACATAGCTGTTTTATCGTCTTTTGGGAGAGAGACATCACTAGTGAACATCATGAGACTCCGGTCCATATCACCATCATTGATCACATCCACTATTTACTTTCTGCTATTTACTTACTATTGCAAAAAGTATCTATCACTACTATCACTGCTTTTAACCCTTTGTGAACTACAAGGCCGGAGAGATTGACAACCTCTCTGTACTCGTTGGGAGCAAAGTTATTTGTATCTGTGTGCAGGTCCACGTTGGTTGCTACTAATCTGGCGCCGTAGCAATTGACACCAACTTGTTGAACCTAGGAGTCTCTGGGGAATCGATCCTTGGCATCTTTGCTAGGGGAAAACACTTCTACTTACTGCATCTTACACCTTCCACTTGGGGTAACCAACGAGGGGTTCGAGGCCCATCACGGTGACAATGGACTTGTGAAGATATGCCAAAGAGTGGCTCACCCATAGTTGAATATGGGGGAGCAATCTACTAGTCTTCACCGAGACATCGCAATCAAGAAAGGTGGTCCAACTTGAGAAATTCAAGATCGTCTACATCTAGCTCAAATGGACTTTGTGCAAAAAGGTTTGCCCTTGATAGGTTTTCTATTTTACCGGTCTCGTGGTGGTAGTTGGGAGACCGGGTTATAGGATCGTTTGCCGTGCTATCAAGGGGGGCGCTCAAGTTGGTAGCTTGATCGTATCGTTAGTAGGGAGCTCAAACCATTGCATCCTTGCATCATGTTTCTTGGTTCCTGTTTGGTTCTCTTTGTGAGTCTTAGAGCTTATGGTCATCTTGATGACAAGCTTGAGTTCATCGAAAACGGAGTTCACATGCGTCTTCTATGATGTTTTCGGTGTTGGATGTTTTACCGGTCTTATCCGAGGAAGGGTTCTCACCATTTTCTTTTGGGACTTTTCTAATTTGCTTCTTATTGATATTTCTACCAAGATTGTGTTAGCCCTTGTCGCTAGCTTTCCAACAAATTTGGTTTCATCGAATTCGGAGTCCGTATGCAAAAGTTGTGGTCGTTTTGGTGTTCTGAAAAGGCTGTAGCGGTACCACCGCAGGTAGGAGCGGAAGTAATTTTTTTACTACCGCTTTCGGGAGCGGTACTACCGCTTGGAGCAATACTACCGCGGCTACTTCCGTGGCTACTTCCGCTCGGGACCAAAAACTCTTCACAAGTCCAGCGGTGGTAGGCACGGATGTAATTTTTTAGTACCGCTCGCAAGCCGTAGTACCGCTACTCTTAGCAGTACTACCGCTACCCCTAGCGGTAGTACCGTGAGGTCAAGCGGTACTACTGCTCCGACGGTTTTTCTGGCCTTTTTGCCTCCTCGCTGTTGTTTTCCAAAGGGGTACTACCGCCCTAGCGGTAGTACCGCTCCTGGAGCGGTAGTACCGCTCTGTGCGGGCTGTGAGCATAACGGTTGGATTTTCCCCCACCTATAAAAGGGGGTCTTCTTCCCCAATGAACCTTATCCTTTGAGCTCGTGTTCTACCCCCATTGTTGACCTTCTTCGAGCTTGCTATCTCTCAATCCCTCCATGGATTCTTGCTAGTTTTGGGGGGAAAAGAGAGAGGAGATCTAGATCCACATTTCCACCAATCACTTTCTCCTCTAGGCTGAGGGGAACCCCTTGGATCTTGATCTTGGAGTTCTTGGTGTTCTCCTTCTTGTTCTTCCTCTCATTTCCCTCCCTAGCATTAGTTGCTTTGGTGGGATTTGGGAGAGAAGGACTTGGGCACTCCGAGTGCCCTTGGCATTGCATTGGGTGCATCGGTTTGAGTTCTCCACGGTGATACGTGGAAGTGAAGTTGAGAAGCTTATTACTCCTGGGTGCTTGGGCGCCCTAGACGGTTTTGGTCACCTCGGAGCCATATTCCATTGTGGTGAAGCTTCGTGGTGTCGTTGGTGAGATAGCCCCGACCTTGGTGTTCGGAGCTCAATCATTGCGGTGTAAAGCTCCGGGCAAGCGTCGGGGTCTCCAATTAGGTTGTGGAGATCGCCCCGAGCAATTTGACGGGTTCCGGTGACCGCCCCCAAGGGTTGCCAAAGTGTACGGGTTCGGTGACCGCCCCCAAGGGTTGCCATTTGTACAGGTTCGGTGACCGCTGTCGGGGAAACTGATCGCCCACGAACACCTATGGGACCGGAGCCCCTTTTCGGTACGGCGAGGGGGCGGAGGATGCACAAAGAACGGATCGAAGCGTGCACGCGAGCAGTTTACCCAGGTTCGGGCCGCACGGATGCGTAAAACCCTACTCCTGCCTTGGTTTGTATATAGTTCTTGGCTCGGGAGCGAGAAGAGCTACAGTGCTTGTCGCTAGCAACACCGAGCGTGAGAGTGATCGAAGATCGGAACCTCCTCTACGTTGCGCATGGGCCTCCTTTTATAGGTCGAAGGGGTCACCGACAGGTGGCAACGCAGATGAGGGTAAAAATATAAAAATGGTGGTAGTTGGAACAGTGTATGCATAGTGCTCTTTACCTAACCCTGACGGTAGGGGACAAGGGCATTAAATCCCCGTCACCGTCGCCCCAAACAGTGTAAAAAAGCGTCCGTCAGGGCGTCTCCGTCCGCCACGATGGTGGCCTCGTCATCACAGCTCGCCACCGTGTACCCCTGGCTGCACATCCTCCCGCCACGTATGCCTGGAAGGGTCCCAGAGCGACACGTGGGTGGATGTGCTGGAGCGCGGGTACTGAGTGGAAGCTTGCCGCGGCAAGCGCCTTGCCGCGGTCACTATCTTGTCGCTTCCGGGAGCTTATCGCTCACCGGGCCTTGCCGGGACGCGCGACGCGCCATGGCAAGTCTCCTGAAATGCCATGTTTGGCCTTCCTGGCAAGCTCCTCTTGCCAGGGTCTCGTGCCAAAGGGGTGGTCTTGAGCCTGGAGCGGCCTTCCCAGCAAGCTCCTCTTGCCGGGGTCTTGTTTCTTTAACTTGAATACTTTTGTTCTTGAATGGCTCCAAAAGAACCATAGTGGGTCCTGGCGGGCGCGTGGCAAGCCCTGCCACGGGACGCAGCTACAACCCGTGCACAAGTTGGGATACTAAGGTACCCCTACTTTAGTACATCGACAGGAGCCCCTGGGCCTGGGCCACACACGGTGCCGAGCGCTGTTGGGCCAGGCCCAAAACAGTGCACGGGCACACGCGGCCCGCGGCGCGCCGCATCCCACTCCGTATCCACCGCGCCCCTCCCTAACGGCACGCGTCGAATGCGGCGTCGCGGGAGAGATCGTGGCCTATTTCTTTAATGGAGAAAATGCGGAACGTCCCCCTCTCCCCCTTAAAAGCAGGGGAAACAGGGGCAGTTCCTTCCATTCGCTCATTGCTTCTTCAACCTCCAGAAACCCTCGCCGCTCCCCTCCTCCCCGAAGGTTGAAAGAGAGCAGCGCTCCGCCCTTCCTCCGCCGCCACCAGCCTCTCCAGCGCCGTCAAATTCCCTCGCCGTCCCCGCCATGGCCCCGAAGGGCGACAAGGCGAAGGCCGCGAAGACTGCCAGGGCGCTGAAGCTAGCAGCAATGCGGAAGAAGATGGCGGTCTTCCCGCCGAGGCTCGGCGCGTGGGAGCTGAAGGACTCCTTCTATCTCTTCTGGTCGAGGGAGACAAAAGTGCACCCGTGCACCAAGGTACTCCCCGCCGAGGCCTGCGACATGTTTCCGGGAGGATACGCCTTTTTTGCTCTGTTCTTTTACTGTGGGCTCTGCCCACCGTATTCCGAATTCTTCTGTGATATTATGAATACCTACGGGTTTCATCTCCTTGATTTTACCCCAAACGCTGTCTTGACCATGGCCGTTTTTGCACATCTGTGCGAGAACTTTGTCGGAGTCTACCCCAATGTAGCTCTCTTCCGCCATTATTTTACGCCTCGAGTAGAGTCTGGGTCTCCTCTGTCCGGTGGGATTTCTTGGATATTTAGGCTTCATAAGAAAGAGGCATACTTGACTGGGGAACTCCGCGGCAAGTGGGAGGAGTGGAGGGCCAACTGGTGTTGGATAATGGAGGATGAACCCCAGCAGTTCACTTCCCTGCGCCAAGTTGCAATAGTGCGCGGCAATGACTGGAGTGATCTGGCCCCTGAGGACGACAAGCTAAAGATAGCCATCACTAGGATTCTTCGCCTCCGGCAAGCCAGGCTCACTGTAGGGGCTGTCGGAGCAGATTTCCTTCGCCGCCGCATCGCTCCCTTGCAGGAGAGGAAAAGGCCTGCTTGGGAGTTTGGTAACGCGGAAGACTTTATGAGGCTGCGCCTAGGCCTCAACTACAATTTCACTGTCCTGGAGCTCAACGGAATGCTCCATGAGCTATTCAAGCACGACTCCAAGCATCCAGAGTGGTTCGCATTGCCGCGGGGCGTAGTTCCGCTATGCAACAATTCGTCGCTCAGCGCTATCCGCGTGGCGATGCCGTGGTGTGACTCCCATGGGATTGACCCCACTTGGCGGGAGTCTTCTGACGAAGCCGTGCAAACGTTCTTCGACAACTTGGTAGAGCTGCCAATCAATCCCGACGAGAAGAGGGGCCTCACCCGCGACACCACCGACCAGGAGATGTCTTATATTGCCACCAGGTTGGAAGAGGCAGCCGTAGTTGCGGCCGCGGGCGAGTTCGGATATACTCCGGAGGAAGCGGATGCAGCAGAGGCGGTAAGTCTGGCCGAGGAGGAAGAGCTCCTCAAAGTGATAAAGCCTGCCGGGCAACCCGCTGGGACAAGCGAGGCTGCCGAGCAAGGCACAGAGTCGAGCAGGCCCGTCGAGCAGGGCGCCGAGTCCAGCGACTCTGCCGAAGACTCAGGCGGGTCTCTGAACCTCGACTCTTCTTCTTCATCATCAGGTAGTTCACCGCCGCCGGCAAGTCCTCCGACTCCAGTGAGGAGGCGCCTCCGCAAAGCCGCAGACGTGGCGGGGCAGCCGGCGGGCCAGCAGCCGCATCGCCGTCCGACACGCGCCACCGCGGCGGGCAAGGCCGCCAAGGGAGTGCCTGATACGTCCAAAACGTATCTATAATTTCTGCTTGCTCCATGCCTCTTTTGGGTGATATTGCTATGATATTTATACACTTCCATACACTTTTGATCATATTTGGACTAACCTATTAACTCAGTGCACCCCAGTGCCAGTTTCTGTTTTCTGCTGTTTTTGTATTTCAGGTTTTCCCATTACGAAAACTGCCAGAAAAATCCCGGAAAAATTATATAAAACATCAGCGTTCCAGAAGCTTCCCGGCAGCCAAAGTAGAGCCGGAGGGGGGCCACCAGGGCTCCAGGCACCTTGGTGGCGCGGCCCCCCTCCTGGCCGCGCCGGGG